>JADKLZ010084329.1:12686306-12726605 GCA_021533235.1 Biomphalaria straminea
TCCTAAGATTAAGGATAAGTGCAGTGTTTCATATAACTAGGAAGCCCAGTTGGGACCTGCATATTTTTCTGCATCTCGTGCAAACAAAGCTGTTGTCCGCTGACAGTCTATTGAAGCTTTCGTTCTCTCTCTGTGCCTCTCTTCAATAACGGCTTAGTGTGTCCCACAGCTTTTGTGAGTGCTCTCCAACTGTCTCTTTCAGAGTCCATCTGCTGCTAGCTACTTTTCTTAATTCCAGTGGGGGCAAAATGGTGCCTGAGTTGATCTTTATAGTCCTCTTGGGTGGGGGGGGGGGGACCTCCCCCCCCCCCACACCTCTGTTACGCATAACTCCTTTAAGTGTTTAGATCGATCAGGTGAAAAAGTATTTCTCTCACTGTATTTGGGATCTGGTGGTTTTCAGATGAAGTATCTTAAAAAATTATGGAATATGGTAACTTTTTATGTAAGACTTGAAGTGATATGATCTAAAAATACAGGCAAATGTCATTTCAGAAAGTCCTTAAAGATTCCGAAGGTGATTTGAAAAAGAAGAGAATAAAAACACTCAACGCCAATGACAACAATCCCAGGTATTTCCTCCCTTGTCCACCCAGTGAGGAGCACAACAACAAGACAATCCAATGTTACCCTCCTGCAAGTCTTAATAAAAATGAGTTCAATATCATCAAACTGTACAATTTATCCTCTAGTATGATCTCAGCCATCCTGAGTGAAGAGGTACTGAAGGTAAGTACATGTGTTCTCATGTTCCTATTTTGTTCACTTTCAGTCAGAATCTCTTCAACAACTGTTACAAATTTGATGTTAACCTCAGAACCTTTTTTTTAATTTATCTTACCGTAAGTAGCAGAAGCATTTATCTAGATTAATAGCAACAAAACAACAACAAACAACAACACTATTAATAAACTAATGTTGTTATTTTGCTTTCAGTTCTGGAAAAGAAAGATTTTTTTTCAAGAAAAATTTAGGCTATTTAAATTAATTACCATGTTTTAAGTTAGATTACTTTACAAAACAAATAATCAGATAATATTTATTGCAACACATAACTACCTGCATTTCATCATACCACTACCATAACCTATTTACACAATGCTAGTAAATTGAATATATCAAATTTTATTATACATTTCTTTCTCTTTTACATTCATTTAAATATTAATATTTCTTTATCACAACACAATTGTCTGCAGATCAAAAGTTATTAAATTTTAACATATAGCTTGTTAAGCCTAGATAAGAAAGGGCTGCTCTATTTCATTTGTCTACTTTCAAGAGTTGTAGAATCTAAATGATATATTGTATATATCATAAGCTGGAAACTTATGACAAAATTATTATGATAGAATAGAAGAAATTAATTACGCATGACTGAAAGTTCTTGTTTGCATGCCTTTGACTTGCAGATTGACTTCCCATTCAAAGTTGCTGAAATTGAACATCAAATCATTAGCTTGAAAAATGAGTCTCCAATATTACTCCTGGGAAGAAGTGGAACAGGAAAGACAACTTGTTGTTTGTATCGTCTGTACAAAGAATTTGTAAACTACTGGAAAGAAGCAGATAAACTTGGAAGACCACTGATACTTAATGATTTTTCAAGTAGATATACCTTTTTGCTTGAATAGCAGATTTAATTAACAATATGACTTTGAATTTCTATTGATATATTTACTATTTAGAAGTTTCTTAAGATGAATTCTGTGGAAATTTTAATAGACATTTTAGCTTACCTCATGATATTGTCAATATATTAGATGGATGAACAAATACTCAATTAGTGAGATGCTTTTTTTTTAATAGGTTTAAATATCCATAAAGCAGGTGATCCGTTAGCTGATTAAATAAATAGTTTAAAGTGACTGACCACATTTCCTTACCCACAGCTGGTGTCAGGCTTAAACAATTTCTTGAGTGAAAATCTTGACTCTGCAGACTAAGAATTAAGCCCTTACTAATATTGTCTAAGCCAGAGTCAAAGATGAAGTGTCCTATCCAGCTTTTAAGATTGACGCTTTGAGTGCAATAAGATGAAAGCCTAATAAGCATTAGGCATACTGAACTTAGCAGTCTTGAGCTGTATTACCAATCACACAACATATCATTGTCTCGTAAAAAAATAAGCATTAGGCATACTGAACTTAGCAGTCTTGAGCTGTATTACTAATCACACAACATATCCTTGTCTCATAAAAAAATAAACATTCCCAGCTTTTATGGAAAATTAACTTTCTTAAATTCAACTTGAAGCTCTTGGCCACTAAGCTGCTACAATAAATGCAACATGCAGTAAATTGCCATGAAGACGTTGAGCTATAAAACGTTACACCATTCATTAACAACCTCTATGAGAGTTGGAAAAGAAATAATTATTATTTAATTAAAACTATATAACTCTAAAAATGGTTAACACTACAATATCTAGAACATTTTTTACAATACATATCACATATCAGTAAATATGTAATTGTTCTACTTTGTCCCTCTTTAATTAGTTTTATCCTAGACACTGAACAAAATCTCTATTGTCTCTATATGCATTTCTTTAAATGGTTTTAATATTAAGATATCAATAATTTTTCACTATCTTTGGTCAGTGATAGAAAACTTATCAAAAAATGAGGAGGTGGAAACAGTGGCTGTAGCATCTGCTGAAGATGAAGAAAGTGATAGGGAAGATGTAGAAGCAGAAGCAGACGTTGAAGACTTTTATGACACACATGACCATCTGCATCAGGTAAAGTCTTGGCAAAAGTTTAAACACTATAACAGTGTGTGACTTGGTTCTGGAGATTGACACAATCATGGAACCTTTGTTTTTATTTTAAAAATGTTAAAATTAATACAATATTTTAAAAATATTATCTTACCTATATAAGGGTTAGTTTTTGGTCTCACAGGGATGGTAAAGTTGTTTAAGGAAGAACTAGATTAAGGAAGAACTACATAATCTCTCAGTTTTGACTCGAAACCATTAATTTATAGAATAGAAATAAAAATATAATTTGCTTGTTTGTTTTACAATTTTTGGATATCCCTTCAGAAATGTTGAAGATCATTACATCTTAGTTTGGATCTCTTGCAGGATGGCAGGGGATAGATATGATGTGAATTCTTGTGGTGAGAGTCCAGAGCACATACCACCAGACAGCAAAAGTCATTTGTTTCTATGATGTTAATTTTACAAATAATCTTGTAGCTAGCTTGTGCTTAATTTAAAAAAAAGGAGGATACCAAAATGTGAAATGAACTTTCATTTTGAAATCCACTTGGTTTTCACATTCTATCAAGTGGAACCAATAGATCTAGACAAAAATCTTTTTAAGACAAGTAACATTAGTTTTTAACATAGATAAAACAATAATCAAACTTTTCTACACAGCAACCTTCAGCAGTCTTATTAACTTTGTCATCACCTGCTGATATGGTAATACTTCACTAACACAAAGACTTACCATAAATAGACGAATTAAAAAAGCATTGTATATCACTGAAGTACAACTGCCATCTCTTGAAGAGCTTTTCCAAAACACCCACGATTCTTAAAAAACTACCTGCACCCATTAAACCAGATCATAAGATCTGAATGAAGTGGTCGTCTTCTTTCCATTAAGACTAAAACAGAAATATTTAAAAACTCCTTTATCCCACTTTTGGTCAGAGTGTTACAAGATCAGCTATCGTCACCGAGAAGTACATAGAAGTCAAATTCATAAAGCTCTGGTTGTGAATGTGTATGTGTTTCGTGTGTGAATGCTGTTCGAATTTGTCATCAATATTGTTTTTGTACAGTAGTTACGCTGAGGTTGTCAATTGTAGTCAAATAGAATTTCCATTAGATTAGATCAATAAAAATTATCTTATCTCTATTTTTCAGATCTTTGTTACAAAAAACCCAGTTTTGTGTGCAGAAGTTGAGAAAAATTTCACCCAATTATGTCAGACTGACCCAGATCTTCAGGACCATGTCAAGAACAGGGCTAAACCAGCCAATCGTCTTCAGGTTGTCAAAATATGTTTCTAAATAATTTTTAAATGATTTTTTTTAAACAGAACTCTCTCTCTCTGTGGCATTTTACGCCTCAAGAGACAACCTTTTTATGTGACTAAAGAAGTCAATCACAATTCTTGATACGCAACTGCTGTCACTGCGGGTTGGGCATCTGTACCACTTCACCATAGAATTCCTTCTGACTTCTACTTCTGGTGTATACTAGGACCCTTCCTTTATGCTTACTCTTCATCTGGATCCATCCAGTGCCTCGTTTTTCCAATTGTTAGTGTCAAATTTGAAGAACTTTATGTTGCATTTGCATACATCGTCTAACCTTAAAAGTGGTTGACCTGCTCCCTCCTGCTTCATTCATATCACCATCATGCATACAGAATGTCTTGTGGAAGTTGACCTTGTAACATTGTATGAACATGTCCGAGCCAGCAAAGTCATCTGCTGCTGATAACAGCACTAATGTCCTGGCACCTCCGAGCACTTCTATTGGTTATATTTTTAGACATAATCTTTCATAATCTTACATTAATCATGTTTTTCAAACTAGTTATTTAATGCATTGAAAGTTTACATCAGTTCTTATTTATTTTATTGTAGAGCTGAATTAAAAATTGGACTTGTTTCTATTGTAAAGATACAAAGCTATTATATCATGTGGCATGCCTGATCTTTATTTCAATGAAACCTTCTCTTGAGTTCTTAAGTGTCTACATTTCTCTTTTCTTCTAGACATTATTATTAGCCTATCACCAAATTGATTTTATTCCTTCTATTCTCTTTCAGGATACAGATGTTGAATCATTCCCTTTGTTTCTCACTTCCAAACATTTGCTGCTTCTGCTGGATGCCTCAGCAGACGGAAAGCCATTTTTCCCCCGTGACGAGGACTTAGAGCCCGAACATAACATTCCTGGCTGGGAGACTCCTGATGACATTTTCCATGATGTGGGGCATCCATTACTTGGGAACCAGATGCCAGCTGGAGGTAACTGGGGATCTGTTCTACCTAATATTTATAAGTATAAAAAAAAAAGATTCTAGAATATTCTAGATCCTAGATATCCAATCTGAGACCAAACTATCCAAGATGAATTGGTAGTTGAAAAGAATTTTTTTTTATTATTATATACCTTTTATATTTGAGAGCTAAATTCCAAGCTATAAGATCAAGCCTTGATAATTAGGTCATACTGATACCTGGCTTTGTTTTGTTATGTATAGTAGTCTGTCATTGGAGAAGCCAAACATTTTCAATGTATAATAGAAATGATGATCCCATTTTTGCAGGGATTTGATGTTGTAGGCTTCAGATACTTTCAGTATGAAAGTAAATCTGATGTTCCAACTTTTTGAGTATGACAAATGTCAAAGTTTGTCAAATAAATGTTGACTAATCTATTAGTAGTTTCTAATAAATTTGCAGATTTGAAGATGCCTCCATATTAATATACTGGTACTGAAAAGGCATAGTGTTGAATACAATTTCATTGAGTTTAATATCTTTAAAATCAGTTCTGTAAAATAATTATTCCAGCATTTAACAAAATTCACATAAAATATAAAAAAACTTGTACAAATCAAATGAATAGTAGAGTACCTTGACTGACAAATAGTATTAATAAAGCACAGTGAATAATTGCTGAACCATAGACTGATATAATCAATCTAAAAATAATGGTATATTATTGGTAAATATGGCTATGTCATTTATCATGTTTTTCATCTCCACTTATCCCTTAGTCTGTTGAACCATTAAGGCACAATCATGATCTGTCGACCAATTTTTTCCATTTCTCTCTAGTCTTTTGCCTTAAGTAGACTCTCCCAGTGACAGACCTGTTCAGTCCTCAATTTTGTCTTCCCATCACTTTCTTTGTCTGTATGTCTCTACCTAACTTTATCTTTTGTGTAGCTATTGTCAACTGACTTAATGTCAGAAGCTTTAAATATAAGTGCAATAGTTTCAACCATCCATATGCATGGTGCAATATATCTAAATATTATCCTATTCAAAAAAGGTGCAGAAAAAGAAGCCATGACCAAGTTGCAGAAGCCTGAGAAAAAGAAAAAATATTTTAGGCCAGAGTGTACATATGATAGGTTTGAGTATGAAATTTGGCCTAAGTGTAACAACAAAGTAAGTTAATGTTGAGGTTCTAGTTAATATTTCAGTTTTACAATGATTTAGTATACTATTATACTCATTTTTATAAATATTTTGTCACTATTAAAGTATAGCTTTTACAAAACATTGCATCTTTATACTAATGTTAAAAAATTAAATTATTATACTATAGCTATGGCATATTTTCTTTTTTTGTCTTTTTGTTTAAAATTATGAGTCATTATTTGGCAGAAGGCACTTGACTGTCACCCATCTTTGATTTGGACTGAGATCATGTCTTTCATCAAAGGCTCAAATGAAGCCCTTGAAACTGAACATGGCTATTTAGACAAAGAACAATACATTAATATTGGTGCTAAGAGGGCGCCCAATTTCAACCAAGATCGGCAGCTGGTTTACCAAGCATTTGAGCATTACAAGAACTTTATGAAACAGAATAACTGGTTTGATGAGACGGACGTGATCTTTCACATTTACACAAGAATAAAAAAAGTGAGTTTTCTACATTGAAACTGTTCAATTAAAAATGAGAAAACTTGGCTTCAAATCAAATGTTTTTTTTTGCAAGAATGATTGTGATATCTTTATAAATAGCATATCGTTTGAATGGAGCAGCGCATATTAGTTTATAAAATAGTACCAGGTGACCAAGTATTGCTCAGAGGAATAATTTGTTAAGCAAAAATATTTACACAAACTTATTTTAGAAACTAATTTTTTATGATGAAAATGAGTGATCGGCTAAAGACTTCCAATCCAAAGTGTTGCTTTTGTGTACTTTTTGTTCTAAATGACATACTACGTCATGGAAAGTCTCTTATGTCCCCCAGTACTCTAGAAGAACAAAGCTCACATTGAATCTTTTAGGTAAAACTATTGACCTATTATTTCTTGTTAGAAAGTCTTTGCAATATAACTTCTCAAATGGTTAGATTTAGACATAATATTGCGATTTGTATTTTAATTCTGGCTTTAGTACTGTTATAAACCTGGACCTGGTGGGGGCACAGCAACGGGGGAGTGGCGGTGTGTGTAGCCGACGCAAATCGCCCCAGGCCAGAGGAGCGGTCAAGCGTGACGAGTTACTTGGGCCAGCCGCGACGCATCTCAACAAGAAGTTTCGGGAGAGTTCCGCGGCGTGAACACAGCTCAGGAGCGTCACGAGAATTATAGTCATCTGACCACCTAGAAATGTCGAGGGGCGTTCTGTCCTGTTCGAGAAGGCCAGCAGGGACCCTATATAAAGAGCGGTGGTGTCGCTGTCAAGACGGTCCGGAAAAGGGGTTCACAACAAAAGGTCCAGAACACGGTCAGCTACAGCACAGTTCAGCGGTGTGGTTCTGTACGGAGCATTACGACGGTTCAGTGCGGAGTACTTTCAAGTACAGTTGAGACGGCTGGCATCTTGATCTTGATCTATGATCGAGTCAGGCACATCGAGCCCAAGTGTGTGGAGTCAGTCCTGAACTGTTGAACCCAGTGCAAGCCCGGAACGAGACGGAGAGACCAGTGCAAGAGTTGATACGGCGATACGGTGCTATCGGAGAGATAATTGTACAGTCTGTGCTACGTGCTGCCAATTGTACAATATTGGCTGTTATTTATTGACATTAAACTTTTACGTTACTTTGGAGCCCGGAGTTGTCAAGTTCTTTAAGTTGGTGGTGTATGGTGCAGTTTGCAGAGAGCCTGGATAGTGAGATTCGTAACAGTACAAAACATCAAGTGATGCAAAATGTCTAAGTTATAGTGTAAAACATACACTTTGTAATAAAGTAAAATAGTACATTTTTTCCTAAGAGACATAAAAGCATTGTATTAGTACTGTAAAGAAGCGTTGCCCTTCAAGCACGTCTATTATGTCTAACACCTTTAATCTCACTAAAAAGCTTTTCACATATGTCCCATATGGGATATGTGCAATGCCCAGCATGACTTTTGGATCATAAGATGTTCATACCGGCATTCGCAAGAACATCGCTGTTTGCAGTCTTGCCACCGTATGTCTATGACGGTGTGCAACATCTTTGGTGAAAGCATTCAAGAAGTCTAAGCTGCTTTCTGTAAAGGGCCCATGTCTCAGATCCACTTACATGGGTTGAGAGAATCACCACTTATTTCACCACACTTTCCTTGCAGGCATCCTGATCAGGTGCTTAGCAAACTCCCTTAAAAGCAATGCATCATACTATGCTTCCCTAATTTGTGAAGTTGTCATTTGATACTATGCTTCCCTGATATGGGAAGTTGTCTACCATGTCCTTTCATGATGATCTTTGGGGCTGAGTAGATTATATTGGATGAATTCTGGAACATGACTTCTGTTTTTCTGAGATTTATAGTTAAACCAGAAGCGGCGGCAGCATATGCTTATTTGTTGAGGGTGAACTGGAGATCATGTTCAGTGTGAGCAAGTAAGGCGTAGTTACCTGTTACCTATCCCTTAGTCTGTGGACCGTTGGGGCATCAAGCAAGACTTGTAGACCGTCTTTTTCCATTCCTCTCTATCCTTTGCCCTGTTTAGAACCCATCAATTCTTTTATGTTGTCTTCCCATTGCTTTCTCTGTCTGCCTCTTCTTCTTTTTCCTGGTACTGTCCCCTGGAAGAAGGTCTTTGTGAACTCCGAAGATCTTGTAATATGGCCATAGATTTTAATATTTGTGTTTTTTCACAGTAGTTAGCTGGTCATAATGGGGTCCAATCGCTGCAGTAACATTGTCTCTATCGAAACCCAAACCAAACCAAGGCATAGAGAAGCTGTGTCATGACCATTTCCAGATAGTACAAACCAAACTCCCTCAGAAACAAAAAGATTCTTGTCATAACAATGTTTTCACTGTTTTCACAGATGACCTACAATCCATGTAGACTACATGCCATCTACACTGATGAGACACAAGACTTCTCCCAAGCAGAACTTGCTCTTCTTGTCTCTTTGAGCAGTGACCCAAAGAACATGTTCCTAGCTGGAGACACTGCACAGAGTATAATGAGAGGAATCTCCTTTAGGTTTGCTGACTTGAATTCACTCTTTTATTTGAAGGCAAATCAGAAATCTAAGGTAAGCAAATGTGATTAAGCTCTTGTAGTTTTATTTCCTTTTTATTGGATTCATCTAAGACAAGCCTTTAGTTAACTTTGTGAAAAATATCTCAGATTGCTTTAGCGTTCTAAGCAAATGGACCTAGGCAAAATAAACCAGAATCTCTTTGATCTACTGGAAGTGGGAATTAGGTCGAGTGGAAGAAGAAAAAAAATTAACTGGGAAACAGTGCTGCAGATTTAGGCTGCTGACATCAACATAACAGAGAACTGGGCAAACATATTGAATGGATGATGCCAGTAGAATGCAACACACTGTCGAAAGAATTGAACACCAATCATTTGGTCTTCCTGTGTGCCAGATTCAAGAGAGAGGCTACTGGAGGGCTTAATTTTTAAACCATTTTGGCAGTAATTACTAATAACATAAATACCATCAGCTAATGTCCAGACATTCATCTCATCATTCATCAGATGATCCATAGTTGCTTCACGACTAGAGGAGGCCATATACATCTGTCACTGAGCATATTTATTGTAATAATATGCTTTTTGATTTTGAATGCTCAATAAAAGTATAGGAATGAAAGAATTATAGAGATAAATGTGATATCATTGGTATTAAAATGAAGGGTTAATTATAAAAATGCCATCAACATTTATGAGACTTTTTTACCTATTGGACTTAAAACAAGAATATGATACAACAGATGAATATGTGTTTAAATTGATCTATTGATTTTATCAGTTGGTTAGAAATCTAACCTCTAGACTGACACATGAAATATTGCCATTCAAGTGTTCCCTAGAACGAAAAAATCCATTCTGTCCCTACATTATGTCAATGAACATACATCATACAAAGCCTTCTTACCACTTACATTATTCTACTCTAACTGGTCATGTGGCATGTGCTCTGAACTGTCCATCCTGCAGGTGCTTTTGACTAGGATATAAAAATCTTCTCTTCTCAAAGAACATTCAAAACATGTCAAACAAAACTGAACACAATCGATGTATTTATTGATGAAATATCTTTCTGTGGTAAGCGTGGTTGAGTGGCTAAGTGCGCTTGAACTTGGCTTGGCCTGGCTACCTGGGGGGCTCGAGGTTCGACACCCGACTGGGGCAGAGTTGTGTTACTGAGCGCCTAAAGGCAGCATGGAAAACCAACTCCTAGATACCCCCTCCCTCCCACTGGGTCATAAATGAGATTGGACCAAAGCGCTCTGAGCATGCTATAAGCATGAAAGTAGTGCTATATAAAAGCTATAATAATAAAAAAAAAAGTAGTTGCTACTTTTTTAAAGAACAATACTTTCATGTAATAATAAGACAGTAGGAGAAAGAATTTTTAATTTTCTTTTCAGATTGCCTCCTTTCTATTTTATGTTACAAGTTTTTTATGAAATAAAAAGGTTATATTAATTTCAACAAGTATTTGAAATATTTTCTTTGAATCCTATCTGTGTATTGCACTTTCCCAGAGGCCAGGTACAATATATCAGTTGTCACACAATTATAGATCACACACTGGCATTCTTTCAATGGCTTCAGCATTGTTAGACATTGTGCTAAAGCTCTTCCCAGACTCTATAGACAAACTTGAGAAAGATCAGGGCTTGTTCCAAGGACCAAAGCCTGTCCTCATTGAATCTTGTAAACCAGGTAGGCCAGATGTTTTTATTTTATTAACATATTTATTTTAAATTTAAAATTGCATTCTGTTCTTACAAGATTAGTTGAACATTTCAGCGATTGATAGCCATTTGATGAATTTTTCATATACTGCAGCTGTGGGGAGTTCAGATTTGGATAAATGACTTACTTCTTTTTAGTGTTTGATCTTATTTGTATCATGATGTTTTTGAATAGAATACAATTTTAATATTTTTATTAACCCTTGGGTGATCTCAGGCAAGGTAAGTTAACCCTAACTGGCTCCTTTCATAAAAAAATGACAAATGTATTTTATACCTTTGATCTTTATCAACAACATATAAATAATTTGTTAACCTCTCAGTGGTGAGAAATGTTATTCCTAAATGTTGCTCATCCACAGAGGAGCTGATGAATCTGTTAGCAGGCAACAAGAGGGATACCTCACACATTGAGTTTGGAGCTCACCAGGCTGTGTTGGTGCTGGATGATGATGCCAAAGAAAAACTTCCCCAAGAGCTTCGTTCTGGAATTAAACTTACCATATATGAATCCAAAGGACTTGAGTTTGATGACATTCTCATTTATAACTTCTTCACTAATTCCAAAGTAATTATTTTATTATGATTATAGTTACTATTGTACAGTTGATTCTTGATAGTCTAAGGGTAACAGGACCGAAAAGGTGGTGGATTGCTTATAAAGTCAAATTACCAAAGATTATCTGTCCTTTTTTATTTAAAATCCTTTTATATGGCACATTTATATGTGCCATATAATATATATCTATATCTATATCTCCATATAGCACTCAAACCTTTTGTTAGGTTGTCAAGCTGTAGCCAAGTGGTTTTGGTCTCCCAGCCACGTATACCACTTATTCAAATATTTAATCATAAGCTAAGAAAATTCTAGTTTAATATTATATGCTCTTAGACCTAAACAGGGATAAAATAAATACAAGATGAAAAATTTAAGGATATAAAAAAACAAACAAAAAAAACAACATGGTTTTAGCTTTCACATACTGTACTAAATTACACTTAAAATCTATATTCTATATTGTAATAATACACTTTTTACTGTATAAATTTATACATGAATTAATGTCTGCACAATGCTGAATTACTGAGTATTTCAATAGCTAAACTATAGAGATCTATAAACTATAGAAATCTATTAATGTAGGTAAACGTGATGCACTTTTTTATGTAGGGATCCTTAATATAGCTAGACTCTGATCTTCCTGTTAGATTTATAGTGTGCTACAACTTTCCAGTAGATAATGTTGAACCATTATTAGTAATTTGGTGGGTACTAGCTTGTTTGGTCTATTCAGTTCTATGTCTTATCAGAACCATTCCTATTACAGGCTAAAGAAATGAAATAATCATCCTGATAACTATAAATGATTACTATAAGCTAGAAAAACTGTTGGCTTATTGCAACCCTAATGCAACAAATACTAGAACTTCTTGTCACCTTAGTTGTGCCTATGTGCCAATAACTCAAAATATATCAAACGTCTTGTCATCCTCTTTAATTATACTTATATCTAGATATCCCACAATGCATTTCATTCAATCTAATGAACAAAACTTAGCTTTTGCTTTATTCATTCATCAGGTTGATAAAGAATGGAGAGTTGTTACAGATTACTTAGAGAAACTAGTGACTGATTTAAAAAGTGGGAACAAGCAAGAAAACTTGAAAATAATTAATTCAGGTAAAGGCATCTTCTAGATGATATTATAGTAATAAAACTTTCCAATAGTTTTTTTAGCATGGGCTCAAGCAATTATTTTAAAGTATTGTTTGCTCTCTTGAAACATTCAAGTATACACTTTATCGCCTCAGTTTTGTGTTTATTAGCCTGCTATTCCATTCTGGTACAGTTTGAGCATGAGAGAGTTGAAATCTGTAGTCTTATCTTAGTTTTAATTTCAAATCTTTTTCTTTTAAAATTGTATATTTTCTTTTTTTTTTTGTTGACAAAGAAAAAATATATCTATCTTAAAGTAAATATCTTATTTATGGGGTGGTTGACTGTTGAAGGACTGAGTGGTCTTGCGTTGGATTGTGTTGATTACTGGGATTCTGCATTTTGGGATTTTTAGGCTACTAATGAGTTCACCCAAATCTAATGAATACCTGACATATGTTTGGGAAGTTAGGGAGTAGGTTGTTATGCAGGCAACATGTAACAGTTGTAAATCATGGCCTATAGAAACAGATTTCATCCTTTCAACCTAGATCACAAGGTCTGAAAGGGGAAACAATGATTTTATATGGTAGGTCAGTTGCTTACTGATTACATTAAAGCTGTATCAATATATTAACAATTATAAATGAGACTTGAATATAATGTTTCATAAGAATATTTGTTTCACAATTTTAGATGTTCTGGAAAAAGGTTGTAGTCTCCGACCTTTGTCATTTGATAGCCGCCAACATAAGTTGCTGGACACAGAACTGAAACAGCTTTACACTGCAGTAACCAGAGCTCGCGTCAATGTCTGGATCTTTGATGAAAATTCTCAGAAACGAGCTCCGATGTTTGAATACTTTAAGGCATTGAAACTTGTTCAGGATCTAGAAGAATTTAAGCAAAGTAAGTTTCAAATTTCAGCTGTCAAGATAGTATGTTTCATAGACTAAAAGAAAACAGGTTTTGTTAATAATTTATAAGTAAACATGTTTCTTTGAACGGTCAATGAATGAGATCATTATATAGCCAGGACCTGTTCCAACTACATTCACATTCCATTACAATTACTAAAACCCAGGTTTCAAACTCAACCTCCCTTACACCTGAATTTTAAATGTTCTGATGTTAAATCAATACTGAACAAATCTTTTTTCTATTGAGGCAGCATATATGTTTTCTGGTCTAATAATAATTTATTTGGTATGAAAATATGAATTATAATGAATTAAACATTTGCTGTTTTTTTTTTTTAGATTTACACTTATTTGCTCATACAAATTATATTGAATTAAAAGAATATTTTATTTGGTCATAATTACATAATTACTATAACAAAAGTTTATTGTCACCACGAAAACAATTTTGAAGAAGAAAAAAATTAAATTTCCTTGAAATCTGACCAAAAGTACAATTATTCTTAGTGAGAAGTCTGTAATAAAAAAAATTTTGGACAATGTTCTTGAACTCTGAAAGTATTTTACTGGTTGTGATTAGCAAAACATTATTTCAAGAGCCGTCAATCAAAATGCAACCCTTCTTAGACTTGTTTAGTGTCAGACCAGAAATTGTTTCTTTACAGATGTATGTGGACCTAAATGGTGACAAAAATGCTGCTCCATGCTAAACATTCGATCAAGATTTACTTTCCGTTTTATTCATTTTGTTTGTTTGTAAAATGTTTTACATGTTTCGGAAATTCCTTCAGAAATGAAGATAGTTATTTCCTAGTCCAAACCTCCCGCAGGACGACGGAGGATGGGAGCGGGCAGGGTTTGAACCCGGGACCATCGGTAAATCGAAACGACAGTCCAGCGTGCAAACTGCTCGACCAGGCAGCCATCCTGTTGTCTTCTCTTTTTAGTTTAGGGAAATGACTAAATCTTGTTTTTTTTATAGATCTTTTTGTTGGTGGGCCACACAATATGCTATGGCGGGCAGCATTTAGCTAACTCTGTTATTTATTATCAATTCTGTTTTAAACATCACATTTTTTAAATCAATTTTTTAAGCTAGAGATTAGTCTGCTTCTTATTAGTACCAATATGTACTCCATAATTACACCTTTCCACATTCAATCTCACCTCTTTTAATTAATAGTTTTTTTCTTACAATTTCAAGATCATGAAGAGAAGGGTTTTATGGAGACATCCACACCTGAAGAATGGAAATCAAAAGGGGACAAGTACTTAACTGAGAAAAAGTATCTATTGGCTAGAGACTGTTATGTGTGAGTATTTCTCTTAAGGGTTGAAAGACAATTTGAGATGGCTTGGAAAATGCTTAAATATTATTTCTTTGTGTTTTGAACATTTACTTTTTTTTAAATAACATTAGTCCAATTTATTTTCTTGTGTAAATAGAGATACTGTTTTTAATCAAACTGGGTCAAAATCGAAATTCCTAATGCTGAAACAAAGATCTGTATAATGTACATTATGTGAGTTTCTTTTGAAGATTAACATCTGGCATGCTTATTAAGTAATACTTATTTTTTAGCATTAGGTTGAGTTGTTTTTCTCCTAATTTAAAAATTGACATGTTAGTATGGTATGACTGTTGTATAAGCTTGAAATAAACTAGAAGTTTGAATGACAGAAAAACTATAAATTTCATACTTCTAATATTATTTCTCTAATATTATTTCTCTAACTCCAAAGTTAAAAATTTCCCTGATAAAAAAGTTGTATATAACCAAATATGTTTTTTCGAATTAATCATGTTTAATGGTTATATAATTATGAGGCTGAATAATAGTTACTAATCATTTTTTGCTGACATCATTTCTAGAAAGGCCAAAGAACCAGATCTGGAAAGATTGGCTAAAGCTTTTCTTACAGCGGAGGAGGCGCCTAGGCTTGCACAGAATGTAACTCTAATGAAAAAAATGTATGTGAAGGCTGGGGCACAGTTTCTTATGTGCCGTCAATTGCCTCATGCTGCCCGTTGTTTTGAAAAGGCAGATGATAAAACCTTGGCTGCCAAGTGCTATGAAAAATGTCGTCAGGTATTTATAAATTATACTCGTTGTTATAATTGTAAAGATAACTTTGTTAAATAGTAAATAGCAGTAAATGATTCTTTAGCAGAATATGTTTTAAACCTGCTTATTTAGTGAAAGTTGCAAGACTTTTTAATTGAATTTTACATTATAATGTAAATGAATTTAAAATGTACTAATTGAACATAACATCTCCTCTTGATCATAATGTTGATGGTTGCATAGTGAGTCCCTCTCAAATATTTGAGTTTTATCAGTGCATTCGGATACACATTTCATTCCTGGATGCTAAAGGTGAACATATTTGTGTGAGGTTTTTAGCTTCTGCATGCAGTCCCAGCTGAAATGAGAAGACCCATTTGCAGAATGGTAGAATCCCACATCCCAAAATGACTCTTGTATGGCCATTAAAGGAAAGAAAGTGCTCACAAGGTGGAATTCCTCAAAGCTTCTCTGAAAGCCTTCAGTGTTGACCTTGCCACCTTGTAGATGAAAGCACATGATAGAGCATCATGGCGGCATGCTGTGAAAATTGGCACACAAATTGGAGAGGAAAAAGAGAAAGCACTGAAAGATGAAAAACGCCAGAGAAGAAAAACAAGGCCAATGACACTAGCTTCACCTGGAATAATCTGCCTGGTGTGCAGCCGAACATTCCTGGCTCACAAAGATCTCACCAGCACATGAGGAGGCACAAAACCCCAGTGCAAAGCCTTCAGCCCCCTGAATGACAAAAGTGGTCATCATCGAACATTTCTGCATTATAGGTGCTTGAGAAACACAACTTACCTTGAATTATATATCCCAAACTATTAATACAACCTTCATTTAATGCAGTCCTCACAGTTGCATGATCACTGAGTTTAAATTTACAGCACTACCATCACTGTTACAATATCTACTCTACATTCATGTATGAAAGCTATATGTTATCTGGCCTAAAAATCTAGCTGGATCAAAATTTTTTATTTTAAAAAAAGATTTTATTTGCAAATGTAGCATTGTTATTACTTTTCTTAGAGTTTTTTAAAACATATAGTCCAATTTGATATATTAAGTGCATGGGCATGTTAAAATCTGTTTCCAACTAAAACAAATTTGTTTTTATTTACTACTTAAGTTTGAGAAGGCTGCTCAGCTGTACATGGAAGTCCCTGATATCATCAGTGCTAGCCGATGTTACCAACAGAGTGGCAATTTTGGACAAGCTATTGATATATTAACCTCTGAAAATTTCTTTGAAAAATCTGTGGAGTGTCTTCATACATATCAGAAACTGATTCAGGTGAAGATTATAGTAGGCCTATATTGCTATCGTAGAATTATTTCAGTTAAATGTTTTTCATTCATATTTGAATGTAGTAGTCATCATTTACTCTAGAACTAATATTCTTTTTGCAGGAGTATCAAGAAAGGAATCAAGTGATACCAACTGTGCTTGTAGACAAAAGGCTTAATGAGGAATTCACTGAAAACAAACTGTGGATGAGGTTGTCTTTATTTCATTAAAGTGTCTTTCTGTTTTTTTGATACAGTGTTCTAATCATTTTGGATGTTCCTTCAGATTTGAAAATAATTACTTCCTAGCCCAGATCTCAAGTAGGACAATAGGGGATGGCAGCGGGCAGGGTTAAAAACATGTGACCATCAAATGTCAGTCAAGAGTGCACATTTTCATTTTGAAACTATGTTTTATTTCTTGCACAAGTGATTTGTTTTTTTAAAATATAGTTGTTGCTTTAGATCAGGCATGTCAAACTCATTAAGGTGTATGGGCCGCATAAATACTTACTATGACCTGAAGGGCCTCAGCCTAAAATCACTTCCAAAACAGCCTACTAGTTGTATGCAAATAAAAAAAAATACAATAGAATACAATAATTAATGGCAGACCTGTAGGCCTAAAATAAAGAGCTAAATTTCTAGCACTATTTCGTAATTAAAAATTAATATGATTACGCATTATTTTCTTTGTACTGATGCTTGACATCTTTTCTAGGATACAAGTTTATTAATGTCAGGTCGAAGTTGTTGTTTTTTTTTGCCAATGACAATTTCATCACTAATGACAAATTTCGATCAGAAAATCTCAAACTGTGAAGTGTTTTTGTTGCTTTCATTGTGGAAAAGAACTGCTCACAGAGATAAGTGCATGCAAACAGCTAGTATTCTGGTTACAAATTTCCTCAATTCAAAATTCAGGACAAAATAACTGTCAATTTTGGCGCAACCAATTCTATTTACGTCGATTTCAACAAAGAATCTGATTGCTATTCTATTACCTCTAGTTGCACATTATCAGCGGCAATTTCAGAATCAAATGATTAATGGAGACACAAACAACAAAAATTCTTGTTCATACAGAACGAAGTCACGAAAACGGTCTTTAAAAGCATCTACTAACCATTACATTGTTTCTGCCACAGTGTTCCTTTAGAACGCTATTTCTGTGAATGCTTCCATCTTTTCTAGACAAATTACTTTAACAACACACTCCTTCATAAAATTACATTCACTAAATGATCTGCTATGGCTTGTAATTAAGCTTGACAAAATGTAGCTTGCTTTCACTGCAGACTCAACTCCCGTTGTTCAGTTTAACAAATACTATTGTTCAGTTCAGGTAGCTTGTCATCTCTTATTTTCCAGCGTAACAGTTCAACATTATTTTTATAATTTTTTTTAGGTGGCCACGCGGGCCGCATTCAAAGTGGTCGCGGGCCGCATGCGGCCCCCGAACACCGTGTTTGACATGCCTGCTTTAGATGTTATCTTTTCTATGTTAGATTGAAATGGTTATGACAGCTGGTTTATTTGCTGGCTTCATTGTTTCTTTTTGACACTTCTGAATGCTTTATAAATACAACATTTACAACATCAATTTTTATTATTTATAATATTAATTTCATTTCTAATTAAATTAAAATAATAATATTTATTTATAAAACATTTGCTCTTCTTTTGATAGATTAGCAGAGCATCAGCATAAGAATAATCAAAGTTTCAAAGAAACTCTTCAAAATGTAACTGACGCAAAAGAGAAAATTGATTTCTTCAAGAAGATTAATTTGTGGAAAGAAGCAGCTATACTTTTATTTGATGAAGGTACTTCTATGTGAAATAAGTCATTGTACAATTTTTAGTAATTGTAAGTAAATGAAAATATGTAGTACTGGGTGGGTGTAAATATACCATCATTGCATGAAAAGTGTCACAGGATCACCATAATGCCAGAAAAGTAAAAACAAACTAAATCCTAAGAAGAAATCATTGTACATGAACTAAAAATGTGTGCCTGGATTATTGGCACTCTCTGTACTGCAACAAATCAACTCAATTAAAACGTTTGAACTGTTTTTCTAGGTGATGCTAAGCAAGCCGCAGAATTAATGTTTAAAAATGGTGAGTTAAAGACTGCTCTAGAGTACGCTAGACAAGGATTTCACAAGGAATTGGCAGCTTCCATCCATATGGCCTTGGCACATTCATCCTTTCTGAGCAAAGATATGGTAAATGTCCTTTTGATTGTGTGAAAATATGAAAGAATTTATGCTTGAGCATTTAAGTTGAGCATGTATGATAACAACTCTGTGCTTGCTTTACTGCTTGAAATTATCTTCATTTCACATACAACTTATTTAATATGATTATTTAGCCATTTTATCTTACAAAAATAATTTGAGCAGAAACTCTGAAATATACAGTTGTACACAGTTGTATGTTTCTAATTTTATCTAGGACTCCACTATACAAAATCTGAAAGAGGCACAGGGAAGGTACATTGAACTATATCATAATCCAGGACAAGCTTTGACTAAATTCTATTTGGGAAAATATCTCCAAGATAAAACACATCTGAATTCTGGTTAGTTACTGATATAAAATATGTTTTTTTTTTTGTATTTGAGGAAACAATGTATGTATATAGAAGAATGTATGAATTGTAAATGTTTTTATGCTTTTCATTGTCATAAAGACTATATTAATAGACATGGTTAGGTTGTGTGCATCCTATGTCAATTTTATCTGTATTTCATCTAATCTCTGCTCTGCCTTGATGCTAATAGTAATTTTGTTATGATTTCAGCAAGCAAGCACTTTGGCATATGTGGATCTTCTATTCAATGTGTTGGCCAACTTGAGTGCTTCTCAGCTTTATTTGAACTCACCTCTAGTTTTAGCAAAGAGAATTGCTTTGAGTTTATAAAATACATTAGTGAATTGGGATGTAAGGTCAGTTATTAGTCTTGGCTTAAAGCCATTTCATTTATTCTAAATTAAAATCAGTTTTTGTGAGCTGTATTGTTTAATTCAGTGATGCCCAAAGTACGGCCTGCAGGCCAGAACCGGCCCGCGACGTGGTTCCATCAGGCCCCTGAAAGGTCGGCAACAAAAAGAAAATTAAGAAATTCTCCCCCATTCACTTTTTCTTTGATCATGGTGTCATAAGCTTTAACGAGTGTGCGTTTTCTTCTTCTTCTTCTAACCAGCTTTTTTACTGCTGAGCTGTCAGCTCTTTTGCAGACTGTGCCAAGGAAAAATACTGTGCTGTTTTTTTCAGTTGCTCAGCACTGCCATAAAGGGTGTGCGTTTATGAGTAATGAAATGAAAATCAGAATGAACAATCTAACAGGAAAAGTGAATGGTATTTTTTGTGGAACATGATAATAAGTCAACATATTTGTTTTTCAAAGAAGGTCTGTCTGTTTCAAAAACAAAATATACAGCGGAATTATATAACAAATATGAACGCCTTCTTGATTTGAGCCACGTATAAATACGCCTAGAGATTGGAAGATTAATGGGAATATTTACCAAAAAGAGACAAGAAAATAAGTTGGTGGTAATGGTAGCTACATTGTTGTCACATTTAAAGTTGAGAAATGAAGCCATTTTTAGACGCGTAAATAGACTTTAGACTTTAAATATCCCATTAATTAATGTAAGTACTAGATATAATAGTTTCAAATAGGTGAATTTTGATTTCATTTTTTTTACCTCTTTGTTGATGTGGCCCGCGACACGTGTGTCGAAAGTTAAAATGGCCTGCACATCGAATTTGGTTGAGCATCACTGGTTTAATTGAACAGCTTTTGTCCACTTTGTTTTTCTTTTTATATCATTTCATTTATTATCGCAATACAAAAGCTGTAATGTTTCTTAGATAGTCAAATGTCATGCCCTAGTTCAATACATATGTTCATTGACAATATGATCAGTTTCTGAAGCTGTTTGACCAAAATCAATTGTCATAGTAGGCCTGAGCACTGTGACATGGCAACCTGTGGGTTGCTACATTGCAGGTCAGTGTTTCAGTCTACTTTAATGATTGGTCTAGGTTTCCCTCATACTAGAAAAATAAATTGACCATGTCTTTACAGGTGATTGAAGTCTTGTATGACAAGAAACCAGAGAATGCTCAACTACGGAAAGATTATTTGAAATTCTATGGCCTTGAACTTGATGTTAAAAATAAAACAGTTACCTGGAATCCCCATGAATTCCCTTTGTATCAGACTCTTGTTGTAAATTCTGAAGAAGACCAAAAGTCTGTCACTATATCTGAGGTAAAATTGTACTTTATGTAATACTATTTGTGGTCATGAGACCTCAGTGTCAGACATTTATTTGGCCCCAGGCTTTATAGGTTGGGCAACACTGATCTTCACTTTTGATAGAAAGCTAAACATATTGTTTTTTAATTCTTCTGAACAAGTCTTTTTAACTTTGTGGAGTATATGAATATGACAGTGGCTTTGTAGAAGTTTAACTGCTGAAGAGTTGGCAAATCATTAGCTGAATAGATGTCATCTGGTTTAACAGATATTTCATGATCAATATCTACAACAATACAAAGTATTGTCTCTTGGATCATTATGGTAGTTGGCTAGTTGATTGAATATAAATAGCCCACAACACTTAGTTTGACCTTACAACTGTGAAAGAAAATTTACATATATGAAATCAGTCTAGAAGCTACAATGCTAGACATGTTTGTTTTTAATTTAAATTTCTTTACTAAATTAGATAAATATTATTTAAAGATGTTTTAACATTTGATTTATTTTGTTTTCAATGATAGATTCCTATCAAACAGGCAGTGGACGCTTTGAGCCTTGTGATCATAAGTCGTATTAAGGAGTGGTCCCAGAGAATAAGGGAAGCAATACACAGGGTTAAAGATCCCTATCTGTTGTGTCCAAGGTTCAAGGAAGGATTCAAGTGTGACCAACTAGGATGCAAATACAAACACAAGTTAGCTGCTACTCTGCTGGAGGATACACTTGTTTTAGATTGTTTGACCATGGCTGTAAGGAGATGGTGTTTTTAATTATACTTTCAGTCAGTGTTGCTCTTGAGAGGAAATGGTTATCTTTTCACATTGACTTTCTCATAATTTAGGACCTAGAAAAAAGAATGTTTTGGTTGTTATAATTTAAAATTATTCATATATAGTCTAATACATTAGATTTCTTCTATACTCTTTTTCTATCCGTGTTTTAGATTTGTAAAACTGTATTACATGTTTGGGATGTTCCTTCAGTTTCGGAAGATAATTAGCTCAAACCTCCCACAGAACAATTGTGGATGGCAGTGGACAAGGTTTCAACCTGGGATCTTTGTGCTCATAATCTCATCATCTCTCATCTCTGCCTGTGGTCCCTACTGGGGCATAGGCCACCAACCAGCTTTCTCCAGGCATCTCAGTTCTGGGCAAGTCTCTCCAACTGTCCCCATGTCTTGCCCATCTGCTTGGCTTCTGCTTCCAGATCGCGGCGCCATGTGTTCCTAGGCCGTCCTCTATTCCTCTTTCCTTGGGGGTTCCAGGTTAGAGCTTGCCTTGTTATGTTGGATGCTGGCTTGCGCAGGGTGTGGCCTATCCATCTCCAGCGTCTCTGAAGGATATCTATTTCAATGGGCTTCAGCCTGTCAGCTTCCAGAGGACTCTGGCTTTCACTGGCATGCATCATAAACCTTCCAGCTGGAGGTGTTTCTGTAGCTAGTGTTTTTTCTACAGGGTAGGGTAGCTAGCCCTATGCCCAACCCTCCTCCTTTCTCAGACAGGCTTGGGACCGTCACATGGCGGAGTTATCTTTGTGCTCACCAAACGTCAATTCAGACCACTTAGTGCATGACAAGGCAGCCATCACAAGTGTCCCCTTATTATCTCTTTTTCTTTCATTTATATAATTTTACTTACAAGGATACTAGTGTATTTATCACTGTTCTATTATTCCATCCTTTCTGTAGTCATATATCTTTTCTATTTTTCTGGCTAAGTTATAACATTTTTGAAAGCCTTATTTGTCATGTAAATATTACAGAATTTTTCTTATGGTCCAATAGATTTAATTGTGCATACATTCTTATTCAAATTAGATTCTTTTTGAAGCATTTTACCTCCTTGACTTGAACCTTTCAGTTCTAACTGTGTTGTTGAAGTTAAAGAACAAATGAAAGTGGTTATGATCTTGATCATGATCCATGTGTTAATAGCTCAATTAAAGTAATTCCATATTGTCAATAGCATAGTATCATGGTGATTTCATTAAAGGCAAGTAGTGAAACATTCGTCTGAAACAGGTATAAGTTATTTTACGAATGTTTTTAGTTTCATTTACTGGTTATTTAAATTAAAACCAAATTCTTCATAGGTACGGCTCGACAGCACTTTGCATTCAGCAACTGAACGATTTGAACAGTTGTCCATTGTCGGCACAAGAGACAGTCTTGTTCAAGAGAAACAGAAATGGTTATCTGCCCAAGAGTTAATAGAGTTTTTGACTTCAACAAGACTTTTGGCATCTGAACATTTTCAACAAATCTTGGTCAAAGTCTGGGCATTGGAAACTGCTGTCAAAGAACAGCTTGAAAGGTGGCTTAGTTTGTTTCACTATTGAAGTGAATTTATTTCTAAACTATTGTTTCAAATGGTTACTAATCTTGCCACTTAAATTTCTATAAACCATATTGCATGAACAATAGACCCTCTTGTTGATATAAGAATACTATGGTTTGAATAAATGACTTTCTTAAATAAGTCAGAAATAATTCATTTCATTTTTTTTTATATCTGTTTGGCTTTTCTCTAGAAGAGTTAAATAGGAAAAAAAATATAACTCATTACTAGCTCCTCTTGCTGAATTGTGATAAAGTGCTATTACTTTTTTCAAACCATTAGACACCTTAGTTTCTGGCTTCAGATAGTGACCTATGAATTCAAACCCAGTGCAGGATAAAAAAGGAGTTGTGAGGATAAACTGGTTTTGCAGAATAAACAACAATTTACTTCATTGATACAGAGAACTTTCATTCAGACAAATCTCTTATTGTATAAGTCTCTAGATGAGGAGTGTTATAATAATGCTTTACATTTTCAGGTATGTCCAGAGTTTATTAGGTACAGACAAAGTTTCTTTAAAGGATAAACTTGGCTCATTGAGAGGAATAGTTGAATCCTGCCTAGTGACCTCATTGTTAAAGCTGGAAAATATTAATCTACAACAGTACATCCTAGATTTGGAGGTTGGTGAATTTGAACCATTTTCTGTATACCACCAAAATTTTATATATATATATATATATATATATATTTAACACTTTATTTTAAATTGAATTCATCATTCCAGGTTGATTGGGTTATATAAAAAGTTCCAGCTAATAATAAAATTAAATAAAATCAAGGTTGACACTTGACTACAAAAATTGACTAAACATTTTTTTTGCTAACACTTTATTACAACATAAGCTTTTTTTTTTTTTTTTTGAGATAAGACTTAGTTCATTTAATAAAGCTTCAAGAAGGCAAGATAGAGGAAGCAGCACAAAACAAAATGAATTTAGTTTATTTCTGTCTGGCAGTGTTTAAATTTTCTGTGGCATTTTACGTCCCAAGAGATGATCTTTCCCTTTGCAACTTCTTGTGTGACTAAAGAGGTTAATCCTTGATACACAGCCGCGATCGCAGGTTGGGCATAAGTAATCACCAGGCGCCATTGCATTTTCACCCTTCTTTCTACTTCTGTTGAGTGTGGCAATCCTAGACCCCTCCTTTATACTCTCTCTCCATGTAGATCTATCCACAACCACCTCTTCCCAGCTGCTAGTGTCGATTTTGAAGAGCTTCATGTTGCATTTGCATACATCTGTATAACGTTAAAGTGGGCGACCAGCGGCTCTCCTGCCTTCTATTAGATCACTATACGGAATGTCCTGTGGGAGTCGACCTACTGGCAGTCTACGAATATAAATTATATATATATAATATAGATAGATATATAGATAGATATAAAGTTGCAATCTTTTACCCCACTGGAATTTAATTGTTCTTTGTGTTCTTACAATTGTTGCTTTCATGAGCTGTAGACATTAGTCTTTTAAAATAGGTTCTTTGGTAACTAGTTCATCCACAGTGGTTCAATGATGACCACTTTCATTATCCAGGGGGCTGAGGGCTTTGCACTGGGGTTTTATGCCTTCTCATGTGGCTGGTGAGACCTATGTGAGCCTGGAATGTTCGGCTGAAGATGGGCAGGGATGTGACTTTTAACTTTTTATTATATATTAGTGAGATGGGATTAGTTGAAATAGGGCTCTTAATGTGAAGCATGTTTTGGCACAGCTGCTTAGGCACAATGACAGTTTTTGCCCCAGGACATTTTGGCTACATTATATATGTTCATTTTATTTATGTTTGTGTGTGTGTGTTAAAAACATTTTTTATTTAAAGAATAAAAGTGACTTTTGTCCATTAGATTTCAAATTTAAATGTGTTGAGTAATTGTTGATATGTCACTAACATTATAATGTGGTTGTTGGTTTTAGTATTGCCCCAAAACAAAATGAAACAATGATATAGAAAAAAGATTCAATATTTTGTCATCACAACCAATGATTTATTTTATTTATAGTTTATAACCTCCAACTAAAAAAAAAAAAAAGACGAGGAAACTGATGGATGTCATCTTATGCATTTTGTAAACCTGGCCTATAATTTATGAGGGGATGGGAAAACATGTCAATATCATGGTCTCAGGTATAGTTTGTACATTTGACATGCTTTTGATGTACCCTCAGAATTGAAAATTATTACGTCGTTATCCAAACCTCCCATAGGATGGTGAGCGATTGCGAGAGGACCCTTGAGATGAAATGTCCCAAGCACATACCACACAAACAGGTAGCCATCCATAATTCACAATAGAAGTTCATGAAATCGTCAAAATTATTAAAATTAATTAATTTTTTTTTGGGGGGTGGGATGGTTTTGTCTGCCTCAAATTTAGCAAATGCATGCAGTTTGCAACTGGGTTTGTATGGTCAACTGAAACTTAATCAGTGGCATTAAAAACAATGATTAAATTTATAAATTAGTGAACATTGACTCCTAAAAAAACATGAAAATTTTAATTATTTTTTTTAGACACCATTGGTTACAGTTTAATTCAAATTTATTCAACAGATATATCTAAATGATTCAGCAGAGAGCAGGTACAAGGAATGCAAGAATCTGTCAATATTCACATATGAAGTTGATCAAGGGGATAAAAAACATTTGATTCTAATGCCCACTGGTTCCTTGTTTGTGAATTCTCTGAGTTCCCTATTCACTAGCCATAGTCCTTTCACGAGTGCATTTGAGTTCAACTCATTTTTAAGCCATTTTATGAGTTTTACAAAATTGCCCTTGATGCCTAGATTAGATCATCTTCTTTTCTGGATGGAGTTTCATTTTTGCACCACTCTTTTCAATTTAGCCCATGTAAGTTGTTTTTCAATTATTAAATCACTAACAATGATATTTTGATTCTTCAATTGCTTTAATTAAACATAATAATCCCTTGCCTGAACTTGTATCAGTAAATCTCTTATTGGTAGGGCCTACTAATGGCATTATAAGAGGATCAGTTGTTGTATTGGATCTATATTTTATTGTGTTATCTGGTTGAACACTGAAAGGTTTAGATGTATACATTCTAAACCAATTAAAATGATTCCTCTGAATGTATTTGATTAGTCAGTTATTGATCTCAACCACAGAAATAGGAAATGTTACATTTATGTATCTTAATAAAGAGCTTGGGAAACTGTATAATATCTTGTTGGGAAAAAGCTGCCACTTAATCTGTTAGATCTTTGTAGATAGGAATAATTAAAGCACCCTTGACAATGTAATTTCACCATTGCTTGTAACTAAAAATAAATGCTACTTTTGTTATCATGAAAACAACTTTTTTTTCTTCATTTAAATAAAATTTGAAAAGTGATTTGCATTAAAATAAAACAATAAGATTATTCTTATTCTTAAACTGTCAGGTAGAGTTCTCGCACCCCCTTAGGCACCCCCACGGGAGTCTTGTTTTGCTACCCTTTAGCCTAATAGTTTCCTCCTACGATTGTTTCCACCCGAATGCCACTATAAGGCAGGGTAGCATGCCCGGGAACAATAAGATGAAGATTAAAAAGTCTTTTAGTATTTAATGTACTCTAGAGTCTAGGAGTATTTGTTACCTTATCAACAAATGTCCTACCAGAACCATAGTGTGTGATGTTTATTCCAAATTTGGATTATTGGTGTTGCATGATTTTTCAATGTTTCTTGCATTACCTTAAATTAATTAGTATTAAAATAAGTTACAAAGCCTTGTTTTTTAAAAAAAAGATACAAATTAAATATTAACTTGGCGTATGGGAGAGACCTCACTTGAAATTTTAAGTATGATTACTCTACTTCTTGTTTTCAAAGGATCTCTCAATTAATAATCAGTTCTTCTATTAATAATTTCAGCATACGTTTTATTAATTTGTGCCTTATCTTTTATGTATATTTTTCTGTCATTTAATTTTTAGGCTAACAAGTCTTCCATAAGCAAAAATAGATTCTATGTGCCCAACTCATACCTTGGAAATATCAAACTGGTGGAAGCTTGCTCCAATAGAGTGGACATTGACATGTCAAGAAAATTGTTGTACCAGATGGTGGCTGAGCAGAATGCACCAAGCTTGGCTTTTATGGAAATACAAAATACACTGGTCATGTTTATAGTGGGAAGGAATAAAAAAAAGTTAGTATTTTGTTCTATACCAATTAAAATTTAAGTAAAACAATTTAAAAAGTTAGTATTTTGATCTATACCATTGAAATTTAAGTAAAACAATGAAAATAAAAGTAGGACAGTACCAGTTAACAAACCTGGGTTACCACTTACCTACCCATGTTGAGACTATTACGTTTGACCAGTGGTCTTCAACATGGAGCGATTTCGTGAAATTGGTTTGCAGTGGGTGCCAAAGAGGCGGTAGGGGGTTTGGGCACAGTCGAGGGTGAACAGGGCATAAAAGGGGGATGTATGGATGAAAAAAGAGGTGCTCTGAAGAAAAACAAGAAAATTTTTTGAAAATTAACAGTGGCAAACTACAGACAAATTAGAGTTAGTTTGCTTTTAATTTAAAAACAGATATAACGTTGGAAATTGAGTTAATGTAATACGCTTTTTAGATTATAGTTTATTGTATCTATATATGTTAATACTATATATGTTAATACATTAATATATAAATGTTGATTACCCTCCCTCCCCCCCACTAAAATTAAGATTTAAATAGAATAATTAGCCTTTTTTTTAAACAATGTAAACATTGACAAAGTTGGTTGTGAGGAAACCAATTGGTCGGCATTGAGTGACCCCAATAGATCTGGGCATGGGGCCCTTATAGTCCACCCAGACTGAACTGAACCAGACCTGCTCTCTGGTACATGCAGCCATGGACGCAGAACTTACAGGGATAACTCAAGCAATTGAGGTTATTAGAGCACGAATGACCCAACTTGAGACTAGCGCCACTTCTGTGGTACTAGTTACCGACTCTTGCTCCAGTCTCCTAGCTATGGGTAGCAGTGGGGGATGGTTGCCCATAATAGAAGAGGCAGTCGCGCTGCAGATAACATCCTCCGAGCTATTGGAGCTGTCGTTTTTATGCAGTGGATGCCCTCACTTTGCGGCATGAGGTGAAACAGCAGACGCCCTCGCAAGGGAGGTTGCAATGGCAGAATCCTAACACTCATTCATGAGAAGTGGTTAAAGTCCTGGAAGGAATCCGATAGAGCATCTGGTTCCATGTGGTGTCTGGCAGCACATGCATGACCCAGATCGCGACGATCAATGGTGGCGGCTGAAGAGGTCAGAACAAGCAATCATTGTGCAGTGTAGGATGGAACATTGTCCTCTTGGGGCTTACTTTGCCCGGTTCCATCCGAACTATGATTCGCAATGTCGTCACTGTGGAGAGAGCGCCGAAACAGTGTCGCATATCTTGTATGAGTGTTCCCAGCTCCGAGAGTTAAGGGGGGACGTGTCTCAACAGTTACTCAACTTGTATGGTAGCCATGAGGCTCTAAGCCGGATGGCCCAGTTTCTTGCCAGAGCACTACAGGAGGATTAAGTCCTTCCTGCTCTGATTTTTCAATAGGAGTTTATTCAGGGTTGTGAGGAAATCTCGCTAGTTTGACTGAATTGCCACCAGAGAAAAAGTATTCCAATGTTCTAATTTGAGTGGCAACATTTTCAAATAAGGTTATGAAACCCAGTCAGTTTCACAAACATGTAGCTATATCCAAAAACTAATTAAAGAATATTCATGAACAATTAACAAACTTTCTACTTTTCAAACATACAAAAAAGGCAAAGCACAATATGTTTTAGTGGCCTCTTAGAAAATTGCAAAGTTTTTTTTTGCCAAAAAAAAGAACTAAGACAAAATCTTATGATGTTCTTTGCAAATTAATTAAAACTGAAATTAAAATTGTGAATAACATATCTGAGACACAAAAGGACTTTTTTTTTGGTTAGTGATGCAATTATATTTCAAAATTGTGTAATTATGTAGTTTATTGTGACATATGGGGCACCACCAAAGGCTTTACAGGTAATATAGAATAAAGAAAATCCAGATCTATCCACTATTCACCTTGTGAGTTGTGATACACAGGCAACAACATGATAAATTTGAGCTCATATTTTAATCTAATTATAAAAATTGTAAATAAAATAAAATCTCATGGTGAAAATAAGCACATTTTTCAACAGTTGTGAAACACATGATGAACAACATGTTAAGCTCTTATAGTAAACTGAGACTCTCTGTATTTTAGAGGGAGTTGTATTGGAATTTGTTTTTAGAAATAGGAAGATTCATTGGTTGGCTAGAAAAAAGATTTGTTTTGCATAGTAGGCATCTAATGCAACTGCAAGGAAAGAAATTGATTTTTGTTGATTAAATAATTTTCTCTTTTTATTGAGATATTAAATCAATTTTTAAGGTCTGTACAAATCTCCCAGAATTTGTTTGTTGGACAAATTTATTACTGCCTAAGGACATCTATGTCTATGCATTTCATTTAATAATTATCTTTAAAGAAAAGGAAATGACAATTTGCTTCTAGAATGTAATAAACTTAAAAAATTAAATATAAATGATAAACATCTTTCACTGATGTTCCAATTGAGTTGCAAGACAAAAACAGATGTACAAAATTATATCTTCAGTAAAAAATGACATAGGAGACACAGTAGAGATATGGTTACACTTAGATGTTCCTGTAAAATTCCAAAACTGTGGTCAAAGATGCTTTTCCATCAACAAACTGGACTTAATGATGTAAGCAAAAAAAAAATAGACTGGATGTAGCAACTAGAAAAGACCATTGCCTTACTTTGGCTAATTTAAAGCTTGACATTTCTAATATTGTCAGACTGAGGGAGACACAAGGTTCCCATTAACTTAAATTCATTTTATAGCAAATTCAGCAATAATTTTTAGATAAAAACTATAACTAAACTTAAAATAAGACCCCCAAAATAGTACACCTTATTATTCAATAATTTTAAAAGGGACTATTCAAATGAATTGAAAAAAAATGTTATGACAATGAGATTAGTTTGTAAGCACTGGAAGTTATTTCACATGATTTTTGTATAATAATAATAAAATTAATGATCTTATATTGACAACATGAAAATTAATAAAATAAATGACATTTTAAAAGAAGAAACTATAACAATGGAAAAAGGAGCAACAAGAATAGTTCTTTCTTTCATATAAATATACAAAATTCTTGCTATCAGATCATTTATGATAGTGCTCAAATCATTTTCTAGTAGAATGTCTTTCTAAATAGCCATCAAAATGAAAAGCAATGTTATAAAATCATTTACAGACTTACTGTCATTCAAAGTACCTTTATGATATGTTATACTGTCTATATATTAGTACTGAGTTAATGCCTTGCTTGCCTTCATTCCCTTTAGAAATGTCCCTGCCCTATAAATCATTGTGTGCCAGCACCTTCTCAAAAGTCAACAGGTTTAGCTAACTTTTGGCTTCTTTCAGACATGCAGTTATGTCTAGTTAGAAAAATAGAATTGAAATATGATGGCAGTACCTAGTGTTTTTTAACAACATTTTTACTCTGACATAATTTAACTCTTGTTGCTATGTTTTACTGCAGTGAGTTCAGCCTTTTAGACTACATTAGAGAACCCAATCCAAGCTATGATCTGGTTGAGAGAATACTCATTTTGACAGTTGTTATCATGCTCAACATTCCCAAAGAGTTGGTTTCATCTGCTTTTGAAATACCAATAAGGCGCAAACTTAATGAGGTAATTTTTTTTCTTAATAAACACAGAGAATATTTGGTGAAACTTTACATCCAAGGCCCCTAGGTTTTCAGTTTTGAAGAAAGTTGCGCAAGTGGCAGCGCCACAACTGTCTATCGCTACGGTAATCAGGTCACAAGGTCACTACCGGCTTAACAGTGTCGGTAGTATCATGTAATACTTCGTGATAGATCTAGTCAATCTCTAATGACATGAAAACTCTGGATCTAGATCTACATCTATATTATGTAATAATAAAATATTTTAAAAGGCTATAAAAAAAAATAATGAGAATGAATTCATCTTTATTTTTTTAAATTTGTTTTTTATTGGCCCCCGAAAGGGGAAAAGACGCTATTAGTTATTAGTTTTGTGTGGCCTGTCTGTCCGTCTGTCTGTCCGTCTGTCTGTCTGTCTGTCTGTCCGTCCGTCCCGTTTAGTGCTCAGAAAGTAGAAGAGAAAATGAAAATCTGACATCACGATAATATAGATCATTCAAAGTTCTGATGCAATGGCTACTTTTTTTTTTCTAAAAGCTCAAAATCTAATTTTAAAAAATATTTTATGCAAGCTGTATTTAAAGAGAAAAAACCTAATTAGTATGCAATATAAATGAAACCTAATTTAAGACAATTAATAATGTTATACATTGCAATAGTTTTCACGTTTCATTTTGTTCCAACATATGAGTATTTACTATCCAAGTATCAACTCATAAAAGAGGTGTGGCAACCGCCTTAAACATCGGTTTTACAAGGCTAACGTAGAGAGATCAAAGCACGAAGATGTATATTTTGACCGATGGGGCACTAAATAAGATCTGTCGTTTGTCTTTGATATATTTTTTTATAATGAACTTTTAGCAGTGACTTTCATGTACTAGCGTAAAGCCCGACCATGACATGATTCTAAACTAATTTCTTAACCTTTTTTAAAAATCAGATTTAAAAATAATGTTTTTATTGCCCCCATTAGAATAAAAGAAGCATATTTTTGTGTGTTTTAACTGTTGGCTGGTCTGTCCGTCACGGTTAGATAAAAAAAAACTAAAGGCTTTTGAAAATATGATTTAACCTTTACTTTTCATACAGAAATATATCGATAGTTTAAAATATGTATAATAGATTGTTCCTGATTTTTATGTCTAGATCTACATTGAAATGTTATAATAAACTAAAACTAATCTTCTATTTTTAAATTTAATATTGCATTCATTCTATTGATTATCTGGGCTTTTTATTTTAAGTTTACCTAAATTTTATGTAAATTACATCCAAATTATTAATAATAATAATTAATAAGATATATATTAAGAGTGCTAAATCAGAAGTTTAGTTTATGTACATCTACATCTCTACAGATCAATGCTGAAAGATTATTTAAAATCGCTCGTGTGATATATTGTATATATCAGGCTATTAGTTTGTAACCAGTTAGCGTGCTGAACTGATTATCTCGACGCTCCCGGGTTATGTGTCTGTTTGTTTTACATGTTTCGATTGTTTCGTCAGAGTTAAAGATAGTTTACTTCCTATTTCAAACCTTACACAGGAGGGGATCGGAGCATGCAGTAATTGAGCCAGGGACCAACGATAAATCCGAACTACAGTCTAGTGCGCAAACATCAAGATAAGGCAGGTTTATACCCTGCTCGCCATCCTCCGTCGTCCAGCGAGAAGTTAATTATTTTCAACTTTGAAGGAACATCCGAAACATCTTGCGAATAGGCGAATCTGACAGGGATCCGACTCTGACGGGGGCCGCCTATGAGTTTGTGTAATCTTGTTTTTTGTTTGTTTGTGAGTCTGTCTGTCCCTTTGTCTGTCCCGTTTAGATCTCGTAAACTAGAAAAGATATTGAAAATCCGACATCATGATTTTTTAGACCATTCAAAGTTCTGATGCAATGGATACTTTTTTTCTTTTCTGAAGGAAAAATCTAATTTTTGCCAACTATTATTAGTAACAAACATGGGAGGCTATTTATTAAGGGAGTAGACTATTTCCCAAATTTTTAACACATTTATGCAAACTGTTTTAGATTTTTTGTAAAAAAAATGTTTTTTTACAATTGTATTGCTATGTGAAGTAAGTAGTTCTGTCATACTAACTATTACATTTACAAAAAAATGTTTACTATTTTTTTGAAGAGAAAAAAATCTATTTTGTATGCATACAAGTGGAACATAATTTAAAACAACAATGGATAAGTAGGTTTTCATATTATCACATGACCTGCAGAGCTACGGAAACCCTATATACCAATAACCAACTAAAAGATTTTTAAAAAATAATTTTTTTTTTTACTGAGATTTTTTTTGTGGCTTTGAATAAGAGATTGACCCTTAACAAAACAATTAGATAATAATTAAAATACATCAGTTAGGCCAGGTTCACATCTAGCTCCACATTCACTTTCACATATCCCTGGATCGTTGGGACACCACAGAGGATCTGTCAACTTTCTTTCTTCATTCTTCACTGTTATTTGACTTTGATAGAATTTCATTCTGACAGTCTTTCAGAAAATATTAAAACTTGCTTTTTTACCTACCTACTTGGGTGGACCACTTCGGGGGCCGATTTTGAGTTTGTATTTCTACACAAACTGTCTTTGTAACCTTTTTTTTGTTTATAAAAATGTGTACGGTTATGCTCAGTGTTTAAAAATTGTTTTTTATTAAAGAAAAATTCCAAAATACATTGACAATAATTTTATAGCATCTAGATGTTAAAATATTTATTATTCTATTATAAGAAATTCTTACTATTGAACAATTTTTTCCTTTTTTTTTGTTTTCCACAGATAGAATATAATGATTCAATGCCAGAAAGGTTAAGACTCTTGATAAAACATATCCACAAAGCAAAAAGTTATCAAGACCTGCTCAGTGCCATCTTAATGTACTTCAAGAGTCAAGGTGATTTCATGATGCAATATACCTGGCTGGATCGCAAGAACTTTCGAATCCTTCCTTATGTTATAAATGTCAATCAGTATCCACAGATGAACTTCCTAAAAATGCTCCCTCCTGTTTCAGTAAACCCTGTTTTGGTAAGTTTTATCCTTTTTTCTTCTATGTAAGCATGCTCTTAGCTTAATATTAACTTCTTTGTTTACTTTTTTTCTTAGCTCAGAAATTACTTCCCTTCTTTTGTTACCTTTTCTATCTTATCTTCTGTTTGTTTGTTTTGTAAAATGTTTTATATGTTTCATATGTTCCTTCATAGTTGTAGATAATTTACTTCCTAGTCCAAAACACCAGCATGATGATGGGGGAATTGGAGCGGGCAGAGTTGGAACCCTGGACCATTGATAATGCTGAACAATGGTCCAGTATGCAAACCGCAAGACCAGGCAGCCATCTTATGAATTTCAAACGTTACTTCAAAAAAGAAAATAATTATGTCCTATGCTTTTCATGTGTCAATCTAGTCATACATGTTAATGAGACCTAAAGAGGGGTCCATATACAAATGGACAAGCCCCCATGTGACCTAACAAGTGTTCACAATGGACATTACCTAGTAGCGGGTATAGCTAAAAAGATCCAAATTGGACTTATAGCTAGATTTAGGTATTTACAAAGGGTATTTAGGTCTACAGTTCAGTGTTAAAGATGTGCTGGCACGTTCGTCCAGAGGTACATTGGTCCCTACTTGTACTGCCTAGGTTATTAGGTATAACCTCCAGGTATACAATTAACTAATGTATGTAAACAGGACTAAACAAAGTCGCAAGTAAACATATATACAGTTTATTTACATGAATAAAATAATAAATAAATGGCCAACTCATGGGCCCTCCTCAACACGAGGTAATCAGAAATATACACAGAAGAAAAGTATGATGCATCGCACTGGTCATATGTTACATGTTTACATCTATGCAAAGAAAAGGCCACTAACTCACAGGCCAACACAATAAAAAGTAAACAAAAATAGTATGGCACACAGCCCTAGTCAATGAAAATAAATGACCATTAACTCTCAGGTCTTACAAAAATTTACACATAAAAAGTATGGCAAACTGCCCTTGTCATATGTTACATAATTGTCACATTCGGGATAACACACATTAATGTACAAAAAATGAAGGTCACAGGCCTCAGGTCAATACAATACATGACCACTTTTGGCAACTCTCGGGTTATACAGGCTTCAGACTAACACTAGCCACTTTTAGCCAAGAAAAAAAACAAACAGGTCATGATGCACTATAGGCTTCTGGGAAATCTATGAGCCTACAAGCTTCATAGACTCCCACCTAAAGCCATCCGTTCGGTAAAGCCTCTCTGATGATTCAATACAGGTTGAACCCCTTAGAGACAAGGCTATAAAATATGTAAAGTCCATCTGATGGTTCAATACAGGTTGAACCCCTCAGAGAAAGTTACACAAATGACAGTTCGGGAGTACCCCAGGATGCAGAACATCAGGGCAAAAAATATACTGCCTGGAAATCATTTGAGGCTATCTCTAATAATTAATGCATTATAATAAATATAATAACAATAAAGACATACTTAGCTCAAAGATCCCCAGCGCAGGGCACACTTCTCCGAGTACCCCAAGACACACGACCAATAACAGAAAAAAAAATACAATTCATAACACAGGTCAAGTGGTCAAGCTGGTAACTCAGGAGCAAGTGGCAACTAAACACGGTCTACAAGGCCTTATATATACTTCGTAAGGGGAATCACTCCTAGCTATACAATAATCAAAAATAGTTCACTCCCCATTATGTCACAGTTAATCAATGACTTAAACTCTGGTTTTCCTGGCTGCAATGATTCAGGCAACCCATTCCATTCTCTAATGGCTCTAGGAAAGAAGGAGCACTTGTATGGATTAGTTCTAGTGTAGGAGATGAGAAATGTGCCTCCATCTTTGTGTCTGAGTATTTCATTAGGTTTTGTTTTTCTATTAGTAAATTATGGTTCAAAGTTTTATGTATTATTGCTACTTCACTAATTCACTTTTTATTCTTCTTTCATTAATTTCTCTTAAGCTTACTGACTTTACTAATGATGTTACTCTAATCAAATTGGAATATTTGTTTGTTTTAATTCTTACTTCTCTATTTTGTATTTGTTCTAGTTTCTTAATGTTTTCTTGAGTTGAGGAATCCTAAACAGACTATTCATATTCTATTATTGGCTTAACTAAAGCTAAATAGCATTTTAATTTTGTTCTTGTTTGAATTTTTAAAAATTATTTTTAATAAATCCTATTGTTTTGCTTGATTTTTTTTAGAATTACATCGATATGGGGATATACCTGTCTTTCTTTGGTGCCTTCCACAAGCCTTGAATATATTTCCCTTTTTTTTTCACTTTTAGTGGGGAAACTTGAACTATTAAGCTTTGATGTAAAAAAAAAAAAAACAAGTGAGAAGATTGATCATTTTAGAAAAGATTTACCAATTTTCAGATATGGTGTTAACATGCACTCATTTTTAATTATATTTAATTAAATAATTTTGAATTAAACCTTCGACATGCAAATGTTATGTTGTTTTGAGATACATAAGATCAAATTGATAGTGTGAACTACATAACTCTCAAATAAATATCATGTCATATTTATGTATAGTGCTGTTCTAAGCATGTTTTTTTTTTTAAAAGCTTATATTAACTCTGTCTGTTTGTCTGGTAAAATGTTTGAACATGCTATTTTTCCAACACCCAATCTTGTATCAAGCTGAAATTTTGCACAAATATTTCATATACCTGACAAAAAAAGAATTCATAATTAACTAAGTATTGGAAATTAGTTATTTTGTTTAGTATTGAACAATGAAAAGAAATTGTATTTGACTGATATTGTGGTTCAATTAGTCCCCTTCAAACTATGTAGAAAGAAATAGGTTTTAAACAAAAAAATTTTTTTTTTCCTTGTCAAGTATTGTGAACACTTATTGTATGGTAAATTAAGATTCAAGAAATATTTATTAGCTTAGAAAGCTAGTAAATAAGTTTTTAGGGAAATGATTAGAGCTCACTTGTCTTCTTCTTCTAGCCAGCTTTAGTGCTGCTGAGCTGTGAGCTCTTTTGCAGACTGTGCCAAGGAAAAATAGTGTGCTGTTTTCTTCAGTTGTTCAGCACTGCCATACAGGGTGTTGGTTATGTTGAGCTGTAGTGGAAGTAGGGTCTGCCTAAGGTGGAATAGGGAGGGCATTCAATGAGGATATGGTTTACAGTTTTATAAAGGTGGGCGCAGTGTCTGCAAAGGAGAGTTGTGTGGAGTTTATTTTGTTCAGATGGTAATTTAATAGAGGTGTGTTTCCTGTTCTTAGTTGGAAATTTGTAGATTGTTCTTTGCGGAGGAGGAAAAACACAGAGTTAGAAGGTCAGAGAATGGCAGCTTGAAGAAAATGGGTGATCTGTGCTGGGAATAGATTTAGATTCTGGGCCTCATTTAAAAAAGATGGCGTTTATTTTTTAGCAAAGTTTCCTTTTAGATCTAGTGGTCTATAGGGCAGATGATGTAAACGTCATCTGTTTTTGTGGGCTACGGTTAACAAGTGTGTCATGTGGCCATCACAACGACCAACCGCCTTTACTTTGCCCCAACTAATATCAGGTATCCATTAGAGCTGGGTACACTAAGAGGTGCCCGAAGTTCCCGAAATAAAAAATCCCAGTCTTCACCAGGATTCAAACCCCGGTCCCCGTTTGGGAAGCCAAGCGCTTTACCACTCAGCCAATGCGCTTCTGTTTTTTTTCTAGACCACAGTGATAATTGCAACATCCTTCTCAATTCTGTCTGTCAGTAAGATCTGGTGTAATTAAGCTGCCCTATAAACTCTAAACTAGTTTATTTCATTGTATGTTACCATGAAAATACTACACTAGACATCAAATGCCAAAGGTAAGATTCTTTTATACATGTATGTTTTCTGGGAACCATTGACATCATGGCATTTTGGTTAGCACCTGGGATAAACTGCTATTGGTGCCTAGAGATTTTAATAACAGATCAAGAGGCTTAGAAGTATAGTAATGATGAGTAACCTTTAGGTCAATGTAAATATGGCAGTAACAAAACACCCTTGTAAGTTGGGAACATTTTTATTATTCTTCAAACTCATTGTTGTTTTTTTTTTTCTTTATGCAGAACACAAACGAAGGCAGCACACAGATATCTGACCCAGGACCAAAATATTAAAGGCAGCATAAAATGATGGACCATGAACTATTATTGTTTTCTGAGGGATGTACATAGGAAGTTAGTTAAAGTGCCTGAAATGTTATGTGAAGTCATGTTTACAATTTATAAACTATTGTAAAATGTAATTCTCAGACAGTTTGTCCTAGTTGTTATATGCTAATATTATACATTTTATAATCTGTAACACAGTTATGTTGTTTCCACTGGTAATGGTGACAAGATTATTTGATGTATTTTTTTTTTTTTTAATGGGAATGGGTTATCTAGTTGTTAGGCTTCATGTGTCACATACATGTTTTTTTTAAATTTATTGTCAACAGGAGATAGTTTTTCAAATGCTTTTGTAATTACATAAATTACACATCAGTTATTGGATGTACTTGCTAACAAATGTCTTTCAATAAGGCCAAAAATGTCTGATTCATATTGTTGTAACTTAGCTAGAGATGTTCGTTGGTGTAGCTGTGTGTGAGCAGCTGGCATATGTGACACAGGCCTTTGTACCTCGAGCAGACTGATGTAAACACTGGCCTTGTAGATCAACAGTGATACGGATGGGATCATCTAAAAAGGAAAAAAGGGAGTCTGTGTATTCAAGAAGGGCTTGGGTCAAGTTTGGCCCTGATAGTTGGGGTCCAGCATAGTTAAAGACAAAATTCATATTCCAATAGCCTTATTAGCTGAGCACATTGATTATAGTCAGACATTTGTAAAGTATTTGATTGTTTATTTATTGTTTACTTATTACACTGATTAAAGTTTCTCGTAATTTGGAGCTTGGGTTGTCAGGCTCTTGAGTTAGCTACTCTAAATTCGCTACATCAATTCGTTCTGTGTTTATTAAGAAAACTTGCAATATAGAACTTGCATGAAGTTTTTATTTATACTTCTAGTCCCACTGTCTCATTCATAGATTTAGAAATTCAATCATAGAATTATTTTTGAAGTCACAATTGTAATAAAACATGTTTATAGTGTAATACTTGTTATGTATTTTGCTTTCATATTTTTTATGTTGATAACATTGTTCTATAGCCTATTATAATTTCACTGATCTCTTTATTTGTATAATTGTTCAGAGGGGTGACATTTAATTTGATAATTGTCCTTTCATTGTTATTGTGATATGTAGCAGGGTTAGGGTTAGGGCTAGGGTATGCTTTCTCTTCATTCTTCATTTTATTCTTTAGTTGCTACACTTCTTGAAAATGTTAGCCTCTATACCCACAGCTGTTCTTCTTGAGAACTACATTGTGATAATATATTATATTCATTTGTGGTATTTTGTTTAGATATACTTATTCACCTATACTTATTCATTTATGCTTACTTAAACTTGCTTTCTTGTACTGTTTAACACTGTGATACACAGCATCAGGTGGACAGTAAATAATAATATTTATTTTGATTATGCATGGAGCCATTGGCGTCTAGTTTGTCACAAATGTGGTAAATAGTTTGTATCTTTGGAGCTTGAGTAGCAAATGTCTCAACCCCATTTGTTTTAATGGCTTCAGCATTTTAGAAAGTTCAAAAACTCTCATAAAATCCATTTTCTATCATCTGTATTTAAATTATTTGCCCTATGGTTTATCTAAATTATCTGAAAACAAATTAAATATAAATAATAGTAGTTGAAAAGAATTGTCAATAATAAATAGCAAACAAAATTGTTAGTGATACATAAAAAAGAAAAAACAATCCTACTTTGCACACTGCCCACCTACTTTTGGACCACCCTGTATATCTCAATCTGACAATTGTATCTCATATTTTACTACTTACAAATTCAATATGTTTACATTCTTTCATATTTGTTTCAACAGCAATAAAATATTGACTCAATATTGCTTTTATTCTTTTATAACCATATTTCACAATTTGTCAAGGTACACAACTCAATATTTCCACTTGTTT
>JADKLZ010084329.1:12735501-12754261 GCA_021533235.1 Biomphalaria straminea
GTAGTATATTTTTGTGAACTGGAGAATATCATCCTTATTAGTAGTATGTTTTTGTGAACTGGAGAATATCATCCTTATGAGTAGTATGTTTTTGTGAACTGGAGAATATCATCCTTATGAGTAGTATGTTTTTGTGAACTGGAGAATATCATCCTTATGAGAAGTATGTTTTTGTGAACTGGAGAATATCATCCTTATGAGTAGTATGTTTTTGTGAACTGGAGAATATCATCCTTATGAGTAGTATGTTTTTGTTAAGTGGAAAATATCTGTATCGAAGGTCTTTTATCTTTTATTTTTACAAAGCTTATATCAACTGACTCTGTCTGGTTAAAAGTTTGTACATGTTATTTCTCCGACACCTAATCTCGGATCAAGCTGAAGTTTTAACATAATTGTTTCTTTTACCTGACCAATCAAGTATCAATAAATAAAAAGTAACCAGTTTGTTAATTAACTATTGGTAATTAACCTTTTTGTTTGGTATCAAACAAGGAAAAGAAATTTTACTTGACTGATAAGCTGGTATAAGTTGAATTAGTCCCCTTTATTGATTGTAGATAGAAAAGCTTATAAATAAACTATAATGCCTTCTCTTCCAAAGCAGCTGCCAGGCGCACTGGCTATTTGCTCGACTTCGATTTCAGGTCGCGCACTTTTTGTTTCTATAAATACATTTAAAAAAAGCGATCACCCAGATACCTCCCTGTCCCCCCCCCCCCAGCCTTTTTCAACTGGTCCAGACAAGTGATAAGATCATGGCCTATGGAGAAAGCTAAACGCATAAAATTGAGCTAAACAAAAAAGAAAAAGTAAAACTATTTCTAATCACACAGATTTATTATCGTTAGTCTAGAATAGTCTAGATCTATCACCCTACAATTTGACTTCAACGACTAATCAAAATATTTCTTTTCAGCGTGTTCTTGTTTAAGCCTGCAAATACACAATTTATTGGTCAGTTTATGTGCTTCAAACTAGAGGATGCGTATTGCAATGGACTGCTGGACAATATGTCCAGTGCAGGAAAATTGCAATAAATAACAGAGTAAAAGCTAGACTTCTCCCACTGTAGACCAATGCCTCTCGAACAGAGGACGCAACTATAAGAAAAACATTCCCCTCCCTTTGTAGAACATCTGATAAACCAAAAGCAAGCCTGGATTATAGTTCTGAAAACCATAAATATATTAAGACTCATAAGAAAAGAATATTGAAAAATATGTAGGGACCTATAAGTAGGAAATCGATTCGACAAAGTATCAGTGAATTTCTAATGACAAGCTGTTATAGCACAGTGCAGGACAGGCCACTGTCCTGTCGGCTCATACTTTTCACGGTTATGGCCAAATTTTGACTCACGGTGCCCCCGCTGCGGGGAAGAAGAGGAAACCGTGTCTCATATTCTGTTCGACTGCCCCAGACTTGCTGATCTTCGTCTCGACAGGTCTGGGAAACCAAAATTTCTCGACCTGTATGGTGACGCCTACGCACTACGCAAGACAGCAGGGTTTCTGTCCAGGGCTTTTGCAAGAGAGGATTTAAGCCTCTCAAGCCCTCACTCAAATGGAGTTTGATGATGATGATGATGATAATGACTTTGGTTACTCTTGCAAATGAAAAACATTTTAAATCATTTACAAAATTAAAAAAAGAAATATTCCTTTATTGGACTTTATGAGCGATTGTTTTCCTCTTAAATGGTATAAGAAAGTGGATCATTTTTTTTTTACATCGCTCATCCCCCCAATCCCGTCTGAGAAAGAATCTTGATTAATCGAATGTATGGAATAGTAAAGATCAACAAGATTTGTTCAATTTTCACCTTTTCAAATGATAGGCCTTTAGATCACGTGTCAGCAGATGATAAGTAAAAAGCCCAATTAGTAATTGTACAAGTTTCAACTTGATCCGAGAATGGGAAATGAGAAGAATAACATGTACAAACTTTGTTCTCGACAGACAGACAGACAGACAGACGGAGTGAGTTATTGGAATCTCTGTAAAAAAAAAATGTTTATTTACATTTTTTTTAACGGAATTATTTTGATCAAGAAAGATTGACAACCTCATGTATGATTATATGACGCACGTTCCGTGCCTAAACAGTTCGTATGAATAATTTAAGAGTTACAAAAAAAAAAAGGGAAACAATAAGACAAGGGAAACAAATCTTGATGTGCTCTGCAACAGACGATGAAAGAAAGATAAAGCGAAGGGCGGGCAAAATGTCGTCGTGATATCCATCGCTGTTTACATTTATCGTTTTCTGCGTTTGATTGGAATGTTGTCGCGTCCTAAGTATGATGATGTCTAGAGGGGAGGGGGCATACTTGAAAGGCTAATATTTACAACGACCTCAATCGAGACAATTATTCTGGCAGACGACTTCTTGTCAAGGGCGATCACTCCACTGAAGCAGAGGTTTCGTCTATTGTTGTCTGGTATTGGCGTGCTAGCTTTAAAGAGGAGAGAAAGAAGTTAGAATTCCTCTTCATAAATATATGAATGGCTTGAAATCCACTCTATAGCTTAATGAACCTTTTAATGTCCTCTTGATAACATAAATAGCGATCTTATTTTGGCTACAGCAGAGAGAGAGAGAGAGAGAGAGAGAGGGAGAGGTACTTTGACATGTTCTGTTCATCCAATAATTTGTGTGAACAACTTTGATGTAGTGAGGAAAAAAATCTAGCTCATTAGCGTACAGATGGCTACAATTTGAACCATATAGATGTAGAGCATTTTTACAACAATTATATCAACTCACTCTGTTTGTTTGGTACAAGGTTTATACACGTTATTTCTCCGACACCCAACCTCGGATCAAGCTGAAATTTCGCACAATTATTTCTTTTACCTGACAACACAAGAAACAATTTAAAAAAAAAGATCTATTAGTAAATTAAGAATTATTTTGTTTAGTATCTCAAACAAGAGAAAGAAATTGTAACTGACTGAAGTGGTAGTATAACCTGAATTAGTCCCCTTTTATAGTTCGCCTCTAAAAATAAATTTGAAACAATACACAACAATTCAATCACCTAAGCACCTCACCCAGCCGAGTGGTTGTTATGTTGGTCATGATACTTGAGTTCGAATTCAGACTGGCTCTCACCTTTTTTCTATCGTAAATGTTCAAAAATGTAAAAATCTGTTTAAGAGTGTACATCCAATGCAAGATTTAGAAGATTATAGAGGTAAAAGAAATCGTTCTAGATCGAGTTTCTGTCTTTACACTATGTTTAACAGTAAAACTTTAACTAGGATGAATATATCCATGGATGTTTTTTTTCACGATTGAGACACATTGATAAGCATGCTTGATGTGTCACGTAAAAACAACGAAAATTTTCTAGTGAGAAGCAGGTCGATCGTTATATCGATTATAGGGCAATGATCTAATTTTGGTGTTATCTACGTTACGCCCTTATACGTGCTGGTCAGCTGGTTAGTGTGAGTTATTTATGAAGTGCTCCTTAATCTGTAAGATTCTTCTTTGGTACTCTTTATGAGATGTAATAAAATAATCCCCCCCTCTCTCTCTCTGTCGCACTCTCTCTCTCTCCATCCATCCATCCATCCATCCACTAACTAATTAATCTATCTATCTATCTATCTATCTATCTATCTATCTATCTATCTATCTATCTATCTATCTATCTATCTATCTATCTATATCTATATCTATATATATATATGATAAGCACGCTGCCAACTTTAAATGTATACAGAGCTGACAAAACAAGGCCATAAGGGGCGAAATTTGGCCTCACGTCTGTGAAGATATGCTAATGACGTAATATAAAAAATTAACCTTAACTGCCCCCCCCTTCCATTATCGCCGGTTTATTTCAACCTTTACCCTGAAGCTCACGTTTCGTTTAGCATACACTCCAGGCAGCAAGTGTTGGTGGGAAAACGGACGTCCAATTTGACCTGTCCAGGACCCCTGTCCCGTCATTCCCACATTTTCATGGCCGAATCGATTTCTAGACCACCCATCTTCGCACTCACTCGAAGGGGTCATTGTAACATGATCTCTGACTGGACAAATGGTGGCCAGCATATTGAATTTCTGATAAATCTTCCTCCGCCCTAACCCAGTCCTATAGATTAGAGAAACAATAAGAGGTATACAATTAGTATTAAATTATACGACATTGGTTGACTTCTTTTCATCACATCAAATATAGATATATATATATATATATATATACTTTTTTATATAGTTCAGTCAATAGAGGCATGCCTACGATGTAATTATCTTCGTCTTTGAAGTAACCTCTGTATTTTATAAGAATAGATTAAATCAGTGTTTCACAAATAGTGTTCCACGAAATAATTATGACATCAAGTCAATTAATCTCTCTAAAACAATAAGTAAAGTGTTCCGCTAAATGTTCCGCTAAATACTCAGAATGTGAGAAGTGTTCCGTTCAGGAAAACGTTTGCGAAACAATGGATTAGATAATACAGCCGCTAGTAATAATTTTTGTAAATAAACTTACCGTATTTATTTCTAAGGACAAAATGGGAAACACAACTATCTTTTCTTGACATCTTTTAATAGGTTATTTATGTGTGTATGTGTGTTTACGTATATAATGTATGTATGAATGTAAGTGTGTGTATGCATGTGTGTGTGTATGTATGTATGTATGTGTGTGTGTGTATGCATGTATGTATGTATGTATATGTTATGTGTATGTATGTATGCATGTATGTATGTATGTATTTATTTATGTATGTATGTATGCGTGTCCTATTTGTTTTGTTTGACATGTTTCGGATGTTCCTTCACAAGTGATGATTATTCCATTCTATCCCAAACCTCTCTGAAGAAGACAACAGTTTAGGCAGCTCTCATGTAGAAATATCTATATTTCATATACATACATGTACATATGCCTTAGGTTCCAAAACCCAAAGATACAATTAAACTCAGAAAATTTTGAAGAACTACTCTACAAACCTACCTTCGCATGCTTTTGTTTTTTTTTGGCCAGCCCCTTGGGCTTTTTAAATGTCCACTCCCTTCTTACTTGGGAAAATGGTCAGAACGAAAGTCAACAGAATTTAATTAACATTAACAGGTTAAGATATTTTGACATTTTGTATATTACGCAATTGTGTGTTCACTTGCGAAACCTGGTCTCGACATATTTTTTTTCTAGCAAAGAAAAAAAAAACAAAAAAAAAAACGGAGTAACATAAAAAAATTTAATATGATACTGTAATCCAATTGCAAGGTGGTCCTTGTTTCTGTTGTTTTTAGAACTTGTAATAACAATGTATTTCTGATTAATTGTGATGTCAGAAGTTTGATTAGTTAGAAGACTTCTCGGAGATAAAAAGAATAAATGTCAGGGTACATTTAAAAAAAAAAGAAGGAAACAAGGCAGCCGGTAATATATGTGTATGTTGAAATGATTATGTGTTTCAATGTTATCATGTTATATGCTCATACTTTTAAAAAAATGTTTATTGGTTGTTTTTTATACGCCTAAATATTTATTTAAGGCGCCTTAACCAGTAAGCTTCGGGCAGGAGGGGCTCGTTAGCCATGGCTGGCTACCCACCTAGGAGAAGGAAAACTCTGAATTCAAACCTCTGCTGCCTTGCAGCTATACCCAATCAAGGGAAAGGCTTCGTGAGTCAACCCTGAGGAAAAATCAGGAGCTGGCGACCCTAAGGCAGTTTGCAGCACCCAGTGCTACACTCTGGCAGAACCTGCGACGCTGCTGACCCCAAACTGTATCGGCACTGCCGTTCCTTTGGATACATCAGCTGCGTGGAGAGGGGGGAACTGATGTCTGGTCGACATCGTTCCGACCACAGCTTATGCCCAGGCATTCATCTCATGGAAATGAGATGATCCATAGTCGCTTCGCGACTGACGGTGGCCATAGAAATATTTATTTATTATGTTTTTTTATATATGTTTAAATGTTATTTCTTACTTTATAGCGTATATGCCAATGTGCTATATTTTTAAATGATACTTGGTATATTTTTGACTCAATATGCTATATTTTTTATATGATTGTAAGTTTATGTTATATGTTTGGAAACTATATGCAAATATGTTTATAATATGCATCTGGTGAGATAACAGAATTAGAATTTTAACATAAGTTTCAAATAAAACACACATAATTTTTTTCTGTGATTTGTTAGTAATCGCAATCTTTGCTGCACTTTTTTGCTGATATAATCAGTATTTGCTGCAAAATTTAGTTTATTGTCTAAGATTGTACCAAGGTATTTAAAGGTTTGTAGAGATTGAAGCATGCCCTGGGCCTCTGCTTACTAAACTCCGGCACTACTCCTACATGTAATGTGATTTTTTAACTTCAATAGTTTCCAAACGCTATTTGATTTATCAGTATTTAGTTTATGTATATCGTCAAAAAATTTGATCATCATATATGAAAGTAGGTTACCTCATTTGCTTAAAAAGGTATACCATATTATTATAGCTTTTATATAGCGCTACTTTCATGCTTATAGCATGTTCAGAGCGCTTTGGTCCAATCTCATTTGTGGACCAGTGGGGGGGGGGGAAGGGGTATCTAGGAGTTGGTTTCCCGTGCTGCCTTTGGGCGCTCAGTAAACACAACTCGAACCTCGAGCCCCCTTCTAGGTAGCCAAGCAAGCCAAGCTCAAGCCGCACTTAGCCTCTCGACCACGCTTCCCACCATATACCATATATTGTAACCTCGCGTAGGCTGGAGGTAATAAACATTATAGGCCTATTATGCTTTTAATTGAGGATAATATTTATAGTCTTAATAAATAATGTAAATACTTTTTTTCGAATAAAAAAATACAGACCATATTTTTAGAAGCTTCAAGATTTATAATTGTAAAGATAAACTTATTCATATAATTATTATACCTTTATTTTGTGTAATATCTCTCAATTACTATTAAAATTAAACTTAAAGTGCCAAAAAAAATTTTTCTATCGGAAAATAAATATTTACTTCCTAACTTTCAAATGTCTAAATTAGAACAAGAACTGGAAATGTAAATAGGTTTATTGACAACTATTTCAAACAATAAGAGAAAGACTACGCCACGCTCCCAACTCTGAAGTAGTCTACTGGCATCGAACTGTAATTAATTTGTATTATTGAAGATCACTTACCCGCTCCTACCCCCTGTTGCGTTGACTTTAGAACAGTCGGACATTCGATTGCAGAAGTGGGGGGAAAAAATAAAGCGCGTCTGTAAAAGTCTGGCCACATTTGTTTCTTGTGCTGGCAGAGAGGTGTTGCCAGTAAGGATTAACGTGTTATGATTTTATTTTGAATTTATTCTTCACTTATTTCAAATGTGTGATCCATTCATTTTTCGGAATTTTTAAAATGGTAAAGAATCAACATTTATTTTTTGTTATAAGTCTTGCTGTTTAAAATTATATTTACAAGGTTATATATGTTGAGAAAAAAAAGTTAAAATGGTTAATAAGACTTAGTGTCTCAATTCGCCAATCTAATTTGCATGGAAACTGAATCTCATCCTAAAATGTTGTTAGATCCAGTTACATTTGACGTATTTACGTTTTGCTATGAATTTTTGTTCTGAAGAATTTGGTTAGCTTTATAAATTTGTTTTGTTAAGAATTGTGTTTTGTTTATTAATCCGTGATTTTTACTTGTAATTAAAGCATTTGCACTTTTTAAAAAATTATGGTCTACGGTTATTGTGAACGAAAACTTATAATATTCGGATAAAAGTTATTGCTATCACTTTAATTTGACAGAATATTGACTAAAAAGTAAAGTAGCAACCATAGACATAAATAAATATAGACTGGAAACAGGAAGTAACTTTATGTAACTTGAAAACATGTAAATCTATTGTATTCGGATTTCCGAAATCTGAGAAGTTGCACGAGCTTCAGTCTTAGAGATTAAACAAAACTACGTTAAGAGATTAAAAAAAAAACTAGTAAAAATATTGTAATACTTATATAGGTTATGACGGAAATACATATGAATACTTAACTTTTATATTTCTCATGAAAATCAAGTATGTTCTATGTTTATTTTATTTGGTCCAGAATATATATATATCTATGTAGACCTAAGTTAACAAATTATTTTTAAACAAAATCATTTGGCCGTATTATTCTTAAAGAGTAAACTGACTAGATTAGAACCAATCAGAGCTAAGACATTAATGCTGTAAACCTATACAGTAACTCTGGTAGTATGATCACGTAAACAATGCCTGGACATGTAAAGTACACAAAATTGCAAGTCACAAATATTCCCTTCATAAAACTCTCTTATTGGCAAGTCTATATTTATTTATGTCTATGGTAGCAACAATACATAAAATACTGAACTTTACAAGAAGAAAAGCAAAACCAAAGAAAAAAGAATCACTCACAAAAAAAAACAATAATAATTACTCCACATGATATTTGTACAAGTGCTTCTTCTTCCCTACTGCTATTAAAGCATGGGATGAGTTGCCTGACTTGACAGATTTTAAATCGCTGATTTACATTAACGACAAAATTGACATATGGAGACGTGTAATTATCTTCTCTTGAAGTAACGTCTGCAATTTATAAGATAAGACAATTAGACAAGATTGTATTAATCTACCTGTAACAGGAGCAGGTGTTTAACAGTCATGGAAACTGTGCGTCAAAATTTCCCTGGCACTAGTTTACTACCTGGCCTTCATATTGCATGATCAACACCAATGCGTGTTCTACGAGGCTATAAGAAATATAGAAATATAAGAAATAAGAAAGTCCTCCTTTCTTCATTGTGTGTATAAGGGCATGAAGCTCGCCCTTTCGCACGCTCTTCGGGGTGTAGGCTAGAAAAATGTGTTAGTTGATCACTGTAAAGTCTGCAGAAAATTTTTTTTTTACAAAAAAGTTAAGGTGATGTCAATTGCAACAATCAGTGTATATGTTTGTGCGTGGAGCTATATTTTAGGCCTGTGAGAGTCTGTCTCTGGTAACCCACTACCAGCATTCATAAAGAGCACTGTTGTAGACTGCTATATTAAAGATACATTTTCTGATTTGATTTGACTGAGGTTTACATTGCAAGGCAGATTTGTAAATAAATAAATAAATAAAAATATAGAAGTATAAAAAAAATCTTCGTTTACTATTCAGAATTGAAAATATAGCCTCGATTCTGCATTAAAATTTAAGTAGTAAAAAAAATATGCTCGTGGTAGAATGAGATTTGTGTAGCTTAAATGTCCAGGCATTGTTTACGTGATCATACAACCAGAGTTACTGTATAGGTTTACCAACATTAATGTCTTAGCTCTGATTGGTTCTAATCTAGTCAGTTTACTCTTTAAGAATAATACGGCCAAATGATTTTGTTTAAAAATAATTTGTTAACTTAGGTCTACATAAAAAAAAAGTAAAGTTCCCCTTTCAGACCTTGTGGTCTATAGGGCAGATGATGTAAAGGTCATCTGATTCTGTGGCCTACGATTAACGAGGGTGTCATGTGGCCAGCACAACGACCAACCGCCTTTACTTTTCCCCAACTAATGTCAGGTACCCATTAGAGCTGGGTGGACTCAAGGGCGCCCGAAAATCCCGAAATAAAAATCCCAGCCTTCACCAGGACTCGAACCCGGGACCTCCAGTACGGAAGCCAAGCGCTTTACCGCTCAGCCACCGCGCCCTCAGGTCTACATAGATATATATATATATATTCTGGACCAAATAAAATAAACATAGAACATACTTGATTTTCGCCTTTAAGTTTCAATATCAAGGACAGTTAACATTGTCGAACTATATTTCTCATTAAATCTTAACCTAGATATACAGCACACTGTAATGCATTACACATAGTAAAGTTTGACCGTTTAACTTATTTATTTTCACCATTGCTAACCATTTGGCGACTCCATATTATCTATATAGTTTTTCTGAATCATCAATGAAACGCAAATAATGAGGCGGGCTCAAGACATACTAAGTTTTCATGTAAAAAGTAAACTGACAGTAATTACATTCAACTAGGTTTAATATGCTAAAAACAAGCAAAGAAAGAAAGATTACCTAAAAAAAAAACGAAAAAAAAATCAAAGCTCATCTAACCGCTAATTTATGCAATTTATCTGAAAATGGTAGTATTTAGCTCCCTTTCTATTATGTTATGCAAAATCAATTAATTCGTAGTAATTGATTAGATAATTGTGTTAACTTTTAGATTGCTTCATGTATTGATTCCTGCCATCGACTATGAATAATTATGCAAAATTTCAATTTTATCCGAAAATTGGTAGTGGGAGAAAAACATATTGAAACATAATAAGGGGATTAAATCCATATATACATCTACATTTCACATTAAATAGCATTTGTTCCATTTATTTCGATAATAAACGAAATAATTAAACACTAATAATTAATTAACCAATTGGTTAATTTTTTTTTATATTGATTCAAGTCTTGTCAGGTTCAATGTATAATTGTGCAATGTTTTAACTTGATCCGAGAATAGGAAAGGGAGAAAAACATGTTCAAACTTTTTTCCAGACAGATAGTCAGATTGATTTGATATAAGTTATTTCTTGTAATAAAACGTGGACAGTGTTCACGGTAGAAAACTCTAGAATGGAAACAGTTTCTTGAGATCAAAGACACCAGAGTTTGGGGAACTGACTGTTTAGTTGAAAGTTTGATACTTGACAGTAAACTTGACACAGTTGAACTCTGGTGTTTTATAATTCTAGAAAGAATAGTTTGATTTCATTACAACAGAAGAGACTTTCAGTTTCATAATGCATTTACCTATTTCGTGTCCATAAAACCTGAGCTCTCTATTGTCTGTGATGTGGGAGTTTAACGCCAGAGAAGGAAAGCAAGGCACACAACACTAGTTCCAGCTGGAATTACCTGCCCAGAGTGCGGCCGAACATTCCGGGCTCGCATAGGTCTCACCAGCCACATGAGGAGGCACAAAACTCCAGTGCAAAGCCCTCAGCCCACTGGATGACAAAGTGGTCATCATCGAACCACGATGGACGAATTATATATAATGACTGAGAAGAGCACTTAAAGTAAAAGTCTGCAAGGAAGAAAACATATCACCACATTCAGGGCCGGTCCTAACGATTGCGGGGCCCTATGCGAAACAGTCTAGTTAGGGATAAGGACAATAAGTGAAAATTAAGATTTTGTATTAGATAATTAATTCGATTTTGCATTTTATTCATTCTTTACTAAATAAAATATCGTGTAGCGATGTCATACAGTATAGAATCAAAATTTTGTTTCCTATATAGATCACGCTCAAAAGCAATAGCAAGAATTGCCAAATTTTTCAATCTATCTTGGTGCATTGTTGACCTCAAGTAATTGAATATATGACCCAATAAAAAATTTGTCTATTTTTCAGGAGATATTTATAATTTCAGGAGATTCCACTGTAATATAAGTTGTAATGGTTTAATTAAAAAATATGCACCTAGAATTAGCGCTGGGTCTATGAAAGTGCGGGACTCACTACGGCCACATAGGTTGCAGTGTCCTACGACCGACCCTGACGACATCCGATGACAAATAGTGAAGTACTTTACAAGCAACTGTAGTTCAGGCTTTAAAAGTCTCATTAGGTTGGTTATTTCAGAAAATGTACGATTTTTTTTCTTTTATCCAGAAGTCTACTAAGAATTGTTCAAGCCGTACTTAGACTTTAAAATGCCTTATGTTATTTCATTTATCCTTTTGGTTTATAAATCCAGATCTTTTATGTCAGTGCTAAATATTTTCAAGGGGGGGGGGGCTAAGCTGTAGTTTGTGTTGCTTATAGGTAAATCCGTCCTTGCAATTGTATTGGTCTATCACTATGTTCCCTAGTGTGTGTATTCGCGTGTTGGCAAAAGTGTGATGCGTGTCCTATTAGGCTCATTAAGAAATGTCCTAGAAACACACACACACACACACAGTTGTTCCTGGGCATTGTCAGCCCGTCAAGCTTGGCAGATAGACAATGTTACAGCCCGCCAAGTTTTCACAAGCCAGATCCATTTGACAACATTTACCGAGGGCTTAAGTGTTTAAACACACGATCTGCATAACACTTTGTAATGTTTTATGTCATGTTTTCACCGCGTAGTCGAGGTATTCTCTCCCCTTTTTAAAAATATACATTTGTGTTTTAAAACCACTCTATTTTTTTAGGTAAGGTTTTCAAGAAAAAGTTGATCTAAAAATGTTTCATGTTGTCTTAAAGGCATTGTAATCAAGGGTGTGATACAGTATGTCTTGGGTTCAAATCCTGTTAATTAAAAATAAATTTGTTTTTTTATGTGTAATGTGTGCCAAAAAAAAATCACAATTTTAAATTGCCTCCTGCCAAAAGTTAAGCTTCTCTACTGTTAGTCTGGTAAACAGGTCTCACTCTTGCATAATGTGGTTCGATCATTTTGAACCTACGATTATTATTAGTCATCTAGTACATTGTGTAAATTAACTTTTAAACCAGTGGCGTAGCTAGGTTGGAATGGAGAAGTGGTCAAAATTTGAAAATCCCCGATGGCCTCCACTTGAAGGGGGCCTTCAATGAGAGTCCGAAAATTGTTTTTAAATTAAATATCACGCCATTATCTCATGTCATGATGTCAAATGTCAAAATGCAGGGGCCCCTAAAGAGATCAATCGTCCCCGACCCCGAATCCCTAACTACGCCATTGTTTGCATTTTATTGCAATCAAAAAATTTCAAAACTAATTTATGTACAAGTTAGTCATTGTTATTTTTTAATCTTAGCATATTATAGTGGCAAAAGCAATATTAAACAATAATTAATATTAACAAAATTAGACTAGCAGTTATTTTGATATATATATATATATAGAAATATAAAAAAGAGAAGAACAACTCTAGCAAATATAAAGTCATCGAAATTATGTTTCTGAAAACATTTGACATTAATCCACACATTATAATCTTTGTTCAATGAATTTAAAAAAAAAGAAGTAAATTAACTCTTTCAAACCTTACGATCTATAGGGCAGATGAAGTTAAGTTCCACTGTTTCAATTAATTAATTACTCAGTAAATTATTGTAAGTATACTGTTAGAGTCTTTGTATGCTTGATTAGAAAGGAATAACTAAGTGTGTTTATATTAACGTGATAACTAATGAAATAATGTCTACTATGTAATAATTGAATACAAATACAGCAGTGAAGAAAGAAAGGATAAAGTAGTTGAGAGGCTTCTATGTTACTCTCAGCACCAGGGGCGGACTGGGTGTCAAAATCGGCCCAGGCATTTCTATAACACTTCGGCCCATAAATTGTATATTATACGATGGGCCTCCAATTATAGGCCTACCTGTCCAGAAAATCTTTGTTAAGTTTAATCATGTATCCATAACTGTAAGCATGCTCTATATTTTTACAAGAAATCTAGCCTTTATGTTGCTTTTTCATCGTTAAGTGTGTAGGGCCGAAAAAGATGAAGCCTATAGTAGCACTATCTACGGATGTAGACTATTACATTATTTCGGAAAATATGCTAAAATAAATTAGTATTAGGACCTACAATGTTGAGTCTGTAAAAGACTCTTTTTAAACACGACACTCAAAGGGCCACTTTGTTAAGGGAATATTATAAAACCTTTCAATATGTGACCAAATGGCATTCATGAGACCCTTTAGGTAACCCTACCGGCCCATTAGGGTACCGGCCCACCGGGCATTTGCCCGAATGCCCATATAGCCAGTCCGCCCCTGCTCAGCACACGAGTATAATTTATAGTCTTGCTCTGGATCTGACCTCAAGCGCTTTGGATACGACTGTTACCTCATATTGCAACTATGAGATTTCTTTTTTGTCTAATTGATATTATTAAGAGAAAAAAATGTGCTTAAAAATTCCCTTAGGACACATCAAGGTCAACCAATTGCTTTGGCTAACTGAGCTAACATATATTTAGACTAATCAAGATAAAGAAAGCTATATAATATTAAATTTCTCTTTAATTGAAATGGCGGTATATTCATTTCTGTCAAAGCTTTAAAAAAACAAAATAGTATTCTTTTAAGATCAACGTAAATGTCTATTTACAAGTCGCAACATAGTTTATATCCCCGTGGTATATATTTTTAACACTTTTCTTCATCCACTTCCCAAACTCGGATGAAGTTAAAATTGTGCATAATTATTTAATGTTCCTAACAAAATTTGAAATCAATGATAAAATACACTAACAACTAACCAAGTAGTCAAGTATTAAAATAGTGAAGATTAACTCTTTCTCTCCGTAATTATTTACCACATTCTGATGGAATCAACGTTGGTATCGTCAGTTAGGAGAGAAAGAGTTAATTAATTATGTTTGAAATTTAAGTAAATTAAAGTAATATGGTTGTAAATATGGAGCTATTCCCTTAGGTAATTTTTTATTTCACTTAAGTACTCTCACACATGTCATTAAGAAAACATGAAATAAGAACTGTTTGTGTCTTTATGTATGTGTGTGTGTGTGTCTGTGTGTGTGTGTGTGTGCGCGTGTTCAAAGGGCACCTGTTATTGTCTTACAAAAAGCCTGCCTACTGGTACCACCGTATCGTGCAAGAGACTTCGTTCTGGGGGCTCTTGCAATCATAGACTTTTATAACTTTAAACGTATCTCGAGCACAGGTCACACATGCTACCCTAGAAAAATAGAATAATGTGAAGATACACTTTGAAGTGGTAAGAATATTAAGTGAGAGGAATCCATCTGCCTTAAATGGCAATGAGGGGCGCTGTGGTTAGGGTTAAGCGCTTGGCTTTCGAGGTAGGAGCGTAGCTAGGAATTCTCTATTGTTTGTGGGCCTGGAGGACTTAACCTCTCTGGGGGACCCTGCATTTGTTTAATATTTAAATTTTAATGTAAAAAACACGGGGGATTTTCAAATTTGATTTTTTAGGGGGCCCCTAAGTACACACAACTGTAATGGGTACCTGACTTTAGTAAGGCAAAGTAAATGAGGTTGGTCGTGACATCATGCTAGTTAACCGTTGGTCACTGTCATAGAAACAGATGACATCAGCATCATTTTCTCCTTAGATTGCAAGGTCTGAAAGGGAAACTGTTCTTCAATCAAATGACAATAGATTCAAACCTCCTTTTTTTTAAAAAAAAGCTTGCAAAATATTTAATTTCATAAAAATTTTTTATTCATATTTCGTGAACCCAATAGTTTTTTGTTTTGTTTGCAGGCACGCTTTTGACAATGATTAAAAGTTTTGACAGTTCAAGAAAAAGTTGTACAGCCAAGACATTTCAAAGCTGATCAGTAGTAGACCGCTTAAAGCTACAACAGAAACATTAAAATGTTTAATGGCCAGCTGATAACTATGCCCGCTCTCACCTAACGGCTTTGAGAATCTGAACAAAAAAAAAATCAAGCTTCTAATCGTTCATCGACAGCTTCCAAACCTCCCTGTCTTGCCTCTCCCTCCCCTCTATAAAGCGACGAAATCGCCAAACTTGTCAATTAAAATTTCACGCATAACTGAGGCGACGCTTATCAAGTGTTGTCTATCAATCATGTGGTCGAAATAAAGACAGGAAGACGGATGCACACGCGCACCTATACAGAGAAAGTCATATCACCGTAGATGGATTTTAGTGCACAAAGTTTGATGACGTCATTGGATGCCTCTGTTCAGCGGCGAGGCATAAATACCTCGACTGAAAGCATATACCAAGTTCTCACTGCGCTGTAACACCAAGCATTCAACAAATGGATTCTGGAAAAATGTTATTATTATGAAATTATTATTAGTTTTTAGCAGCACTATATATCAATATATTTATTCAATATTTCGCAAAAATGCTTTAAAGTAGCCAGAAATTGGCGTTTCTATATTAGTAAAAAACAAACAAACAAAGGGTGCCAATAATGAAAACTCTTGAATAGAAACATTTAAGCGGATAAAGCAAACTTCAATCTAAGTTGCTGTGTAGCAGAGCACTCAGTAATTGTGAAATATTCGGACACTGCGGCCTGGCCATGAAATTCTCAGATTTAAAGGAAAACTTATTCGCCATTATCTACTGCTCAATAATTGTGTGCATTTCCTTTGCATGGGCGGCGCCGGCCACTGGGGCAGAGGTGAGTATAATATTTATTTATTTTTTTATGCGAAGTACTCAACTTGAAAGTTACTTGTCCTTCAGTTCTGTTTGGAAGATTCGCTACAAGACTTCACTCCATTTCTCTAGAGGAAGAACGCATTATATATAGATATGAGTTAGGGCTGTTCATACCTATCTGCAGTGGCGTCACTAGGTGGGTGCGGGGGGTGCGGTCCGCACCGGGTGACACCCGATAGGGGGTGACACCCGAGTGGAAAAAATGCACTTTTCCAAAAGAAAAATGTGACAGAAGCAAGATCATAAAGCATAGGAATGGTTGAATAAACTTTTTTCAATAGCAAGGTTTTCTTGTTAGATAAATAGTCGGCATGACCGCAATGAGAAACTCGCGAGAAGAGTGAAGAACATTCGTCAGGCTTTCAAATTTTGAACATTTTGGCAGCCGCACTTTAGCTTAAAAAATTACAGGGAAGTCATTGCTATGAGGCGTAGATGGGAAAACAGAGGAACATCTTGCAATTATAGATTGCTTACTATCCCATTTTTTCTAGCAAAGCAAAACTTGGTATATGGTGGCGAATTGAAGAAGACTTTTTTCTTGGGTTTGTGGAAATGTTTTCCAAATATGACCCAGTGCTGAAATAATAACTTATACAAAGAGTTAATTTTTTAAAAAGTGGTAGCTAAGCTATAACACTTCATTTATTTTATGAACTGTTTGACAAGTTAGCTCAAATTGTCATTGGGGTTATTTCTGTCGAATCAATCTAGAAGGTTATTGCAACAGAAAAATAAGTTTTAAGAATATGAAAATATCCGGAATGTAATCTTAAGATGCCATATTCACTATTCAAATAGAGAACAAGATGTTAATGCTGAGTTCATCAATCTCTTTTATACTGAGCCAGACGATAAGATATGTGAACTAGAAGACATATACAGGCAGCAAAGTTTTGATGGACGTCTAAGAATCTCTACCTTAGATTTAATGTTAGTCTCCGTTAGGAGCTCTTTAAAGTTTACAAAGGAAATCTCGTTCAGCTGATGTTTCATTTGTTTCTAATTTAAAAATCTTAGATGATAATTTATGTAATAATTAACGATATAATGTCAGCGACAAACAACAGAATCTACACTCATTTTAACGAACTGTATTATTGCACAATAAATAATAAATCAACTATAGCTTTTATTGGGAAGAATAAGTGGAACGCTGGGGGGGGCACCCTGATCTTACCGCACCGGGTGACACCCATCCTAGTGACGCCACTGCCTATCTGCCTGACTGGTACAAATATTGTACACGTTTTTTCTCCCACCTCAATTTTCGGATCAAACTAAAACTTTGAATAATTATCCATTGTCCCTAAAAAACACGAATAAATAAAAAAAAAACAACAATTTTTTTTAAAATAATTAGTGGTTATTAACTAATTGTGTTTGATTTTTAAAAAATCGAAATAAATCTTACAGTATTGAGGTATATGCCCTTAGATAACTTGTAATTGGACTTATTTCACATTGTTTCTACAGAAATGAAGATCGTTATGCCCTAGCTCACACTCTGCATAACCGAGTGGCGTAGCTAGGGTGGAGTCAGGAGGGGGGAGAATTTGAAAATCCCCCCGGGCCCCCACTTGAGGGGGGCCTCCAAATGATTTTTTTTTACATAAAAAATTAATAATTACGCAAAAAGTAGGGGCCCCAAAAAGGTCAAGTCTCCCGGGCCCCAAAAACGTTGGAAAATTCCTAGCTACGATCCTGGCATAACCTCAGCAAGATAGATGTGCTTTGCGAAATGAATGTTATAGTAAACTAGACAGATATTACCCGCTGTCCGCGGGTCTTAATTTGCGTAATGCTGATGTAGTCAGTGATATTGTGCATTAGAAACAAAGAAAATAATAATATTTAAAGTAAAGCGAATGCGCGAATTCACGTTAAAAAAGAAATCATTAATGGAGCTATAAATAGAAACTTGACCTTATTTTACGCGATAATAGGATAATAGTTGCAATCATGTAAAAATGCTTTAGAAAACAAATTTCAATGTTAATTTGATTAAAATATGAAATGAATGGACTATAATTAGTATGTTCAAGTGTTAAAGCTTTAAACTATCTTTGCAAAGAGAAGTTCTATCATCTTTAGTTCTAGACCTAGATCTAGGAATAGAGAGATTTGTAACCTTTCGGTAATGTCTAATGCAACTATGTTCAACAGGATTTTTATATTCGCAGATACAAAGAACGAATTTATGTAAAAATCCTTTTGAAACACAAATTCGAAGGTTAATTTTGTTAAATAATTAAATCATTAGACTATATTTTGTATTTTCATGCGTCAAAGTTAAAATCTATAAGTGCAAAGTGTATTTCTTAAAATTAGATCTAGAATAATCTAGATCTAAATCCTTTCGATCTTTTTCTCATGTCAACATTTGTAAACAAAGCCTAGTTCATAAAATAGTATAGCTGTAATAGATTTGGGAAACTTTATTTTTTTTTTTAGGGTTTTAAGTTTGTTTTAAGGCTACAATTCATACATACAGGTCTAAGTTAGTACCCAAGGAACATTTCTGTCAAGTTTTGTCAAGATCGGTTAAATGGTTTTGATTTCTATATGGGGACATACATACATACATACATACATAC
>JADKLZ010084329.1:12773427-12790799 GCA_021533235.1 Biomphalaria straminea
GCCAGCGACATCTAGCAGGAGAAAACGGAAAAGAAGAAAGTGAACTCCAGTCAAATCAAGACATAGTTATTAACAATAGTTAAACATAATTAGTGAAAAAAACTATGCTCTTCCGGTTTGAAATGTGTTATGAAATGATTTAGATATAAAGTCAGAGCTCTATTATCTATAATGCTGCTAAAATTGCAGCAAATCTTTTGAGATTGAATTGTAAATTTTCATAGTCTTCTCTTCCTTCAGGTACAATTTTTCAACAAAGTTTTCGTTAGAAAGTTTCTAATAATTCAAAATATTATAGACCAGGTTTAAGATGTATCACACTTTTATATGAACCTATATCTTCTGACCTACAGGATACTACAATATATATAAAAAAGCAAATTTTTTTTCCTCAAACTTAACAAGTCCGTTTAGTAACCAAAACAAGGGCCTAAGGCTAATGCGTAGATACTTTTTATCTACAATTGTATATGTATGATATGATTATGTTTTCGTCCTTTTACCCTTTTAATAATATCAATACTCAAGACCATGGCTCTAACGAGCTTGTTAAAGTCTGCATACCAATGTCCTATAGCTGTGACCAACACATTGGCTTGACGTTTGTGCTGAACACTGTAGTTTAGTTCTTCTATAGCTCTATATTGACCGGATATTTTTTCGACATGGTCTTGACTAATCATGGGTAATAGATCCGCTTAAAATTCTAATTCTGAGACGACGTCTTTAAAGTATTTAGACTTATGGGCACTTCGCCTCGTTTTCGTTTCTCTAATGGCCTCTCTCTCTCTCTCTCTTCCATTTCTCTACTGAAAACACCTTTCGCGCTAGGCAAACACCTGAATCGAGACCAAATGTTATAGGTCTGAACATTGACATGCAACGCCTCTAGCTGTAGACCCATTGATCGTCGCCACGTAACAATTGGTCTCGCCTGACCCGGACATGTTTTGAAAGAAACCGCCTAGATAGGACGAAAAAAAGGTTGGAGACGTTGACTTGACAAACTTACGCACACTTTGCACCCGCACAAAGCGGCTCATTGATTGGGCACCTTGAGTCACCTGGAAAAAAAAAGGCCAAATTGATGTGACATGCTGTGTGGTGCAATTAACACCCTCGTAAGCCTTCAAACCCCACTAGGACTGAATTGACAATTATTACATACTTGTAAATACGAACATGTAATGCATTAATAATAATTGTAAATTTTCTGTGTACTGTACAATAAGTATTGAATAGCGAAAATTGTTTTTATGCCACATTGCTAACTTCATTTTACTGTTTGTATAATTTTTTTATTATAAATTACTATTTTTTATGGATGAGCCATCATTGTGATAATTATTTGTGATAATTATATTTGGGTGTGTGTGTATGTTGTAAATAAAAAAAGATTGACCTAGAGTTAAATGTGTTTAGGTGTAATTTGCGAAGTTGTCTAGAAGTATTCTCCCAAAGCTTCATACTCTTTTTTTCCCTCTACGAAAATTGATTAATAGTGTAGATAGCAATACAACTGTAATGGCAAGAAGTATTTCAAATTTTTATTGGATTATTGAAAGATGAAATTGAAATTGTGGCCAGTGAAATGTAGCCTTTTTGAAGTGTCACCAGAGAATGCCAACCATATTTATAAATGCTGCATAGTCTGTCGAGAGGCCACATAAGACACTGGTCCCCAAAACACATCTCCTTGGACGGAAAACTATAAGGACATCTGGTCTGATATGGAAACTACAGTTCTACTCAGATATTGGTCTAGTCGCCGGGACATAATAAGTAAGAATACAGAACGAGAAAATCAATGTATTTTCAAAAAGGAGGGCGGCGTAACAGAGTTTATCCCCCCCTCCCAAGTTAGCACTATGAAGATCACCTCAGGCGCCATTGATCCCAGGCGGACAACGCCTTTATCTGCATCCGATGTGGAAAAAATATGTAGGTATTGACAGAGTCTGCGTAGTAATGTGAAATAATACACTCATCTATAAACTTCGGAATCGAATACATTGCCAGAATTCTACTTGTAAGTAAACATACCCGTGCTAGAGACTTCAATACTCTACAAATTTTTTTCTTGTTACTTCTCCACAGGGCGTTATGTTTAGGATACAATGTAATGTAAAAGAAAAAAAATAACAAAATTAAAATGTTTTTTTTTAAAGACAATTATTTCTTCGCGAACCTGAGGACCTTTGGTAAGATAGATTTCTTTGTTAGTCACATCTAATGAATGATAGAAAAATGATTTTTTTTTTACCCAACACGCCCGACCCAACCCTAAACAAATCCTGGTTACGCCCATGCATAAATGTAATCTCATTATATTAATCTAGACTAGAGAAACATTAAAAGACAGTAGTCTAGATTAGAATAGTTTTAGTTATAGATATGTTATTGACAATGTGCATTAATAAATTGTAATGGTTTTTAAAACAGATGTATATTACCAGCACAGCTAATGAATTCTACACATAGAACGGTTTGAATAATGTTTCTAGACGTTTGTAACCTTAAATGAATACATTGGGGAATACACTCTGAAGTGGCTGTCTTCAAAACAGAAAGACGCAAGCCAAATTTTATTTTCTGATCTAACATTCAGAAGAAACATTAAGACATCGACAATATTTTTTGTACAATCTATCCGGAAATCTTCAAGTAGAATGATGGTAAACAAAATTCTGCTTGTCTTTTTACTGGATAGGGAACACAACATATATTTAGATTAATTTAAATAAAAAATAGTTGTTATTTTTTTTTTAGTGCAGATGCATTTCTTAGCTGACAAATAAGCGTAAATTTCAAGAGTTGCAAATGTTTTTAAGTGTAAGAAAGTCTAATCAAAAGAGTCGAAGAATCCTCATCAAGTTGTAGACGAAAATTTTTTTTTGCGACATCTTGAAATTTCCCCAAACATGACCATCACGCATTGTCGTTACTCAGTCTTCATCATGTCACTGGCCACCAAATTTCTCAAGCAGTTATTACACTGTACCGATTTGTTTTAAGGTTCCTGTTTAATATTGTTTACACAGGCAGAAGTGTGCTACGGAACTATTACAATTGTTATGTATTCTGCGTCATAAGTAAAGTAACCTGTAAGAGTTGAGACAACGTGCTCCGTTTTCCAGATGTCCATGGCTAAAATTGTGTGAAACGATGATTGAGTCTAGCTGAGACCAGTCATTATAGCAGGCCAGACCTGTGACGTTCGAGTCTAGCTGAGACCAGTCATTATAGCAGGCCAGACCTGTGACGTTCGACAATGTGGGCAGAGAACAATAGCTGGTTATCACGTCGAACCTGTGACGTCGCAACGAGCTATTGGTCTCTACTGCCCACAGCTTGTGATGTTGCAGGTCTGGCCTGCTATGACGAGTGGTCTCGGGCTAGCCTAAGTTGTTTTGAGCCCTTGAGGAATTTGGGTATATGGTGTTTTACTTTGACGACGATACTTGCTTTGTATATAATGTTATTCTTGTTCGTTTTAAGTATAGATTTGTGAGATATGCATATTTTCATGAACACATTATTATAGTAGTGAAACATTTGTATAAATGTGTGTCCATATTTATGAACAGGCTGTCAGATACGATGTCATTAAGCGGCATTTAGAAATAAACACGGTAGAATTAATAATATGTTGTGTTTTTTGTTTGTCTCTCTCTTTCTCTCTTTAGAAAGGCTCCGATAGTTCTTTCATTAGTCTCAATTTTGTCACCATCAATTTATGTGTGCGTCTATTTTCACTTTGAGACTTTCTGTTTATTAAACTTGAGATGTTCAAAAGTAGGTGTGTGTGTGTGGGGGGGGTGGAGGGAGACTCCATTCAAATTCAACTTTAAAGATACCAGAATTCACGTGTTAGCTATACTTTAGGGACATTTGAATTTGATAACGCAGACCGTTTTGTATCTAATATTATTAAATATGAACAAGAAGAGGGTTCATCCATAATACTTTGTGGAAGAGCATATACTCTGGTTGCAATTTTTTTGTTGTTGAAAACTGTTTCTTCCGTTTTAGTGGAGGTTATCCCCCCCCCCCAAGTTAGCACTATAAAGATCACCTCAGGCGCAATTGACCCCAGACGGACAACGTCTTTGTCTGCATCCGATGTGGAAAAATATGTAGGTCTTGACTGAGTCTGCGTAGTCATGTGAAATAATACACTCGTCTATAAACTTCGGAATTGAATACATTGCCGGAATTCTACTTGTAAGTAAACATACCGGTGCTAGAGACTTCAATATTCTACTTATGTAAGGGTTAATGATTAAAAAAAACAACAACAATATATAATATATATCACATAATAGATAGTGTTATGAGAAGTTATACGTTAGTTTTTATTTTATTCATAATATGTATCTGTGTAATGTAATACTCTTTCTCTGCTACTCCCACTTATTTTGAACTATAGATAAAGTAACAATGTAAATTCGGGAGCAAGTTATCCTGCCTCAACGTGGCGCTCCCGTGGAAACGGCTCACTAGAGGAAGTGGCTAGGCGAAAGGGTAACAAATATGATTCCCGGGGGAGTGCCCATGGGCGGACGAGAGTCTGCCCCTTCACGGTGCGGATTTGTAAGAAAGCTCCCACAAACCAGTCACAAATCCATGCGCTGTTCCTCAAGGGACCGTCTCATCAATGGCGGATTCCGCACAGTTAGCTTGGTACAACGAAGGTAGATGGTGGAGGCCCTCGGTACCACCGAGTGGTATTGGAAACAGTAATGCCCTATAAGCATTGACTCGGGTCTCTCCCAGACAGGCCTGTGGTCCGCAGGTTTTTTTTTTTTTTACTGTTTGTTTTTGTTCTCGGACGGATTCAGCTCTTAGACTATTCACACAATGTAAATTAATTGTCAACAATGTTCAAATCTATTGTAAGTTGCACACTATCTATTTCTATCATAACTCCAGTGATATGTACTTAAAGAGAAGTAACTCATGATATATATTAATATACAAAATAACGTCGATTGTTTCCCTTAGATTAAACCGCTAACAAAACAATGTATAGTAAAAATGTTCAGCGGGCTGTGTTTGTTAATTTCTTGACCTCAGTGAGCAATACCAGGGAAAATGAGGGTATTACCACGGAACTTCTGTTCTGATGTGTGGAGCACGTCCTATGATAAATGAAACAGTCTGGTAGTCCTTTGTAGAAGTTGATGTTAAAAGTCCAGACTTAACTCTTGACGGCTTTTAAATGTTCTCTAAACTTTTTTTTTGTTATTTCTAATTAGACTTAGAGACACAAAAGGATAAGATCTTATACGTTCACTACGCTTCAAGCATATTACACGTTCTTTGAGATATCTTATCTTCTTATCTTATATAATACAGACGTTACTTCAAAAAAGAAGATGATTACGTCCTATGCGTCATGCATTCAGTATTGCCTATTAACCAATGACTTAAAATTCTGTCAAGTCACTGGTTTTCCTGGCTAGCTCAGTCAACTCATTCCATTCTCTAGTGGCACTAGGGAAGAAAGAGCATTTGTACTGATTTGTCCTAGCATATGGGACTAGTCATGTGCCTTCATCTTTGTGTCTTTCTGAGTATTTTATTAAGTTTTTTTTTTGTATTAGGAGATTATGTCAGTGTTTTGTGTATAATTGCTACTTTACTTTTGAGTCTTCTATCCTGAAGGCTTTCAAAATTTAGTGATTTCACTAAAGGTGTTACTTTAGCGAAATGTGAATATTCGTTTGTTATGAATCTCACTGCTCTATTTTGTGTCTGTTCCAGTTTCTTAATGTTTTCTTGAGTTGAGGAGTCCCAAACATTTTCTATTATTGGCCTAACCAAGGTTAAATAGCATTTTATTTTTATGTTCTTATATTTGTTTTATAGAGATTATTTTTCATAAATCCGAAATCCGAATGCTATGTTATCTATGCTTCTAACATCTCAAACGTTCTTTGAGATATCCACTCTTGTACCACAGCCTTGAACATGCAGGTTATTCATCTATTTTTCATATATTTTTCTCCAGACTCAAACTTCCTCTTTACTGTCTAGACTGTAAACTCCAAGAATTACCAATCTAGCAACCACCACATACTTCTCATTAGTTCTTATACTCTATATCAGAGGCGTCAATTGTTCTCATCCTGGTATATTAAAGGCAGCATTAAAACAAAGTTGAGCCCAATTTAACACTCTTAGCTTTCTAATAAACTATTAGAAGTTACGATAAGCCATATAAAATAACACAGGCTGTTTCATCTATGGCGAATCTCGCACGGTTGTAGGAAATGAGGTTCACGGTGTGCTCGGCCTTCGCCTTTCGGTCATGTATTCTAGTTCATGCGTCCAGAGTGGCTGACCCATTGGAAATAGATGTGTTAAATACGGACAATAACTTGGACCTCTGGCAGACAGAGCACTTAATTCCATCAGTCTTGCATGCCTTGAGTTTCAAAAGTTTTAACTCAACTTTTTTGACAGAAAAAAAAGCCTTGTGTTATTGGATCAGGTAGGGAGCGTAGTTTATTATTGTCACGGATGAATGTGTGTATGAATGTATAATCTATTTTTACATATGTGCGAATGACCGGAAGTGTGTGAGTTGTCAGAAGGAGTCCAGCTTGTTGTGTGATGCAGTAAAGTTATTAAAGTTTTTATGTGATATCAAGTGTTATTTGTTATTTCCAAAATCACAGCCCACCCAGGGACACCTAGACATAGCATAAGGTACTTTAAAACGAGTAATAAATAAGTAAAAGCTAAAGAGAGCTGTGATAATTATATTTCAGTCTTCGTCTTTTTTCTCATTATTTCTGTTTGTGTGTTCACTGACTAGCTCACTATTTTTGTCCAGATGTGCATTGATCGATTTGGCTTTTTAATTTTCAAGGGCATTCTTTCCACCGCTCTTGTACCCACAGGCCTTACTTACTTTGTATTTATAGTTCACAACCTTATAAAGGCTATACATTAAAAGTTTGGATCTATGTCTTGGACCTGGACAGGTTTTGAAAAGGAGACTATAACTATTTGGCAATTCCATAGTATCGTGGCTTGAAAGTACGCTATTCAAACGATGTATAAAAACGTTTCGAAGACTTAAAACGTGGGTCTACCTTGTGAATAGGCAACACCTTCACGCACAGAGTGAGGGAGATCGCCACAGAGGAAATAGGTCACTTGTGCGGATATGATCTTATTAGGCCAGGGGCGTAGAGAGCATGACTGCAGACCGGTGCACGGCAATTTTTTTTTGGGCCTCTCTTACCTGCCTCTTCACAAAAAAAAAAAATACAAACAAACAAAACAACAACCCTAAATTATTGTATCGATGAAAAGTATTCGATGACAATAATATTGTTACGAATCTCACTATCCAGGCTCTCTGCAAACTGCACCATACACCACCAACTTAAAGAACTTGACAACTCCGAGCTCCAAAGTAACGTAAATGTTTAATGTGAATAAAGAAAAGCCAATATTGTACAATTGGCAGCACGTAACAGACTGTACAAATATCTCTCCGATAGCATCGTATCGCCGTATCAACTCTTGCACTGGTCTCTCCGTCTTGTTCCGGGCTTGCACTGGGTTCAACAGTTCAGGACTGACTTCACACACTTGGGCTCGATGTGCCGGACTCGATCATAGATCAAGATCAAGACGCCAGCCGTCTCAACTGTACTTGAAAGTACTCCGCACTGAACCGTCGAAATGCTCCGTACAGAACCACACCGCTGAACTGTGCTGTAGTCGACCGTGCTCTGAACCTTCTGTCTTGTACTCTTTTTTTCGAACCGTCTTTACTGCGACACCTCCGCTCTTTATATAGGGTCCCTGCTGGCCTTCTCGAACAGGACAGAACGCTCCTCGACCTTTCTAGGTGGTCAGATGACTATAATTCTCGTGGCGCTCCTGAGCTGTGTTCACGTTGCGGAACTCTCCTGAAACTTCTTGTTGAGACGCGTCGCGGCTGATCGTAGTAACTCGTCACGCTTGACCGCTCGTCTGGCCTGGGGCGATTTGCGTCGGCTGACTACACCCACCAATACTCCCCCGTCTGTCCCGCCACCAGGTTTATAACAATATAATACAAATACCAATAGGAAGCATTCAAGTTCCTCTTTCATATCTTGCGATCTATGTATAGGGTAGATGATTTAAAGGTCATCTGTTTCTGTTTAAAAAATAGAAAATGTAAAGCTTCCATCGAGACCTTGCAGTCTATGGGGCACATGATTTAAATGTCATCCTTTTCTGCCTCTACCCACGTTTAACGAGGGTGTCATGTGGCCAGCACAACGACCAACCAGCTTTATTTCTCAACTAATGTCAGGTACCTAATTAGAGCTGGGTGGACCCAAAATCGCTCTACAGATCCCGAAATAAAAAAAAAATTCCAGTCTTCACCAGGATCTGGAAGTCAAGCTCCTTACCGCTCAGCCACCGCGCCTCCAATAGAAAGCATTACCTTACACAAAGTATCAATAACATATTAAAATAGTCACTAACTAGCTTCGCATCTACAGGATGCTAAATCCAGAAATTTCTCGTACTTAACAAAAAGAACATAATATCAATAAGAACTTATGGTATTGCAGCCTTAATCTATTTTTTTAAAACAATTACTTTGACTCTCCTTGTATTCTGACACACTATTGTGTTTCACATTCACCGTAACTATTTGTGTTGAGAAAAATGTTGATTGTGAACTTTTACAATCCGATAAAGATTTATGACAAGTAATATCGCAACGAACAAACACACACAAATGACAATGAACAATCAACAATAACAACTAAATCTTTTAATATATCCCTGTTTAAGTATAGTAACAAGACTTTATACATATTAAAGTATGTTATGAAACGAGTTTTAGGGTACACAAAAATATTTCCAGAAAGTTGATGAGGAAGAAATTGTTCTCTCCTTCTCTCTCCCTCTTTAAATTACGCACGTCTAGACTTTATATTCATCTATTGACATGCACAAAATGACCTCATTTTGGAAACGAGGCTAGCGTTAAGCTCATTCGAAGTAATGAGACAACATTACAAATACAAATATAACTTTCTACGGCGATAGATATTTATATTTACTTATGCGACACATAAATAACTCCAGGCGCTGCTCTTCTAGTCAGAGAGACAAGTTTTACTATCGATTCTTGGATCGATGGCTGTAAAATCGTAGTGACGTATTTAAGCCCTTGCGTCAAAGCTGGCTTAAGTTACGCTCTTCTCAATGGCATGTTTTCTTGTAAATCTCCCGAGTCTTACAGAAGTAAACATCTACACTTAATGGACGTCATTGAACTTGTGAGGGTCAGTCACATAAGTCGTCCCCTCCTCTTTCTGACAAGAATGCGGTCACAATGCTATGCGAGGGGAAAACATTTCGGTTTAAAAGTATCAATGAACAATTGAACAGAATCTTTTTGTTTTGAGTACTCTAAAGTTACTTATTTATACTAAGGTCCAGGGCAACGCTTCCTAGCCTCACCGTGACGCAGTGGCGTAGCTAGGGTGGGGGGAGGAGGGGGAGAATTTGAAAATCCCCCCGGGCCCCCACTTGAGGGGGGCCCCCAAATGAGTTTTTTTACATTAAATATTAAGTATTACGCAAAATGTAGAGGCCCCCAAAGAGGTCAGTCCCCCCGGGCCTCCAAACGATGGAAAGTTTCTAGCTACGCCCCTGCGTGACGGTCTAACGGTCGTTGGAAGAGACGATTAGGCCTTATAGGAAACCCCCCCCCCCAAAAAAAAAACAACCTCCTAACAAACAATTCACTATCTCACTATCCACACAATATTATCTCAAGGGGCCGTTCTTTATAAGAAGGAATATTTGAGATTTTTCCCGGTGTGCTCGACTTTTGGATTCGCTTCTAATTCTAACGTCCTAGCAGGGCCAGTCCTACAGGTTGCGGGGCGCTATGCGAAATGGATTGCGCAAGGCCTAATTTGGGTTGTGATAGGATAATTAGTGAAAATTAGGATTTTGTATTAGAAAATAAATTCATCTTTGCATTTTATTTATACTTTACTAAGTACAAAATCACTTTCAAATTAACTTTACGAGCCATCTACAATAGATAGTAGTTTTCCAACAAAAAGCCGATAAACATTCAGATTTGCCTTTTAGATTTACTATCGACTAGCAAAATATCGCTTTTTTCATATCAGAGGTCAAGATAGATTTAGATCTATATTTGTATGTCAGTGACTATTGAAGTATATTAAGTAAATTGAGTATTTGAAGTTCTTGTTTTGTTTAAATTTCGTCTTATTATTACATTTTTTATGAAATGAAAGCTGACAATGCCTTTTTCTTAATCGAGAGTAGGATTAACGTTTTTCATATTGAATCACATCGAAATTACAATTTTGTCTGTTTTAAGATTGGCATCAGTTTTCAGAAGATTTTAATAATCTCAGGACATTTTCATGACTTTTTCTTATATTTTATAATTTCAGACTTCTAGGAACCCTTTAATAATGAATAATGTTAAAATGGTTTAATTTAATAATTTACACCTAGAATTGGCAACGCGCGGGGCCTATGAAAGTGCGGGGCCCACTGCTGCCGCATCGGTTGCATTGTCTTAAGACCGGCCCTGGTCCTGAGATACTAGCTACGGTAACAGGGATGTACTAATTTACATCCGCTTGGATCTTTCCCAGACAGAGCTTAGTTTACACAGATGGAGGCAAACTTCCAAAGGATAAGACTTCCATTGTTCCAAGAATATTAGACTTAACACTTAGGGAAATTACGAAGAAGAAGACTTAGATCCCCTCGAGCCGTTCAGTCTCCATAGAAATCAGTCTCCGTCAACACTTGCAGCCTCTTCCCACAATTTGTACACTGCCAGGCAGTTCTTCATGACTTGGACATTGAAAATTCGAAATTAGACTCAGGCTGTATCTGCTGAGATCCTCTTTCCCTTCACACAGTCCTTTAGTCTGTTGAACTGTTGGGGCTACACACAAGATCTGCTGACCTTCTTTCTCCATTCCTCTCTGTCTTTTGCCTTGGATAGAACCTCTTTCAAAGGCTGGCTCGTTCATTCTTTTATGTTGTCTTCCTTTCGCTTTCTTTGTCTGCCTCTTCTTCTTTTTTCCTAGTACTGTTCCCTGAAAGAAGTTCTTCGCGAGCCCTGAGGACATTTTGATAAGGTAACATGTCTGCAAAAAAGACTAGACCAGAGCGCTCAGAGTATGGTTATTAGAGCATAGAAGATGCGTTTATAAAAGCAATCACAATAACAACAATAAAAATAATTAAAACAATAAAAACAACACAAACTATAATAACAATAAAAAAAAGGATAATAATAATTAATATTAATAATAATTTAGTCTCTTGATAATTAACCGTTTTGATTATAGTTGTAACAATGTTTAATTGAATAATTACTTCATATTTGATATTTTAAAAGAAGAATAACGCATTCATTTTAAGCAGATATTCTTTCTATACGATAACATAGTTTGAGATGTAATGATTTAATTATTATTATATGAACAAAATATAGAAAATATACACAATTTAAACAACATCCGACATAACAATTAATGCAGGTCTACATTTACATTTCAACAGAATGTTTGGTATAATAAACAAATATACACAGGACACATACAGACAGACAGACAGACATACAGACAGACAGACAGACACACACACACGTGCCGACTTAACACTTAACAAACATTGTGAATGATTTTTTTTTAGATCCTCCCTGCTCCTCCTCCTTCAGCACCACTGAAACCAGTTTTCACGCCTCGTTGAATATCACCGCCTTTTCTATTTCGTTTGTTTAAATATACCTTACCTACCTGTGGAGCTTGCGACCTTCGCTATTGAAACCAGTCACAACAGAGCAGTGTTTCTCAAACTGTGTCACTCCCGGGTGGCCTGACTATTTCTTTTTCTAAGGGTTAAAAAAATAGGTATTTTCAAAGTAGCTATTAATCAATGTTTGATAATTAACCAAGTAAAATGTTAATAATTAGTAATGTTTCAAAAATTAAAAAAAACTGTTTGAAAGACGTCGTTTCATCATCTACAAGGACCTTTCTAGATTTACATTTAAAAATATATTTTTTTTTTTGCGTGAGATGAGAATTTCGAATCCAAATTTTTTTTTGAAGAGGCCATTTTATAACGTGTCTTCTAATACAATTCTTCTGGACTTACTTGTGTCAGAATGGTCGAAATTCACCAGACTTTTGCAAATCGAGAAGGCGCGGTGGCTGAGCGGTAAAGCGCTTGGCTACTGAACCCGGGGTCCCTGGTTCGAATATTGTTGAAAGTTGGGATTTTCATTTCGGGATCCTTGGGCGCCTCTGAGTCCACCCAGCTCTAATGGGTACCTGACATTAGTTGGGGAAAAGTAAAGGCGGTTGGTCTGTGTGCTGGCCACATGACACCCTCGTTAACCGTAGACCACCGAATCAGATGACCTTTACATCATCTGTCCTATAGACCACAAGGTCTGAAAGGGAAACTTAACTTTTTTTTATTGCACATCGACACGCTGGTGACCCTTGTGTCTCATTCTTAAAACCCAGCCTGGCAGCGCTCAACCAGGTCCTCAAATAGCTGGGGGTGGTGGTGGAGCGAGAACGATTGTTTTTTTTTTTTTCGTCTCGTTGGGCGTCCTCAATAAAAGATTGAGAAACACTGCGCTAGAGATTCACTTTTCTTTGTGTCAATGAGTTGCCACGTCAATGCCAGACCATTAAGAGCCCTACGTTTTGTTGGAGCGAGAGATTGAGCTCAGAATTGTTTACAATGAAATCAAAGAACACGCACACACACTTATAGAATTGAAATGCTGTGATCATTATTACATTACAGTTCGTTGACTCTTCTAAGGTAGAATTGTCATCAAGAGTTCTCAAGATAAGCAGTTCTAAAATCATGATTGTCTGCTGCTCTTGAGACATGGATGCGAAAAACCTATAACTTGGAAAAACAAAATTTCACTAGAATAATAATTATAACTAGTCGACCGGCGGGATAGTATACGCCGCTATTTTCCAGGGCTGGCCTTAGGCACTATAACATATGCGACCACAGTGGGTCCTGAACTTTCATTGGACCCGTGCTAATTTTTTAGGTATATAAATGATTAAATCAAGTTACATGAATTAATTGAAGTTAATTCCTTTTTCCAGTCTATATTTTTTTATATGTCTATGCTATTTTGTGAATGAAAATAGTGCGGATTTGGATACACCATTTCCATTCACACCATGCTGCGCCATGGGATCTTCCCATTTACTTGTTATAAGTGAATTTATGAATAAAAAATACTCCAACATATGCGACCACAGTGGGTCCCGAACTTTCTTTGGACCCGTGCTAATTTTTAGGTGTATAAATTATGAAATTGAACCATTTTATAAAACATAACAGATTTCCCGCGGCCTGTTGATTTACCAGGAGCCCCCTGGAAATCTGAAATGTTATTAAATGCTATGCCGCAGGTCGAAAAAGTCCTGGAAATTTCCGGACATTATTAAAATCGTTTTAAACTAAAAAAAAAAATATGCTATGCTATTTTGTGAATGAAAATAGTGCGGATTTTGGATATATTATTTCCCATTCACACCATGCTGCTCCATGGGATCTTCCCATTTGCTTGTTATAAGTAAAGCGAATGCGTGAATTCATGAATGAAAAATACTATGTATGGAGCTAAACAAAAATGGCTAATTGACCTTAATTTACGCGATATTAAGAATATAGCTGCTCTCATGTAACAATGCTTTAGAAAAACAAATTTGAATGTTAATTTGATTTAATGGACTATAATTAGTATGTTCATGTGCTAAGGAATAAAACTATACTTGCGAAGAGAAGTTCTATAATCTTCTTAGAGTTGAATTCAAGTTTTAGATCTAGATCTAGATCTAGGAATAGAGAGATGAGTTACCTTTCGTAATCGTGTCTAATGAACGAATGTGCGTAATTAAAGTACTTTCTAAAGTGAAACCTGAGAGTAGACTCTATCTGTGTATTGTTGTTGTTCTAGTTTCAATAGTCTAACGACACAATAATGTGGAAATACTTTTAACATTATGACAATAATCTGAGAAGAAGAGATACTTATATAAACACCACTTTCATTCACAAAATAGTGCGGATTGGGATGCACCAATTTCCATTCACACCGCGTGCGTGCGCCATGGGATCTTCCCTATTTACTTGTTGTTGCTTGTATGTTGTTTGACCTCTTACTTTGAGGATTATATATATAGATTGTTACTAAGAATTTTAAGTTCAGTGGCCCACCTCGGGTGGGGGACTGGGTTGGGGGGGGGGAGAATGTGAAAATCCTGCCTGGCCTTCACTTGAAGGGGAGAGAGCAAATGAGTATTTTTTGTTAAATTAAATGTTAAATATTACGCCATAATCTCGTGCCTTAATGTCAAAGGTCAAAATGCAGGAGCTCCTAAAGAGGTCAAGCCTGGGCCCTCAAATGATGGCGAATTCCTAGCTATACCACTGTTTAAGTTCTTATTGTTAATTAACCTATGTTACGGAGTCGATCAACTAATTACCTGACTTCAGCCGTAGTCTAACAGAAACATCGTTGTTTACAAGAAATTTGTATTTGATAATCGCTTGCTTTGTATTAACAAAATCAAGTGGAAACAACCAAGTTTCCTGTTAGATTTTAGGAACAAGACAATTAGGTCTTAACGATCCTGTTTTAGAACCAAACTCTATCTCAAATACTATGTCTCAAACACCATGTCTCAAATACCATGTCTCAAATGCCATATATAACATACCATATCTCAAATACCATGTCTAATGTACCATATTTTGAAATACCGTGTCTCAAATATCATGTCTCAAATACCATGTCTAACATACCATATTTGAAATACCGTGTCTCAAAAACCATGTAAACATACCATATTTGAAATACCATGTCTCAAATACTAAGTCTAACATACCATATTTGAAATACCGTGTCTCAAATACCATGTCTCAAATACCATGTCTAACATACCATATTATGAAATACCGTGTCTCAAATACCATAACTCAAATACCATGTCTAGCATACCATATCTGAAATACCGTGTCTTTAATACCATGTATCAAATACCATGTCTCAAATACCATATCTCAAATCCCGTGTCAACTTTTATGTCTTAAATATTACGATATAACTTGTCTCGATCTTCGTGTCTTAACTTCCACGTCTTAGCCTTTATGCTTCATAAATTCTAAGTCTCAGCTATCAAGTCTTTAACTATCGTGTCTCAACAATCATGTCGCAAGTGTCAAGTCTTAACTATCATGTCTCAGTCTCAACCATCGGGTCTTAACTACCTTAGACTAGAGCGTATACCACTTTCAATGTACATATTTATACCTCTGTACATCTATAAACAGCCAAAGGTTAATATATCGGAGACCTTACGTGTAAATATTAAAATTCAATCAGGCAATGCCTTCACCATTCACTTTCAACATTTTATATTTAGATCTTGTGTACCGTAGTGGTGGTAAATTCTGGGCTGGGCCTGGAGGGGCACGACACAAGGCACACAATAGAAGCCTCTAAATACGTCTTCAGCTAGGACACTGCCAGGTCTTTAATGGCGTATGACTTTCAATGGGCGAGACGAAGCACTCTCTGTTGGCCCATGATACCTTTTTTGTTCTCCAAACGCTCAAGATCGATCGCTCTAGAAAGAGATATTTCCTCCCCCCCCTCTCTTCTTTTATTCAATATAAGATTTTGTTTGGTGTTGGATATATCGTACTAACTATTTAGAGACGTGTTGGTCTTGTGTACTTTGGATTGCGTTTATAAAAATAAACTTTCCAGCCAAGTCGAAGCTGGGTTTTTAGCTATTTCATATTTGGATTTAAAACAAAGTGATTTTTGAGCTTCAGAGATGTATGGCAACTGTATAATATACATTTATAGGTTATATATTAATTTGTGTATTTCTCAAATGAGCTACTTATAATGGAAATAAAAAAAAAACTCAACTGTAGTTACTTTCTGTTTTTATATGTATGTTCTGAAAGGAAACCAAATAACAAAATATCAATTAGAAAGCTTTATTTATGTAATTTATCTCACTATTTTAATAATATGTGTAAACTCTGGTTTTTCGTTATTGGATTACAGAAATAAATTATTTAGAAAGTAAACACATTTTTCCACGAGGCATATTTTAGAACGCGTCTATAGTTCAGTGTAAGCATGTTTTTGAGGTATCGCATTTTAAGTAAATCAAACACATACTTACAAATGAAATGTAGAAATATTTAAGTTAAAAGACCAAAAAATATATATATAAGGGCAAAACAGGATTTTAAACAAAACATTTGAAAAACACTATAAGTATAAGAAGATTTAACCAGTAGGTACAAGTAGTTACGTATTAATTTGTCCGTAATAACGATTGGGTTTCAGATACCGCGCTTGAAACATTTATGACTGTAATTTACATTAGTCGTAATCGAAGGGTCTTTTTTTGTGTGTGTTAGGAATAAGCTTATTAAGAGACATTTGGTTGAGTTAAGCAATTCAAAATAGAGTTTACATTTATGATAGGCTGGAATTAAAAAGTGCAAACTACAGCTATCTCACTATAAATTCTGTTAAAGACATTTATTTATAATAATAAAATATAACATTGTATAAAAATAAATATTTTTTTAAAGTTTCAAGATTGTTGCCTTTGAGTTTCTGGTATGCACAAAGTCGTACACAACAAAATGATTCTATTATTAAGTTAACGACATTAGATTTAGATCACTTTGGCTTGACGTGAACAGCACAGCGCCCTAAAGGGATTATTTTAGTGGAAGAAACGTTTCCGAACTTTCTGACATTGTCCAGCTGTAAATGACCACATTCAAGACCTGGGGCGGCGTGCTCCTGGTCATCGTGTCCTTTTTGATAAAGGCAGACGCCCAGACACTTAATAGTCCAGTGAGTAATTTTTTTGTTCAGAATTGCAACCTAGTCTATAAAAGTTTTTATATTTTCTTTCGTGAAGAAAAACCATTTGTTGGTGCATTCTCTGTCTTTCTCTTTCATGCTCTTTCTGCCTTTTTCTATGTCTTGTTCTCTTTCTGCCTCGTTCTCTTTCTCTTTTCCTCTGAATCATTTTCTCTTTCACTCGTTCTTTGTCTCCTTCTCTCTTTTTCTATCTCTCTTTTTTTTTGTCTTGTTCTCTCTGTTTTTTGTATTCTCGTTTTCTCTTCTTCACCCCCCTCTCTCTGTCTTCTCTCTCTCTTTTTATATCTCATTTTTACTTTCTCTCTTTTTTTCTCCCCCTCTTTCTCTAGTTTTCCTCTCTCTATTTCTCTCTCTCTCTCTCTCTCTCTCTCTCTCT
>JADKLZ010084329.1:12821125-12838057 GCA_021533235.1 Biomphalaria straminea
TGAATACAGTCCTAAGCGCCTATCACACAACCAGGCAGCCATCCTGACGGAGTATTTCTTACACCAGTGATGCCCAGCCTAATGCGAACTGCGGGCCATTTTAATTTCCGACACTCGTGTCGCGGGCCACATGACCGAAAAGATACAAAAACTAAAACCCGTGGATCTAGCACTTACATTCATTAGTGAGATGTTTGAAGTTTATCTTCTTTTCTACCCTTCAGAAAAACTGGCTTCATTTCGCTACTTAAAATGTGAGCAACATTATATCTAGTTTAACCACAGACTCATTTTCTAATCTTTTTTTGACAACTATACACTCCTTCAATCTCTAGGCATGGTTTAACAATATTTTATTCGCTGATGAAATCAAGAATGCTTCATTATTGTTTTGTTTTTTAAACAACCACACTTTCTTTACTAATAAAATATATTGGCTTATTATCATGTTCCACAAAAAAGTAAAGAAACGTTCAATTTTCACGTTAGATTATAGATCTAAATCTAGTCCCTTTTCATGAACAGAATGTTATTGGTCATGGTACCAATCCATGAGAGAAAAAGTTTGGGCTCTACCGTACTTAAAATAACTTTATCAACCTTTTTGGAGAGGGGATTACTTTTTGTGCCGTCGTTTCGGCGGGCCCGATGGAACCACCTCGCGGGCCGGATCTGGCCCGTGGGCCGTAGTTTGGGCATCACTGTCTTACACAGACACAAACTCGAGTGAGTTTAATGAGCGAAGCATTAAACACAAAACTATGTTAATTTAAAACCGTTAAATGATTATACATTTAGTCATAACTTTTAAAATCTAATTGATTTAATCCTGCCAATGTATATAACTTTATGTCATAAGTTAAAGAGCCCTAGACATGATAAATACCCCCCAAAAAAAAAGATATTTTGTGATAGTAAGTGTATGTATTATGAGTGGCTAGTAGCGCAGTGTATGTGCCTGTGTATGAAGTGACCGGTTGACCTTCAGAGTACATGGTTGAGTAAACAGCATAGAAAGTGTTTAAGCCAGGGCTGTGTGTAAGGGAGGTTAGAATGAAGAACTAGATGAGACAGTGAAGAATGAAGCACAATAAAAGTGATTAACTGAACTCATTGTGTTAGACTTATTAAAAGTGTGTCTATTACAATTTAAAATAGTAAGGAGTTAAAAAAGGATATAAATATAATTAATGAGGACAGCAGTCGTTCACTGGGATATAAGTTCCAGCTGCGACCTACATATTTTGCCACATTCAACGCAGACATAAACTATTATTGGCTGGTGGTCGATCTAGAATCTGGATTCTCTTTTCGGCTAGAAAAGATATTAAGACGAAGTGTAACAAAGTCTTCCGGCAACAAGAAGTAAGCAGTTTATCCGTGGAAAAACTGTCTCGGAATATTTTACTTTAAAGTTCTATCTTCGTCTTCTTGCAGGATATCAGAGACTTTACCAAAACTTTTGAAATTCCAGAGAAAACTCTTACACAGACCCAGATTACACGAGTATGTAAGATAAGATTATGTTTTATTTATATTAACAGAAAAACAATATTAAAAATTAAATTAAAAAAATAAAATAAAAATCAAAGCTAAAAGGGTATATTCATAGACATAAATAAATATAGACTGGCCAATAAGAGAGTTTTATGAAATGAGAATTTGTGAGTTGCAATTGTGTGTACTTTATTTTATGTCTATAAATTTTGTTTAATCTCTAGGACTGAAGATCATGCAATTTGTAGATCTTTCATAATTCGGAAATCCGAATTCAATAGATATACATGTTTTCAAGTTACTTGAAGTTACTTCCTTTTCCAGTCTATATTTATTTATGTCTATGGGTATATTGTTATATCTAAGTCGACTCTGAGGCAATCTTTTTAAATAAAAAGAGTTTTTGATCTTACCAAATAACAATATTAACATCACAATTTTAATTCCTAAAATTTGAACCATTTATCTGGCTACCATCTGTAAGACCGAAGCACAATGAATAGATACACAAAAGTAACCTAAGAATACTTGTGTGCTTTCAGATAGATTGCTCCAGCACAGATAACACGTGTAAATGTAACTTGGCCAAAACTGACCCAATGGGGGCGCCATTTGATGTTTGGAAAGGTGGCGGATCATGTGAGCTACCTTATTCGTTAACACCCCAGCTTTAGTACTATTTATTTTACATTCTTCTTCTTCTTCTTCTAGCCAGCTTTAGTACTATTTATTTTAAATAAGTTGTTATATTAATATAATAATTGAAGATTGTATATGATCCTCTACAAAGGAATTAGGAGATAGAAAAGCTCAACTATGTCTGTTTGAATTTGAGGAAAAGCCAATAATTGTGTTAGCAGTTTATAAGCTTGTACAAAAAGAACAAGAGAGAAAATAGCACCCAGGATCTGCATTACTGTAAATACAGTCCCTCATCATTGCTGGAGTATGAGCTGATAACAACAGGTCTCTATTATTATAGTTGTATGTGAGACTTTAATCTCTTAAAAAATACATTTAACTGTTTTTTTCCCGATTACGTAAGATTCTACATTAAACTGGTGTTGGTAATTAGCATAAAATCACAAAGTGGAGTGATTTATTTTTCCATACCAGAGGGTCTCTACCTTTCTCTACCTCTACTTTTCATCAGGGAACTGTTTATATTTTGTTTTAATGTCGTAGACAACCAGGGACAGTTGGAAATGAGAACCAACGTGAGAGAAACCCTGTGTAAGTTTAACATAGTATTGACCACAGTACATTGAAGGCTGTTCTGTTATACGCTATTCATTCTCTTTCAATGTCCAAAGATGAAGAATGGGTGTGGTATGCTCCAGGTGGCGGTAACCTCATCAAATTTGTTTCTAAAGATGGCACTAACTAACTAACGTCATAATTAGTGATCACTGACCTTTAAATTTTCTATTTCCAGTGTACTATGTTTTTTTCGTGGGGGTCAACAACGGGAAACCATTGTCCTATGTTTCGGTACCGTCCTACCGACTGACCATCGAGTGCCAGAACGCTGCCGGCACTGAATCAGACTTCGCTGACCTGGAAGTGGACGTCAAGCCAAACGCCATTCCGGTGATAACAAATCCCAGTTATCCACACGGTATGTTTGTAGAGGTAATCCTGGATTCATTTCGTGATATTTGTGATTGATATTTATATTTATATAGTGTAGCACTAGTATTGTGGAATGTACGTAAGTGTTTCTAAGGTTATGACGCGGTAAGGGTAGCTGATGTTTGATGGTGTCACCTTGAAGGTTGCTGATGGAACCACTAAGTGGTCTTGCGTAATTGAAGTGAATTTAAAGGACTGAGATGAAAGTTAAAGGGGAAATTCTATTTTTAGATAGAAAGAACGTGTATTTGTAGTGGATTGCATTTTATTTTAATTATTATTTCCCTTGTTTTGACCTATATCTACAAATAAGTTCGATTGTTATAAGTTATATTATATGTTTGTAATAAAAGTGAAATTTTATTTAATCAAGTTAGAGTTCTATTTTAAGAATTAAATACGGGTACCTTGGTTTAGTTGCACCAGATCTTTGGGTCTTCACAACAACGAGCGAGCATCAACAAGTTGAAAAATAATATTTTTTGTAAAATTTAGAAAACACAAGTTATCTCCCTGGACACACCTATTTTCTCGACCACTGTTAATTACATAAAAACTGTGTTCACAAAAATAAAATGCATAAGCTTCAGGTCTCTGTAGCAGTGAAATATTATATTTAGTTATTATTTTAAGCTGATTTATATTCCTTTATTTCCCTGGATTGATTCATTGGTTCCTTAATACCTTTAATACGAGTCAATGACACAATACATCTAAGTTCTCCTTTTGTTTCACTGTTTCTCTCTTTCTCCCTGTTTCTTTCTTTCTTAATGCTTCTTTTCTCTGTATGTCTATGTTTCTCTCTTTCTCGCTTTGTATTTCATCCTAGATGTTGCTCAAACAGTTTCTTTCTTTCTGTTTCTCTCAGTCACGCTATTTTTCTCTTTTCTTCCTTTTTGTCTTTGTCTATTTTCTTCCCTGTTTCTATTTTTCTTGCTTTTTTTTTCTCATCCTTTATGTTTCTTTTTTTTTTCTTAGTGTTTCTTTTATTATAGATGATATTTTCTCTTTTATCTCCTTGCATCATTGATACCAAAACACCTGTTGAAAGCTGAAGCCTCTAGTTCGTGACAATATGCTTCTATTACGTCCGCAGATGTGATTAAGCTATCATCCATGTCCTCACAATGGCCCCCCGGCAGCGGCATCTACACCGTCACAGGCACAGATGCAGACAATGACGTGTTGAGCTGCACCATGACGTCATCACCCTCTGTAAATTATTTCAAGATCGTCAGCAGTAAGGTTCATATAAAACAACATTTGAAAAAAAATCTATCAAAATTTTACATATTTTTAAATGTTATAACCGCTGGATAGTCATAAGTGCTGAGCCGAAGGCTCTTCGAGCACTAAGTTTGAAAAAAAACCTGTCTGACCTCACTGCCCGAAAATCAAACAGTAAAAAAAAACAAACCTGCGGACCAACAGGCCTGTCTGGGAGCGACCCGAGTCAATGCTTATAGAGCATTGCTGTTTCCAATATCACTCGGTGGCACCGGGGGCCTCCACCATTTACCTTCGTTGTACCAAGCTAACTGTGCGGAATCCGCCATTGATGAGACGGTCCCTTGAGGAACAGCGCATGGATTTGTGACTGGTTTGTGGGAGCTTTCTTACAAATCCGCACCGTGAAGGGGCAGACTCTCGTCCGCCCATGGGCACTCCCACGGGAATCATATTTGTTACCCTTTCGCCTAGCCACTTCCTCTAGTGAGCCGTTTCCACGGGAGCGCCACGTTGAGGCAGGGTAACGTGCTCCGGAATGTTATAACCTGAATCATTACTGGTATGATCTTCATCGGTCGATTTTATCGAAAAGTAAACTTTGGGGATGTTTAATTGATGGATAAACTGCTTGGCTACCTGTAAGAAGGGTTTGAGTTCGAGCCTCGACTATTTGCTGTACTGAACGCCTTAAGATAGCAAGGAAGTAAAGTTTCCCTTTCAGACCTTGACATCTTTAAGGCAAATGGTGTTTAGGTCATCAGTTGTTTTTTTTTTGCCAACGGTTAACAAGCAGGGTGTCATGTGGCCAGCACAACGACTAACCGTCTTTGCTTCCACTAGCTAAAGTACCCATTAGAGCTATGTGAACTCAGGGGCGCCCTAAACATAAAAAAAAAAATCCTAGTCTTCACAGAGATTTGAACTCATGACCGCAGGTTCGAGTGCCAAGTGCTTTGAACCACTAGGCCACCGCGGCCAAACAGAAAGGAAACTTTTACATATTCCTCCATCTTGTTCATATCCACAAAAAAAAATATCATACCCTAGTGTATAGAGCCGGCCATAGCATGCGCAATAAAAAAAAAAATTGGAACCAAAAGATTTTAAAGTTTAACACGTTTTCCATTCTATGACACGCATATAACTTTTTAATCTGGTCAAAGCTAAGCTTATCAGCCAAACAGTGGTCGAATAGGCAGCTAATATACAAGACTCTAGGCGAAGTGCCTTTAGAATTGCTATTACTAGTATTACACTCTCTATTGTTACACAAATAATATTCTGAACATGCTCATGGTGTGTAGTTGACATTCTCCTTTACATGACTAACCACAACGTACGCTCAAATGTTTCACTTCTCGGCAGGTGGTACCACTGATTGTGTCATTCAAACAAATGTAGATCTTCGGGCTGTGACAGAAGCCAACGTGAAGCTGACAGTCTCAATGTCAGATGGCAGATCTACTGTTAACAATTTTGACATCGATGTCATCACAGGTAACTATAAAATGATCTTTTGTGTGTCCTATATGGATTGCCAATCTACAATAATAGACACATTTGAATTATATGTGTGATGAATGTGATTTGTTGAATTGGTTTCCGTTTTTCTGTTTACACTCTCAACATAGATCTATGTATTTATAACTCATCGTGACAATGTATTTGAATGTTATCTGATCTATGATTTGTGTTTGCACCTATTCATTGTTTTTTTTTCTTTGTCTAATTCTTAGTGTTTTAATATCTCTAAATTTGTTAATTGCAGACCTAAACACAAGACCAGATATTGTAAATTTACCGTCAATTATAACAGTACCAGAGAACGCAGCCGGGGATACCGTCATTGCCCAAATGTTTATTCAAGATCCGTAAGTACCGTTTCATTGTGTGTTACCTTTCTTACTGTTTAAATCAAAGTATATCAACACTACCTTTCGCGCGAGATTTCCCAACCATTTATCGTTAAGACGATCTCAATTCATTCACTAAATATACATCAGACTTGTCTATATTTAAATTATTGACAATCTCCTGTATCTAGATTTAAACAGCCCTACTTCTTAATGAATGCCACAACATCAAAGGCGTATCCTTAAGTCGAAGGATTCTTAAATGCCAAGGTTACGCAGTCCTAGATGTGACCTAGATATTTTCCCTCATCCAACGCAGACACAACCGTTGTCTGACTATGGTTGACTTTCTCTTATCGCTGTCTACTCTTGTTTTCGGCTATACCTTTCATTTTTGTCTCATTGGTACTCAGTCAGAGGTCGTTAGATATCAATTGTTATACTCTGTATCTAGGCAAGCTTGTGCCTGGGCTGATCAGTAATACGTTTTGGGGAATGCTGGAGGGCACAACTCTGTTACGTCCTTTAAGTTGAGAGTAATGGGCATACGGTCGTGGTGTAGGCGCCCTGACCAGCGTGGCTTTTGAAGTGTATGTAATCAATGGCTACAGACTGTCTCACATTTGCCAGAACATCGCTTTTTGTAGTGTGGCATTGCCAACGTATGGTGGATTCGGTAGCAGAGAGATTAAGCGTTTGGGGGTCCTGTGTTCGAATCTCAGTGAAGATTGGGATGTTGAATTTCGGGATCTTTAGTCCACCCAACTCTAATGAGTCTAATGACTCTACCTGACTTTAGTTGGCGGAAAGTAAAGGTGGTTGGTCGTTGTGCTGGCCACATGACACCCTGCTCGTTAGACAGGAAACTTAACATCAACTGCCCAATAAATTCAAATGTCTGAAGGGGAAACTTTACTTTTGTATTGCCACAGTACGCTCATTATTATTATAGCTTTTATATAGCGCTACCTTCATGCTTATAGCATGCTCAGAGCGCTTTGGTCCAATCTCATTTGTGGACCATTGGGGGGGGGGTAGGGTGTATCTAGGAATAGGTTTTCCGTGCTGCCTTTGGGCGCTCAGTAAACACAACTCTGCCCGAGTCGGGTGTCGAACCTCGAGCCCCCTTCTAGGTAGCCAAGCCAAGCCAACTTAGCCTCTCGACCACGCTTCCCACGCTCATAGAGGAGGCAGGCATCTCTGGTGAAAGCGTGTGAAAATCACTAATTTATTATGTATGAAAATTATTTTGATTGTATTATAGAATGTATTAGATTTGTTTTTATGATTGAGTTACTTGTTACCTATCCCTTAGTCTGGTGGACGTTGGGGCACCAAGCAAGACTTGTAGACCGTCCTTCTCCATTCCTCTCTATCCTTTGCCCTGATTTGAACGTCTTTCAGTGGTAGGCTCGTCCATTCTTTTATTTTGTTTTCCCATCGCTTTCTCTGTCTGCCTCTTCTTCTTTTTCTGGTACTGTTCCCTGGAGGAAGGTCTTTGCGAGCCCCGAAGATCTTGTTATATGGCCATAGATTTTTAGCTTGCGTTTTTTCACAGTAGTTAGCAGGTCATCATGGGGTCCGATCGCTGCAGTAACCCTGTCTCTAATCTCCTGGTTTGTGACAAGGTCCTTAAATGTGATGCCTCGGATTCTTCTGTAGCATCTCATTTCCATTGCTAGGATCCTCCTCTCTAGCTCTGCAGTCAGCGTCCAAGACTCGCAAGCATATAGAAATGTGGCCATGACCAGGGAGCGCATCAGTCTTTTTTTGGTGCCGAGGGCTAAGCCTTTGTCTTTCCATATTATTTTAAGTTTAGAAAGACAAAAATTTAATGTGAACAAAATGGCATGCATATGTAACTTGAAGTGATAGATAATTACTGCAGTCCCGAATCTATCTTTGGCAATGTTGTACACTGTAAGTTATAAACTTAATATAAGTAGATATACATTTTTCCCTTTTTTTAGGGACCCATATGTTCCTCAAATGATCCCGACTTGTTCTGTGGTACCTAACTCTGAACAGTTTAAGTTCAAATTTGACTCAGCAAGTAAGTGATGTTATATACATGTCATTTGATTTGAAGCTTTAACTCTCAGTTCTAGATTATGGTAATTATTGTCAATATCATATATAATAACAAATACAGAATGTGATATATAGAGTGCTCTCCATCCGTCTAATTGTATATGTTAGTGTTGTGATTGTGATAAGCGACAGATAGACTTGACATTGTGGAAATTGGGACCCTGAATGAATTGATGCCCTCCAATCTTGACGTACACACTTTGACACACGAACACTGTTTGTTTGTCTCTTTGTTTGTCTATCTTTCTGTCTCTATCTCTCTGTCTCTCTCTTTGTGTTTATCTCGATCTCTCTGTCTCCCCCTCTTTGTCTCTATTTGTATATGTTGATCTCTCTGTCTCTCTCTATCTGTCTCTGTGTTTCTTTATCTCTGTCTGTCTCTCCGGTTTCACATGCCAAACTCTTCTTGCTTTCAGATCGGATCAAACTTACCACCTCAGTCAACGGAGTCGGTCCTCTTGATTACGAGACGACTACACAGTACGAAATAACTTGCGTAGTTAACGATGGATTCCTGTAAGTGGACACACAATATAAACATAATAAATAAACAAATCAAGAATCTCCAGTTCCAATCCCGATAATAAATACTGTGGTCAACAAACTTGAACTTATGGTATTTTATTTTAAGGGAGTCTGAAAATGAGGTGCTGACACTGAAAGTATCCAACGTTAATGAGCCCCCGGTGTTTGATGAGACAGCTTATTACTGCGACCTGGATGAAAGTTCGGTAATGTTCTTTTTTATTTTTAATATTAAATCGTCTTGTCTTGCTTTGGAGGCGTGGTGACTGAGTGGTAAAGCTCTTGGCTTCTGAACCGAGGTCCGGGTTCGAATCCTAGTGAAAACTGAGATTTATAACTTCCGAATCTTTTGGTGCCTCTGAGTCTACCCAGCGCTAATGGGTACCTGACATTAGGGAAAAGTAAAGGTGGTTGGTCGTTGTGCTGGCCACATGACACCCTCGTTAACAGTCGGCCACAGAAACAGATGACCTTTAACACAATCTGCCCTACAGATCGTAAGGTCTGAAAGGGGAACTTTACGTTATGTTACTTTTTAATTCACGTGGATACCTATTAGTTCGTGGAGCACATATTCAGATCAATGTAGAGGCCTTCAATGCCACATGTACTTAAAAATGAGATGAACAAACTTTAACCCTAAGAAAACAGAAGCAACGTCCCAATCCCTGCCTTGCACACTTCTCTGGGTGTTTCGATCCTATAACATCATACTATATCTGTACTCGGTTTCAGGCAGGTGGATCTTCTTGTGCTCTGAATGCTGTCATCACGGATCCCGAAGGCGACGACATTATTTCTGTAGGCTTCCTAAGTGGAAATAACAGTAATAGATTTAGGTTAGTGAATGCTATAATAAATGTTATTGATTTGTTGGTGATATACTACGCCTAATAAACAAATATAAGTAGGTGTAAGCAATTTAATGTTAAACTTGACCATCCTACACTTTCATTATTTTACACCTAGCCTATTGCAAGTTTGAAGTGATTTTATGATATCTATTTAACATTATTTAATTAATCCTAAGAAACCAAAAGATAATAAAAAAACTATTGTTTTCAAAAGTAATGACCAATCTACTACCAGCGATCTATATCAGCTGCACCAAGTACACAACGAAACCTGGGACTTCTGCTGCGTTGGGAAGGTCTCAAATCTCTTCTGCTGCGTTAGGAAGGTCTCAAATCTCTTCTGCTGCGTTAGGAAGGTTTCAAATCTCTTCTGCTGCGTTAGGAAGGTTTCAAACCTGGGACTTCTGCTGCGTTAGGAAGGTGTCAGATGGGGAGCAGACGGTAATTTTCCAAAAGCGGAACGTTTCTAACACCTCGTTGTCTCTGGGGTTGCAGGAGTCGTGAAGCTTTTGTAGTAATGTCTCTGGGTCGCACTCGTCCTCCCCTTCTTGGTATGTGAATAGGTCACTCACTTCGATGACCTGTGGGCCAGCACAATGTAAAACAATGGCCTTCTTTTGGCTCTTGTGCCTTCCATAGGCCCCCGTCGCCTGCAGATATATCTCCATCTGCCACCTCCACCGTCTGAAATTTTCACTAACATTTCCTTCTGTTAGTTCCAGGCAATAGGCCCGGCCCCCCCGGCGCCCCCGCCCGCCAGTAGTTTTCCTGACATTTTGTGTTATAAACTCTTGTCTCTACTGTCTGATGTTTTTATCTCTTGGTTTCCTCCCTTGATAGTACACAACCTATGTGACCTTGGGGGTTGTAATACCCGATGTGGCTTTCAATATGTTTACTATCTCCCTTGATGTCAAGTCTTCTATTTCTAGTGTTAAGTAGGCAGTGAAGAATCAAGGCAACTAGGTCGTTGTTGGCCGAACACTTTTGTTCATTCATAACAGGTCGCCATTTTGGGCAGACAAAGGGCTATTACTTACACTAAAGTATTAACACACCCAATCTCGGATCACGCTGAATTTTAGCTCCTGACAACGCAAGAATCAATAAAAAAAATTAAACACTTAATTAATTAAATATTGGTAATTAATTATTTTTAGTATCTCAAACAAGGGAAAGAAATTATACTTGACTGAAGTGGTGGTTTAAGCTGAATTAGTCCCCTTTCTAGTCCGTCTCTCTAAATTAAAACAAACAATATATAACTTATACTTTATACGATCTTCTCTGGTCATAAATTCCTTAATAGCCGTGGGATAAGCAAGCAGGTCCAACGAGGCGTGATTCACTAGTTGGAATTCAGGTCGTTCCCTTGTTTAAATGCTTTTAGAAAACAAATAACGGTCAAATCCATCCAGATATCCCTTCCCTCCCCCCCCAATTTTCCCATCTGGTTCAGATAATTACAAATTTAATAACACGACTGATCCAGGCTAATTGATACAACTGCACTCTGTGTTGCCTTTTTATTTAGAGTATTTATTTTATATTTGTATGGTTTATGCATTTGATATTGGGTTTTATGTTTCATATTTGGGTTTTTGTAAATTTCCCACAAATCTTAGACAGTCGAATTATTACAAAGCAAACTGAGCACAAGGTGTACTAGCAACACTTTTTTTTTCGCGTGAGATGTTGGCAAAATGTCTGTACACATTACATGTACAGAGATCTTGAGCTTTATTGAATCATTTCACAAGAGTAAATATTGTGAGCTTAGAATGTTGTATAAGTATTGAACTATTACATCTTTTGAAACAACTACTTCTGAAGTGAAACCAAATCAATGGATTCAAGCTGAAAATTTGTGTTCTGAGTTTTAAACATAAAGCTTGATTCTAGACAACAGTTCAATGTCATTTTAAGCTCTGTTAGACTTAGAATTAAATTGTACTTCCAGACCATCTAATTGGTTTAGTGAAGTTTAGTCTATGTTTAGCCTAGTCTTAATTAGTCTCGTCTATGTTTAGTGTAGTCTATGTTTAATTTAGTCTATGTTTAGTCTAGTCTATGTTTAGCCTAGTCTATTTTAGTCTAGTCTATGTTTAGTCTAGTCCAGCACGGAAAACCAACTCCTACATACCTACTCCCCCCACCCCCCAGTTGTCCACAAATGAGATTGAACCAAAGCGCTCTGAGCATGCCATAAGTATTAAAGTAGCGCTATTTAAAGGCTACAATAATAATGATTAGTCTATTCTATATTTAGTCTCTTCTATGTTTAGCATAGCGGTTTAGTCTTGTTTTTGTTTAGTCTGGCCTATGTTTAGTCTAGTCTGTGTTTAGTCTAGTCTATGTTTCATCTGGTTTCCAGGTACGACAGGTCTACATCGTCCATCACTTTCAACGTTGACTACGACGTTGACCAGAACGCCATGCCCGAGAGCGTAGTGCTTCAGTTGGAGGCCAGGGACAAGTATGGTGCCTCTAAGACTGTCCCTGTCTACATCAAGGTCCATGACGTCAACGATAACACTTGTGACTTCGGACCTAAATCTGTAATTTCTTTACATTTCACATTTTTCACCTTATTTATAGTATAAATATAATATATAATGTTTGTGTGATTGCATGGTATTCACATTTCGATTATGTAGTTAACTAGTAAAATTATTGCAAGTTTTTCTGGTTTGCTGAGCTATAAATAAATAAATATTTATACAGTAATATTTAAAAAAAAAAACATGCCTTACTGTCGCATCTCGGCGTAAAAAAAAGGGGGGTTGATTCTATTGAAACTGATTTCACAGCTTTATTATATACAGTGGGCAAAGGTTTCGTGGCACTAGATAGCACCGTATGGGTCGGAGGTGGCGTCTCGGGATCATTTCTTTTATAACCAGACTTGTTTCTAACGCTTACTTATCAGTACACCGAACTATTAAAGTAAGTAAAGTAAAGTGTCCCCTTCAGACCTTGCGATCTATGGGGCAGATGATGTTAAGGTCATCTGTTTCTTTGGCCAAAGGTTAACGAGCAGGGTGTTATGTGGCCAGCACAACGACCAACCGCCTTTACTTTCCCCAACTCAAGTCAGGTACCCATTGGAGTTGGGTGGACTCAGGGACGCCCTAAAAATCCCGAAATTCAATATCCCAGTCTTCACCGGGATTCGAACCCAGGACCTCAGGTTCGGAAGCCGAGCGCTTAACCATTCGACCACCGCGCCCCACTCACCGAACTATTACGTATATGATTATATCAAAGTAAGTTTGTTATACGATGTTATGATCTACTATGGCCATGTCTTGGATTCGAAAGTTAAAGGATGCTTGCAGTGGTGTACGTGACTACAAGGACCAAGTTGCGACCTACATATTTTCACGCAACTCTAGCAGACAAAGCCGTTGTTAGCAGGCCGTCTTTTTAAGTTTTCTTTCCGTCTTCTGCGCCTGTTTTCAGTAAGGGGTCTCCATTGGGTCTCAAACGTGTGTCCCACACTCTTTGTCTCTGTAACCTTGTCTATCAGGGGTGATCCATCCTCTGCCAGCTACTTTCCTGTATGCCAGTAAGGGTGAAATGACGCCTGAGTTGATCTTAATATCGCTTACTTGGCGCACTTCTTTAATGCTGTCCTTTTTGTTTTTAACTTCGCCAAAGAAGATCGCCTTGGGCATGCGGCGGTAGTCTCTCATGCGGGGTAGGTATCCGACCCAGCGCAGCTGTGGAATGATAATAGTGCTTCTGTCTACACCGGCTTCCAGCAGAGCATAGTTATTTGTAATGTAGTCTTGCCAGCGTAAGCCATTGTGGAGAAAGGGTATCTTTAATGAAGCGTTAGAGGAGCCTTAAATGCCTTCGATAGAGTACCCGAGTCTCAGAGCCAGACAAAAGTGTGGTGACAACCACTGCTTTATAAACGTACTTATATTTTAAGCTTTTTGAGCTTTTTTAAATTATCTTTTTGATAATCTGGTTTGACAATGTTTTGGTTTGTCGCCTTTAATTTATTTTAATTTATTATTTATTTATTAACTTACGATGAGTTAGATCATGAAGCTTTACATTTTGCTTAGTGCTTGAGGACTTTGTAACTCCTTTAAGGGGCACAATCAAACTATATACCTATTTCTATAGTAAACCAAGTAATGTTATGAAAAAGAAAATAATTTTCATTAATCTTTATTTAAAAAAAAATATATATATTAAATGCTTTAAAAGTTTATTAAAAGATGTTATTTGAATATTTATTTTCAATACGCATATATATTATGGCATTGTTGGAGTGTTGGAACTGTTATAGAAACAAAAATTATGTACTGGTTATATCTAACTGCTTAAGCACTTCCCAGTTACATGTATTTATAAAGTTCATAGTGTACAAGATCTATAAATCCAAATGATCTGTCGTATATCTAACTTGTTCTCACTCGAAATGGTAATTTTTCGATTGTCACATAACCACAAGATATCTAATTTAAACGAAGAGAAACACTGCAACTTCATTATACGGGATTTAGATTCAAGGTGTCTTAATAGGGCTTACAGAAGACATAGTCTTCGCATTCTCTTGCATTAGCAGCATTAAAATGGGGATAATGTAAAAACGCTTTTATTATTCTGCGGGGCCATGTGAACAAAAATATTGCACTTATCCTTAATATGTGGAGTCGAAGACAATGCATATGCATGTATGTAGAAACATCGATACATATAGACATTCATAAAATGGAAGTTACTGAAAGATGTACTACTCAGGTAGAAATAAGGTAATCTCACGTTTTTACCAAGCTTATGTAAACTCACCTCTCTGTCTGTTTGGTCAAAATAGTGTACACGGTTTTTCGCCCAGTTCCGCTTCTGGGATCAAAGTGAAACTTTGCACAATTAGTCACCAACACACGAATCGATCATAAAATCAACTAATCAATTAGTCGTAATTAATTAATATTGTTTTCTGTAAAATGTATTAATTTAAACTGACGAGGGATCATCTTTGCTATAATGAGACACATGCAGTGATTACATCTCGAAGTACCTATGAACTCTATACGGAGTTGTTATTAATGTCATAGATATTATCTGTACACGAGTACAGTCATGATTGCTTTTAAGAAGTGGTTCTTTAATAAAACAACAATTTATACGACACTGGTGTGTATTTATATATATGTACAATAATGACAGAATCTTTTATAAAAAATATTAATGATATATTTCGGGTTCAATAATTAGATACTTACTTTCTCTCCTCTGTTTTCCTTTTCAATGTTTTAAAAGTTGTCTCCCTTTTATTATCATTTATTTTTGGTCCATTTGATGCATGCTGCCTACGATGCTTCCTGAAATATATTAGCAAAGTTGGTCAGTTGTAACTCTGTTCCTCAGACCAACACTTTTCATGCCGATCAGGGGACCAGACTTGGCAGCATGGGGAACATCATGGCCACCGATGCTGACCGGACTTCGCCGAACAATCACGTGATCTACGAAGTGATCCAGGCCCAACCTGCTGACTCGACCAACTACATTGCTGCGTTCAGCGACGGCTCTCTTTCGTACATCGGTAGGTCATTTAGGGCTGTGTTTCTGTCAATGCTGCATTCACAGGGGGCCTGCTTCTTACATCGGTAGGTCATTTAGGGCTGTGTTTCTGTCAATGCTTCATTCACAGCGGCTCTCTTTCTTACATTGGTAGGTAGGTCATACAGGGCTGTGATCCGGGCCGATCCGAACAATTGCGGGGCCCTATGCGAAACGGATTGCGCGGGGTCCAGTCTCGGTAAGGATAAGGATAATACGTGATAATTAAGGTTTTGCTTTAGAAAATAAATTCGTCTTTGCATTCTATTTATTCTTTACTAAGTACAATATCACCATCAAATTAACTTTAAAAGCCATGAGTGTAGCAAAGACATACAGTACTACATCAAATTCTGTTTCCTACATAGATAACGATAAAAAACAAAAACAATAGCATATTGTCAAATAGTTCAATCTATCTTCGTGAATTGTTTACCTCTGTAATTGAATAACACCCCTATATGACAATTTTGTCTATTTTCAGGAGATTTTTTATGATTTCAGGAAATGTCCATTATCCCGTCGAAAATCAGGACGCCACGGGAAACTCTGCAAAATAAGTTATACTTGTTAAATTTAATAATATACACCTAGAATTAGCGCTGAGCCTACTAAAGTGCGGAGCCAACTGATGCAGTGGCCTAAGACCGGCCCTGGCTGTGATTTTGACATCTTAGTTAATGACTGGCCCCACCTCTAAACCCGGTGCTATTGTCATAAGAGATATTGAAAGGAAAATACCCCAGTGAATTAAGACACAGATTTCATTATGCGGAAGTGAAGACCATTTCATTAATAAATGGAGTGTCCTTAGTATCGTATCAATATTTTCTATTGAAGATTGTCATGAAACCGAAGCCAATCCAACAAATAGCTTTTATTTTGGTAAACCAAGAGTTCGAAATACATCAGTATTGATAAAACATAGATTTTTAAAACTTTCTAGAAATTATTTATCAATCACATAGAAAATCGAATTTGTAAATAAAGAACAGATTCATAATAAGGCTTGTCTTCGAGTCAAAAGATTGACGAGGAGTGCAGTATTTCACGTGGATACGAAGCCCCAGCTGTGACCTACATATTTTTTCTCATCCAGCGCAGACATAATCATTGTCCGCCGGTGGTTGATTTAGTTTCTATTTTCGCCGTCTACGTTGGTCCTCGGTAGTGGATTTTCTTTTGGTCACAAATGCATCCCGTGCCAGACCATGGCCTTTGTATAGGATCTCCGGCTGTTTCGTTCTGAAGTCGCCTGCAGCCAGGTCCTCTCTTCTATGTCAGTTAAAGCAAGTTGGTGCCTAAGCTTGTCTTTAAAGCGTTTCCGTGGGGTGCCTCTGTTACATCGATCACCTTCTAGCTCTTGCGTTCGCAAGGACATCGCTGTTTGTAGTGCGGTCTTGCCTCCGTATTTCCACAGTATAGTGCAAATATCTTTCTTCTTATATTTGTATAATTCTTATTATATTAGTTGTTAATCAAACAGAATCATCACACGCTTGAGATTGTATAAATAACTTAATAATTTAATGAAGAAACTTCTTTAATAAACTTCTTCAACTTTCACATATAAATAACTTGTCAATTCAAAAACAACTAGACTAAATTCTTCATAAAATAAAACAACTTCAACTAGTATAACCTCAACTAATGTAACTTCAATTACT
>JADKLZ010084329.1:12838157-12850629 GCA_021533235.1 Biomphalaria straminea
GAATGCAGCATTGACAGAAACACAGCCCTAAATGACCTACCGATGTACGAAAGAGAGCCGTCGCTGAATGCAGCAATGTAGTTGGTCGAGTCAGCAGGTTGGGCCTGGATCACTTCGTAGGTCACGTGATTGTTCGGCGAAGTCCGGTCACCATCGGTGGCCATGATGTTCCCCATGCTGCCAAGTCTGGTCCCCTGATCGGCATGAAAAGTGTTGGTCTGAGGAACAGAGTTACAACTGATCAACTTTGCTAATACATTTCAGGAAGCTTCCTAGGCAGAATGCATCAAATGGACCAAAAAAATAATGATAATAAAAGGGAGACAACTTTTAAAACATTGAAAAGGAAAACAGAGGAGAGAAAGTAAGTATCTAATCATTGAACCCGAAATATATCATTAATATTTTTTATAAAAGATTCTGTCATTATTGTACATATGTACTCACACCTGAAGCGCCATATAAATTGTTTTTTTTTTAAAGAATCACTTATACTGATCAAAATTGCATCTCTTTTTAAAAGCAATCATGACTGTACTCGTGTACAGATATTATCTATGACATTAATAACAACCCTATATAGAGCGCATAGGAAGAACAGAGTTTAATCACTGCCATGTGTCTCATTATAGCAAAGGTTATCCCTCGTCAGTTTAAATTAATACATTTTACAGAAAACAATATTAATTAATTACGACTAATTGATTAGTTGATTTTATGATCGATTCGTGTGTTGTCATCGACAGTGACTAATTGTGCAAAGTTTCACTTTGATCCCAGAGGCGGAACTGGGCGAAAAACCGTGTACACTATTTTGACCAAACAGACAGAGAGGTGAGTTTACATAAGCTTGGTAAAAACGTGAGATTACCTTATTTCTACCTGAGTAGTACATCTTTCAGTAACCTTCATTGTCTATATGAATCGGTGTTTCTACATACATGCATATGACTCGACTCTTCGACTCCACATATTAAGGATAAGTGCAATATTTTTGTTCACATGGCCCCGCAGAATAATAAAAGCGTTTTCACATTATCCCCATTTTAATGCTGCTAATGCAAGAGAATGGCGAAGTCTATGTCTTCTGTAAGCCCTATTAAGACACCTTGAATCTAAATCCCGTATAATGAAGTTGCAGTGCTTCTCTTCGTTTAAATTAGATATCTTGTGGTTATGTGACAATCGAAAAATTACCATTTCGAGTGTGAACAAGTTAGATATACGACATACCATTTGGATTTATAGATCTTGTACACTATGGACTTTATAAATGCATCTGTGTGGCTAGAGTAGCGATGCCCAACCAAATGCGATGTGCGGGCCATTTTAATTTCCAACACTCATGTCGCGGGCCACATGACCGAAAAGTTACAAAAACGAAATGAAATTGACCTGAAACATTTTTTTAGAAACCTCTTGATCTAGTATTTACATTTATTAATGAGATATCTGAAAGTTATCTGTTTTAAAACGTCTGAAAAGGGCTTCATTTCTCTACTTAAAATGTGAGTAACTTTGAACTAGCTCTACCAACGACTCATTTTCTTGTCTCTTTTAGCTAAATATTCCCAACAATTCTCCAATGTCTCGGCGTAGTTGAACAATCTTCTGTTCGCTGCTCAAGCAAAGAATGGCGTCATAGTTGTATTATAGTTCCGTTTACTTCTTGTTCATTTTCATTAAAAATAAATTATTTTGGCTAATCAGGACTCATTATGTGCCACGAAAAAAAAAAGTCAAGATCCGTTCACTTTTTCTGATGGATTATAAATTCAGAGTAGGCCTACACTTGTAGTTTCTTTGGCTCTCTCATTTCATTAATGTACACATTTTGAAGGCTATAGTAGTATAGTATAAATCCATCAGAGAGAAAGGGAGTGCCCTAACGTAGGTAAGATAGATTTTAAAAACTTTTTCTCTTATGAAAAAAAAGGAGGTTGGAGGGGCGTTCTACACTTTGTGCCGACGTGTCGGCGGGCCGGATTGAACCACGTCGCGGGCCGGATGTGGCCCGCGGGCCGTATTTTGGGCATCACTGGGCTAGAGCATAAGCAGTTAGATGTAACCAGTATATATTTACATAATTTTTGTTTCTATAACAGTTCCAACACTCCAACAATGTCATGATAACCACACTTATTAAAAATAAATATTCAAATAACATCTTTTAATAAACTTTTAAAGCATTTAATATATATATATTTTTTTTAAATAAAGATTAATGAAAATTATGTTCTTTTTCATAACATTACTTGATTTACTATAGAAATAGGTATATAGTTTGATTGTGCCCCTTAAAGGAGTTACAAAGTCCTCAAGCACTAAGCAAAATGTAACGCTTCAGGCTTCAGGTTCACATTATTTTTTGATCTAAAACAAAATTTGCTAATAAATAAATAATAAATTAAAATAAATTAAAGGCGACTGACCAAAACATTATCAAACCAGATTATCAAAAAGATAATTTAAAAAAGCTCAAAAAGCTTAAAATATAAGTACGTTTATAAAGCAGTGGTTGTCACCACACTTTTGTTTGGCTCTAAGACTCAGGTACTCTATCGAAGGCATTTAAGGCTCCTCTAACGCTTCATTAAAGATGCCCTTTCTCCACAATGGCTTACGCTGGCAAGACTACATTACAAATAACTATGTTCTGCTGGAAGCCGGTGTAGACAGAAGCACTATTATCATTCCACAGCTGCGCTGGGTCGGATACTTACCCCGCATGAGAGACTACCGCCGCATGCCCAAGGCGATGTTCTTTGGCGAAGTTAAAAACAAAAAAGGACAGCATTACAGAAGTGCGCCAAGTAAGCGATATTAAGTTCAACTCAGGCGTCATTTCACCCTTACTGGCATACAGGAAAGTAGCTTGCAAATTCACCCCTGATAGACAAGGTTACAGAGACAAAGTGTGTGGGACACACGTTTGAGACCCAATGGAGACCCCTTACTGAAAACAGGCGCAGAAGACGGAAAGAAAACTTAAAAAGACGGCCTGCTAACAACGGCTTTGTCTGCTAGAGTTGCGTGAAAATATGTAGGTCGCAACTGGGTCTTTGTAGTCACGTACACCACTGCAAGCATCCTTTAACTTTGGAATCCAAGACATGGCCATAGTAGATCATAACATCGTATAACAAACTTACTTTGATATAATCATCTATGTAATAGTTCGGTGAGTGGGGTGCGGTGGTCGAATGGTTAAGCGCTCGGCTTCCGAACCTGAGGTCCTGGGTTCGAATCCCGGTGAAGACTGGGATATTGAATTTCGGGATTTTTAGGGCGTCCCTGAGTCCACCCAACTCCAATGGGTACCTGACTTGAGTTGGGGAAAGTAAAGGCGGTTGGTCGTTGTGCTGGCCACATAACACCCTGCTCGTTAACCTTTGGCCAAAGAAACAGATGACCTTAACATCATCTGTCCCATAGATCGCAAGGTCTGAAGGGGACACTTTACTTTACTTACTCTAATAGTTCGGTGTACTGATAAGTAAGCGTTAGAAACAAGACTGGTTATAAAAGAAATGATCCCGAGACGCCACCTCCGACCCATACGGTGCTATCTAGTGCCACGAAACCTTTGCCCACTGTATATAATAAAGCTGTGATATCAGTTTCAATAGAATCAAACCCCCCCCCCTTTTTTTTTACGCCGAGATGCGACAGTAAGGCATGTTTTTTTTAAATATATGTGTATAAATATTTATTTATTTATAGCTCAGCAAACCAGAAAAGCTTGCAATAATTTTACTAGTTAACTACATAATCGAAATGTGAATACTATGCCGCATGGTAATTGTTGTATATTATATTTATACTATAAATAAGGTGAAAAATGTGAAATGTGAAGAACTTACAGATTTAGGTCCAAAGTCACAAGTGTTATCGTTGACGTCATGGACCTTGATGTAGATCGGGACAGTCTTAGAGGCACCATACTTGTCCCTGGCCTCCAACTGAAGCACCACGCTCTCGGGCATGGCGTTCTGGTCAACATCGTAGTCAACGTTGAAAGTGATGGACGATGTAGACCTGTCGTACCTGGAAACCAGATGAAACATAGACTAGACTAAACACAGACTAGACTAAACATAGACCAGACTAAACAAAAACAAGACTAAACCGCTATGCTAAACATAGAAGAGACAAAATATAGAATAGACTAATCATTATTATTGTAGCCTTTAAATAGTGCTACTTTAATACGTATGGCATGCTCAGAGCGCTTTGGTTCAATCTCATTTGTGGACCAGTGGGGGGGTGGGGGGAGTAGGTATGTAGGAGTTGGTTTTCCGTGCTGGACTAGACTAAACATAGACTAGACTAAAATAGACTAGGCTAAACATAGACTAGACTAAACATAGACTAAATTAAACATAGACTACACTAAACATAGACGAGACCAATTATAGACTAGGCTAAACATAGACTAAACTTCACTAAACCAATTAGATGGTCTGGAATTACAATTTAATTCTAAGTCTAACAGAGCTTAAAATGACATTGAACTGTTTTCTAGAATTAAGCTTTATGTTTAAAACTCAGAACACAAATATTCATCTTGAATCCATTGATTTGGTTTCACTTCAGAAGTAGTTGTTTCAAAAGAAGTAGTAGTTCGATACTTATACAACATTCTAAGCTCACAATATTTACTCTTGTGAAATGATTCAATAAAGCTCAAGATCTCTGTACATGTAATGTGTACAGACATTTTGCCAACATCTCACGCGAAAAAAAAATTGTTGCTTGTACACCTTGTGCTCAGTTTGCTTTGTAATAATTCGACTGTCTAAAATTTGTGGGAAATTTCCAAAAACCCAAATATGAAACATAAACCCAATATCAAAGGATGGAGGTAAGGGATGTCTGGATGGATTTGACCGTTATTTGCTTTCTAAAAGCTTTTAAATAAGGGAACGACCTGAATTCGAACTAATGAATCACGCCTCGTCGTACCTGCTTGCTTATCCCACATCCATTGAGGAATTTATGACCAGAGAAGATCGTATAACGTATAAGTTATATATTGTTTGTTTTAATTTATTAGAGAGACGAACTAGAAAGGGGACTAATTCAGCTTAAACCACCACTTCAGTCAAGTATAATTTCTTTCCCTTGTTTGAGATACTAATTAATCACCAATATTTAATTAACTAAGTGGTTAATTGTTTTATTTATTCTTGAGTTGTCAGGAGATAAAATTCAGCGTGATCCGAGATTGGGTATGTTAATACTTTAGTGTAAGTAATAGCCCTTTGTCTGCCCAAAATGGCGACCTGTTATGAATGAATAAAAGTGTTCGGCCGACAACGACCTAGTCGCCTTGTTTCTTCACTGCCTACTTAACCTTTTGAACCCGCCAGCCCGATTTATCGGTCTAGGCCTTAAAAACCCCACGCCCCGCCAGCCCGATAAATCGGTCTCGCGCACCTTACCTTAAACCTAGTGTCAGTAATTAAAAATCCAAAGAAAAAAAAACACGTCCCTTAGGACTATTTGACTTATGGTAAATTTCAATAATCTCGAACCCATGAGTTTTGTATTTTTAAATGGTAACCGTAAATTGATGTAAAAAAAAAACAACAACAAATGACACATTATTTATTCAGGTACCCGTAGCCTAATCCAAATAAAAAAATGTGCATGAAGCAGGGAACTTATCCACAATGATTCTAAGAAATGAACTAGATCTAGAAAATGATTTCTATGATACCGGGTACTAATAATTGGGAAATGGAGATCTAGATCTAGATGAAATCAGTACAGTTAGAGTAACAGTAAATAAAAACACTAGATCTAAATCTAAACTAGCACCAGGTCCATCAAAGAAATGACGGGTCTAAAGGCTGAGAAGACTGAAATACCAAGAAAGAATAAAGGAGATAAAGATACTAATACATTTTTCTCAAAATAAAATAGTTCAATAAAAAATTTAATTCCATTAGTTTGTTTCTAAGCATACTTGTATAAAACGTAAAGTTTACCCCGGCAGCCCAGGGGAATGGGAAACTAATGGCAAGGCACTGCTAGGGTTCTAAGGGTTAACACTAGAAATAGAAGACTTGACATCAAGGGAAATAGTAAACACATTGAAAGCCACATCGAGCCACAACCCCAAAGTCACATAGGTTGTGTACTATCAAGGGAGGAAACCAAGAGATAAAAACATCAGACAGTAGAGACAAGAGTTTATAACACAAAATGTCAGGAAAACTACTGACGCCCTCCCTCCCCCCCCCCCCCCGCCCTATTGCCTGGAACTAACAGAAGGAAATGTTAGTGAAAATTTCAGACGGTGGAGGTGGCAGATGGAGATATATCTGCAGGCGACGGGGGCCTATGGAAGGCACAAGAGCCAAAAGAAGGCCATTGTTTTACATTGTGCTGGCCCACAGGTCATCGAAGTGAGTGACCTATTCACATACCAAGAAGGGGAGGACGAGTGCGACCCAGAGACATTACTACAAAAGCTTCACGACTCATGCAACCCCAGAGACAACGAGGTGTTAGAAACGTTCCGCTTTTGGAAAATTACCGTCTGCTCCCCATCTGACACCTTCCTAACGCAGCAGAAGTCCCAGGTTTCGTTGTGTACTTGGTGCAGCTGACCGCTGGTAGTAGATTGGTCATTACTTTTGAAAGCAATAGTTTTTTTTATTGTCTTTTGGTTTCTTAGGATTAATTAAATAATTTTAAATAGATATCATAAAATCACTTCAAACTTGCAATAGGCTAGGTGTAAAATAATGAAAGCGTAGGATGGTAAAGTTTAACATTAAATTGCTTACACCTACTTATGTTAATTAGGCGTAGTATATCACCAACAAATCAGTAAAATTTATTATAGCATTCACTAACCTAAATCTATTACTGTTATTTCCACTTAGGAAGCCTACAGAAATAATGTCGTCGCCTTCGGGATCGGTGATGACAGCATTCAGAGCACAAGAAGATCCACCTGCCTGAAACCGAGTACAGATATAGTATGATGTTATAGGATCGAAACACCCAGAAAAGTGTGCAAGGCAGGAATTGGGACGTTGCTTCTGTTTTCTTAGGGTTAAAGTTTGTTCATCTCATTTTTAAGTACATGTGGCATTGAAGGCCTCTATACTGATCTGAATATGTGCTCCACGAACTAATAGGTATCCACGTTGAATTAATAAGTAACATAAAGTAAAGTTCCCCTTTCAGACCTTACGATCTGTAGGGCAGATTGTGTTAAGGTCATCTGTTTATGTGGCCCACTTTTAACGAGGGTGTCATATGGCCAGCACAACGACCAACCACCTTTACTTTTCCCTAATGTCAGGTACCCATTAGCGCTGGGTAGACTCAGAGGCACCAAAAGATCCGGAAGTTATAAATCTCAGTTTTCACTTGGATTCGAACCCGTACCTCGGTTCAGAAGCCAAGAGCTTTACCACTCAGTCACCACGCCTCCATAGCAAGACAAGACGATTTAATATAAAAAAATAAAAAAGAACATTACCGAACTTTCATCCAGGTCGCAGTAATAAGCTATCTCATCAAACACCGGGGGCTCATTAACGTTGGATACCTTCAGTGTCAGCACCTCATTTTGAGACTCCCTTCAAATAAAATACCATAAGTTCAAGTTCACAGTATTTATTATCGGGATTGGAACTGGAGATTCTTGATTTGTTTATTTATTATGTTTATATTGTGTGTCCACTTACAGGAATCCATCGTTAACTACGCAAGTTATTTCGTACTGTGTAGTCGTCTCGTAATCAAGAGGACCGACCCCGTTGACTGAGGTGGTAAGTTTGATCCGATCTGAAAGCAAGAAGAGTTTGGCATGTGAAACAGGAGAGACAGACAGAGATAAAGAAACACAGAGACAGATAGAGAGAGACAGAGAGATCAACATATACAAATAGAGACAAAGAGGGGGAGACAGAGAGATCGAGATAAACACAAAGAGAGAGACAGAGAGATAGAGACAGAAAGATAGACAAACAAAGAGACAAACAGTGTTCGTGTGTCAAAGTGTGTACGTCAAGATTGGAGGGCATCAATTCATTCAGGGTCCCAATTTCCACAATGTCAAGTCTATCTGTCGCTTATCACAATCACAACACTAACATAAACAATTAGACGGATGGAGAGCACTCTATATATCACATTCTGTATTTGTTATTATATATGATATTGACAATAATTACCATAATTTAGAACTGAGAGTTAAAGCTTCAAATCAAATGACATGTATATAACATCACTTACTTGCTGAGTCAAATTTAAACTTAAACTGTTCTGAGTTAGGTACCACAGAACAAGTCGGGATCATTTGAGGAACATATGGGTCCCTAAAAAAAAGGAAAAATGTATATCTACTTATATTAAGTTTATAACTTACAGTGTACAACATTGCCAAAGATAGATTCGGGACTGCAGTAATTATCTATCACTTCAAGTTACATATACATGCCATTTTGTTCACATTAAAATTTTGTCTTTCTAAACTTAAAATAATATGTTAAGACAAAGGCTTAGCCCTCGGCACCAAAAAAAGACTGATGCGTTCCTGGTCATGGCCACATTTCTATATGCTTGCGAGCTTGGACCCTGACTGCAGAGCTAGATAGGAGGATCCTAGCAATGGAAATGAGATGCTACAGAAGAATCCGAGGCATCATATTAAGGACCTTGTCACAAACCAGGAGATTAGAGACAGGGTTACTGCAGCGATCGGACCCCATGATGACCTGCTAACTACTGTGAAAAAACGCAAGCTAAAAATCTATGGCCATATAACAAGATCTTCGGGGCTCGCAAAGACCTTCCTCCAGGGAACAGTACCAGAAAAAAGAAGAAGAGGCAGAGAGAGAAAGCGATGGGAAAACAAAATAAAAGAATGGACGGGCCTACCAATGAAAGATGTTCTTATAAGGGCAAAGGATAGAGAGGAATGGAGAAGGACGGTCTACAAGTCTTGCTTGGTGCCCCAACGGTCCACCAGACTAAGGGATAGGTAACAAGTAACTCAATCATAAAAACAAATCTAATACATTCTATAATACAATCTAAATAATTTTCATACATAATGCAATTAGGGATTTTCACACGCTTTCACCAGAGATCCCTGCCTCCTCTATGAGCGTGGGAAGCGTGGTTGAGAGGCTAAGTTGGCTTTGCTTATGTACCTAGAAGGGGTCTCGAGGTTCGACACCCGACTCGGGCAGAGTTGTGTTTACTGAGCGACCAAAGGCAGCACTGAAAACCAACTCCTAGATACCCCCCTACCCCCCCACCCACTGGTCCACAAATGAGATTGGACCAAAGCGCTCTGAGCATGCTATAAGCATGAAGGTAGCGCTATATAAAAGCTATAATAATAATGAGCGTACTGTGGCAATACAAAAGTAAAGTTTCCCCTTCAGACGTTTCAATCTATTGGGCAGTTGATGTTAAGTTTCCTCTATGTCTAACGAGCAGGGTGTCATGTGGCCAGCACAACGACCAACCACCTTTACTTTCCCCCAACTAGAGTCAGGTAGAGTCTCATTAGACTCATTAGAGTTGGGTGGACTAAAGATCCCGAAATTCAACATCCCAATCTTTACTGAGATTCGAACACAGGACCCCCAAACGCTTCATCTCTCTGCTACCGAATCCACCATACGTTGGCAATGCCACACTACAAAAAGCGATGTTCTGGCAAATGTGAGCCAGTCTGTAGCCATTGATTACATACACTTCAAAAGCCACGCTGGTCAGGGCGCCTACACCACGACCGTATGCCCATTTCTCTCAGCTTAAAGGACGTAACAGAGTTGTGCCCTCCAGCTTTCCCCCAAAACGTATTACTGATCAGCCCAGGCACAAGCTTGCCTAGATACAGAGTATAACAATTGATATCTAATGACTCAGTACCATTGAGACAAAAATGAAAGGTATAGCCGAAAACAAGAGAAGACGGCGATAAGAGAAAGTCAACCATAGTCAGACAACGGTTGTGTCTGCGTTGGATGTCACATCTAGGACTGCGTAACCTTGGCATTTAAGAATCCTTCGACTTAAGGATACGCCTTTGATGTTGTGGCATTCATTAAGAAGTAGGGCTGTTTAAATCTATATACAGGAGATTGTCAATAATTGAAATATAGACAAGTCTGATGTATATTTAGTGAATGAATTGAGATCGTCTTAGCAATAAGTTTTGGGAAATCTCGCGCGAAAGGTAGTGTTGTTATACTTTGTTACAGTAAGGAAGGTAACACACAATGAAACGGTACTTACGGATCTTGAATAAACATTTGGGCAATGACGGTATCCCCGGCTGCGTTCTCTGGTACTGTTATAATTGACGGTAAATTTACAATATCTGGTCTTGTGTTTAGGTCTGCAATTAACAAATTTAGAGATATTAAAACACTAAGAATTAGACAAAGAAAAAAAAAACAATGAATAGGTGCAAACACAAATCATAGATCAGATAACATTCAAATACATTGTCACGATGAGTTATAAATACATATGTTGAGAGTGTAAACAGAAAAACGGAAACCAATTCAACAAATCACATTCATCACACATATAATTCAAATGTGTCTATTATTGTAGATACAAGAGATTCTATAGGACACACAAAAGATCATTTTATAGTTACCTGTGATGACATCGATGTCAAAATTGTTAACAGTAGATCTGCCATCTGACATTGAGACTGTCAGCTTCACGTTGGCTTCTGTCACAGCCCGTAGATCTACATTTGTTTGAATGACACAATCAGTGGTGCCACCTGCCGAGAAGTGAAACAGTTGAGCATACGTTGTGGTTAGTCATGTAAAGGAGAATGTCAACTACACACCATGAGCATGTTCAGAATATTATTTGTGTAACAATAGAGAGTGTAATACTAGTAATAGCAATTCTATAGGCACTTCACCTAGAGCCTTGTATATTAGCTGCCTATTCGACCACTGTTTGGCTGATAAGCTTTGATTTGACCAGATTAAAAAGTTATATGAGTGTCATAGAATGGAAAACGTATTAAACTTTAAAAATTTTTAGTGCCAATTTTAATTTTTTTAAATTGCGCATGCTATGGCCGGCTCTATACACTAAGGTATGATCTTTTTTTTGTGGATATGAACAAGATGGAGGAGTATGTAAAAGTTTCCTTTCTGTTTGGCCGCGGTGGCCGAGTGGTTAAAAGCACTTGGCACTCGAACCTGGGGTCATGAGTTCAAATCTCTGTGAAGACTGGGATTTTAATTTTTTTATTTATTTTTAGGGCGCCCCTGAGTCCATCCAACTCTAATGGGTACTTTAGCTAGTGAAAGCAAAGACGGTTAGTCGTTGTGCTGGCCACAAGACACCCTGCTTGTTAACCGTTGGCAAAAAAAAACAACTGATGACTAAACACCATCTGCCTTAAAGATGTCAAGGTCTGAAAGGGAAACTTTACTTCCTTGCTGTCTTAAGGCGTTCAGTACAGCAAATAGTCGAGGCTCGAACTCAAACCCTCCATAAAGGTAGCCAAGCAGTTTATCCATCAATTAAACATCCCCAAAGTTTTTTTTTTTTTTCAATAAAATCGACCGATGAAGATCATACCAGTAATGATTCAGGTTATGACATTCGGGAGCACGTTATCTTGCCTCAACGTGGCGCTCCCGTGGAAACGGCTCACTAGAGGAAGTGGCTAGGCGAAAGGGTAACAGATATGACTCCCGTGGGGGGTGCCCATGGACATTAGACATTGACTCGGGTCGCTCCCAGACAGACCTGTGGTCCGCAGGTTTGTTTTTTTTTTACTGTTTGTTTTGTTCTCGGACGGATTCAGACAGGTTGTTTTTTTTCAAACTTAGAGCTCGAAGAGCCTTCGGCTCAGCTCTTAGACTATCCACACGGTTATGACATTTAAAAATATGTAAAATTTAATTTTGATAGATTTTGTTGTTTTATATGAGCCTTACTGCTGACGATCTTGAAATAATTTACTACGGGTGATGACGTCATGCTGCAGCTCAACACGTCATTGTCTGCGTCCGTGCCTGTGACGGTGTAGATGCCGCTGCCGGGCGGCCATTGTGAGGACATGGATGATAGCTTGATCACATCTGCGGACGTAATAGAAGCATATTGTCATGAACTAGAGGCTTCAGCTTTCAACAGGTGTTTTGGTATCAATGATGCAAGGAAATAAAAGAGAAAATATCTGCTATAAGAAAAGAAACACTAAGAAAAAAAAGAAACATAAAGGATGAGAAAAAAAACAGCAAGAAAAATAGAAACAGGGAAGAAAATAGACAAAGACAAAAAGGAAGAAAAGAGAAAAATAGTCTGACTGAGAGAAACAGAAAGAAAGAAACTGTTTGAGCAACATCGAGGATGAAATACAAAGCGAGAAAGAGAGAAACATAGACATACAGAGAAAAGAAGCATTAACTCTTTCTCTCCGTAATTATTTACCTTATTCTGGTGGAATCAA
>JADKLZ010084329.1:12850729-12868454 GCA_021533235.1 Biomphalaria straminea
CCTGAGTCAGCCAGGGATAACCAATTACTTGGCAGAATTTAAGTCATTGGTTAACATGCATGACTTTTATTTTTTTGAAGCAACGTCTGTATTTTATATGATGATAAGAATCATTTTTTTAAAAGTAAGGTTCAATTGTTTTCAAATCCTTTTATTTTCACAGAAAAAAAGTTGAACCAGTAGAAGATTAGTAAGTTGGTCCACCTTTTTAGTATAATTATAGTAACTTATAATAACTTTTGAGAATCGGATACAATAGTATAAATATAATCTTCTCTTTATCTTAGAGAAGTGGTTAGTACTTTTGAAGGCTAGCTACAGATCTTAAAGACACTGTCGCTAATACATTCATTTCTATTACAGCTTTACCTATGAAGTTCGGACCAACAAGGATTACAGAGATACTTACTGGAAGAAAGGTTAGATGTACTTGTTGATTTGCTGAATTCTTGTCTTTTTAACATTCTATCACCATTTACTGATACCTGCCAGTTTCACTAGCTATATTATTATTATATTATATTATATTATTATAGATTTTTATATAGTGCTACTTTCATGCCTATAACATGAGCGCAGAGCGCTTTGGTCAATCTCATTTGTGGACCAGTGGGGGGAGGGGGTATCCTAGGAGTTAGTTTTCCGTGTTGCCTTTAGGCGCTCAGTAAACACAACTCTGCCCGAGTCGGGTGTCGAACCTCGAGCCTTCTAGGTAGCCAAGCCAAGTTCTAGCGCACTTAGCCTCTCAACCACGCTTCCCACTCTATAACATGGAGAAAAAAAAAGATGATGTACCACTTTTCAGACATTTCGATCTATGGGGGCAGATGATGCAGATCTCAGATCTCATCTGTTTCTATGTTCAACGGTTACCTTTAGTGTCGTATGACCAGAACAACTGCTTTTACTTTCCCAAATTGTTCGTCAAGTAGCTATAAGAGTTTGATGGACTCAAGTAGGCCATAAAACTCGCAAAGTTCCAAATCCCAGAGTGGCCCGCAAAGAGAAGGTATAGCTGTTAAAGGTCGAGGAAATACAAATACAAAGATAATAAAAGAAGAGCGTTCGTATAACTACAGGGTCTGTTACCAGGTGTACCCTGTGGACAGGGCCGGTCCTAACGATTGCGTTTTCCGCAATGAATGACACCAACAAATGACAATTTTGTCTATTTTTCTGGAGATGTCAAAGAGTTTTCAGGAGATTTTAATAAATTCAGGAGATTTCCAGGAATGTTTCGTATATATTTTGCATTTTAATAATTACACCTTTAATTAGCGCGGGGCCTATGAAAGCGCGGGGCCCACTGCGGCCGCATAGGTTGCAGTGGCCTAAGACCGGCCCTGCCTGTGGAGGCAGTACAAATATTGCTAGGAATTTAATACATACAGTTTGTATATCAAGATGCTTGGTCTATTTCAGGAGACCACTACGAAACAGGTCATGGCTACAATCCACTGGGAGAGACTTACAGTAAACCTCTTGAAGGATTTCAACATTTGGCGCTGCCCCCTCCACCACATAGAGGAGCCGACTTTTGAGGAGCTTACATCATTCATTCGTTCATTGCAAAACTTCTTTACGAACATTACAACTCTTATACCATTGAGGAGACATTGTGATTACAGATCTATGTTCATTACCGAAGAAAGATTACAGTTGTATCTATCTGTAAGCAATAAAGATGAAAGAGAACAGCCATTGCTACTGTTATAGATTTAAAATGGGAGTAATTGTATTGAGGATCTCCTTTGAGCGACGCGACTTTAAATATAGATTTATTTGTACGGAAGTGGGTTATGGTATACGTTTTCAAGATTATTTTTATTAAAAACATCTCTAGCAATTAAAAAATTGTAAAATTATCTCTAGCGGTTCATACAATGTAGAAAACATCTCTAGCAATTCATAAAATGTTAAATTATCTTTACAAATTCATAAAATGTAAAATTACTTTTCAATGAAATCAATGACACAGGGTCGGCCAACTGGCAGGGGAAATATAAAGAGAGGGGGGGTCCTGAAATGTTGATGGAGAAAATTGCAAATGGTGGCAGAATAACTGCAACTGTTTGTGTGACTACAACTTCTCTTTGTAACTTGTGTCTCTAGAATCGACCTCTTCCATCTACAGATCATTCAGTCATCATGGATTTATTGACTGAACTAGAGCCAAATTCTTAGATTTTGGTGTTGTTTTTTTTTAATTGCTTAGACATGCAGGTTATAGTAGATAATTTGATATTAAAGGCTGGCAAATTTATTTTTAAGTAATTTATAATATTTTAATAGTTTGGTGACTGTTGTTACTGGTCGTTGACTTGTAGCACCAAACTGTTGGTAAATAAGTAAACCGTTGCAGGTGTAATGTATATTGACTAATAAAATTTCATATAACTTGAATGACTTCCTTGTGAACATTACTTAACATAACATTATTTATAATATAGAAAAAAAAGTAAATATGAGATCAAATAAATGTAGTCTTTAGTAATATTATTTTTTTTTTTACCAAATGAATCTCACTACAATAACAAATCCTTTCAGTCTCACGTTCCGGAGTAGTCTCCCCTAACTAAGACCAAGTGACGACAATGCCACCAATGTTGCATCATTCACAACCAATTGTTGACCTCTTTCCACCGTCACCATAGAAACACACACACACACACCATGACAATTGATTCGCTAGATAAAGCAAACACTATATACACGGATTGACATAAACTAAAAGCCCGAAAAAGTTTCTGCTCGATTTATAGAAAGTAAGAGCTCTTTCACGGAACAACATAGGGAGCCTATATTATCAGCTCCTCTGAGTACTGATGCTATATGAAAGAAAATACACGCTATCGACGCCTCAACTCAACTAATACACATACTATAATAATATAATTGTGAAATTTCTAGGAACACTGTCAGAGCAAGACCAATCGTTATATCAGGCCTCAACGTCGCCGGCAAGTTACTTTACCTCACCGTGGCGCCGGCGTGGAAACGGCTCACTAGGGGAGGTGAGCAAGGCGAAAAAGTAACAAACAGGACCCCCGTGGGGGTGTCTACGGGGAAGACGAGAGTCTGCCCATTGCACTGTAGCGGGGTTGTAAGAAAGCTCCCACAAACCGTCACCTAATCCATGCGCTGTTCCTCAAGGGACCGTCTCATCAATGGCGAATCCCGCACAGTCAGCTTGGTATAATGAAGGAACATGGTGGTGGCCCCCGGTACTACTTGGCCTTCGGCCATGATTTCTAGTCCATGCGTCGGAGTGTCATTAGTATTGGAAATAGCAATGCCCTATAGCAGGGGTGGGCAAATTACGGCCCGCGAGCCACATGCGGCCCGCCGAAGTGTTTTATGCGGCCCGCGAAGACCTAAATAAATGATTGTAAATATCTATAGAAATTATTCAACATTTTGATTGTTATTACTTGTAATAAAGAGACCAAAGAAACATTGTCTCCAATCGTGGTTCTAAAGAGTTTAAAAAAAAACGAAGATTTAATAACAATATATATGTATATTCAGTAAAAGACATAGACCCTGGCCAGTATTTATTCAATGCTATGGGAGAACTGTGTTAAAAGAATTGGGTTGGCTTGTACAAGATGGCAAGGGTAACAACTGATGGAGCTTTGACTGAGAAAAACAACCTTTTTAATAAATTAAAGAAAATATTCCAACCATAAACTAGTAACTGGAAAGCTTACACAAAGCTACATTAAATTCACAAATAGTTGTGGAGAAATCGCATCTATTCAATATTAATCTTAGGGGTCGTATTAAGTATAGTTAAAGTATGCAGTTTCTAACGTCCAAGATTGTTAAAGGGCTCGCTTAATTACAACTGCTTGGTATTACAGAAGAGGAATAGCGAAACGTCCACTCAGTGTCATTTTTCGAAGTACACTAGGTCTTTAATAAATTGCATAATTTTAGTTTTTCTCCCTTATTTTGTATATTCTTATATTATTCGGAGCCACCAAAGTCATTTTTCGCCTATGGCCTCCAATTATCCAAGACGGTCCTGACTGGCAGTTCCAAAAAGTATGTGAAGAGTTAGAATCAAAACACTCTGATGTTCGGTAACACAGTAGCATTCGCTGGCCAATCCTTAGATCAATTTTTAGGTTCCTTGGTGGACATTGACTGTGACCCTTTCGTAATATTTCTAATGAAGAGTTGAAGACAGAGTTCGTATTTATCATCGGAAGCATTGTGATTTGTTGTTTGCACATAATATATATATATATATATCTGCGGCCCGCCTAGTCCCCAAATTTCATTAATGCGGCCCTCGGTTGAAAAAGGTTGCCCACCCCTGCCCTATAGACATTGACTCGGGTCCCTCCCAGACAGGCCTGTGGTCCGCAGGTTTTTTTTTTTACTGTTTGATCTTTTGTTCTCGGATGAGAGTCAGACAGGTTTTTTTTCAAACTTAGTGCTCGAAGAGCTACGGCTCAGCACTTAAGACTATCCAGCGGCCTCAACGCTGATCTGCAACGTCACAATCTTCTGTGGGCAGTTTAGACCAGTAGCTCGAGTCTACGTCGTACAGACCTGTGACGTGGCCACTAGCTATTGGTCTCCACTGCCCACAGGTTGTAACGTTGCAGGTAAGTGTTGCGGCCTCCTATGACGATTGGTCTCAGTTAAAGCCGTCCACGAAATAACCCTTTAGTGTCCAGGTTTAATCGAGTTTCCATTTTGAACCCAATAAAGAGTTGGCGATCTAATAGTAGGGATCGAATCATAAATAGATTTCTTAATTTTTGAAACTGCAATTTTTATTGAATCAATATCATAATTAAAGTATAATAACAATCGTCGTTTAAAGATCTACTTGCAATCAGAACACACATTTTAATGAAAAAATAACAACTAGGCCATGCACTATATAAATATTACTCAAACACTGCCTGACAGATAAAAGGCCAAAGTGGCCTATAGAGAACACAAGTAAGTAAACAGCAGCACACACTTCAAGCCATGGATCATAGAATCACTTCACCTGTAACAAACCTTTCAAGAGATCGATTTGTGAAACCTACAATCAAACTCATTCAGCGGTGTGATTGAATGGAAACGTCAAAACCTTCACTGTCACACTTGAATGACTTCGTCACGCTTCTCAAACATTGAGCCATTCTAGAAAAGAGCGCCGTATAAAACTGGCACAGGGAAAAGAAAGTGGCTCTGAGGTATAAATATACAATCCACCCATAGGTGTGTGTACGGGGCAGAAAGAAATTCACTTCAATACCAACATTCATTCAAGTATGTTTCATTTGTAATTGTGTGTGTGTGTTTGTGTGTTTATGTGTGTTTGTGTGTGATGTGTTTGTGTGTGTGTGTGTGTGTTGTTTATGTAAATGAGAAACTAGCTGTAGAATAATTCAGAATTGGGTAAATATTACGACAGTATACGTTATTTTTAGACAATACGTTTATGACGTCAAACAGTTCTATAAATAAATATTTATTTTTGTAAAAAAAACAAGAAAAAGAAAAGAAACATTACCCATAATCCTCCATATGTGTTTGCTATTAGATCAGAAATGATTTTCGTGCCCATTTATGGTCGAGCTTGGTCCCTTATATGACCCGACATCAACGAGAAGGAGTTTACCCAGAGGCTACAAATAAGAGATATTCACAGATCCTTGAAATGGTAAAGTGTGGGGTCATTTAGTCTGTGCCAATGTCAACATTTTTTTTTATTTTAAATGATTTATTTCTAGTCACTTCTGACACCCAATGTCACTTCTGACACCCAATGTCACTTCTGACACCCAATGTCACTCTAAAATCAATTTTGCTCACTCCCTCGGACCTCGATCTTTTACAGTCAACTACTTATTGAAGTGATCGATATAGTCAGATATTTATACCGCGCGATTGACAGGCCCTAAAGTCTTTTCAATACAATATTGCAAGAGATCATAAGTATAATGGAGGCGATGACCTTTACAAATCAAACTAAATGTGAATCCTATTTCATTCGTCAAATAACTTCCGGTTCAGCCCCACTTTCAGGACAGCAGTTAATGGCACCAATACTTCCATTGGCTAGTGAGACGAATAGCAATTGGTTAAGTTTATATATAGTTCATACTTAAGAGGCGAGTAGGTTACATTTCAATTTAATAATTTTTTGTTACCACGCCTCTACATGTGGCAGTGTTTGTTTTTCCTTGGACTATATGGTACATCAAATTTAAACAGTAGATTATACAAGTGGAAACGTTTCATTTTTGCAAGGGCGTACAAAGGTCAGTTATAATAGTGATAATAAGAGAGTAATGCAAAGAATAATGAATGCTTATGCAAATTTAAACATAGTCTAATTGAAACGAATACGTTACAGCTATATACTATACTGTATTAGTTTTCAATTGATATAAAAGGAACTATTATGGAACATAAAAGATCTAGTTAATATTTATGATTAAACTATTCCCATAATGTATATCCACGATAAACTAATCCTTAGTCACCTTCAAACCATCGTACCGATAATTGCGGCCTCGATATAGCCATCTCATATCTCCCAGGGCCTACAGCACAATCTATATATATAATCCTCAAAGTAAAAGGTCAAACATGCAAGCAACAACAACAAGTAAATAGGGAAGATCCCATGGCGCAGCACGCGGTGTGAATGGAAATTGGTGCATCCCAATCCGCACTATTTTGTGAATGAAAGTGGTGTTTATATAATTCTCTTCTTCTCAATTTTTGTCATAATATTAAAAGTATTTCCACATTATTGTGTCGTAAGACTATTGAAACTAGAACAACAATACACAGAGTATACTCTGAGGTTTCACTTTAGAAGTACTTTAATTACGCACATTCGTTCATTAGACATGATTACGAAATGTAACTCCTCTCTCTATTCCTAGATCTAGATCTAAAACTCGAATTATAGAACTTCTCTTCGCAAATATAGTTTTATGCTTTAGCACATGAACATACTAATTATAGTCCATTCATTTCATATTTTAATCAAATTAACATTCAAATTGTTTTTTCTAAAGCATTGTTACATGAGTGCAACTCTATTCTTAATATCGCGTAAATTAAGGTCAATTATAAAAGATAATTTAAAAAATCTGATTACATTATAAAAATTGTAATCTAATGCACTACCCACAATATACGTGGCATTTAAGAAGTCGAAGTGTATTATACATACCTTGAATTTTTCTTCTTCTTCTTGATCGTTCTCGTTATTATTTTGGAGCGTTCAGATGACAAGACCAATATATGAGATGAACTGCGCAATGGTTTATAAATCAGGGAGCTCTCCATATAGTTTTCTTTCTTTTGGGGTAAGTGTCTCGTTCAAGTCTCGTGGTAAAGAGTGCGGTTTTAAGGGACATGGTCGGCATTCTCTGGTAACACTCCATAGGGGCAGATTTCAATAATTTCAATTTTTGGTCTCGGGTCTATACGTTATACATTCTAAAGATGTATGTACAAATTGTGTATGCACTATTTTGTGGGGTTATACATTAGAATGTTGAATTTAAATTAATAAAGATATACTAATTATGATTATATTTTTTAATGGTTTAAAACATACCATTAATATTAACCCTTTGCTAGTATCATTTTAAAAGCTAAAAAAAAATAGGTCAAGGGAGGACAATTCAATAACAAACTTTCATGAATGAAGGAAAGGAGAATACACAGTTATGTTTTCCTTGTAGCACTACTGCTAGTGTCCATTGATCAAGCTTATGGTCAAGTGGTAAGAAGCTTGATAATTTCTTCTAAAAAAAAACCCACACTATATACTGTAGTATAGAGCATAACATATAGATATAAATTATTATTACTATCTTTAGAAAAAAAAATTAATAAGAATATTTTTTTTTTGTCCAGACAATATCCAATTTCCCTACCAGTTTTGAAATTCATGAGAAGAATACATCACAGTATTACTTTAAGGATGTAAGTAGCTGATATACAGATACAGATCTTCTGTTGTTTTTTGTTTGTTTGTATCTCATCTATAATATTATCAAGTGTAGCTAGACTAAGGAATGCTTCTCCGACTCAACGTGGGGCCCTGGTGGAACCGTTGTTTATACAAGAGGAGTAGGTTACTATAAAATAAAACCTGATCTCGGTTGGAGGGGCCAGAGTTGTTTGATCTGGCGAGGCTAGAAGTGAGCCCCAAACAGAAATGCCACAATCCAAGTGCCGTTCTTTAATGAGCCGTTTTATGACGGACATCGTCATGGCTGCTGTCGTGCAGGGGATCTCAGGGTACTCAGCCTTAGGCCTCGTTTCTGGTCCTTAGTGTCTTGGGATACAAACCGCTGGAATTAGAGGTACAACAAATGTGCACTTGCTAATCCCTCCCAAACAGCACACTTGTTCAAACGACTCTTTTTTAGCGGCCCCCGTAAGGGGAAAAAGCCGCTATTAGGTTTGTGCAAAATGTCCGTCTGTCCGTCTGTCCGTCTGTCCGTCTGTCACACTCAGGGCGCCGAAACTAGAAGAGATACGAAAAATATTTTTTCACCATTAAATGCGGCTTGAAAAGTTTAGGTGCAACGGCTACTTTTAGTTTTCTAAAAGCAAACCGTTTAATTTATAAAAATTATTTTGCAAGTGATTTTTTAATAATAAAACACCAATTGTGAAGCAATTACGTAAATCTAAGGGAGGAAATGTTACTATATGAAATGCTCTTGGCATGCAGATATCACGCACATTTTTTAAAATGACTTTCTGTCTGTCTGTCCGTCTGTCCGTCTGTCAGACTCAGAGCGCCAAAACTAGAAGAGATACGAAAAATATTATTTCACCATTAAATGCGGCTTGAAAAGTTTAGGTGCAACAGCTACTTTTAGTTTTCTAAAAGCAAACCGTTTAATTTATAAAACTAATTATGCAAGCGATTTTTTTATAACAAAACACCAATTCTAAAATAATTACGTAAATGTAAGTGAGGAAATGTTACTATAATAAATACATAAGGAAAATAGAGTTCACGCACATTTTTTAAAATGATTTTTTAGCAGCGGCTTTCGTGTACTAGCGTAAAGCCCGGAAATGACATGATTCTAAACTAATTTCTTAATTTTTTTAAAAAATCAGATTTTTTAAAATAAAATTGTTTAATACACCCATTATGATGTAACTAACATATTTTTGTGCGTTTTGTCTGTTGGTTGGTCTGTCCGTCACGGTTAGAAAAAAACACTAAAGGCTTTTGAAAATATGATTTAACCTTTACTGTTCTTTCAGAAATATTGCGATAGTTTAAGGATGGGAGCATACTGGAATTGAGCCAGGGACTTAGAAGGAACATCCAAAACATCTAGCGAATAGGCTGATTTGACAGGGATCCGACTCCGACGGGGGCCGCCTCTGAGTTTGTGTATTACACAAACTCTCTTTGTAATCTTGTTTAAAATTACAAATTTGATGTGTCAATAGCAAGCACAGGGAGGAGAAGGTACCGTGGTGTAGACCTATGCACTAGATGGCGGGCCCCAAAATCGATTTTAGAATGTCTTGTTTTAACTGCTTAGTCCGAAGAGTCCCTCAATAAAACAAATAGATTTAACTATTCAACCTAATATATTTTGAGGGATTTAACAATCATCGCATTCGTTGGAATTCTGTGTTGTTTCCTTTAGAAGTGTCGAAATTTGAACCTAATATATTTTGGGGGATTTAACAATAGTCGGAATTCTGTGTTGTTTCCGTTAGAAGTGTCGAAATTTGTAAGTCACATCTAGATGTGAGCAGTCCCGTAAAACACTGACTTCCTTCATGATCATGACACTCTGGTGAGATTTCTTTTAGAACTCTAGATCTTTAAATACATTGTAAATTTAAGGGAGGCAACTCAACAAGGGAACCTAGCCTAGATAAATAATCATTTATAATGAAGAATGATGTGTACATGATCACATCAAGCACAAAACAGAGAATCTGCCTTTAGTTCTCCACAGACCGAGTCTACTTCTACCATTACAGTTTATACAGTCTAGCTAAATCGCTACGTTTTACACGAGTCTAGTTCTCATGTTATTGATATGTTAAACTGTAGTTATTATTATTACATATTACAGTGTTTCATGATGTGTGATAGGTAGAATCGGTAAAGACATTACATCGTCTCTTAGACGAACTCTGTTTTTATTGAATATTGTTTTTAAAATATTTGTTGTCCAGATCACGTGTACCAGCGTAGATAAGATATGTATTTGTAACATGATCAAGTCAGATCCAACAGGGGGACCCTTCGATGTCTGGCTCAATGGGAAATCCAGTACTAGTAAGTAATAGGCAGGCTTAGATTAGGATTTCCATTCATCTCTCTCTCTCTCTCTCTCTCTCTCTCTTTCTCTCTCTCTCTCTCCCTCTCTCTCTCTCTCTCTCTCTCTATATATATATATATATATATATATATATATATATATATTTGTGTGTGTGTGTGTGTATTTTATTTGTGTGTGTCTGTAATTGTGTGTAGATAGATACTTAGAAAAACAGACTTATTATTTAAAACATCAATATCGTTCTGATCATAAAACGTAACATTTTCTTCATCAAACTCTATTTACATGACTCCTTGAGTGAAGGTTATCTAGAAAGATTGATAGATAATACAAAAGTTATGATATATTTAACCACCTACCTCTACTCATTCTCTCTCTCTCTCTCTCTCTCTAACTACCTAGATTTACTACTGGGCAAGGCATAGACTACCTTAAAGAGATAAAGTCCACTATTAAATCAATAGTAGCACAGCATTTTCCTATTTGCAATATCTTCTTGTTTAATTGATATTTGCTCATTGTTAACGCTAACAGCTTATGGACTCTACTATGTCGGGGCTAACAACGGAAAAGCTTTAGACTACAGCTCCGTGCCTACTTACAAACTGACCATCGAGTGCCGCGATGGAACGTCCACTAACAAGGCAACGATTGAGGTAGAGGTGGACATAATACCTAACATTATGCCCAAGATTACAAACGCCAAATATCCCCACGGTAAGTAATAAACCCGTGTTAGATTTACTCATAGACAACGTTAGCTAAAGTTTAGCGCCGCCACTTGCTTGGGGGTCCCTCAAAAATATTTCCAGGGATGTTTTCAATTATATTGATTGCATGGAGCCCTGCATCTCACATAGCTTAGGGTCTTATCGAATCTAAATTCGGACCTGATGTTTACCCTAAATGCCACACGAGACAGATGTAAGACAGGTATAGCCCACTCTTGAGACAGTTGTACACAGTTATAGCCTGAGAGCAGAGTTGTATGCTCGAGAGATATGGAGATGGGGATTAGGAGGGTTTCTTTTTTCTTTAGATTTCGTTCCAATATTGGAGCAGGTCATATGGTTAAGTCCTATCTCTCTGGTGAACTTTGCAATGACAAACAGCTGTAGTTTCACCTTCACCTGTCCCGTAGTCTGTGAACCGTTGGGGCGCCACACATGATCTGTCAACCATCTGTCTCCATTCTTGTCTTCTGCCTTTAATAGGATGTCTTCCTATAACAGAACACTCTATTTTCTTTAATGTTGAGTTTCCGCCTCTTTCTCTCTCTTTTTCCTTGCACTGTTCCATGAAGTTAAGTCTTTGCAAGCCCTGGGGAACTTGTGATATGACATAAGGTTGTAGATTGCGTTTTTCGTTTGAAATTTTTGTCAGCAGGCCATCGCGAGTCTTAATAAACATCTATTGTGATCCTGTTTAGAATCTTCTCATTTGTAATGCGTTCTTTGTAGTTGATAGTCAGCGTCCGTCTATGTCATCTTGGTTCCACTGCTAGGACTCTCCTCCCTAGTTCCACAACTTGCTTCCAAGATTCGCAAGTATATATTTTGAGATGTTTATTTGTATTGGGAAATTATAGGTTATCACACAGAACAACAACAACAGCAACAACAAAAAAAAATAGTTGAGGAGCCTCTTCTAGGGTTAGGGGTTTCTGGTCCAACTTTATTGACTTAGAAATGTATTACATATGCATGTATTGAGTCGAATTGCGAGGTTTACATTGGCAGATTCTGTCAGTTTAATCTCATGTTATTTCATTTCCTCAGATTCCGTTCAACTGGATGCTTTCACTGTAACGGCCGCTGGCAGCACTATTTACACTGTCACCGCCTATGACGCTGATGGTGACGCCTTAACGTGTTCCATGAAAACATCTCCATTCGTGAATTACTTTAAAATTATCACAAGTACGTGCATTCATACGTCACAGAAGGGAAACAAAATGCTAATCCCTATGAATGTATTGTTAAAAGTGTCTATTAAATCAATATAGCAATTTCCTTTTTAGAAGTCGCAGTATTAAACATTTTCTTATCAAAGTAATATGAATATTACAATTTTAGTTAGTATCTATTAAAAATATATGTTAGCAATTTATTTGTATACTTTCGGTAGTTAAAACTATTTTCAGCTAATTTGAAAAAAAAAACAGCAACAAAAACAAAATTAGCTAATTTAAGATCTTCAAAAGCCTATTAGCATTTGTAATTTGGTTGCTTTATAGAATCGAATTGCATTTTAAAGTCATTTTATTATTAAGCGTGGTCGAGAGGCTAAGTGCGGCTTGAGCTTGGCTTGCTTGACTACCTAGAAGGGGGCTCGAGGTTCGACACCCGACCCGGGCAGAGTTGTGTTTACTGAGCGCCCAAAGGCAGCACGGGAAACCAACTCCTAGATACCCCCTCCCCCCACTGGTCCACAAATGAGATTGGATCAAAGCGCTCTGAGCATGCTATAAGCATGAAAGTAGCGCTATATAAAAGCTATAATGATAATAATATTCATAATTTTCTTTTTCGCTGGACTAATCTGTTTGATTTAATTGACCATATCTGTTTTAATATAACGACAGCGTCCACCTCCACATGTGAGATCCAGACCACAATTGACATGAGAACTGCCACGGAGGCCAACGTGGCACTCACCGTTTCTGTGACAGATGGCAGGGCGACTGTCAGTAATTTTGTCATCGACGTCACGACAGGTACATTCTTCTTGTCAATTTTAAATAGCCGACTATTTCGAACTGTTCTTATGGGCAAAATAGTTAGTATATGCAAATAGTTTCATAAGTAAATCTGTAAAATCAGTCAATCAGGTATAAATTCAGCCTTTCTTGTAGTAAAGATCACATTAAAACAAATTATAAGGTATAATTATACATATGTCTGTATTCAGATCTCAATGCAAGACCAGACATCACCAACTTACCAAAGACAGTGTCATTAATTGAGGACACGACTGGTGGTACCCTAATAACAGCCTTGACCCACACTGAGTAAGTTTTGGATAGGAAGGGATACAAATCTATGGGAATTTCAAATATTTTGAAAAAATCGATGCAATAAAAGGGTCAGGGGAGGGTCGCGGAAAAAGAGTAAGAAAAAGTACTGATATTAGTCAGGACCGGTCCTACAGGTTGCGGGGCCCTATGCGAACGAATTTCGCGGGGCCTAATTTTGGTTTAGATAAGGATAATAAATGAAAATTAAAATTTTGTCTTAGAACATAAATTCGTCTTTGGTTTTTATTTATAGTTTACTAAGTACAAAACACTATCAGATTAACTTTACGAGCCATCTACATTAGATAGTAGTTTTCCAACAAAAAAAAGCCGATAAACATTCAGTTCTGCCTTTTAGATTTACTATCGACTAGCAGAATATCGCTTTTATTTTTTTTTTCTAAGTGGTCGAGATAGATTTAGAAGTATATCTGTATGCCAGTGACTACTAAAGTATATTAAGTATTAGAACTTCTTGTTTTGGTTAAAATTCTAGGCTGCTTATTATTATATTTTTAATAAATGAAAGCTGACAATGCCGTTTCGTTCTTTTTAATGGTGACTAGTAATGACGTTTCCATATTGAATGACACCACGAAATGAAAGTTTGCCTGTTTTAAGGAGATGTCCATCAGTTTTCAGAAGATTTTTTAATAATTTCAGGAGATTTTCATGACTTTTTCTTATACTTTATAATTTAGAAAGAATTTCAGGAAACCTTTAATAATAAGTTAAAATGGTTTAATTTAATAATTAGCACCTAGAATTCGCTTCGCGCGGGGCCTATGAAAGCGCGGGGCCCACTGCCGTCGCATAGGTTTCAGTGGCCTGAGACCGGCCCTGATATTAGTTACATATTAGTAATATTAGCTATTTAATGTTTTTTCTAGAGAGGTATTGGGGAGAAACTGATAATATACAAGTCACTAATTTGTGAAACCATTATGTGATGTTAGTAGAACTGATATTTTTTTAAAGTTTTCGATTTTTAAATACTGTGATTATATGTGACTATTGAAAAATATAAGATCCGTAAGTTATGGTAAGTTATACAGAAAATCCAAAAAACCCAAGAAAGTCTCTACTCAGGAAATAGTAAAGCTCTGTTTGATGGCATTAAAGCGGCTCTGGGTCCAAGAGTGTCAAAGCCTGCCCCCCTTCTATCCAAATCTGGAGAAAAGATTACAGATCAAACCAAGCAGCTAGAACGATGGACAGAAAACTACCTCGATGTCTATGCCACACAGAATACAGTAGACGATGCCGCCCTGGCTTCTCTACCAGATCTACTAGTATTGGAATGCCTAGATGAGCTTCCGAGCCTTAGTGACCTCAAAAAAGCAATTAACTGCATGAAAAATAGAAAATCTCCAGGAAGTGATGGTATCCTAGTGGAAGTAGTTAAAGCCAACGAATCACTCCTGCTACCCGAACTCTATACTCTCCTCTGCCGTTGTTGGGAAACAGGTCATGTCCCTCAGGACATGCGTGATGCTACTATTGTCATAATATACAAGAACAAGGGGGATAGGAGTGACTGCAACAACTATAAGGATATCTCTCTCCTCAGTATAATGGGCAAGATCTTTGCTAGAGTGGCACTATCTAGGCTGCAAGTGATAGCTTCTAGAGTCTACCCCGAGTCTCAGTGTGTATTCAGGAGTGGTAGATCCACTATAGACATGATATCTTGTCTCTACGACTACTGCAGGAGAAATTCAGAGAGAGAGAGACAGACCCCTTTACATTGTTTTTGTTGATTTGACTAAAGCCTTTGAAATGGTCAGCAGAAGTGGCCTTTTCAAACTTCTAAGGAAAATAGGTTGCCCTCCCAAACTACTGAGGTTCATTGAGTGCTTCCATGAGGAAACTAAATGCACTGTCAAATTTAATGGATCCCAATCAGCACCTTTTGAGGTTTGCAGTGGTGTCAAGCAGGGATGTGTGCTCGCACCCACTTTGTTTGGCATATTCTTCTCCTGTCTACTGCATTACGCATACAACGATGGTGTGTTTCTCCATACAAGATCCTCTGGAAAACTATTCAATGTTTCAAGGCTGAAGGCTAAAACCAAGGTCAGGAGGTTGCTCATCAGGGAACTCCTGTATGCTGATGATGCAGCTATTGTGGTTGATTCTGATACCCAGCTAAAGTCCCTAGTTGACAAACTATCTGCTGCATGCCAGAAGTTCGGCTTAAACATCAGTCAGAGCAAGACTAAGATACTTGTACAAAACACAAATGCTGCACCTCCAATAAGCATTAATGTCCAACCTCTAGAGATGGTAGACCACTTTTGTTACCTTGGCTCCATCATATCCAACAACACTCTACTGGATAATGACATTAACAACAGGATAGCCAAGACAATGGCCATTATGTCACGGTTGCAGAAAAGAGTCTGGGACAACATATTGCTGACTAACAGCACTAAAGCTCTAGTCTACCGGACCTGTGTACTGAGCACCTTGCTATACGGAAGCGAAACGTGGTCAACCTACTCTTGGCAGGAAAAAAAGCTGAATGTCTTCCACCTCCGATGCCTAAGACGGATCTTTAAAATAAGGTGGCAAGATAAGATAACCAATGAGGAAGTGCTACGAAGAGCAGGTTGCCAGGACATCCGCTCTGTTATCAGCAGCAGACGCCTTGGCTGGCTTGGCCACGTTCGTAGAATGCCAGTAGGTCGACTCCCACAGGATATTCTGTATGGCGATCTAATAGAAGGCAGAAGAGCCGCTGGTCGCCCACTCTTACGTTATACAGATGTATGCAAACGGGACATGAAGCTTTTTAAGATCGACACCAGCAACTGGGAAGAGGTGGCACTAGATAGATCCACATGGAGAGAGAGCACAAAGGAGGGGTCCTTGATTGCAGATGCCATACACAACAGAAGCAGAAAGAAGGGTGATAGTGCAACGCGCCTGGTGACTACATATGCCCAACCTGCGATCGCAGCTGTGTATCAAGGATCGGCCTCTTTAGTCACATAAGAGCTTGCAAGGGGAAAAGATCGTGTCTCGAGACGTAAAATGCCACAGATTGAAAAATATAAGATCCGTAAGTTATGGTAAGTTATACAGACAATTGTGAAGGATTTAGAAACTGCATTTAACGTTTCAAATATGCAATAAGTCAGAGAGTGTTGGTTTCTTTGCTCAAGAACGTACAGTGTCAATAGCTACCCGTGAATTAAGGCTAAAGTCTGCGGAGCTATTCTTTTCATACAAAATACTCGAGGGTAGAATAAACGTTTCATTGTTCATTACATCGAGCTATATTGAAGAAACTAAATTACGTTGATTACACATTCTTTGTTTATTTACTGTCTATCCTACTAAGACGAATTACAGGCATTTAAAAGTTGGGTTTTAAACATGCTGAAAAACTCAAGATCGATTCCAAGCTTGTTACATAATCCAATCAGATATTGATGTATAGTAGAGTCTTATATATGGCACACCTCATCTGATTCTCATTCAGTAAACAGGTCGCTTTTTTTGTTTATAACTCATTTGTTTTTATGTTTGGAGCTAAAAACGCCGTATGGGGACTGCAAATGTCCAATTTTAGATAAGTTCCTTTATTTTTGTTCCACTTTTCCAAAGCAAAGGGCAGTTTTTGAGATTCTCAGAAACCATGTATGTAAATCTATGTTTTAACATCCCCAGGCAATTCTCCTACTGTCATATAAGGAATGAATAAATATTTATTAGATATAATTTATTAGCAATTACATAGTGGTGTTTATTGACGGTGTTCCCCGTGCGCTAAAGGAGACAGCACAAAAACTGCGTGCCGTATAGAAACATGGAGTGTTGCATTCTATTTTAAAATAAAATCTTGAGTGGCAATTCAAGAAAACACTGCTATTTTTTAGATTCTAGTCCTTTAGTTGCAGAATAAGAATCTGCTTTCAGTTTTTTTTGTAAGTTGAACCTTGATGAAATAAAAAAATAAAATAAAAATCTGACCTAGTTTCCAAAGTCGGTGTGCCATATATAAGACTCTACTATACTACTCTTCTACGATTATCTATTAATTGGCAGTTGTGCTGATACTTTATTCAGAGAGTTATTAACAAAAGAATGGCAGCTGAGAGACCAACGTCTTGGCTTCCAAACGAGGGGTCTTGGGGTCTCGGTGTGAAAACTGGGTTTTCTAAGATACTCCTGACTCCACCCAATGGGTACCTGGCATTAGTTGGAAAAAAGTAAAGGTGGTTTATCGTTGTGCTGACCACATGAAATCATCGTTAACCGTCAGCCATAGAACTTAATGTCATTGCATCATCTGCCGTATAGATCTTAAGGTCTGAAAGGGAAACCATATCTTTTTACTTTGTTTTGTCTGCATTATACTATAAAGTACTTACATGGGCTTACTTCATATTTACAA
>JADKLZ010084329.1:12894101-12906225 GCA_021533235.1 Biomphalaria straminea
ATTAGCACAACAAACAATGACACAACATAAACATATTAGCACAACAATAGCTCCGAGGTATTAGAAGCTGCGTGCCTACTACCTCAAATTGTATTACTCCGCCGTTTTCATAGAGTATATTTTGTCTACTGCTGTAAATGTTTAATGTTCAATGAATATAGGAATGTCGCACAAATTGTTCACATTAAGCCGCCATGAGACGTGGCAAGCATTACTTCTATAAAGTACTAGATGTTCTCGTGCTAAAGAGAGTCACAGTAAATGCTTGTGGTAAAGAAAAAAAAAAAGGTAAAGTTTCCCTCTCAGACCTTCCGATGTAAAGTTAAGGTCATCTGTTTCTTTGGCCAACTGTTAACGAGCAAGGTGTCATGTGGTCAGCACAACGACTTACCTCAATTACTTTCCCCAACTAAAGACAGGTACCCATTACAGTTGGGTGAAATCAGGGGCGCCCTAAAAAAAAATCAAATTCCCAGACTTCACCAAGATTCGAACCCAAGACCCCAGGTTTGGAAGCCAAGCGCTTAATTACTCAGCCACCGCACCACGTGCCGACAAAAGAAAGAAGAATAATCGCGTTTAAAAATGTCTTCTTCAAATTATTTGAAGTCCATATTGAAAGTCGCATAAAGGGGAAATGGAATATATTTTTTTAAGGTCAAACATTGATTTACAACTACAATAAAACTAAATAGTCTTAGTCCTTAGAAAGATAAATTGACCGGCCGCACCCCCTCCCCCACACACACACACGTTGTTGGCACCGTAGGTACTAAGTAGGTAGGACGTCGCCCCGATCCCTCAAGGAGGGGGGCGTCCCCCTGTTTAAGAAACGTTAATGTAAATTACAGCATGAGATCTATTCTGAAGACGGCAGAAGTGGATGCAACTAGTCAACGAAAATCTTATTTTTCCCTACTGGCCACTTGGATATATATCTAAGAGATTGCCTTTAATAGGGCTTTTTCCAATTAATTTTATTAGTAATTTCGTAACTTTTTTTTAACCGTTGCCTTGATTACGACAACTACGGTAGTTTCACAAAAGACGTGTACATATCTCTACATAATATATACGAGGAAGGTTTACAGCAGAAACATGACGAATAATAAAAGTAAATTCAACGCTGGACCGGTAAACAGGTTTTCTTTTTTTTTTTTCCACGCGTATTTGTTAGAAGACTATATTTCATTAAGCTGTGTCTTGGCTTGTTATTTTAGGCGCGCACACGACTACTTTGTTACTGATATGTTTCTATTTTAGAGCATTCTCCGCACTTTATATTCTAGTACACACAATATACTTCGCTAATACAGTAGGTATTTTTAAGTAAATTAGTAAACACAAAATGGAAGAACAAAAAAAAAAGTATTTTAAATATCAACAGTAACCCTACTTCCTGCCTTGGCTTTTTCATGTAATAATCTGATCAGCAGCAGATTAGGTTTTGATTGGTTAAGCTGTTTGAGCAGGCATGTTTATATATATATATATATATATATATAACTAGACATATTTTACCCGCGGCCCGCGGGTCTTTTTTTGCGTATCACTGTCGATAGTGTTTCGGAAACTATTAAACGAAATAATAATGTCATAAATAAAGCGAATGTGTAAATGTAAACAGTGTATGAATGAAGCTATCACAATAGCTAATCGACTTAAATCCATTTTTCAAATAAAATATTTGCTTGTAGGCCTACATATATTTGATTAAAATTTATTAGATATACCCCATTCATGAATGAAACTAATTGAATATTTCTTAACACCGGTTCGCAGGTTTACCGAACGAATGTATGATAAATGCCTTAGAAAAACAAATATTAATGTTAATTTGATTAAATATGAAATGAATAGACTATAATAAGTATGTTAATGTGCTATAAAATAAAACTATCTTTGCAAAGAGGAGATATATTATCGCTGAGTGAATTAGAGTTTTAGACCTAGCATTGGAAAGATTTGTAACATTACAATACTGTCTAATGAAAGATTGTTCGTACGGAAATCTGAATGCGCAGTTATAAGGAACGAATTATGTAAAAAATGCTTTTTAAACACAAATTAGAAAATTAATTTTATTAAATAATGAAATCAATGGACCTTTTTTGTATTTTCAAGTATCAAACTAAAAAACTATATGTGCAAAGTGTAGTTCTTAAAATTAGATCTAGATCTAAATCCTTTCAATCTTTTCTCATGTCCCAGGATTGTAAACAAAGCCAGATCCATAAAATTCTATAGCTTTATTTTATTTTAGGCTCTTAAGTTTGTTTTAGGGCTACAATACATACACTACGGTCTAGCTTAGTACCCAAGGAACATTTCTACCAAGTTTTATCAAGATTGGTCAAACGGTTTTGATTTCCATTGATCTCATACATACATACATACATACCTACTGACATACGCCTTTCTTTTCCCTTTATAGTATAGATATAGATATATATGTTTCCTATATCTGTGGCATTTTGCATCTCGAGAGAATTGTGTTTGGAATGCTCTCACATGTGTGTCGTGATTTTTTAAATAAAATTAAAACTTCTTTTTCTGTTTTTATTCTTGTCAACATGTTCTCAAATAATAATAATAATAATGACAATGTCTTCGATCATGGCCACTCAAACCAGTTTTGACCTGCATATTTTTCCTGATGCAGACGGGGGTTTATTTAAGTTTTTTTTAGTCTTCTGCCTGAGTCTTCTATAAGGGCTTTTTTGGGACCTGAGATGTGTATCTTGCAGCCTTCATGAGAGCTCTCCGTCTCTTTCAGAAGTCATCTGCTACCAGCTACTTTCCTCTTTGCCAGTGAAGACAAAATGGCGCACTTGATCTTTTGAGTGCTTATTTTCTAGAGTTTGTTTCAAACATACCTTAAAGTGGCGACCTATAAAGGTTATGATGGTATAGTTATCTATTTCCCATGTTCGAGATAGCAAACAAAATAATTATTTTTCAATTGTCAATTAACTAATTGTTTTTTTAAATTGATTCATGTTTTGTCAGATAAAAGAAATAATTGTACAAAATTTCATCTTGATCCGAGATTGCGTGATGGAGAAATAACGTGTACAATCTTTTGACCAGACAGACTGAGTTGATGAAAGATTTGTAAAAAAAAAAAAAAAATACAGCATTCTCTACGGTCTCTAGCTAGTCTTTTAATTTTTTTCCACCTTTCGTTTTCCCGCCTCTCAGCAATCAGCAGCATCACAATCTTCTTCAGCAACTTGTGTCGTGGAGGTTACAAATTTGGGCGCCGTTCTAGCTCTGTTGTTGGTATGTATAACCATCCCACATCACCTTTCTTAGATCGACCTCTCTGTGTGTGTTTGGTGTTTTCTACTTTGTCCTATCACTGTATTTTCTGGTTGTTTCCCAAACAAATTCTTACAAGTGATCCTTCTTCCCAGGAAATCCACTAACATGGAGGAGTTAAGTCTCTGATTAGCATGCAGTCACGGCTAGATTAACTCAATGTCACACGTAGGACGTCAATGTATTTGTTTTTAATTATGGAACTCTATAATTTATAATATACTAATACTATTAAGGCATGGATTCGAGTCCAAAGATAAATGAGGAATGCAGTATTTCACGTGGCTACACAGACCCAGTTGTGACCGACATATTTTGCAACATGCAGTGCAGGCATGGTCATTGCCCACCGGTGGTCGATTTAGTTTTCTTTTCGCCGTCTCAATGTTGCTATAGTGCTGGTAGAGGTAAATCTGACAGGACATCTTTCTACAGATCGCCATTAGTTTACAAACTGTGGATCAAATTAGGATATAATTTTAAAAAATGTAAAAAACAAATTGTGACTTCAGTCAGTTATTTGTTATTAGTAGAGTATGGGCTATATTTACTTGCTAATGTCGTCTGCATCTTTATTGATCTGAAACAAAACTCAAACGTATTAGAGCTTGCAAACCGATACCACAGTGTTCTACAATTTCAAAGCTATAGTGGCTAATATGTCAATAGCATTAAGTAATATCTAAGCAATTTATTTCATGAACATTTTATTATGTTATCTTAAATAACTATTTTGTGTTTATGTGAGGTGTATTACAGTTTCAGATGTGACCCATTGTGTTTTAAGAACAAAATTTGAGATCTATAACAAGTGTTTGTAAGTGTTTCTTTTTTTTTCTTTTTTTTTCTTTTCCTCTCATTAGCCTTCAGACTCTATGGGTGGAACCTAAAACCTAAAAGCGGATCTCGAAAACACTATTACTATTTCCTAGAAATTTGACAGTTTATGTATATCTTTTGGAGAAAAGTTAGTAGCCAATTGGCCACGCTGGGAAAACTCTGGTATTACCGTTATAATTTTTCCCAAAAATAATCGCCGAAAGATTAAATCTACTTTACATCTTGTTTATGTTGAACACACTTCAGTGGGAATTCCCGTATGTATTCAGTAAACATTTGTACAAAATAAATACATGTGCATGAACATTTTCCGCTCCGTTGTACTAGAAATCATTCTCCGGACTGCCAGAACTAAATAGTGACCAAATACATTGGTATATAATACTGATATATTTTAGTAATACACTATAGTTAACACTATCCATAACTAGATTAAGTATTCTAGTTTAGACTACTGCCCTATGCATTTTCCAAGTTTGAATCTAATTCACCAAATTGATTTTTCTACACTCAAGTAGATTTATATATGAGCATAATCATATTTTTTTTCGGGCTGATGGAAGGTGATTTGAGGCGGATTAAACAAATTGTTCCTTTTATTATTATTCATTAGTCATTACTATTAGTTCTAAATACTTGCGAAATAATCACTCTTACAAAAGGTCATAATTTTCACAAAGGAAGAAAAGTCTTTAAAAAAAATACTTCTATATTTTAGGTACTTGTTTCATATCTAATTCAGACCGTATTGAAAACAAACAATGTATTAATTGTTTTCCTGCATTGTATGTTACTTTTTTTTTTTTCAGAGTGAAGGAATATGTTTATGAAGCTACATGTAGAGATGTATACACCTTAAACATTGGAGACCGTAGCGCATCTTTGTTCTTTCCATAAATGTAACAGTGATACATTTTTGAATCTGGAGTTCCTACTATCATCTTAATTTTGCTGAGTACCATTGTAAATGTTCTCTAGTACTATCTATAGGTATAAAAGGTTTAAACCTGTTTTATGCAATCAACGAATCATTCCCCCCGTCTCCCTCCCAGCTTCCGTCCTACAGTTTTATTATTATTATTATTATTTTGCGAAAGGAGTTGATCCTTGATCTCCTCTTTCTGTATTCATAAGGACTAGACAAATAGGCCTAGACCAGGACGTGGCTGCCTGATGAAGTAATTGTGTTCACTACTTTACGCCGTGTAGTAAGTACAGTATAATATGTCAACGTTTTTTTTTAGAGCGTCATAAAATTCTAATGAGGCGACATCGTTCCCTTGGAGACACGTGACACATCTGGGATGTTTATTGCGCCACCTTGTGGCTGGATAGACGTAAACAACAAAGTTACATTTGTTCTAATATCTCCACAAGGCAGGGGCGAAGACAACTTTGGTGTCTACATCGGGCAACAAAATGTTTGCTGTGTTTTCTATTATTAGAGAATGAGATGAGTACAGTGATGTATAAGGCGGCGGTGACTGAACGGTAAAGCGCTTGCCTTCCGTGCTGGAGGTCCCGGGTTCGAATCCTGTTGAAGACTGGGATTATTAATTTTCGGGATTTTCGGGCGCCCTCGAGTCCACCCAGCTCTAATTGGTACCTGACATTAGTTGGGGAAAAGTAAAGGCGGTTGGTCGTTGTGCTGGCCACATGACACCCTTGCTAACCGTGGGCCACAGAATCAGATAACCTTTTCCTCATTTGCTCTATAGACCACGAGGTCTGAAAGGGAAACTTTACTTTTTTTTTTACTGTGCTGTATAAATATATATGTACGTATTTCGTACCCAGGTACATTTCTTCAAAATTTAAATGTCGTCTGAAGAGTTGAGAGGTGGGAGAATAATAGGCCTACGCAGTTTGGCAACCTATTAAGGGTGGACTTGAGTTCCATGTGGCTCCCCCTGAGGGTGGTGCCCGGGACATCGTGCCTTCTCTTGCCCTCCCCCTTCACTACGCCCCTGCCCCACCCACTAGTCCACAAATGAGATTAGACCGTAGCGCACTGAGCATGCACTGAATAAAAGCAAATTACTGACAATCGGAGTTAATTAGAAATGATTTGGTTCATGTAAACTTATATGACCTAGTCTCGCAGCTGGCTACGCCTATGATGCCGATAATATTAGAAACCTAGTTTTCTAACATATAACTGTCTAGGTTTGTTTATTTAAAAAAAATTCAGACGCATGTAAATTTTTTTTTAAGTAATTAGCCTGCTTGAAAATTGTATATGTGCTAATTTATATATATATACAGGGCCGGTCCTAGGCCACTGCAACCTATGCGGTCGCTTTGGGCCCCGCGCTTTCATAGGCCCCGCGCTTTCTCTAGGTGTAATTATTAAATTGCAAAATATATACGAAAAATTCCATAAAATCTCCTGAATTTATTCAAATCTCCTGAAAACGTATACAAATCTCATGAAAAATAGACAAGGCTCGTAAAATAAAGTTAATTTGATTGAAATTTTGTATGTAGTAAAAAATTAATAAAATTCAAAAGTCGATTTAATTTTATAATACAAAATCTTAATTTTCACTTATTATCCTTTTTCCCACCAATACTAGGCCCGCGCAGTCAGTTTCGCATAGGGCCCCGCAATCGCTAGGACCGGCCCTGTATATATATATATATATATATATATATATATATATATATATAAAAATATATCATATATATAATAGTAATTGTGTTCACTACTTTACTCTGTGTAGTAAGTACAGTATAATATGTCAACATTTATTACAAACGGTGATAACTTAACTCAGGAAAATGAAGTCTACATCTGCTGTCCAATGGAAGATGTGCCAAAGCCAATAAATATTGTATCTTTTGAGTTGTTGTTTTTTACAATACCTCTAAAGTTCTAAACAAGTCACTCCGTCATGGAAACTAGGTGGAAGCGATTCTTGAATACTGCTCCAAGATAAGATAAGATAAGATAACTTTATTGATCCAAACAAATGGAAATTTGTTTTGACTACAATTGACAACCTCAGCGTAAATACTGTACAACAACATAGAAGTACGATATAGATGCACATACAAACAAAGATTGTCCTATAAATTCAACAGTTGATGTATATCGCTGAGAAAATTACCAGGCCACTAAGGGAAAATTCTTGCTTGACTGTTATAATTTTCAAAGTAAAATAAATACATAAATGTAAATTTGGCTTCATTAGGAATTAGACTTTAAACTAGAGCCAATATCGGTTTTGAAAAGACTATCGTGTTCTCTTTTATAATAATTGCATAATTGGACCTCATTCACCAAACGTAAATAACACTTACCCATGTTGTGCTCTATATAATTTACTATCCTATTTTTAATACACGATGGCTGTCATGAGACGGTTTTTTTTTTGGTTGTTTTATCAATCAGTGGCGTAGCTAAGGATGGGGGGAGGGAGGGGGAGCTTTTAAAAATCCCTCCGGGCCCCGACCTAGGTGGGGCCCAAAACGGGTGTACGAAATTTGTTTGTAAATACATAAATTAATATATTTGATAGACAAATAGTGTCAAAGGTGTCTTTTTTTTCAACATCTATGGATTAAATTTATAACAAAGACTAAATCTAGATCTATGTCTATCAGTTGGTTGACTTCGTTTACATTTTTTAAATATTTTTCCGACAGAGAAAAGTTAAAGTTAGTTTTACATTTTAAAATGCAAATCTTTAATAGATTTGTTGCCGATTTATTTTCCTTTCAAAAGAGATCAAACATGTGCTTGCAGCGAAAACTAAGAATATTACTCTCTTTGTTGCCACGAACAGGGGCGTCCTTAGCAGTGCGCGGAGCCCTGGGCGAGTGTCATGTGTGGGGCCCTGAGCAGTAAGGATAAACAATGTATACCGTACCACATAACGCTAACCGGCTAATCCGTCTCTAACGCTGTAACAATAACAAGACAGTATGTCCGCCTTAACGCTGTGGGCCTTCCTTATTTTTGTTACAAAACATAGAACAATGCATAGCCATTGTTGGCTTACTATTGGCCGTGATAAGTTCTATATATGGGCATATGCTGAAATGTAATTGTTCTGCATAAAGAAATTCTTTCAACTTAAAAAGTTTAAAAATTACTCCTATGTACATAGCCTATTGGGAAAAACAGACATAGGCGGAATCAACCAATCCAAATATTTTATTTCGTATATATTGGATTTTATTAGGAAAATTTGTGGTGATCAAGTTTCTGACAATAAAATGTCCGATCGCGGGGCCCCTATCAAGCGCGAGGACTGGGGCGGCTGCCTTACTTGCCACACCCTAACGTCGCTACTGGCCACGAATAAAACTGTATGATATACAGCGAATTCCAGTATATCAAATCCAATAGTTATTCTTATTAATGCAAGAATAGTCCATTATTCGGGTTGACCAGGGTGGGCTACAAAACAGCGTGACGCATTGGTTAAACCTATGATAACGCAGCCACAATAAGTGGCCGTCTGTCTGGCCTCTGGAAACGTCTGTTAGGTATAAATCCAAAAGCAATATTTCTGAACTGTGAAAATCACTCTCTCAACCTATCAGTTTTTCATTCTGCTGAGATAGTTACTACAATTGTCACCTTTTTTGGAACTGTATATGAATTTGTTGAATTTTTTATCCAAATTAACGCCAGAGATCCTTCCATTTATTAATATATTATCACACCCCTCCTTTTAAAGTTCTTAAGACTGATATCTACTAGGAACTTTAACAATTCGACCACTTCTGGTCACTGGCCACTGGCACAACAGGTTCTCTTTAGACGTATGTTTCGTTTGTTCTAACTGTCTAACAGTTTACTGTTAGTTGCCTTCATCGGTATCATAGTACCCAGAGATATCTTCATCGAAACTCTTGTTCAAAAAGCGTTGATTTCTTCTGCATGTTTTCCCATCGTTTGTTTATGATGTAAGATCTGGGTGTGGAATGTTTTTTTTTATGACAACTGCTTTCTGCCAGGTTTGTCCTAGACGAACTCTCACTTTCTCTCCGACAGAGTAATCTTTAGGTAGTCTTGCTTTTGCATCGTATTTCACTTTGCTTTTCATATGTCGTTCGTTGAAAAATGTAAGCATTTTCAGTTAAAGATGGTTTCAATAGTTTGGGATCAGTTGGAATGATGTCCCTAAGTTTTCTACTCATCAGCAGTTGTGATGCTAAATGCAGTATTTCTATACTCGAGCATATTAAAGCAAGATAAGGATCCTTCCCACTTTTGTATATCCTGAATCTTTTTGCTTTCGCACAAAACATAAACAATAAATAAATCGAAACCCATTAATGCTTTGTGCGAAATGATGAGAAACGGACGAAGCTGATCACCCAATCCAATGAAAAAGCAAAAGAAGGTAGTGAATACTATGGATTCACTGTAATCAAAACAACCAGAAGAAAGAAAAGACTTTATGGGAAGTTGAGTTCTAATGAAAAAAATGGATACCTTTGGGTTTCTTCTTGAACCAAGACACCTGTTGGATGATGACACGCTTATGACAAACTGTGTTACTTTTTCCTGTTTGTATGATGAAATAAATGGCCAATAGCTTGTTCAATAATGTCATTGATGTACGAGCAGTTTTCATCAACAAACCATTAATACAATCCACAATAGACATATTGCGGAAACAGGCTTCATATGGTAATTACGTGTGTTCAAACCATGCAACCTCCTTCGAATACCTCTAACTCAGGCCACTTCTATTGCGTCCTTATCAAAGCTCAAGTTCATAAAAAACTATCACAGGAGCACAATGACGCAAGAAAGGCTTATTATGGCTTTAATGTCAGTGAAGTCACAAATACTAGAAAGTATCGATGTAGATGATGTTATAGATGTCTTTGCTGCACGACGTCAAGCGATATAAATTGAGATTTGCCACTTGTGCATTATTTAGCTAATAAACAACGGTATTATTCATTAAAGACTCTTAATGATTTTTTTTTAAGTTTACTGATATACTGAACCAATTTGATATTGGGCTTTTAATATTTTTTGCGTACATTATGTCATGTCATATGTCGAAAACAGTCGAATGTCAAAATGCAAGGGGCCCCCAAAGAGGTCGATCCCCCCGGGCCCCCGAATCCCTAGCTACGCCCCTGTTATCAATATGATCACGTGGCTAAATGTTGTTTGTTTACGATTGGTGAATGAGGTCCATTGGCAGCTAATAGAGACTTGTGCAAGCGCTATGATGTTAATGTATCTCAGAATCAATCTCTTGAAACATATAGTAGCTACGTGTGTTCCTTGTTTTGTAACAGGTGCAAGACAATAAAAAAACAAAGACAAAAAACAAAGACAAAAAAAATTAAAAAAATAATTCTTAATGTCTCAAGTATCGTGTATTTATGTTGTGTATAATATTTGATAATTTTTACTTGTTTTATTATCATAATTTTGTAGAAATAACAGTTTCATATTCACAACAATAGTTTCTTTTTAAATTATGAAAAAACATTTTTAATTTATAATTTCGTTGTTATTTCTTTTTGATACTAGAATCTTGTTCAGAAAAAAAAAAAAAGAAAACTTAATCCGACTATTCAGTTTGTTAATGTTTTAGCAATTAGAAAAAGTCCTACGCCTCCGTTGTTAGGGCGTGCTGTATCACTGTGCTATGTGTGGCTGGGGGGCCTTGTGCACCTTACCCCTCTCTCATCATGTAGTAGCGTAACCTCTCTCGGTTCCTCAACAATCTGTTCCTACGGTGCTCCAACAGCATGTCGGACAGGGTCGCCAGGGCGTTGTTCACTGACAGAACCTGGTGCCGCCTCTGGCGGATGACGTCGTACCAAGAGCCGTACGCCCTTTTCTGGGCGCCGCTGATCAGTTGCAGGTCGCGTCTTTCTATGTCAAAATCCCCCGCACTTTCAACGCTGTGCTCGACATCTCTCTTCGTTCTGCTTTTGGCTAAGGAACTTGACGGAGTCGCGGGAACGATAGTCGTAGAATCCTTTCGCTTCAAAGGTATATCCCAGAAAACATGTTCCGAAAAACCTTCGCTGTTGGCTTCCAAGGGTTGAACTGTTTGGTGACGCCTTTCGCCGCTCATCAGGATATCATTGAACACTGTCCACATGCTGGTCATCCTCAGCTGGACCACGTCATCGGGACTCAAACCAAGGCCTAAAAAGAAGTGCAGTAGATCCACAGGGAAGTTTGGAATCTGCGTTTCACTGTGGACGTCGTACGGTATGGGGGGAGAACTCTGTGGTTTCACTGAAACGTAAGAGCGAAAGCTCATCAAAAGGTGTCTGAAAACGCTCCGGCAGTCTCTGGGCGTCGTTTGGGAAATCCCGGAAAGAGACCAGGCATGTGTTACAGAAAGATTGTTGGGATTCCACTCCTTGTGTAGACATCTTTTTATTGACTGTATAGATAGAATGTTTTTCCTCGTTTGTGGTTGTCCCGATAAAGTGTGTAGAGTCAACGAAGTAAGTGTTATAGCGATGCAAAGCAAACTCCTATAAGGGGAGGTATATTGAAATATTGCAAACATTTTCCTTATTTTAGAGTTGTTTCCCTTCCTGAAAAGATAAAACAAACAAAGTTTTTAAAAAATTACAATTTTAGATGTAATGGCTAGATTTAAACGAAAATACAAAATTGCCATAAATCCAATACTTTTATTCATTGATTACAAATTTAGGACATACAAAAATGTTTTTAAAAATGCCGTTTAAGAGAATAAAGTAGAGGGGAAATGATTTAGATGGGATCAAGAAGAATGGCTTTCGACTTTGTTAAGTGTAAATGACAAGAAATAAGTTCCACTGTTCAACCCCCTCTTAGTTTTTCTTACTCGGCATGATATGTTAGTATAACAAATGTAAGGAAAACAAATGTTACGTAAAAGAAATCTTAGGTAAAATAAAGTTTTTAAAAATTTTTTACAAATTTTAGCTACAACAAATGTCATGTACAACAAATGTCATGTACAACAAATGTCAT
>JADKLZ010084329.1:12930518-12956971 GCA_021533235.1 Biomphalaria straminea
ATAAACATAAATTACATACTGTTAAACTCTCAACATAAACTTCATAAGGACACAAAATAAACATAAATTACATTACTGTTAAAATCTATCACAATAAAGAAGTAAAAGCTAGAAAGGAGCAGATAACCTAAATATTAGAGACAGTTCTTATGAGTTTAAAAGACGTTTTTTTTTCTGCTTTTCGACCTTTCTTAATCTCCCTCCTCCTTATCCCCAGGCATTTATAGGAATGTGTTAGGATTCACTTTTCATGAGTCTAATTAAAAGACCATTTCAGTAACTCAATCTGGACATTCCACAGATTTCAGGAGGGTGAGGACAAAGTGTGGACCCTCTAGATGGGTGGCTATCCAACCGTTTCTCCACAAACACAACTCATGCAAATCAATATGTTTTTAATGAGGAGCAGGATACAATAGGACCAAGTCAAACTGTGCAGGTCTTTGACCTAACATTACTTTTATTGAGAAAAATAATAATTGCTTGAAATAAACCTCCTTCACAAAAGATCGTTATGTCGTAGCACAAACTTTCTGCATGAGACCCAGGGGCGGACTGGCTAAATGGAAATTCGGGGGAATGCCCGGTGTGTCGGTACCCAAATGAGCCAATAGTGTAACATAATAGTATTATCTGTACATTTGCACACTAGCGCGTCAGTTCAGCACCGCTGGTGTTTACGTAATAAATGCAGTTCCTAATATGTCTTCACTCTTAAACACTAGTTTGTTATTTGTGTACTACAAATATTCTACAAATAGGGCCACCGCATTGGACACATGGAGGCCACTATGTACCGTATTGAATTGTTAAAGGTTTATAAATTCTCTATAAAAGTGGCCCCTTCTAGCGTCGTGTTTGAAAAAGAAATCTTGTACAGACTCTACAGAAGTGGTCTTCAACGGGGGCGTTATCACCCCCTGGGGGACGTTTACTAGATTTGGGCGGGGGCGCTGGAAGCCAAAGGGGCGGTAGGGGCGCTGGGCACAATAGGGGATGTTAAGGGGTGGTGGGCATACAGAGGGAAAGAAGAAACCAGAGGTGCACTAAATCAAAACAAAAAAATATCTTCAAAATTAAAGCTGGCAAAATAAATATAGACAAATTATAATTAGCTTGCATCTTACTTAACGTTAGAAATTGAGTTCGGGAATCCCATTTTCTATTTTAAAATTCTTAATCTTATACTGAAATCTGAGGGTATCTAGTGTCCTTAGATGTTGCGTGCATAAACGTTCAGGATTTGATAAACAAACTAGGTAATACGCCTTTTAGATTATAGTTTATTTTATCAACACATCTATATATATAATCCACAAAGAATTAGGTCAGACAACAACAACGAGTAAATAGGTAAGATCCCCTGGCGTACGCACCACGGTGTGAATGGACCCAATCCGCACTATTTCATTCACAAAATAGCATAGCATGCGGCGCAACGCTATTTTGTGAATGAATGTGGAATAATTTGTTCTTCATCTGCCAGTCTATATATATATGTCTATGGGTTTATATAATTCTCTTCTCCTCAAAGTTCAAAGGTTCAAGAGATAAATAAGTAAGGGGAAGATCCCATGGCGCACGCACGCGGTGTGAATGAAAGTGGTGTTTACATAATTCTCTTCTTCTCAGATTATTGTCATATTATTAAAAGTATTTCCAGATTATTGTGTCGTTAGACTATTGAAACTAGAACAACAATACACAGATAGAGTATACTTTCAGGTTTCACTTTAGAAAGTACTTTAATTACGTAAATTCGTTCATTAGACATGATTACGAAAGGTAACTTATCTCTCTATTCCTAGATCTAGATCTAGATCTAAATAGTAAAACTTGAATTCAACTCTAAGAAGATTATAGAACTACTCTTCGCAAATATAGTTTTATGATTTTGAACATGAACATAGCCTACTAATTATAGTCCATTTAATCAAATTAACATTCAAATTTGTTTTTCTAAACCATTGTTACATGAGTGCAGCTATATTCTTAATATCGCGTAAATTAAGGTCAATTAGCCATTTTTTTTTTTACTCTATTCATAGTATTTTTCATTCATGAATTCAAGCATTCGCTTTACTTATATCAAGCAATTGGGAAGATCCCATGGCGCCACAAGTTGTGAATGGGAAATAATATATCCAAATCCGCACTATTTTCATTCACAAAATAGCATAGCATTTTTTTTTTACTTTAAAAAGATTTTAATAATGTCCGGAAATTTCCAGGACTTTTTCGACCGGCGGCATAGCATTTAATAACATTTCAGGAGATTTCCAGGGGGCTCCTGGTCAATCAATAGAGGCCGCGGGAAATCTGTTATGTTTTATAAAATGGTTCAATTTAATAATTTATACACCTAAAAATAAGCACGGGTCCAAAGAAAGTGCGATACCCACTGTGGTCACATATGTTGCAGTGCCTAAGGCCTGCCTTGGAAAATAGCGGCGTATGATATGCCGCCGGTCGACTAGTGTTAATATATTGATATGTAAATGTTAATTAAGAAAAAACGTTAAAGCCAACATTCTAATAGAATAATTTAATATTTTTCTAAACAAAAAACATTGACAAAGTGTTATGAAAACTCGCTGGTATAAAATAATTTATTGCAAAGAGTGTTAGTGAATAGCTATTAGATAAAAAAACAAATGATGAAAAAGATGTTAGACTCTTGTTGTAAGAAGTTGCCTTAGCAGTGCGCGGGCCCTTGGCGAATGTCAAATGCAAGGCCCTGTGCTGTAAGGGTAGACTAGATATATCGTACCAAGTCAGGCTAACGGGATCGTCCGCCACTAACTCTGAAGGTCTTTTTTGTTACTAAACATACTATCTTACGTAATTACTGTTCTATTGGCATTTAAACTACATAAACTCGAAATTTCTCTAGCATAACTTCTGAATCTAATAAGTCCACAAAATGCTTTGTTAAAGACATCTGCTCTTTGTGGCTAACATCAATCGTGCAAACAAGGATGACAGGAAAATATGTCATTAGGTACATAAGCTAGTTTTGAATCCTATATCCGAGGTACTGGTCGTGAGCCTTGGAGTTTTAATTCGTCAAAGTTCTTTCATGGTTAGGTCAATTTTGTCAAGCATCTCAACCAAGCCTAAAAACTGGCGCATAACGTTTCTCAGTTCTTCAACGAAATGCGCTTTTTTTTGTGGTCATTTTATTATGCCTAGGTGAACTGTCACACAGTGATAGCCGCTTAGAATGTACAGGTCATAAGATGATCTCTTGGTCGCGACTGAACAGTATTTCGAAACCAAAAATGTGTAATGAGTATCATATAAATGCCCCGTAATACTGAGCAACAAGTTGTAATTTATGAGAACCGGTCTGGTTTTCTAACCTGACGGTGACAAGTTAATCTACTTTCGCGGGTCCCCTTTAGGAATTTCTGTGGCTTCATTTAATTATTCATCACCAAATTCTATGAGGTAAGGTGTTCAGTCTGGACCATGTGATGATGGTCTTGTTCAGATTGAACAATGTTAGTCATTTCAAAAAGTCATTTTGTCAAGTGCCCAAACAACTGGTACTGATTGACCTACTAAGTCAAATGTATTTGCTACATGAAATTCAAGTAATTCAGAAAGTGATTTCTACTCTATGTTGATGTTACCTTCTGAAACTTTTTTTTCTAAATCTGCGAACACAATGGTTAATATGATTCTTATAATCACAAGCACTGAGGACAAACGTTTTAGCAAAAGTTTCTCAATACAAACATCTAGAATTCTTGATTCAGTGCTCCGACTTGGTGTCTTATCTATGAAGCCTTATATGTAAAAGTTGGTTTAAGAAAGACGTCTCGTGAATTAACCGTAAGTCCTTTATTTAAAACCTTTTTGGTGATGTGGCCCGCGACACGGGTGTCGGAAATTAAAATGGCCCGCCGACCGAATAAGGTTGAACATCACTGCATTGAATGATAAGTATTGATAAACTATAATGTTTCAGTAGGCCTATAAAAAGAAAAATAATAATAATAATAGTTGGATTATTTATAATAGGTTATCAGCATACATCGCAATTATCTGAATGATATATTTTTCAAGTTAAAAATATGGAAAGGGTTTCACACGAATACTCTCTTATATCCTTCCACGCCGTTTATTCAAAACATTTACTTATCATAGAACAAGACAAAGACTAATACTGGTTTATAAATTCTTATCTGGATTTTTTTTTGCTTGGTGATAGGGGGAAAGTGATGAAACAAAAAATGTTTTCTGTAACGTTTATTTCTTAACTTTTTATAGCCTAATTGTCAAACAGGTAAAAAGAATGTTTCGTGTGTGTTTGTTGGTGTTACTGCTATATACATATAACAAACATTTTCATTTGTAGAGCTAAATATACATACACTATGTATATACACATAAACACTTTTTTTTAAAGTTTAATAGGCAGTTTTATCCTCCATTACGCAGCACAATATCGCACAACAAATCGATGGCAGCGGATGTGTGTGTGCAATACGAAAGTCTTAAGTCAAAGGAGGCGGTGTTGCAACTGTTGTTATGAACAATGATATTCAAAAAATACTAGATCTAATACACACTATAGTTCTAATTTTTGTTCAAAACTGGTGTGACCCGCATGGGCCGCCGTCGAGTTTGCGTTAACACAAACTTCCCTTATTATCTTGCTTTGAGTCGTAACGTGACTTTTAATTAATAATATGATACATTTAGATTGTACTTATGTTTACAAGCAATGTTTTTTTCTTGTTCTGATAAAAATTTTAACTTTGAACTTTTTTTTTTGCTTTATTTTATAATATGCATATGCTATGTATGATGGTGTATATTATCAAATAAAATATTTAAAATATAGAAGAAAAAGATTCGTTAAAATTTATATATATATTCTTTTTTTTTCTTTCATATAATTCTAGTCAAGTAAAGCTACATAGGGTGCAAGTACTATTTTTGGTACAAAAAAAATAAATAAATATATTTCGTGAAAAGAAAAAGTAAAATAAAACATACTTACCTATTAATATTTAATGTGTATACTATTTAGGCTCTTTTTAATTTCGGTCCTTTTTTAAAGAGCCTTTATTCATCCCGATTACTCCAGGAAATAAGAAATCAGAACCGGGGAGATCATTATCAAATCCAACCAGCAGCAGACGGCTTCACTGTCTTGAGTTTGGCGCTCTTTCTAGTTGTCTTTATCAATTCCTTCAGTTTGAAGACTTTTCGAAGAGTAGAGATTAATCTGGGAGGCGGTAAAACTGAATGCGTTGCTTTTAACTCTCTCGGAGACGCTGCAAAATCGCTCAATTAGCGGCGCAGCGCAATATCGCACAACAAATCGATGGCAGCGGATGTGTGTGTGTGAGATGAAAGTCTAAAGTCAAAGGAGGTGGTTTTGCAACTGTTCTATGAACAATGATACTCGAAAAGTACTAGATCTTATACACACAACGTTTCTTTTTCTTGATTAAAACTTGTAGACTTCATTTAAAGATAGTGTTAGAAAGTAATTATTAAGTAATAGCTTTTTGACGAAAGTTAAGTAAAAGTACGAATGTTTCGCTTTAGTGAATGTTTAGATAGACTTAAGTATTTTGTCTCTACTGATAACAACACCTAGATCTAGCTACTACCTAGACGTTGTTTAATAACCTCTGACAACGCTCGCGCTTTTCATCTATCTTATTCGACATTATTGCAACCAGGCATGTTCTGGAGGGGGAGGGCGAATCGTGGTAATGCTGTCTGAGAGGAAGAGTAGAAGATAAGAGCAGGGAGCGGTGGGGTGGTGGCAGGATGGCGAGAGATAGATCACTAATTACCTAAAACAAAACAATAAGATAATCTTTCATAAAAAACATTTTTACTTTTAAAAAATGTGTGTAGGTTGTCATGCATAAAAAACTAAACACCACTCCTAAACCTGAAATCCAATTTTAAAAAAAAACATGGATTAGAGTAGGGCGTAATTGTCCTATATTATTAGTAGGAAGGCCAAGGACAAAATGCAATCAGAAAACTAAATTAAATATGAGTTGTACGAGTTTATGTTTTATATTTAGAAAAAAAAAACACTCGAGAAATCATTTGTCGTTCACTTTTAATCTTGCAACATGCAAGCATCTATTTCAAGAAATAAACTAGATCTATGTATATTTTTTAAAACTTCTAGTCAGATAAAGTGAACATTGTGAAATTAAGAAAAAAAAAAACAAGATAATAAAGAGTTAGTGGAAAATCACAAACTCAAAGTAGAACCCTATGGGTCCAGTATTCAATAAGTATTTGAAACTAAAATCTATACTAAGTATATTTACGACACTATAATACAAAAGTTGGTGCAAAATAATGTATAGAAATCCAGGGAAGAATCGGATAAGGCTAAATTTTCCATAAATTAGAAATGCTTATTATATTTCTTACATTAGAAATAATAAAATTGAGTTTCAAATGCAAAAGACATTTAAAAAAAAAAAAGCCAAACAAAATAATACGGTAATCGAGAAAAAAAAATACATTTTTAATTATTGTGGAAACCTACGAAACATTAACAGGTCTAACTGAAGAATATATAATCTATGTTTATTTAAAATTGTTTAAATACTTTGCTTGCTCATTAAAATTTATTCCAAATAAATGTATCTCCTGTAGAAGTATAGAGTGATGTAATTCTGTCACAAGTTGCCTACTCGTTATCAACAATAAAAACCGTATATCCGTTTTTTCTCAAAATGCAAACTAGCCATTGTGTAAGCCATTAGCCTATAAATATTTCTTTTAATTTTAAGGACTGATAGCCTTGTATAGCTAAAAAAAAAAGTTAGATTTTATTTTAAATACCTCCACACACAAAAGTTGTATTTACAATTCTTTGTAAATTGTAAAACTGGTAAACTGACTTAAAAAAAAATTGTGCTTTTTTTTTTTTTTGTTTTGTTAGTCTGTTGTTGTTTTTTTAAGATTTCAATGACAAATACTTTATTAGAATAATTGATGATCTGTAGCACAGAAATACATTATATACAATTTACAATTAAGTTTTTTTTTTAAATCCTGTCTATGACGTCACATATTGCTTGAACCAATTAGAACACTTATTGGGACCAAAAAGGAATTAATATTGACTTTTAAATAAAGCGTTGTTCTCTAGGACAAGTTATTCAATTTGAAAAACAAGACTGACTCAGCACGAAGATGATATCGTAACTTGTTTTTTTTTAAGCCAAAATTATTTAACTTTATATATCTTTCCACTGTGTATTGTAATTTCTCTTTATTGGTGATTACTATATAAGACTTTCAATTTTTGTTTTAAAAATGATGTATTTATATGAAATAACTATTTTAAAAACAAAATGGTTCGATTTTAGAATACCATTTATCATTGCAACAATTTTTATCTAAAGAATATAAAACACAATTAAATCACCATTAATCCTTGGGGTCTAAACGTCACAGACTGACGGTTGGACGCAAGGACAGATACACTACACAAAATTAATAAAAACTTTTATTCTTTTCGGGGTTCCTAGTTTAAAAATTATGATATAAACTTTTTGAATTGAAAAGACATTCGAAGCAATGGGGAGCTAAAAAAAAAACACATATCTTATAATACAAGAGAGAAGAAGAACTAGACATACGGAGATCACAATAAAGCATGAAGAGTTGTTGCCACCAATGAGGGATAGGGTGGAGGGAGGAGGAGGTGCGAGCTATAATTTATAAATTAAAAATTAAGTCGCAGCAAACTAATTCTAAATTTGCATGTGGCTGGGGATTATTTACTGGTCTGTCCTTTTGTCCTGGGGAAATCATTCGCTGGCTCTCTACTAGCTGCCTTAAGTAATCGTATATTCAAGATCCTATTAAACCCTAATGGTACTCTGGCATGATACAGCGACTGTCCGGGACGTGAAGGCGTTGTGCTGGCTGCACAATCATGGGATTGATTAGAAAGATGTCGTGCAGGTCTTTGGATTGAACAAGTGACCACAAAAATGGCGAGTCGGTAAATGATAGCTGGGGTGGGGGCGGCTCTGATAGTAATACAATTGTTAGCACATTTATGTAGGCTACATTAGAATGGACAAAAACAAAAATGTCCGGTCCTGTATATATATATAAGATGTAAAGGTCATCTGATTCTGTGGCCCACGGTTAACGAGGGTGTCATGTGGCCAGCACAACGACCAACCACCTATACTTTTCCCCAACTAATGTCAGGTACCCATTAGAGCTGGGGAACGGATATCGAAAACGGCTCTAAAGGTTTTCCTAGGGACAGATTATATATGTCTTTGGGAAACAAAATACTAACTAACTGGCCGCACTAAAATCATTTGGTTTGGAAGTTATAATTTCATAATAATATCTTCTAACACTAAATTTGTCTTGAGGTCTAGATCAGGGGTCTCAAACTCATATCAGCACGAGGGCCGCAGTGGAAAGTAACAACCAGTCAGCGGGCCGCACCACGAAAAGAGTATGTTTTTTTCATTAAATTTTACAAGCACTACTGTCACTGCAGTTAAATGCTAAAATAAAGCTTAATTAATAATTACATTAGTGTAGTTTATTTCAAGCACAGGCAGTTTAGTTTACTAATATAAGTTGACAGGTTGTCTCTGTCACTAATAAAAAAGCAGGAAAAAAAAATACAGAAAAACATAATTACTAGGCCTACTACTCGCCCCTCATGTTTCCCTTCCACTCAGCTGAGAGCGTTTGGCAGAGACCAGATTATGGACGTTAGGCTTGAAGTCGCATGTAGTGGCAGCCGCAAGGTTGCTCTCAGATGCTAAACAGTCAGTCTTGATCGTAATGCTGTTTTTTTTAAATCTCCATTCTAAAGAAAAACTGTCGTACGTACTTCCAAACGTTGCTAGAATTGTAGCAGCTGCGCAGAATATGTTTTGAAACTTCTCTCTGGGGAAAAAACCGGTAGAAATCTGGAACGCCAACATCTGCGTATTTTTAGTTCAGAACAGTGTCACACTGCAGGTCCAGTAGTTACATTTGGACTCCCTCTGAAACGTTTTTAATGTAACTGCGAATAGAGTGGCAACAAGGAAAAATTGTGGTTAGAGAGCAGTAAATTTCTGAAAGCGGTTTTCAAAATCATCCAGTAGTCTGGAGAGGATGTCTACGTAGTCTTTCAAGCGCTGTGATTCAACTGTTATGCTCTGTAGGAAAGAGAAATGAGCCAGGTTTCCATCTGCCTGCTGAGTGGCCTACAAAATCAGCTTGCATCTGAATGATTTAATGCGGTCAAACATCACGGTAATCAGCTGCTTTGTGCAATGTAGTATGTGAATTGAGTGCATTGAAAAGTTGCGTGATGTCAGTAAGAAAAGCAAGATCCGACAAAAACATTGGGTCACTGAACTGAGGTACGTCTCTGTCTTTCATTGTCATGAAAATGCTATTTCCCATCTCAGTTAAAAAAAATCTCTGCAGCACTTTTCCACGACTCAACCATCTGATTTCCATATGATACAGCAACTTATCTGTGGTTGAGACCCCGTGCACGTATGAAGTTCAGCGTCTTTACAACATCCATTACGTTCTCCATTTGTAGACTTTTGCCACAGAGTGCTTCTTGGTGAAGAAAAAGTGTATGGCTGCAAAAGGTCCCGCCAAGTTGAGCTGATTCCGTTTCTCTATCATTAATCCAACAATCCAACCGTCTTTTAAGTCTTCATCCATAGACCTATCACCAAACTGGAATCTTCTATATATGCCTATCAGATATCTAGATTCAGTAGTCTGGCCCAGACCACCGTCCTGTAATGTTGCCATGTCTGGATCTGCATCACTAAACTATAATTTTATATAGCCTACTCTGATTTATAGGGGACGCGGTGGTCGAATGGTTAAGCACTTGAGATCCTGAGGTCCTGGGTTCGAATCCCGGTGAAGACTGGGATTTTGGATGTCGGGATTTTTAGGGCGCCCCTGAGTCCACCCAACTCTAGTGGGTACCTGACTTTAGTTGGGGAAAGTAGATCGCAAGGTCTGAAGGGGGACACTTTACTTTTTTTTTACTTACTCTGATTTATCTATACGCTCAGGGCCTATCATAAGCCACTGCAGCCTATGCGGTCGCAGTGGGCCCCGCGCTTTAATAGGCCCCGCGCTAATTCAAGGTGTAATTTATAAATTGCAAAAAAAATACGAAAAAATCCTGGAAATCTCCTGAATTTATTGAATTTCTTGAAATCTCCTGAAACCTCATTAAATTCTCCATAAAAATATAAAAATTGTCATTTGTGGGTGTCATTTATTGTGAAACACGCTAATCCTAAGCGCGAAAAAAAAAAAAAAAGGCATGGTCAGCTCTCATGTAATAAAATGTAATAATGAGGCGAGTTTTTACCATAATCGGTAGTTTGAATACTTTATTTACTTTTATAGTCACTTGCATATAAATATGCCATTGGTTACAAGGTTCGTAAAGTACAGATCGCATTTTAACCTAGTCAATTTTTTTTCTTATACACAATCTTAATTTTCAATTATTACCCTTATTTCCATACAGACTAGGCCCCGCGCAATCAGTTTCGCATAGGGCCCCGCACTTGCTAGGACCGGCCCTGTATGCGCTTAACCATATTTTTTTCGGGGTGGGGTGGGGTGGGGGCTTTTTTTTTAATCTAGCATTCATTAGTTATTAAGAGCAAAGTAATCCCTCTTATAGAGTGTTATCAGATTTATAAAGGAGTAAGTGTCTTTTAATTTTAAATAAAATGTCTACGTTACTTGTGTAGTGCTATTATTTTGTTTAGAAACTTTATTTAGTAAGAATTTCAAATTAAATCCTTAAGACTAAGCAAGGCGCACTATGGAATGGTCCTCCGGAATTGCAAGACTGTTCCAGAAGTGAAATTATTGAGACAATGTCGATTTACTTTCCACTTGAATAATGATATTGTTGTTGTTTTGTTTTTTTGTGTTGTTTTTTTTTACGCCCTAATCAATAGAAGAGCATCAAACAGGCAGAATTAAATAGGACAGTCCAGTTTCTTAATTCCGCTCGTTCATGGCAGGGGCGGACTGGGTGTCAAAATCGGCCCAGGCATTTCTATAACACTCCGGCCCATTAATTGTATATTATACAAATAATATCAGGTGGCCGAGCCTTGCTCGGTTAAATAATTTATACTAAGAAAGGTAATATACTACTGCTACTGGTGCTACAGCCCATGGAAAGATATGGTCTGCTCTTACACATCCCTCCATTCATATATCTCCTGGGCCTTTCGTCACCACGCCCTAACGGTAACCCCAAGTTTAGATATCTTGTTCAGTGTAAGAAAGTAAGGAGCAGTAGAGCAGCTGTGTAATCACCATTTCCTTTGTTTTGGTACGGGACATTAGACACTGAAGCATGAACACATGGTCATAATTTTACCAGCAAAATTATAATTATAATAAGGCTTGACATCAAATCCGAAGATTAATGAGGAAATCTACACCGCTCTACGCAATTAAAGTGTAAACAATTTATTAAGCACTTAAAACGCAATAACTAATCATACATCGGTACATTTAATTTCATTACTTTCCTTCCATAGTTCTATAATAAATCAATCTTCAATAAGATGGTGCGCAAATGTTTAATTAGGTCCATTGATACTTTACAACTCGTTCTTGTTTGCATTGTAAGCCTAGTAACGTAAGCAGCGTTTTTCCCGTTTACGTCATGGAAAACTTTCATTCATAAATTTTCCATTTCATTCATAAATTATTCTGACCAAAATTAAATTGAGACATTTTCATATCGAAATAACGGTCGAACTCGAGTTTTCCCGATGTGGCCAATGAGTTCAGATTTTTTTTCTCACTAATACGCACATACCTTGAAATTTTAAAGAAAATCGTTAGAGCCGTTTTCGAAATAAAATTTATAAATAAATAAATATATATATATACAAGAATTGCTCGCTTAAGAGTATAGGATTATCCAGAAAATCTTTATGTTAAGTGTATCCATGTAGCCATAACTGTAAGCATGCTCTATATTTCTATAAGAAATCTAGCCCTTATGTTGCTTTTTCATCGCTAAAAGTGTGTAGGCCCGAAAAAGATGAAGCCTACGGATGTAGACTATTAGATTATTTTGGAAAATATGCTAAAAGAAATTAGTATTAGGACCTACAATGTTGAGTCTGTAAAAGACTCTTTTTAAACACGACGCTCAGAGGGCCACTTTGTTAAGGGAATATTATAAAACCTTTAACAATTCAATATGTGACCAAATGGCATTAATGAGACCCTTTAGGTAACCCTACCGGCTCACTAGGGTACCGGCCCACCGGGTATTTGCCCGAATGCCCATATAGCCAGTCCGCCCCTGGTTCATGGTATACGTGTACGCCTAGGCTCCGCCTAGCTGTGAGATAGAGTGATATTTAATGTGTCAATGGCTTATGTAACACACACCTTCAATTTTTTAGTTTATCTTTTTCTTACTTTTAGAATGCATTCTCTTCATGGAGTGGAAAGAATAACTTGGAAGAAGATGAGCGTAAACTGGAAGAGTAGGCCTATACCGAAGAAAAAGTCTAACAATTTTCCTAGAAATTGACAGTTTATGAAGAACTATATCTTTCAGAAACAAATATTAAAAAAATTGACCACACAATTAAAATAAGTATATTTGGCTCCTTCTGTCTTGGAAGATAATGGATGTGCCTAGATGAGTCACTGGCTTTGGTTTCGTCCAGAGACGGAGCCGAAAGTTACAAACCAAACAGGCTCATATATAGATCTAAAGAAATAGGTCCATACATCGTCGATATCTTCTGGGCTTTTTAAAGAGAGATCAAAGAAGCAAATACTTTTTATTTAATATTTTTGTTATCCTGGTATTTCTGTGGAAAAGTTATGTGAAGACACCATCAAAGTTGTTGCCCTCTAGCATTTCACCAATTTATCCTAGGGGGGTGCGCTCTCCAGTTTGAGAAGCCTTGTCTTTATCCCAGTTACCAGCCCTTGATCAAACAGTCAACCTAAAGTAGTCACGAGCTGGCTGAATGCGCGCGCACCCACATTATCATCCCGACCTAATACTGATATTATTTCTTCCTACCCCGGAGACAACAGTTAAATAGCGAAACAAAAAACAAAATACTTTGAAGCAGAAAGTGTGTGAGTGTGTGTGTGTGTGTGTGTGTGTGTGTGTGGAGTGGGGCGCTGAAAGGGGGGGGGGAGGGAATACGCTGAGAAGGAAGAAAACAAAAAGGTATCTCCGCAGCCCTAAGGCATCGTGCGTTTCTCAGCGACCCACACAGGAGGCGAGGAATCGACGATCGTAATAAGATGACGCCCGACAAATGAGCAGCAGCCAAATGTCACAAAGTCGGCCACGGCGAGCAATTAGTCAAATAAAGCCGTAATAAACCGAAAGGAGGAGGGGAAATGGGGGTATATATTTTTTTATTTCCTTCATTTATATAAATATTATTATTCTTTAAAGAATACTTGAACCTTTTCTATGTGGATTTTAAGAGGGCTCATAAAATACTTAGAAAGACATAAAGACAGGTTTCTTATTCCATACGCAAGAACAGATACACATTAATGCTCCTTCTTCCCTTGTGCGTATAAAGCACGGGACGGATTGCCTGAATCAGCAAGGAAGGTCCATGACTTAGTAGAGTTTAAGTTGCTAGGGTGCATGACTAGATTCATAGGCCTACAAAGATTGGAGTTGGACTTAATTATTTTCCTTTTTGAAAAAACATCTGTAATTTGTAAGATAAGGAAGATAATAAATACTAGTTGACCGGCGGCATAGCATACGCCGCTATTTACCAGGGCCGGCGACCGCAGTGGGGCCCGCATTTCATAGGACCCGCAATTTTATAGGACCCGCTCTAATTTAAAGTGTAAAAATTATTAAATTAAGCCATTTTATTACTTACAACAGATTCCCTGCGCCATCCTGTCGATTTAACATCCCTATAATTATTTGTCTGTTAAGCTATTGCTTTAAAAGAAATCAAACACATTTTTAACATTTTAAAATATACCGGTAGTCATTTTGTCTCTCTAACCTTGCTAATGCTTTTTTTTTTCCACCACAATTGTTCACAAATACTCGTATTAAAGGTCTTTTGCAAGTCAATGGATTTTTTTTTCTAAGGAATTATAGCATGTTTGCGCTCTAGAAAACTATCTCTGTGACTATTAAATACATAAATAATTCGAGTTTTAAATATGGTTCTCATTTTTCGCATTATAAAATAAGTAAAGCCAATGCGTTAAAAAAATGATTAATGGAGCTAAAAATAGATTACTTGTTGCATTGTGTTGTTGTTGCCCGTCTGACCTATTTACTTTGAGAAATATTATATAGATGGAAATAACTCCAAAAAAAAGTAACATTTTTACATGTTGTTCGTTTGGAATTTGACATGATGTCGCCACTTCGAAAGTAAAGGACGAAATATTTTTGAAAATGTGTAGCTTTAAAAAAAAAAGGAAGCTCTTAGTCCAGATAAAATAAATTTTTATTAACATCACCTACTCTTTGTATGAACATAGGGTCTCGGTAAAAACACGTCACTCCCAATGGTCTCTTGCTAGTCTGTAATTGCTTCCTTGCTCTTTCCTGTTCACTTAGGTACACTGCGTCAACATGTTCTTTTTTTTTTTTTGATCTCCTGCACTGTGGGTTCCAATCTAAGGCCTATCTACCTATGTTGTCATGGGCGTAGCCAGGATTTGTTTTCGGGGAGGGTTTTGGGGGATGGGGGGGGGGGGGTTCATATATATCATCTTGACATCTTTTCTTATGGTGTTATTACCAGCCCATCTTCACGATCTAGGGCCTGTCTAACTCTGTTGTTAGCATCTTTTCGTAGGGTGTTCTTACTAGTCCATCTTCCTAATCTAAGACCTGTCAAGACCTGCTGTTGGCATCTTTTCTTAGGGTGTGAACAATTAATTTCCACCTTCTGCCCCAGTAGGCCTATATTTCTCTGTCTCCCAAAGTTTGCTGCTTTCTACTTTGTCATTCCACTGTATTTTCATAATATATTGAACGCAGTTCGAATCTAAAATGTATCTAATAACTGAAAGTAATTGTGCAGACTTTCGGATCTATATAAGAAGCACAAAATACCCTTGCCTGATACATGTATCAACAGAAATCTTACATTAGCAAACGGATACGCATGACATTTCTGGTTCCTTTTACCACTTAGGTCTTAAACAAAATATAGTCTGGGAACAAATCAAATGGCGTAGACGCTGTGTAACGCTATTAACTACACATTGCTTAAAGATCATAGACATAAATAAATATAGACTGGCCAATAAGAGAGTTTTATGTAGCAAATTTGTGAATTGCGTTAATGTGTACTTTAATGATGTCTATGAGTTTTGTTTAATCTCTAAGCCTGAAGATCATGCAATGTTTAATTTTTTCACAATTCGGAAATCCGAATTCAATAGATATACATGTTTTCAAGTTACATAAAGTTACTTTCTTATTCCAGTCTATATTTATTTATGACTATGGTTAAGATATTTTCTCTAATTCGGAAGATATAGGATGAATGTAGTTTCACATGTCTTTGCAAACCAGTTGCTACCCGCATATTTTGCCACACCTGATACTAACAAAGCCATTGTTCACCGGGGGTCTACATAGGTTTCTACTCGTTGACTGGCATTCTCATTCAGGACAGTGCGCAAACTGTTTCTGAAATCTATTGGTTTATTAAACCCTTTAATGAACGGTTAAATTAGTGTTTTTACTGTGTGCTCGAATAGCTAGTAATTCTTTTCCAAATAAATATATGCATCAACTGTCATATTTCCATGAAAAACATTGGAGCCATTTTCGAGAAGTAAGTTCATCCACCAAGTGCATATGAATGTGCAAGCTGAATAGAGCCTTTCTTTAAAAAAAAAGGACCATTTAGCCTGATAACTCCATCATCGTCTCGTCTGCTAAATGAAGGATGTCATGATTACATTGACATCAATGTACATGCCAACCTTGAACTTTAGGTCTAGCACACAGTTACACATCACCATTGAGTCTACGGCAAGTCTAAAAGTACACTGCCAGGTGCCGAGATCAATCTTTCTCATCAGTTGATACGATTACAGACCGTGAACTCATCACAGTGGAAGCGAAATGCGCACGTGAGTCTATAATCATTTCATACCACCCCCACCCTACATTTTTGTGTCCCCCCTAAAACAAAAGTGTAGGGCAAAAATAAATATTAATTACTCTTGTGCTAAGTAGTTACCGTAAATGGTTGTTGAGGACGAAAAGATGTCATCTAGACCTTTACGTCTAAATGCGTGGGCGCTCAGAACAGAGAGGTCTACGAATATTATTGATGAGTGACAAGCAATTTCAAAAGTCGGACTTTATTGATTGTAACCACCACATAGTCTGTTGGTCTGTTAGGGCACCACACATGATCTGTCGACCGTCTCTCTCCATTCCATTCTTTTGTTGCCATGACTAGAATCTCTTTAAATGACAGGTCCATCCATTCTTTGAAAGTTGTCTTTTTTTCTAAACGGCTTCCTGGTTGTGTGGTATGCGTTCTGGACCTACGAGTGGATAGGGATAGGGTTTAAAAATCTTCAACTCTAAAGGAACACTAGCTGAATGTTTTTCCTACAATTTGCTTTAAATATAAAATGTCAAAACGTTATTATCCACAAAGAAGTGCCCTCCGCCCAGGATGAGGTGTCCAAGGGAACGTATACAGTTAGGTATTAGTTGTTTTATGTTTTACATGTTTCGGACGTTCCTTCAGAGTTGAAGATAGTTACTTCCAAGTCCAAACCTCCCGCAGGACGACGGGGGATGGGAGCGGGCAGGGTTTGAACCCGGGACCATCGATAAATCCAAACGACAGTCCAGCGTGCAAACCGCTCGACCAGGCAGCCATACTGGCTGACATTTTCTTACGGTTGAGTCCCGCAGCCTTTGCCATGTTAGGGTATAACCAAAATTCATCAGTTTTGGATTCAGAGTTTTTTTTTGTTTTCCTAGGTGAGTATCTAGTCAAGGCGAACAAGCCATTCATGCCAGAGAATTAGGCTTATAGCTATTCTACTATCAACTGATCTGATACTTTCTGATTACTCAGTTTTAAATTATATTTTATTAATTAAAATTTCAATGTTATTTTTTTTGTTAAACCAGTTATTCGGTAGTCCACCAGAAACGTTTTTAAATCATATCAAGGGTCACTCTATGTAGATCCAATCTCACATTGCCAAGAGACAAATTACAAGTTTCAAAACAAATGGAAGCAGTGAAAGCTTATTTGAATGTTGGCTAGAACCACTAGCGGATCCAGAACTTTGGAGTGGGGGGGGGGCGATTTTTTTCCAAACCCTAACCCTAATGCCCAGTAAACCCTAACCCAATGCATAAACGTGTGTACAGCATATATATATATATATATAAACGAGAATAAAAAAGCAGTTTTTTTAACCTTTGTGGAAAAAAACAACAACCAAAAAACAGTCATGTTGAGGCAATCTGGGGGTCTGAGGGAGGGCTGTAAGCTTCGCCAGTGGAATTCGGGGCAAAGCCCCGACGCTAAAAGCATTTTCTTGCATTTTTAACTGCTGAAACGAAATTGATGCCACCACCCCCTCCGGACCCCACCATATCGGCCAACATACTAGAGGGGGGCAAAATAATAAAAAAATATGTAGAAATATAAAATAATTAGTATATATTATTAACATTTAAAGTAATAAATTCATATACCAATTGTGTGATCGCCCCTACCCCCCCCCCCCTGGATCCGCCAGTGGCTAGAACTGACAATAATTTGTTACTGTGGTACACAAATATGTATAAAAATAAAACAACATCAGTTTATCAATCACATAATAATATATTCCTTGAGTACAAATATGTTACAAATAGACTTTGTTATAGAATAAATGTGTATACATGTATATTTAAAAAATTGTAGTTCCTGAGTGGTATAAACAGAATTAAAGTAGACAATCCAAAGGTCAGCATTTAGTTTCTCTTAGACCTGTTGTCTCAGTGAGTCATAAGCCAAAGATGGGCACATCTCTTCCAGCATTATCACTGCCTGTATGTTGTTCTATCTCTCGTTTAAACACTCTGTACAAACTGATGATTTCATTGTGGTGAGCCTGGAGAAGCAGAGGGAAAGTGTTTAAGGAACATCAAGCAAGCTGCAGGGGGTCAATGGAGCAGAGTTTGTGTTACATAAAGCATCAGCTATTTAACCCCAATCTCTTTCAACATCAAAACCAAAACTTTCACATTTTTTGTCCTCCAAAAGTTTCTAAACAGCTATGTGCCATATTATGGTTCTGGGAGAACTTGAATCATACAAGATAAGACTTTAAGGTTTAAAGTAAAGGGCAGGTAGAGATTTGAGCTCTTGAAGGAAGAGTGATCCTAGATGAAGTCACACACAGTCTTTATTAACTGACAAAAAATCATCTTCTACTGTGGACAACTGACCTGTGAACTCACATGTCCTAAGCTGATTTGATTCTTCAAGGGAATTGTCATTTGTAGCATGTGCTAGCATTGTGCTAGCCACATAAAAAACTACAGCAATTATTTGTAAATGAATATTTCATTAAACACTTTGTATTAATATCAAAATAGTGTTTGTAAACTTGATGAGCATTTTTGAATTGTTGTACTTCTCCAGACTGAGGACATGATTGTTCCAAAGTGTATATTTACTCTCACTCCTTTTATTTGTCTCCAGCTTCCCATTCTCAGATCAAGTTGAAATTTTGAACAATTATTTATAGTTGAAGACAATACATAAATTAATTAAAAAATTAGTTAATTAGTTTATCAATTAGCTGTAATTAATTCATTTTACTTTTATAGAAAAGTGGGAGATAAGCATTGTAGTATTGAGACATGCATCAGTGATTGTGCAGTGCTTTCCCTTATGTTCTACTTTTGTAAAAATATTTAAAAAACATTTACTTGTTACTTTATTGGAAAAACTTGAGCCTCTAGGGACAAGCAAATGTGTGTAGAAGGAAGAGAGAGAAAAAGGTTTGGAATTGATTTTGGATGATCTTTTGTGAATTCTATGAATTATTGTTTTCAGTTAGACTAATTCTTTAATTTTATTGGACTAAAATAGTGACTTGGGTGTCCTGCAAATGAGGCTGTGACTTCAAGAAGCTGCAACAAGATAACTATTTTTGAACCCTTAAACTTAACACTATATCGATAAAAACTGTCTATTTACGAATATCTTCTTTGACAAGCTTAAAGGAGGATGAAGTAACAGAGGCGCCCACCATAAGCGCTATAACGATCAATTCAGGCGCAATTTTACCCTAACTGGCATACAGGACTGTAGCTGAAAGCAGATCTGCAGGTTGCAGCTAGGTTAGTGTGGTCAGGTCAAACTTTGCACTCAACCTTAATCCTCGGAATTGAAGATATTGCCAATATTATTATTGCCCCTGAGTTATGCATTTTTGTATAAAACTTTAAAAATGTCTCTGAAACCTTCTCTCACCTCAACAATATCCCTCATTTCATGGGATGTACACCACTTGAGAACATTTGGGTCTGGCACCAAAGACTCCATGAAATGAGAATACTCCATGAATATTTCTTTGTATCTCTTCACCTCAGCAGGAAGTGTCTGGATCAGCTCAGTGTGCCGGAGCAACAAGCGACGAAGCTGTGAGCAAAATCAATAGTAAAAAGTTGAAATTAAAAAAAATTTAAATATTGAAAAAAAAAATATATATATATATAATCAAACTCCAGAAGCAAACTTAATGCTTGATATTTCTTTTTGACAATATATTTCCAATTCAGAAAACCAATTTCTTTTCTTATTTAAAAAGAAGACCAGTCTGAATATTCAAAACAATCAAATATGTGGCCGGTATTCAAATTGTCTGCAAGCGAGACATGAGAACCATGGGCATTGACCAAAGTATGTGGGTGGAGATAGCCCAAGACTGGACATCATGGAGACAGACTGTACTTTCTGGTACGAACATTGCTGAATGCAAAAGAAATAAAGCTGCATCAGCCTAGAGAAAGAAAAAGAAAGCTGCCCTGTCAGCTAGCCCTAGGTCAGATGAATATAAATGCACGAACTGTGGCAAACTATGCCAATCCAGAATTGGCTTGTCAGCCACTACAGATTCTGCTCCATCTCAAGATGTAACCAAAGCCAGTGACTCATCTGGGCGCATCCATTGTCTTCCGAGACAGAAGGAGCCATATATATATAGATAGATTCAAATTGGATTCAAATCAAATTGAGTATAAGTAAAATTTCAAATCTAGACAAGTGATAGATTAACAGCAGAGTGCCAGGAGCAGAACTAGACTCACCACCCAACATCTCAGGAACAGGTAACAACATTCATACAAAGTGAGGACCCCCTTCATAATAATAAAAAATAGTTTTATTTATAAAGCGCTGTTAAAAAACAAAATGTTGGCTCAAGGCGCTGTTATAACATTACAAACACAAGAGCTAAAATGACAAACTAATCTAAAAAAAGTTTTAAACAGGTAGGTCTTAATGTTCTTCTTGAAATAGTGGTCACAAAATGGACAGAAATTCCCACTGCTAGTGAAAAGAGCTAAGTGATACTTGGGCATAGGCCTACCAGCCACCATATGACAGCAAAAAATCGTTAGAAAGAGCTTATACTTTTACAAGCTAACAGCAGCTCATCAATTAATTAAAATTTTCTTCAATAGCCTACTACAAAAGATAACTGTGAACTTATCAACAATATTTTTACTATCATTTTCCTTATGACCTCACGTTCTTTCTATTCAGTTCAATTCTGTTAGTTATAAATCAATGTGAATGATTCTAAATAAAAAAAGAAAGTACCGAATACAAATACTAAAACAATTAGTTATCAGATATAACAAATAATATAGTTTTTTTTCCCTGGTTATCTTTATTTTCATATTTCAATTTTTTAAAAATCCTTTAAGTATTCAAATTCATAGTGAAAAAAACGGTATTTCCACTGGGCTAATAAGAACAATGCATAAATTTTAAAGTGAATAACTAACAATCTCTATTCATGTTCTTGACAATTTCAATGCATCAAGTCTACAGCCACACACTCACTCGACTCAGTTTCATCTGCATCTCTGCCCAGGAGACAATGTTCTCAAGAGATTCAAATATCCTCTGAATGAACTGCTCCAAGATTTCATGGAGGTAGCCGCTGTGAGGTGACAAGTCAATTCTCTCCAGTTCCATCACACAGTAGTTTAGAGCTTCCTCAACCTGAAACATTTACATACAAATAGTGTTATTGACAATAATGCTCAAAACCCATGCAAATATTACTTTTATACTATGAAGAAAAGACTAACATAGTTGTAATTTATTCTAGCAAAAGAAAAATATAAAAAAAAAAATTAATCTATTTTTCTAATCTATGCTTTATGTGTGAGAAAAGAGATATAAGCACTTATTTGAATTAAAATTAAAGGCCATAGCTAAATTGGATTTTAATGCTTTTCAATTATTTTTTTATACAACGCAAATTTAATACCTGTAACATTCCCAGTGTGCTATGGTCCAATATCATTTTTTAACCAATGGGAGAGGGGTATCCGGGAGAAGGTTTTCGGTGCTGCCTTTAGGAGCTCAGTGTTGGGAAGCCAGGTCGAGAGGCTAGGTACACTTGAACTTGGCTTGGCTCATCTACCTCTGAAGGGGGCTCGAGGTTCGATACCAGACTCGGCCAGAGTTGTGTTAACTGAGCGCCTAAAGGCAGCACGAAACCAACTCCTAGGTACCCCCCCCCATTGGTCCACAAATGAGATTGGACCAAAGCGCTCTAAGCATGCTATAAGCATGAAAGTAGTGCTATATAAAAGCCATAATAATAATAAACATAACTGTGTTTGAGTCAGGTGTTGGAACTTGAGACACCTGACAATGCTATTGCTGTTTTAGAATGTTAGATACAAACAGAATAGCAACATTTCCCTAGGGCAGCCTTTTTCTAACTAGTTGGCTAGGTAGAAAAGGGGAGTTAACATTTTTTGGGGTTAGGAAAATCGCTAGTAAAAGATTTAGAAACACTACCCTAGGAAGAAGAACTACACTAGGGATTTGCTAAATCAAAAATGTTTTCAAGAACCAACAAATGCATTGCAATTATGATTTATAGTACAAATATAGGTGGATAGCTCTAAGGACATATGGTATGCACTTCAAACTCAAACCATAATAATTTAAAGTTTAATCACTGCCTGCTGTCATCCCATGCTATCCTGCCAGATGGTTGGTCTAGGTTGTAACAATCTGAAGTAACATCCAAAACTCATACATAAAAGCAGATAAAATGAGTACCCCGAATGGTAAAGATGTTAAACTGATAGAAAAATAGGGAGTCCACCGAGCTAGACAATTTTAAAAAGTATATGTAGTTGACTCTTGTGCAGGTCAAATAAATTGTTAAATCCAAGTTGTATGCACCTTCTCTAAGAATTTTCAAGGAAAATAATTGTATTAAATTTTTCATATATCTGAGTAGAGTCAGGAAAAAAAAAAAGGCTTGTTTTCAGAGACCTCAAATGTGTCTCCAAGTAGGTACACAGTGACATGCTCCTCTCCTTCCAGTAACAACTTCTGTTTGACCTGGATGGACAGTTTCAGTTCTTCACACTGATGCCTCACCTAGAACAAACAAAATACCATTCAAGCAAAATAGAAAAATACTTTTTTTAAACATCTAAAGGGAAGAACTTTACACAATTATATCTCTCAGTGATGTAAAATGTATTTCATATGTCTAGTATCAAACAAAATAATTAATCACCAATATTTAAAGGGTTAATTTTGTAACTGATTCATGTTTTTTTAGGTACAAGTGGCTGGCCATTCTGGCCAATGTTATCTTTCTAGCCCTAGGGTACAACAATGGGTGAATTCAAAGTTTTGAAAGGGGAGCTTTAAGAGATATTTTTTAAATGTATGAAATAAGTAAGTTTGATAAATAATAGAGTCCACCATTAAAGATATAAGTTTTATTTCAAAGTAACTTGTATCTCAATAAATTTTCTGTTCTGTTATAAGAGTAGAGGATAATTGCTGTTTTAATTAGTTGCATTTTCCCATTCCCTTTTCAACCTCTGTCCTCTGTAGGAAAACGTGATACAAGACCAACCTCATCAAATTCACTTTGAACATTCATTTCTGCCCTGGCCTTGTTCAGGATGACATGGAGCGTCTTCTGCTTCTCTATGGCGTTGATGGACATAAGGCTTGCCAAGGTCAAAGGAAGCTGATCTCCAAACTCCACCCCTAACACTTCTTCAATCTGCCTCCAGTGGCGTGCTTTGACAGCCTGCCCTCTGAACTCAATGATAAAGTTTAGCCAGCGTAACATTATATCCATCTGTCAGAAAATGATATTGTGATTACAGTTTCAGACTATCTTAGCCAAATAACAGAGCTACAATTTAAAAGCCCTGTACTTTGTAATATTTAATTTTAAATTTTCGTCGATTTTGCCGAGGGCATAAGTAGGTCACTAAGGGAGTGGTAAGGGTTAACAAATAGGTGAGAAGAGCAAGCTGTAGTATTGTCTAGTTCGCCAAATTTAATTTTGACTCTTCCTTACCATAATTAGGGGGCGCGGTGGTTGAATGGTTAAGCGCTTGGCTTCCGAACCTGAGGTCCTGGGTTCGAATCCCGGTGAAGACTGGGATTTTGAATTTCTGGATTTTTAGGGCGCCCCTGAGTCCACCCAACTCTAATGGGTACCTGACTTTAGTTGGGGAAAGTAAAGGCGGTTGGTCGTTGTGCTGGCCACATAACACCCTGCTCGTTAACCGTTGGCCAAAGAAACAGATGACCTTAACATCATTTGCCCCATAGATTGCAAGGTCTGACGGGGACACTTTACTTTACTTTTTACCATAATTATTTACCACATTCTGGTGGAATCAACGTTTGTATCGTCAGTTAGGAGAGAAAGAGTTAAATATAGTTGCTGTGATAAAATAAAAGACTGATGTACTTATGTGCCACTAAAGTCTGTAAAAGACTAACAGTACACATCACTCTATTTCAAGACTTTCTTAAAGCAATGAATTCTGTCCAGTAACTGTCCAATCAAAACATTACTGACTTTTAAAACACTGTCAAAAAAAAATGCTACCTTCTCTCCAAACACTGAGACTACAGTATTTTTGGGCAGAACTTTCTCCAGCTTGTTACAAGCCTCCATGTACTTGAATGTGTAGTTGTTGATCTTCTGAATGTCCAGAGTTACAAAACTTTGCTGAAACAGTCCATCAGTTATGTTTAGTAGTGCATTCATTCTTCTTTTAATCATAAAAACACAAAATCAGTCTATTGAATATTTGTTAATAAGGACTGGATTTCTTATTTGAAAACTGATGTATTTGTAAGATCATTACAGCTGCATGAGTTACACACTAAAGTGCACAGAATTAACTTGATGTTAAATCCTTTTAAAACTCACTCCACTGATTGACAAATGTAAATCCACACTGAATAAAGAATAGATCACAGTATCAATTGAATCTGAGAAATATAATGAACATTAATCGTGCAGAACCTTAGTACCATGAACTGACATGAAGAAACTACGCTCAAATCTGTTAAAACATTAATACCATGAACTGACATGAAGAAACTACGCTCACATCTGTTAAAACATTAATACCATGAACTGACATGAAGGAACGTGGCTCACTAAAGAAACTTGATGTGTGCACCATTTTTCTTTTCAAAGCATTTGAAAAATTGTTTCTTTCCACTTTTATATTATTGGAATTCTAGAAACATTATTAACTTTACAAATCAAATGGTCAAGGTTTTAACTTAAGAGTTTTGTTTATTTTGTTTTTTGGTGTGAGTTTGGAGGATATGTTTTAACACTGTTCAGGGCAGGTATTGTGTGTTGGTCCAGACCTAAACATGGATGTGTGTGGGTTGTTTTCTTTTAATATGCTGAAAATTTCATATTTTATATAGTAAGCATAGATGTCAACATTGTACCAGAGAAGATAAGATAAGATAATTTTTATAGATCCAATCAAATGGAAATTCAGTTTGACTACAATTGTCAACCTCAGCGTAACTACTGTACAATAACAATAAAGATGCGAGTACGAACAACATTCACACATGAAAATACATACACACTCATAACCAGCGCTTTATAAATTAGACTTGTATGTACTTCTTGATGAAGACAGATGATCTTGTAACACTCTGACTGAAGATGGGATGAAGGGGTTTTTAAATCTTTCTGGTTTAGTTTTAATTTATTTATACTATTATATATACTTCTTTTATTCACAAAGTCTGAAGTAACCCAATAGATGGGTATAGCCTGCTTGATTGATATTTGTGGTTTAGTTTTAATTTATTTATACTATTATATATACTTCTTTTATTCATAAAGTCTGAAGTAACACAATAGATGGGTATAGCCTGCTTGATTGATATTTGTGGTACAGGAAACTTTACTAACCTTTACGTTCATATTGGCTGTATTTTTATACTTATGTTCATTATAAAGGTTGAGATATCATATACTTGAGTAATGTGGTGTACATACATAAAGTTTTTCATTACTCCTTTGTAGAGTGTTATGTAAATCAATAAAATTAGTGAGTGTCAAGTGACTCCTTATTACTACTCACTATATGGACTTAATCACTATTAGAATAAAACCCTTAGATGCCACACCAGAAGCAGTCTGTGGCATTTAAGATTATGAGCCTACTGATCAGTTGAGAGTGAATACATTAATCCACTGTGCAAACTAGATCCTACTTACCATTGGGGTCTTTTCATTTACTCTATCCTTATATATTAACACATTCAAACAATGTGATATTTATCATTTATGAAAACTGCCTTTCTGACCAAATGTGCATGACATTTGCTTTGGTGACAATTTGATCTATCTAATTCTAAAATCCAAATATTTTTCCAGTTAGGGCTAAGTGTCAATTTTTGTGTTAGAGAAGTATTAAGTTCAAAACTGTCTTGAGGAATAAGAATTGACTAATAATAATCCTAGTGTCTGTGCAGAGCTTGATTGGTAATTATAAACAGCCAAAAAATGTTCCCCAGAGAATCAGGTTGTAGTTACAGACTTGCTAACATCTCAAAGGTTACTAAGACTTACCCGCTTCCAGTTGTTAAACTTAGTATCCCAGTCAGCCATTAGAAGCCAGAGATTCCGAGTGTTGACATAGCGTGCTGACAGTTGAAACAGTTCACTAAAATGACTCTCTGGTCTCTACAATTAAACAGACATAATAAAACAGAATAATAATAAACATATTCTCTGCCCCAGATACTTAATTTGGTTATAAATTATTAATCATAGTGACAGTTTTTTCTCATTTTGGTAGATACAAACTTAAAACCTATGCCTTCAACATTAATAATTAT
>JADKLZ010084329.1:12970277-12998541 GCA_021533235.1 Biomphalaria straminea
TTTAAAGATGTGACTATTGAATACACTGCTGTTTAAAGATGTGACTACATGTACTTAACAGAAAAAAAAATTCAACTTTACCCCTTTAATGTAGCGAATGGCAAACTGACGTCCAACTACACAGTAGTTCATGACATCTACACTTCCAGGAGAAACCATGTGCATGAAGTAAGGGCAATAGTCTGCAGCATTGGGTTCCTGAACTGGAGACATGTAGATCACATCTAGAAGGAAGAAAGTATTGGCTTCAAGATGCAAGCAATGGAAGATTTGATTCAAACAGGACATCTACCATTTGATCAAACAAGCTCATAATTGGATGACCCTAACCTAGATAGTACAAATAAAAATGTTAAATCAAAAGGGTGGGAGGAAGCACAACTTTTTATTTTTTTCCAAACTGGTTTCTGACAAAACATATTCATGACATTGCATACTAACAAAATAATGTCTTTCATTGTCTTTCTTAAAACTAATCTCACAAATAAAAGTGAGACGTGGCTTTCTGGTTCTGTCATAAGTACTATGGACTGTCTCATAAATGGTCCTGGGTTCAAAGCCTGCTTGTCCCTATTCCCCCACTGTCCTGCAGGAAGTTTGGGCTAGGACGTAATGAATTTTCCATTTGAAGGAACAATCCGAAACATGTATAACATCCGAAACATGTAAACAAACAAAAGAAAGAATAAAATAAATACAATCAGACATAATATGAACAAAGTAGACTTTAGCTAATTTATTAAAATTACAATAAAAAAAAAAGAGGAGGATTTTTTTTCCCTCTACTTGCCAACATTGGGATGAGTCTCAAGGATGTGCACGATCACTTCAGGGCTTGTAACCCCTTCCCAGGCAGCGATTGAAGCAAAGGTGGATTTGATTCTTTTCAGATCTGGCAATGACCTGATGGTCAAACCTTGATGGCCACTCTGTCAACAAAGGTTATTAAACATCATCTCCAGTGATGGGAACAGCCTTTCAACAATTTTTTAAAGAAATTGTCCATCCAAGGAAAGAGTCATCAAATATTTTTTAAAAATTATACATTAAAGTCTAGATTATATTCTAGATCTATATTACATTCAATTGAATGTAATTATATGACAAAGCAGAATTTAGTATTGAAAATAACAATCTTGTGCTATACTTTATACACAAAAATATGCATGCAAAACAGTTTTACCCCAAATAAATGGAGTAGGGGAAGGTGGGGCAAAAAGTCACAGTGGCAAGTTGTCACAAAACACTATATCGGTATAATTTGATGTGCTATCAAAAATGCGAAAACTACATTTGAGATGTTTACGGAAACAGATCACAAGCATCACTAAGTTTATGAAGAACAGTAAGACTTTCCTTTTCAAAACTTAGTTTAGCTTTTTTCTTTTTTTTTTTAAAGCTGCTTTTTGTTTTATAAAGCCTGAATCCTACATTATGTCTGATAGACTAAACAAATTCTGTTATTACTATTATACAAAACAATGATACCCTTTCCAGCCTATCAGAATTTCTGCGTGATATTGGAGGAAGAACTGGGAATGTCTTAGCATCATCAACAGAACTGTCCATCAGATCATACAGATCCTGTACAAAAAACAAAAATGAAGTAAAATTAATAAATCCTAACTAATGTAGAAAAAAAAAAACTGCTATTACTATAATGTTGAATTCCCCCTTCCCTCAAATATATGCTTTAGTCAACTGACACTGAATAATGAATCTTTATTTGAAATAAAAACAACCTGAGAACTGGTATAGAGAGAGAGAGAATAATCAACGACTACAGTTAAAGAATATTGGATATTAAAGTGTGTTAGTTGTTGTTGGGTCTTCTTCATAGCTAGAAGGACTATGGTTAATCTCTTAGAGCTATTTTCCATGTGCCTGATATATCAAGATGGAAACATGGACATTACTATGGTCAGAATGGGGTCAACCATGCAGCAGCTACCACCTCTCCATAAAGCTGAAACAGCAAATACCCAGTACAGATCTGCCAGGATTATATTGTGTGCTGCAAGCTGTCAGCTCCTGATTTTTCATCAAGGTTGACTCTTAAAGCTAGTAAGAGATTAATGTGCATTTAAAAAAAAATAATTTATTATTTGATTTCTCATACCTTTTATTAGTTTTCTTAACATTTAATTAAACTCCTTTTTTTTTTCAAAAATATTTTCTAAAATTAGGTATCTTTCATTCATCCAAGTTTAATTTTAATTGTCACAGTGTCACATTTAAAATTGTTTTGACAATTGCTTTTATTGAAATGTAAATATTTTAAAATATTAAATTGTGTAATACAAAGCAGAGGATAGATGGATGTTATCAGATAGTTGATAGACCACATTTTCACATTAAAAAAGACAACAACAGTATAGATGGTGTTAAGTTTTAATAGAGTCAGTAATTGCACAAGTTAGATAAAAGCCAGAAGTGGCTAAAAGAAATAACATAACTTTTTTCTTATTAAAAATTTTTCTATCTTGTGATTACCATGTGAACATTTTTTTACATTATTATAAAAAAAAAGTATGTTTATTATTTAATAAATATGTTTCTATCTCAAGATTAATATCTAACTTTTTTTTGTTTAGGTTTGAAAGTTTTTTTTTGTATTGTTTTCAAATCATTGTAAAGGTAGCGGGCTGAAACATGTGGCAGCATTTCAATACTAAATAACTGGTGAAATATAAATGTTTTAATAGCAACATACCTCCTCATCTTTAGCAGACTTCTTGTTCTTCTCCATCTCAGCCACTGCCATCACTAGATTTTTGCTCTCCTGCAGTGTCTGACGAAAACTTTGTGAGATATAAACAGATACACCACCCTGCTGGCCTCCAGCATTATCATTTCCTGGCAACCAACAGAATTTACAAAAGCTACTAAAGTAGAATCTATTTACTAACTATACTATTGATCACCATACACTCACACTAGAATGAAAAAAATAAAGAATGTAAGTATTACACACCATTAATACAGCCCTACTACGCTTTTTGAAGGATTGTTAAACAAGTCTTACAGGTAATAGGCTGCCTCTAGTGTTGTTATTCTTATTTACTATTGCTGAACTTGAAGAAAGTAAACATTCATGTGATCCTACATTTTGTATTGCAAACCAATGGAAAACAAAATTAGGCACATTCATCAATGATCTGTCTAATGGCTTCCTTGAAGACACCCGTATTCTATTAGAACATGCCATTTGCGAGTACGTGTCTTGCTAGTCCCTATTGAGTGGTTGTGTATTTTTGGTTTAATGGCTTTTAAATGCTCTTCAGCATTTTTACATATTTCCAAATACAACCATAATACAATTAATTAATAACCTAGATTGGACAAACATCTTGCATAAAGGTTAAACTCATTTGAAAAATTCTATAAATATTTATCACCCCATTGCTTTTAGACATAATTGTGTTTTTTTCAGCTCTTAACATCATAGATCTATACAATAGCTTTACACTCCTGCAGAAAGAATGAATACCTTATATTTGAACTAAAATTAATCAATATTACCAACTTTGAGTTTGACCAGGAGAACACTACATTACAAAAATTAAAAAATTAATTTAAAAAAAAAAAAGAAGAAAAAAAAAAACAAATAAATATTATACAAAAATCTTAATGAATGCATTTTAGACTTCAGCTAATAAGCAGATCTTTTTATTAATAATTTAATGAGCCTGTTACCTCCTGCCCTGGATTTTTGACTGTTCAAGGCTGGCTGCATCGCATCATTAGCTTCAAACACTTGTAATCTATATACGTGGTCTGCTGATAAGAAGTTAGGTCTGTGGTTTGTTAACTCTGGAGCTGTATAAACAAAGAGGGGTTACTTATTAACTCTTTCTCCCCTAATTGACGATACCATCATTGATTTGAACTCATTCAATAAAAATTATGTTTGATTTTATAAACTTGACATTGTCTCAGTGCTTTTTTTTGTGATGGCACGCACCGGTACGGCGTACTGGCAGGGCCGGTCCTAGCAACTGCGGGGCCCTATGCCAAACTGATTGCGTGGGGCCTAGTTTGTGTGAGAATAAGGAAGTGAAAATTAAGATTTTGTATAAGGAAAAAAATAAAATCGACTTTGAAGTTAAAAACTACTTTACAAACCTTTTAACCAATGGCATATTTATATGCCAGCGACTATAAAAGTAAATAAAGTATTGGAACTTTCGATTGAGGTAAAAATTCGTTCGATTATTTCATTTTATTACAAGAATGCTGACAATGCCTTTTTAGTTTAACGCTCGTAGGATTGGCGTTTTCCGCAATGAATGACACCCACAAATGACAATTCTGTCTATTTTACTGGAGATTTTTAAATTTTTCAGAAGATTTTAATAAATTCAGGAGATTTCCAGTAATTTTTCGTATATATTTTGCAAAATAATAATTACATATTTAATTAGCGCGGGGCCTATGAAAGCGCGGGGCCCACTGCGACCGCATAGGCTGCAGTGGCCTAAGACCGGCCCTGCGTACTGGTACCTTTTTAAATGTGGGGGAAAAAATATAGCTTTTCTTGTATTTTAACATTTGTTATTAATTTATTAGTACTTAAAAGTTAAGCAATCCAACACCTAATCACTGAGTACCGGCAACTATTTTTTTTTACAAAAAAAAAAAGCACTGCTTTGTTTTATATAGAAATAACATGCATTCCCCTTTAATTTGATATCAAATAAAATATTTTCTGATAATAAATGAAAATCAAAAAAAGGGAGTGAAATATTACTGAGCAAAAAAAATAACTCTGTTGAAAAAATGGACAATAATTACGAAGAGAAATATAAATAAGTAAAACAAACCAATCAAAATATATTTTAACCCAACACTGCCTAAACAAAAACTTGATCCTTTCTGCCAAGAAAAACTATGTCACTGGGTAACAAATGTTGTCTTAACTTGAATTGCATACAAAACTAGATCTAGAAATGTAAGGTTTAATCTACCAAGCTGAAACAAGTACCAGATACCTATTAGCAACAGTAAATGTGATTATTCTTATTCTGGCCATGATAGCAACTAAAATATGGAAGTATGCTTTTTTCCAATCAATATAATATCTAAGCCATATGGATTATTTTTTAAACTATGTAATTATATTTAATCATTGTTTGTAAAATCTTTTACATGTTTCGGATGTTCCTTCAGAGTTGAAGATAGTTACTTCCTAGTCCAAACCTCCCGCAGGCCGATGGGAGCGGGCAGGGTTTGAACCCTGGACCGTCGATAAATCTGAACGACAGTCCAGCGCGCAAACCTCACAACCAGGCAGCCATCATTCAAACAACATACATGATATATTGAGATCAAAATACAAATGGTGAGGAATTTCTGTGACTGTGGATAGCAACATGGTAATATGGTATGTGCATTGTAATGTCATCGCAATGGTCCCAAGTTTAAAACCTGCCCACTTGCATCCCCTGCCCTCAAATGGACTTTATGCAAGGACGTATGGATCTGACTGAACGCACCCATGGTGTCATTAATGGGACAGAATCAACAAGCTTACTCTTGAAGTACGGAGTACCCCAAGGATCAGTTCTAAGCCCAGTACTGTTCACTATGTATACATATCCCCTCAGTGGTGTCATACGGCCAACAGGCATCTTATACCATTCCTTAGCCGATGACTCACAGTTATACGATTCCTCAGTACTCTCAGAGGTGTCGCATCTAGTAGAGAAAATGAGTGGTACCGTTGCAAGGGTGAGCGATTGGATGGTTGAGAATAAGTTCAAGATCAACTAAGACAAGACAGAAATAATTAAGATTGGCACTCGGAACGTCTCAAAAGACGAGAGCACAGATTCTCTTTTTATCACGAACTGCCATGTTTCTTATGTACATGTATTGCGGAATCTTGGAGTTTTCTTAGACTCAACACTGTCTTTTGACCCACACATAAGGCAGCTCTGCAAGGGTCTTTAATCTGCAGTTGCGCAAATTAGGCCAGTTCCGACCATATCTAACAATGGAGTCAACAAAAACGCTAGCTGTGGCATTCATACTCTCCCGCCTTGACTACTGCAACACCGTGCTAACAGGTATACCCGATGACAAAATAGCCAAGCTGCAACGTATTCAGAACTACGCCACACGAATAGTTCTTAGAAAAACAAGACAAAATTCTGCTACTACGTTCTTGCGCACACTCCATTGGCTTCCCGTAAAAGCAAGAATCGATAACAAGGTCGCCACACTTTGTCATCACCCTTGTACCTTAGCGAACTGATTACTCCATATGTCCCCCAGAGAGCCCTCCGCTCAATGGACTCAACGCTTTTAGTGGTGCCACGTTTCTCCCTCAAAAGCTACGGTCAGCAGGCTTTTTCAGTTCACGGACCAAAGGTTTGGAACTCAATCCCCATTGATCTCAGGCTGACAACATTGTACACCACTTTTAAGAACATTAAGACCTGTCTGTTTAGAACTTTTTTAGATTAGTTTGTCATGTCTCATTTTTGTGTTTGTAATGTTTTTAGAGCGCCTTGAGCCTACATTTTGTTTGTTAACAGCGCTTTATAAATAAAATTATTTTTATTATTAATTTGAATAGGAATGTCTGAAAAACCTAGAAGTGAATTCAAACTAAGCAAAAAGGCCTGGCTCGTTAGAATACAAATACCACTAATTTAAAAACAATGCAACATTAAAGATAAACTTTTTTTTTATTGTTTCTGTTCAACATACTTGCTGCTGCTGGTGATGAGTGCACATTGCCTAGAGTTCTGTTGCCCTGGAAACTAGAATCAGCATGGAAAATGACATGCCCTACAAAATTTGGACGCCTGACATTGTCACTAGATCGTGACTCATTCAATGAAGACATATCCTGGGAGATGCAGAAATATATTGGCATTAAGTTGTCAGAATTAAAATGTAGTTTTATAGCCTGAGTACAATATAGTTCTAGACTGAAGATAAAGTTATTGCAAATGTGAAAAAAAAAATCATGGGATTCTGCACTTCATGCGAGGCATAGATTTGTTTCACACAAAGAAATATCTGACACTATTACCAAATGAAAATAATTTTGTTTCAGGTGCTTTTTCTTTGTTTCTGAGTGTTTTTCTTTATAAAGTCTTTGTGTCTTGATCTTCTTCGCTGTCAATTCTTAATTTAATTATTAAATTGAACAATAAAATCAGAATCATGTATGCTTCCCAAACATAGCTTTTAGTTATTTTACAATAGCTTATTATGGTCTAAGAAAAGTTAAGTAAATTATAACTATACGTACCACATAGCAGTTCCTACATTATAATTATCGTCAGCAACAATAGGTTAAACTTGCCCTGTGCTCAAACAAATAATTTCAAAATTTAATTATTTTTTTTCACCAAAATTTTTTTAAATTGTACTTATCAACCTAAAGACTGAAACAAAAAGTCTTTGAGGGTAGAAATAAAGTTAATTAAACTTGTTTGGTACATCTGCAAATTTCAGCTACATCATGTTCAACAATTTTCCTTATTAAGACTATTCATCTATCCCCTGAACCCCACTATGTGGGGTTCAGTAAAAATATAAATGATTTATAATACGAACATACAAATTCTAAGTCAGACTCCATGAAGTGTACTATTGGTTTAATACCCTTGACTTTTCTTTTTCTTTGAGTTCCTCTCTTCTTGTATCCAGAGTTTCAGTTGGTTGGTACGTTTCTAGCAAGGTGGCAATATTGATGGTTGGTGGAAGAATCTGAAGGTATGCATAGCACTGGCTATGACTCTTCTCATTACCATCCGTTGAATACTTGTTTACATTTGCTAGCTTTTCTCTTTATTTCATAAAGAATATTTATTAATTGGTCTTATCTCATCTTTTAAATTTTACTTTCAAATGAATAAATTTCATTTTATGCAAAATTAATAAAAATAACTTTATCACAATAGTCTTTTACTGATACTTTATAGTTCCTTGCTTGAGTTAGCTTATGAAATAAGTTAATTTTTTATATTTTCTCCTTTTATTTATGAGATATCAATTAAACAATTTTCTAATTCACTTGAAGTCAAGTAAAATTCAAAATATGGTATATCACATCTCAAGTTATGTAAAATTGAAAATAAGATATAATATACTTCTTAATTACATATACAAAAAAGACTTTAATTAAAAGTAATTGGATCTAAATTAATTTTTTTAACTGTGTATGAAAAAGTATTGTGAACTATGTTCCTACCTAATCTCGTTTGAGATCAGTGGCTGTTTGATGAGTGCCTCCTAATCACATTGGACACACGTCTGTGTGCTAGAGGTGACAATGCAGGAGGGTGATGCAAATGTTGATTACGAATGATTAGTTGGCCTGCTTCATGAGCCTGAGGAGGTCTAATGTGTTGGCCTGGTAGTGGAGGTGCAGGTGGAGGAGGAGGAGGTGGAACAAGAGGCGGAATGGGTGGATGTGGGAAAATTCCAAAGCCACGGATCTGAGCAAGCACTGGCTCAGGAATGCGTGGAGGTGGACCGACACTTGGTATGTTCGCTGCTATTGGTATTGAGTCTGGAGGAGGATTTAAAGGTTGAGGTCTTGGCTGGCTAGTGTTTGCTACACTTGGAGCTACACTTTGTAAGTGGTTTGGTCTCAAGCGTCTACGCCGGTTAGGTACTGGGACAGCTGGTTGGGTTTGCTCTTCCGGTTGAGGTGGTCCTCTCCTTAGAATGCTTGCAAGTCCAGTGTAATATTGTGAGTTGTCAACCGGAGCCAACGGATCTAATAAGCCGGTCACAGCTAACACTGCAGTTGAGGCCAAAGATACCAGATTGACTGGTGCGTTGGAAAGAATGTGTGACCTTGTATCACTGATGGCTCTGGCCCAGGTAGACTGGGCACTGTATGCCTGTGATGTCCCAGGTAAGTTACTACTGGCTGTCGAACGAGCAGATTCTCTAACTAATGTAGACACGTCACTGTCAGGATCCACTGAGGACTCTTGTGTGCTCTGCACAGAGGTGCTTACATTCCCAGATGAAAACGATGACGTGTGACTGTGTCGTGAAGCAGTGTACACACTAAATGAAGAGCTAGACGTAGCAGGAGAACCAATGTGTATAATTACATGGTCATTCCGAAGCTGACTGCCAGACTGATTTTCAGCTTTACTACCATCTCTGACAGCATCTACATAGTGTCTACTTTGCAATCGAAAATGCAGGAAATCAATAAGCAGTTGCAAAGTCTCATTCTCTATGTCTAATGTGTCTATTTCATCGGGGTTCAGCAGCAGTAAATCTATGAGATTGTTGATTGTATCAGCATCAATTGAGTTTAACTTTTCTTCTAATAAATTCTGAGACTTGATAGCACCAGAAGTAGATGCAATAGAATCCAATTGCTGATCATTACTAGTTCCTTGTTTGATTGCGAGTTCAGTCAGGAGGTATTTGATAATACACACAAGATTATGATTTTCATCAAATTTTGTAGTTTCTTGTCGAATTAAGAATTTAGATCGTCTCTTCTCATAAATAATTTTATTGGCTACTTTCTTAAAAGTCTTTATTGAGTTTTTATTGTTTGCTTTAGCTACTTTTGGAGCAGAGCTATCATTAGACTTTTCAATTTTTCTACATTTCGAGGACCCAAGAGCAGAATTTACTCTTGAGCTATCGGCACTTGAGCCTGCTGCCTTGTCAGTCGTTTTTCCTTTGTCATTTTGAATTTGAGCTTTGCTGTCATTGCCTACAAGGCATTCTAATTTAGTGTTACTTTTAGTTAAAGCACTAGATGGTGAGCTGTTATACTGGCAAAATGCATGTATTCTGGGTGAGACTTGGTCAGCAGGCTTTTCAGATTCTAAGTTTTCTCTCGATTTGGACTCAGGCGTTGAATCCTCATCATGTTTGTCTGCCGTGGTGGTGACTAGAGTATCATACTAAGCATTAAAGTGAGAGTGTCCCAGCATCATGCTTATCCTCTCTGATGATGTTCTTAACAGCCTGAAAACATTATTGATTATTGGTATATTAAAGATCTAGAGATTTTTTTAAGTAAATCACTGTGGCAGTATTAAATAATTACTATCATATCTAATCAAATTTAGAATATTTCTATAACTAAATTTTATGAAGCAGGATGTTTTAGCACAGCTGTAATAGGATTTAGTCTGAATCTAAAATTTAGATAGGCCTATAGATATATTCTAGATTTACATAGGACTTCTTGCACCCAAGATTTATTAATAAAATATCTACATAATCATTATAATGTCACATAATGATAATATTTTAATACTCAGTTTAGATCTAATCTAATATTTTAAGAACATTTATTATTTATATCTAAGTATTATTTATAATAATAAATAATATAATCTTAGAATAGATCTAGAATGAATCTAGATTATCAGATTATCTTCAAGTTCAACTCGAAGGAACATGCTAAATTGAAACATAAAGTTAATTATCTAAATCTAGATCCATTTGATTAACTGCATTCAGATCCAGAATCTATTCTAGATCTAGAAGCAGTCCTAGTTTAGTCTTAGATGTATAATAGATCTTTTGGCATTTGCCAAACTCCGAAATATTTTTGTTTACCTACAGGCCTTGACCTTTTTAAGTTTAAAACATGTCAGATGTACTTTTTTATCCGATAAAAAATCTTCAGTACCTTCATGTACACCTTTTTTTTTACGATTCAAAATTTAACTCAAAAAATAATAATATTTAATTAGAATGTAAAAGAAACAATATATCTAGATCTAGATTATATATATATATATATATATATAAGTATCACAAAGAGTTTATATATTTAGATCTAATTAATTTTAAATTGTTTAATAATAAGATTTTGTTTGCCTAAATAGACTAGATCTAGATCTAGCTGAAATTCGTTTTTTTTAAAGAATGTACAAGTGTTTGGAGACAAGGGCGTTAACTACCACCAGATAAGATTCTTATTCTGTCAACAAAAGAACTCAGTTACGAAAGGAAAGGCGTTTTCTTATTAAGTCTAGTTCTGAAATCTAGAATAAGAGTAAGAAAGTTAGATCTAAGCTATCTAGTGTAGATCTAGATATAGATCTAACTCTAATCTAGATCTGGAAACATTTATTCATAATATTCATATCTAGATATATATATAGATTTAATAGATTATTAGATCTATTATTCTATAACTTAGTGTCTTAGTGTAGGAGGGAGGTGAAAAAAAAAATAATCATTGAAAAAACAATTTTTCGTTAGTACATCGTTAAAATACTATAAAAGAACTTTCCAATGGTATATAAATTATGACTGTATCTTTAATAGTTAGAAAGTTATGATTTTTTTGTATCGTTTTGAGATAACATGGGTTGTTATGGAACAAGAAAGGGGACGCCTCATCGCCTGTCTCAGTCGCTCAGCTCGCGGGACACACCCCCAGTTAAGAAGTTGGAATTGAGTTTCGTAGAGGATAAATCTACTTATTAAATAAGAAATTTAATTGTATATCTAGTATTCGTAGTAAATTTCTTGCTCACAAATCGGATTTAATTTATTTTTATGAACTTTACTTGGTGTTTAAAATGTAAATATTGATGAAATAAACAAATTATCGGGTCTAGATCTAAAAGAAATGTCAGAGAGGCTTGGACAAAATGGAGGCCATGTGATGGGAGAAAATAGCAAAATATTTAAAAAGTGGGATCAAAATTGTCTGAAAGAATATTTTTTAAAATGCGCTTTAAAATTAATACAAAAAAGAGAAAACGCATAAATTCATTAATAACTAGTTAGAAAATTACATAATTGTTATATCTACTAGCCTAAGCATTTTTTTGGGAGTGACAAACGATAGTTTAAAAAAAAAATCGGAAAAATTGAAAATCCCATATGAATCAGTGCAAACTTTCTAAATTTTTTTGTAATCGATCCAAGCAAGGTATCAAAGTAAAAATTGGCAGAAATATAGCTCGATACATTATCTACTAGATAGAAAAAAATTAACACCTGACTATGTACTTAAGATGAGTATCAGTAAAAATAAAAATACATATTATATATACTTTCAAGTTAAAAAAAAAAGTAAGAAAATACATTTTTTTTTAAAGTCTACATGAAAAAAGGTTCCTCCATATAAAATGTATCAATATCTACCCATTTTAGCAACGATTTCAATGGATTTAAAATCATAATCGATTTCAATCAAGGGCCTATATATATATAGAAAGTAAAAAAACAAATCTCAAGATTTTATGCTATTTTTTTACTTCCGGTTTTACGGATTTTAACATAGCTACTTAGTGACTTATTAGTCGACTTAGACACTTACTGACTTACTTAGTCCTTAGTCTTACTAGTCTTATTAGATCTAGAGTAATGTATCATGTCTTCCGAACAAATTAAGCGCTGCCACCGCGATTTTTTAATTTGAATTTTATAGCTCCGTAATGGTTAATCCTAGGAAAAAACTACAAACATCCATAAACTCATCATCCATTTGCCCATAAAAATAGCTATATTGTTTTATTACGCTACGCATAGTTACAATAAAATATGATGTTGAAGAGGGTCAGGTAATGGGGTCCAGCATAACCATGTAACGAACACCATACTCATCTCTGTACACTAACGAAATTTGCTGTACACGAGCGAACACCTCTTGTTTATTGTATTTAAAAAAATATTATCTTCATTTTTTTAAATTTTAATATTAATTTCTTTTTAAACCAACTCAAGACTGACAGATTAGTGTTACTTTTTCCACTTTTAATTGGTCCCTTCTCTGCTAAACCCTCAACTTTACAAGGGACCATACCTAGATCATCTTGTAGATCTAGAATCTAGTTGACCAAAAAAAGAAACAAAATGCGCGACTCCCGCGACCCCCCGCGTTTAGCCCGCTCACTTCAGTCTGTGATTGTGATCTAATTTGGTACCAGATTGATCAATAACTGTCCCTCCCGCTACTTTTATTTCTCTTTGTGGTACCATGCTAGGTGCTTAATTAAGAAAGAGAGTCTGAGAGAGAGAGAGAAAGGCAGGATTGTGCACTCATAAAAAATTTTTTTTTTTCATTCACATTATATCCAAGTCATTAGCACTTGATTTAGCGATATTCCCTTTCTTTTTACTCATTCACATCACACTTGGTTTAACACCTAAAAGAAATCAACATTAAGTAAAAATGTTAGATCTACGACCTATACTAGACCTAAAAAATCTTCTTAATCCTGGACATACCCTCCTTCTGTCCTAGAAGAAAAAAAAGGGCATCGTCCTACCAGTGCCCTTTGAACCAGTGTAAAACCCTTATTTTTCAGAGTAAATGAAATTAGCTGCGTCTGAACTATAAAGAAATGGAGTATAAATAAAAACAATAGACCGGTTTCGTGTTATATATTAAAATAAAGGCTCATTTTAACAAAGATTGTGGGTTGTTCATTAATATCAGGAAATAGGGGATGTTCGGTAGACATGATTAACTATAGTCGTCTTAGTGAACTACGACTTAGTCTAACTGACTTAACTGAGTATTCTCAGTAACTGAGCTAACTCTAAGTCTTTTACTACTTAGTGACTTAGTGATTGGTCTTAAATAACTACTAAACTAGTCTAACTTGAGATTAGTTAACTAGATTTTACTATAAAATGTAACAATATTCAATATACTCATTATGCAGTATATTTATTTTTAGTTCATTTACTCTGAAAAACAAGGGTTTTACATGGTTAACGGGTTGAAAGAGCACTGGTCTGACTGGTTGGATGATGCCATTTTTGTTCTTCTAGGACAGAGGCTCAGAAGGAGGGTAGGTCTGGGGTTATGGCAAGGAGATTTTTTTTTAGAAAATTTAAGTATCAGCTAAAAATGAACTCATCTTGGACTATATTGGGTGTAGTGTTGGGTGCCTTTATTTTGAACACCTTGCTCTTTCCTCTGTTTATGGTTAGACCCATTCTAGCGGAATTATCTGCAACAATATTTATCTTTTCCTGCATCTGCTGCTGTGTGTGTGAAAGAAGAGCTAAGTCATCTGCAAAGCTGAGATCATCTAACTGTTTCCACAGTGTCCACTGGTCCAAGGTGAGGCGCTGGAAGAGGTGGAAAGCTTCACCTATCTTGGCAGCATTATAGATCACCATGGAGGAACAGATGCAGATGTCAAAACCCGCATTGGTAAAGCTCGAGCAGCCTTTCATCAGCTCAAGAACACCTGGGGATCTAGGGAATTAAGCATTACCACCAAGATTAAGCTATTAACACCATTGTTAAGCCGACATTACTTTATGGAGCAGAGACCTGGAGAACCACCGTCAAAAAAATCCAGGTATTCATCAACACCTGCCTGAGGAGATTCTTATGATCCGCTGGCCAGACAAGATCTCGAATGAGGAACTATGGCAAAGAACAAAACAGCAGCCCATTGAAATAGATATCCTTCAGAGATGCTGGAGATGGATAGGTCACACCCTGTGCAAGCCCGCATCCAACATAACAAGGCAAGCCCTAACCTGGAACCCCCAAGGAAAGAGGAATAGAGGACGGCCCAGGAACACATGGCGCCGTGATCTGGAAACAGAAGCTAAGCAGATGGGCAAGACATAGGGACAGTTGGAGAGACTTGCCCAGAACCGAGATGCCTGGAGAAAGCTGGTTGGTGGCCTATGCCCCAGTAGGGACCACAGCCAGAGATGATGAGATGAGATGAAAAATGAACTATCAGAGATGCTTCTAAATTGTCTAAATAGGTCTAAAAATACACAGGTGTGACAGTCTATGTCATGTATGTGTGTAAATATGGGGTGTTCCATAATATTCGTTTGTCACAATCAGTTACACTAAGAACAGTTTTTGTCACTATAAATGACACTAATGAAAGCTATTTTAATGTTGAAAATGCATATCAAAGAGATGTAGCAGGAAAATGGACATTTCTTTGATTTGTTTTGTATAGCATATAGTCTAACATTTTCTTACTTAATTTTGCTTTTTTTTTTAGATGTTAAACCAAGTGTGATTTGAATGAGTAAAAAGAAAAGGAATATCGCTAAACATAGTGCTAATGACGGGCAGAGTTGGATATAATGTGAATGAAAAAAAATAGTTTTTATGAGTGGCACAATCCTGCTCTCTCTCTCTTCTCTCTCTCTCTTTTTTCACTCATTGGCACTCTAATTATTTATTGATTGACAAGGCTAGGTAGGTACCTAGCATGGTATCATCAACACAGTACCAGAAAAAAATGTAACGGGAAGGACTATTATTGATCAATCAGGTACCAAATTATATCACCTTCACTGAGTGGGGTGAGAGGGATAGACGCAGTTGTTGTTTTTTGGGGGGGGTCAACTAGATCTAGGTAAAGTTGAGGGTTTAGCACAGTTGGGACTAATTAAAAGAGGGAAAAGTAACACTAATCTGTCAGTCTTGAGTTGGTTTAAAAAGAAATTGATATTAAAATTTAAAAAAGTGAAGATAATATTATTTTTAAATACAATAAAGTGAAGTGTTCGTTAGTGTACCGAGCAGAGAACGGTGTTCGTTAATGTTAGCGCTGGACCACATTGACCTGACCCTCTTCAACATCTTATTTTACTGTAACTATGCAAAGCATTACAAAACAATGTAGCTATTTTTATTGACAAATGGATGACGACTTCATAGATCTTTGCAGTTTTTCCTAGGACTAACCATTACAGAGTTTGTCTTACAATATGACACTTGACTTATAAAATTCTAATTTTAGACTAAAGAATAACCTTAACCTAACCCTAAAGTATATTCTTTTATAAATGTACAAGTATATATTGATTTAAGTCAAATTTTTATTCAACCTTCACAGAACAGTCATCTTGAAGAATACTGCAATGTGTTTCGATTCTTGAGCTGCGTCTGTTACCTTTTAAAAGCACCATGAGCAGTTTTGAAGGCCATTACCATCCCTCAGTAACTGCAGATATAGCAGCTGGATATTCAATTCAGGCAAATGATTCAGAGGAGGACGACTTACTTTCAAAAACACCCACAGATCACCGAAAACGATCTGATATTCTGGCTGAAGAAGAGGACTTATGGCAAACCCCTGCCGAAGCAATTGTTCAGCCAAGTGTTGGCTTTTTAGAAAAGTCCAAAATTTTGAAGCGTAAGTTGTATGGTGAGGTTTCCAGCCCAAACCATCATTCTCACAGTTTGTCAGAGGCTGACCTAAACTCTCCCAGAGTACGATCGTCATCAGGGAATGAACCATCCACAGGCTATGGTTCTATGTCTGAAAATTGTGTCACACCAACATGGTCAAACAGATCCTTACACAGGCGCAGTAGATGCAGTGTTACGCCAAGGCCGTTCGAAAGAGAGTTCAGCAGCAGGTGAGTTTTGGACCTAATTAAATTTTAGTTTTGAGCTGATTGCTTTTCACTTTTGTTCTTTTCTCCTTCTATTATTGAGCCCAGTTAAGATGTATTTGTTTCTTTTTCACTATTTCTAACCATTTCAGTTCTCTGTGCTACTCTCACGTCTTATAAAGCCAGGCTACTCTGCTTATCTATGCTATCCACCTAAATCTTATTTTTCCTTGCTGGTGCTCAGCACTGTATGATTTTCCTTTAATGGACTTAGGATTTTGTAACTTGTCCAATATATCTAAGAACCTGTTATTTATAACTTTTTTTTGCACACTGTTGTATCAGTTTTCGAATTTAAATTTCATCATTTATAGATAAATTTTCAAAAAAGTAAAAAAAAAAATGTTATTGGTGAAGCCTTGAAGATTATTAAGTATATAGATCTGGAATCAGAACATTTTCACTATAGATTATTTATAATTGTGTGCAATGAAGGGAATTGTTCTTTTTTATACCCATTTAAGTGAAAAGGCTTTCCAGAGGAAAAGCATTACTTAGAGTGCTTGGAAGTGAATTGTCATATAAAACATTTTGTTCTTATAAATGATTATTTAATACAAAGAATTATATGCTTGCATTTTGAAATTATTTTATTAACTTTTTTTATTTTTAAGAACTCACTCTTAAAAAAATGGGGCAATTGCTCTGATTTTCAGAATCACTGAAGTGTCACTTTAGTTTAGGACATTTTAGGAAACCCTGTTGTAATCTTATTGTCAATTTTATTTTTACAATCTATGTAGAAAAGAGTGTTTTTGTGTTGAATCATTAAATTTCACAGAAAAGTAAAGAAATGTGACTAATTTAAGCCACTCATGTGTATTGTGAGGTACCAAAATGCTATGGCAATAATGAGATACTGTGTTTTATTTGAAAGGGGACACTCCAAAAGAAGATAGCCTACATGTTTGAAGAGGTTAAAGGGAAACTCCCATGGTTTTGACAATTTTTGATATAATATGTGTTTTGATTTACTGATAATGAATATAACGGGTATTATTCTTTTTTTTTTAATTTGCAAGAATAAATAGTCAGATTTTCACATAATTTCTATGTGACGTCACGAACTGATACACAAATCCTATACTACTCCGAGTACCTGCTGAATAACGGAAAACATAACAGTAAAGTTTACATTCTCGTAAAAGAAATATATCTTCGTCTATGCAGTTAGGCCTAGATCTAAATATTGTAAGCAAAGAAAAAATGCGTGTTGAAAGTAGATTTAGATCTACATGCTTGACTAACCAATCATTACCAATGCAGTGTATATTTTCTCGCCTGACCACTCAACACACAACAAACACTATCGCTTGGTTGTCTTGTCATGACCGACTACACGTAGTCTAGACTAGCCTTACACTGACCAGTTTGTTCGAATCAGTCAGACACACGATATGTTTACTTCTTGGGATAGGGAGAGGCTTAGATGGAATTTTCTTTTCTCGAGTTGGTTATCCGAATGCTTTTGCATCTCTCTCTATAGGGCCTATATAAAAAACAATAGCACAGCTCTAGACTTTGCCTAAGAGCCTGACAACTACTGTAAGAAAGAAGCGATACGATTGGTTAAATCTAGTTTCTCTTTCAGTATGGTTGGGGGGAGTGACGTATGCCTGAGATAAAAACAGAATCTCAAAGAATCCCGTTTTTTAGGAGGCGTGGCGAATTTACTGTCGAATTTATTAAATATAAATGTTTCTAAGCATTTAAATAAAAAATGGTAAAATGTTTACTATTACAACTTTTTAAGCAGAATTTAAATATGTCATTAACTCAAATTTGAAAAACTATGAGAGTTTTCCTTTCAAGTAGATTTAAAGAAAAAAAAACTTACATACAAAAGCACAGATACAGAAAAGGGTGCATAGGCCTAATTAATTTTTTTTTTAAACAGCTAGATGTTATTTTAAATATGACATAGATTTCAGATGTCTATGGTTACAGTTTTAAATTATACATTTTCTTTTTTTGTAGTTTCAACTGGCATTCAAAAAGTATTGATTCACGGTGGAATTGTATTTTTCTTTGCCACTTCTGTTGGCTCTTAAGTAATTAATACCTACATGGCTCACTTCATGGCGCTCTCGTCTTTTAGAGAGATGGGGTGCCACGATACTTCTTTTGATCGATGCTTCAATGTCTCTATTTCTCTTATGGTCTCACCCCTTTTATATCTCTTATCCTGGGGTTATTGGTAAAGCACAGTATTTCAATTCCTCAGCATTGTCTTTTTTCTGGTGTTGTACCATGTAGGAAGGTTTTTGCAAGTTCGGAGGATCTTCGCAAAGCGATGTGACCATATGAAAGGAGTTTATATATTTAAAAAAAAAAAAGGGAGATTATCTAATGGGAAGAACTCCACATTTACAACTTTTATTTCTAATAATGTGGAAGTTTTTTTTTCAAAATCAAACTAAATAACCTATGAAGAACTTGTGTAGCATTCGCTAACAGTGGTGCTTTGCAGCATTACAAGTAGCAGGTGCCTTGTACCACAGAGACTTAAAGGTGCTTACAAGAAAAACGTTTCTGTTCTCAAGAACAAGCAAAAAATAAAAATCCTTTTAAAAAAAAGCTTATCAATGGGACAAACTCTGCATTTACAACTATATCTCTCAATAATGTAGACGATTTTTCCCTTGTTTAGTATGAATTGTAGGTGAAATAATGTGCACATGTATTGAAGGGGACAAAACCTGACATATTTAGCCATATATCTGGATACCAAACAATTAATTTCCTTTATCGATGTCAAGCCAAATAACTAATTACCAGTATTTAACTCTTTCTCTCCGGACTGACGATACCAACGTTGATTTCACCAGAATGTGGTAAATAATTATGGAGAGAAAAGAGTTAATTGACTAATTGGTTAATATTTTTTTATTCATGTATTTACCTCGCCAATGAATAATTGTGCAAAACTTCAACTTATTCCGACAATGAGTATGGGAGAAATTTTTTTTTTCAAACTTTTTACCAGACAGACAGACCGACAGACACATAGACAGAGTGAGTTGAGTTGATATATGCCTTGTTAAAAAAATGATCAGCAGGCCATCATAAACTTTCTTATGACTCCTAGTGCCCCAACACATAGCCTCTTATGAAACCTTAAACAGCTTAAAGTATAACATTGCCATTGAAATATGAACGATCGCAGATTTATTTGTTTTGTCCCGCTTGACCACTTCCTAGTTCGATGGTGACCCATTTCCCAGAAATGAATAAACAACGTATTTTTGCCCAGATGTGCATGCCTCGTCACGCGGCCTCCGCGTTGCCTTATTTCTGTGCACACATTAGTTCTGTTACTTGGTATTACTTGGTAAACTTGATAAAACAAAGTATCACTAGGTACTAAGTTTCTCAGTTCTATTCTGTTTCGTTGGAAATGACATAGGCCTACTCATCTTGGGCCACGAAAGACCTTCACCTTACTGTATTAGTATAATCGTCTGCTTAACGTTGGCAGACGAGACTTTTTTAACTACATTGTCTCCCTTTTTGAAGCATAATTTCCTGTCCCTTTGTTCCTATAATTTTCTTTGATTCGCTATGATAAGGCATTGGGGGGGGGGGCGCCAAGTTGTGGGATAAAACAGACGCGTTTTATCGGCTCGCGAAAAAAAAATGTTATGTTGCCGGAGTAGCCCATCCATGATCTTCGTAATCCATCTCTTAGCTTACCGGTAACTTGAGTCTACAGTCAAAGTATTGGGTTTAAGATGTTTTTAATTTACATATAGAATGCCATACATTGCATTCTAGTACTTTCGATTATGTCTTATCTTTATTGTATAGGTCCTTTGGTTTTTCTCCTATTGATTTTGTTTTGTGGCTTAACTATGTCCAGAACTTCAGTGTGTCGAAGATCAACAAGCAACTGACAACGATGAGGCCTTTGCTCTCTTTCAGGAATGAATCAATTGCACTGTGGAAGAAACTCTTGTTTTTGCGCAATAATAATAATTTAAAATACAAGTAAACTGTTCTTGGTTGGTTACATTCGCACCCTAAGACAATCCTGGACGTAGAAAAAACAACGATTGAACATCCTATTGATTACTCCTATAACATATCTGCTGGCCTGTAGTTAATTGTTATCGCTTGTCTTGTCCTACTTCTGAAAGGCTACGTACGATCTAATCGGACATTTATGTAACTGAAATGAGTGTAATCGCGCTGTGACGCGACACTTGTGGCACGCACGTCGATCCGTTATCTTGAGTTAAAAGGACTAAAACTTGTGTATTTTTTAGTAGATTTTTTTTTAAATAGTTGCGAGTGCAAGCTCTTTCGTGTATTATTGTGCATGTGTATTACCATATTTTTTAAAGACCATCGCCCACTTTCAAGTCTTTTGTATGAAAGCCCTTTAGTTTATATTTTTGCACTAGTTTTTTTCATCTTTTTAAAGACCATCGCCCACTTTCAAGTCTTTTGTATGAAAGCCCTTTTGTTTATATTTTAGTTTTTGTCATCTTTTTAAAGACCATCGCCCACTTTCTTGTCTTTTATGTGCATCTCAGGTCTTCATTAACAATTTCCAACCATCTACAATTTCGTTGTCTTTTCCGCCAATCATTTTAACATAAATAATGAAATATAGTAGGTCAATAATAATCGGATGACAGCTCTACATAAATATGGCCTCCTTCAGTTGCCAATGACTAGGAGTCATCTCACAGAAACGAATGCCTTGGAATTTGCTGTGGTCGGAACGATGACGCCCACACAGTAACCTCCCCCCCTCTCCACGCAGCGGATGTATACAAAGGAACGGCAAATGCCGATACAGTTTGAGTTCATTGGGGTTGCAGGCTCTACCAGGGTGTAGCACTGTGTGCTGCAAACTGCCTAAGGGTCGCCGGCGCCTTAATTTTTCTCACGATTCACCACCAAAGCTTTTCCCATGTTTGGGCATAGCTGCAATGGTTTGAATTCAGAATTTTCTTCTCCTAGATGGATAGCCAGCCAAGACTAACGAGCCCTTCCTGACTGAAGCTTCTTGGTTTAGGCACCAGTTGGTTGGCACCTTCTTCTTTTAGTGAAAATAGTTCCGCCGGACTCAAAATCCTTGCCAGACGTGAAGGCCAGGAGTTGGACATTGTCAGAGGCTATTTGAGACGCATGCCATACTGAAGCATTTTATTGGTCGTGGAGCGCTTATATTTATTACTACTTCCGATCATGACAACCTTGCGGAGCCACAGCTCTACATCCTCACTAAGAAATCCAGTTACTATATTCGCCAGAAAGCAGCACTAGACATAAAGAAGACGACTCGATATTTTCATTGCTAGGATCGAAATTCTGAAAAAGAAAAACAAAATTTGAAATCTTCTGTTTTGTTTATCAAGTCAGGCCTCTCCCAATCCTATTTTCTACTTATCTAGATTCTTATATTTATATACATATTGCCATGAAGAGGTGACCTAATATCTGTTTATTATTTGTTATATTTGTCAGTAACAAGTGGGTGGTCACGTGATTTGTTGTCAAACTAGGATAGAGAAGATAACTTGATTATTTGTTCACACGGTCTGCACGAGACAGTTTCCATCACACTTGGTCCTTTAGGGAGTAGCCAATGTTCTGTGTCGACACCCAGGCAGGCGCCACTTTTACTTGTGGTGAACCGGGTCGAGAAGTGTGACTGGAACTGTGTTCCACAACCGCAAAAAAAAGGGAACGCTGTACGAGATTTTATGAAGTCGTTTGATGACTGAATACGGATGTCTGTCTGGTCTTGTGGTCTGCGCTCTGGACTGTCGTCTCGATGTTCCCTTCAATTCTGAGGAACTTCCGAAACATTTAAAACAAACAATAATAACAAATGCAAATCGAAATTTTCAACAGTTTCGGCTATCGCCACGGTGTAGCCTTTGAGTTTAAACAAATCTACGATACCCATTTTCATCAACAACATACAAAAATGTTCAAACATGTTTAGTATTTCAAACTGGCATGCCTTAAACTCATTATAAACGCGAAAGGCTAGTCTGAGGATTATGCAACGTAATGCCGTTTAACTCTCTTTTTCCCCATGAAATAAAGTACCGTTACACTGGTACACATAACCGATGGTCTCCAATAAGTTTCAGGAAGGGCCTTGCCTTGACATTAACGCTGCAGTTAGTTGTCTAGTAAGCCTGGGCTCATCACTCTTACCTTACACTTCAGTTTCCGGCCTTGGCTTTAGGAATACATTCACTTAGAAAATGGGAACACCCAGTACACCAAATGTGTGTGACGTCAGTGACGGGTAAACTTACAAGATAAAACTTTCTGTGGCATTTTAGGTTTAGAGGAATAATACCCACCCCATTGCAACTTCTGATGTGACTAAAGAAGCCAGTCCTTGATACACACACAGCTGCGGTCACAGGTTGGGCCTCTGTAATCACCAGGCGCTATTGCACTTTCACCCTTCTTTCTACTTCTGGTGTGTACGCCATCTGCAGTCCAGAAACGATAACACAACAGCAGCATAATGTTAGCTAATTACTGATTAATTGGTGGTCAGCTCTGCTGTATTTCTGAAGTACTTGTTCTCAGCGCTGAAAGGTGTAAATTCTCTTCTGCCAGCATTCTAAATGAATTTTCGCTTGTCATTTAAAAATAGTTTACTAATTAAATCTTCCACAGTAATGTCCCTCCCACACCGCCAGAAGTTACCCGCGTGTTTTCCCTCTGCAGTACGACTAACATGGGAGACAAATATAAATATTCCCTTCCCTTGTTGGACGCCTTTTTCGTCGTTAGGGTGTCCATCCGCCTACATTTCTCTTAAGACACTATCATATGTAGGACATTCTTAAAAGTTCACTCGTGACACCACTGTCCACCACCGTGTAACAATTGTAAACGATGGTCAAGCATATCGTTTGATATTAAGACCTGGCTTTCACGTTCAGGTGTTAGGGTCAATGCTCCGGACTCTTCTTGCTGTTTTTCATCACTAAATGTTGATACAGTGACTGAGATAAGGCTTTTTGAGCTCGTGTGTGCATTGTTCATAATTTATGTTTGACCAGTCGTAGTCGGCGAGACTCGATCGGCACAGTAGACATTGACAGGGAGCTTGGAATTAGAGTGGACATCAGCACTTCGTTAAGAAGAATGTTCTGGACCACAATGAGGACAGAACACGCGTCCTGATGACCATTCCTATTTTCTGCCCCTTATTACAGGGCCCTTGGAGTCCCGTTTTTTCCGCCCCTCCATCTTTTGCCTTGTTCCTAATTTGAGATTCTTGCAAAATATCACAGGGCTGTCCAGTTTCTGAAAATTCTTCATTACCTTCCTAATTTACAATACGAAGGAAAGTGACTAATATTCTTTTATAGCAAAGCTATACTTAAACTTATACAGAGGTTCTCACATTATGGTCTGCAGGCTACTAGATCTAGTGTACAGAGGATTTTTTTTATCCAGTGTTCGGTGATCAAAGCGTGAAATATCTTATCATTTTTAATATGACAATAAAAGATTTCTATTGCTGTTTCTCGTTAGGCAATATTAGGCAATAGGCATGTACAAGTGGTATGTGACTCGTTGAGACTCGCTACCAGAAGTTAAGCCGTCTGTTGTTGATATTAAAAAACGGATAAACGAGTAAACAATTATGTAGGTCGGTGAATTCTGTTTACGAAAAAAAAAAACACAGGTCATTTTCAAATCTCAGCATTACGTTTTTGTTTTTGTTTGTTAGTTGTTTTTTTTTTTTTATATATAAATTTTTCCTGTCTTTAAAGGAAACTCCGATAAAGTTGTGAAAGTAAACATTTTACCATTTTTAGCGGCCTCCGAAAGGGGAAAAGACGCTATTAGTTTTGTGTGGCCTGTCTGTCCGTCTGTCTGTCTGTCCGTCCATCCGTCCCGTTTAGATCTCAGAAAGTAGAAGAGAAAATAAAATCGGACATCGCAATATTTTAGGTCATTCAAAGTTCTGATGCAACGGCTATTTTTTTTATTTTCTAAAAGCTCAAAATCTAATTTTTAAAAATATTTTATGCAAGCAGTTTTTTAATGAGAAAAACCTAATTAGTATGCATTATAAATTAGACCTAATTTAAGACGATTAATAATGTTATAAATTGCATTTTATTTCACATTTATTTTTTTCAACGATGGAAGTATTTACCATCTAAGTAACCAACTCAAAAAAGAGGCAAAGATAAAAGGCCCAAGGATACCTATGATGCTAAACCTAGTGACGGTCAAGTTTGGACAGTTTTATGAACAATTTTAACGTGAACGGTTGTATAAAATGTAAACATGTTTTATTGGCAATACTGAATTAAAAAAAGAGGATTCGAATTAGAGAATTAGCCTTCACAAAACATTTAGATCAATTATAATACTTCAGTCGATCCAGATTCACATCTAACTTTACGTTCACTTTCACGTATCCTTTGATCTGCTGGACCGCTGGGGGCACTACATAAGATCTGTCAACCTTCTATCTACATTTTTATCTTTCATTATTCTTTGATATTATTTCATTCGGATGTTCTTTCTGAAAATATTGAACCTGCCTGGGTGGACCAATTCGGGGGCCGATTTTAAGTTAGTGTTTCCACACAAACTGTCTTTGTAACCTTGTTTTTATTGAAATGCTTGGAAACATGTATATGTAATAAATTAGATGTTAAATTATTGACGTCTTAAAAAAATGTTTTTTTTTTAATCTTTGTTTTTAGGTTAGGCATGCGTCACTTCGCTTAACAGTACTGAAAGCGAATTTAGATCTAACCAATTGTATTGCTTCATTGTTACGGTGGCTGATAGGCATAGGTTGCAGTGGCCTAAGACCGGCCCTGCTCCTCTACCTGTCCCAAAGAAAGTTAATAGATCGTGTGCCCGACTGATTCTAGAAACTGGTCAGTGTAAGGCAAACCTAGAACTTAAGTAGGCTACGCGTAGTCAGTCGGTCATGACAAGATGACCACGCGGTAGTGTTTTTCTTGTATGTTGAGTGGTCAGGCGAGAAAATGCACACTGACATGGTTAGTCAAATATATAGATGCGATCTACTCTTAACACGTCTTTTTTTTTTCATCATACTAGTCGGCACAACTAGGTGTGCATCTACAATTATTTAGATCTACTAAAAAAAAAAAAGCATTTTCATTCACACCCCTCCCTGCCAAAAAAAGTTAATAGTTTGCATGTCCGACTAAAGTTGACAACCTGGTCAGATATACGTAGGCCAAACATTCTGACTCACATAGAAACCCGGCAAAAATTGCGTTAGAAAAAGCATCAATTACTAAGGGTATTATTGAAAATTTAATGAAAAAAAATATATTCCTTATCTGTAATTTAAAACAAATATGTCATATTATATTTTTTAAATTCTCAAAACTAGTGGTGCACACCTTAATTCGACTTGCGGGCCATTTTAATTTCCTACACTGAAGTCGCGGGCCACAGAGAAATGATTAAAAAAAAACGAAATAAAATTGACCAGAAAATGGCTTCATTTTTCTACTTACGATGTGAGCAGCATTGTAGTTAGCCTTACCACCGACTCATTTTTTTGTCTCTTTTTTTTTGGTAAATATTCCCATCGATCCTCTACAATCTTTTATTTTCAAAACCAGAATGGTGTCATATGTGTTTAATAATGCCGTTTATATGTTCACTTTTTAAAGCAGCTTGGCTTTCTTGATAAGACAAACATGTTGGCGTGTTGTCATGTTCCACAAAAATGAATGGGTTGTTCCAATCTTGATGGTAGATTTTATTTTCATGAGCACACAAATGTTAAAACATCATGGTACAATTCCACCAGAGAAAAAGACAGGACATTAACTTGGTTAAAATTTATTTTTAAATCTTTTTTTTTCTGTTTGAAAAAAAAAAGGGAGGGGGGATTTTCTCCACTTGTGCCGACGTTTGGGCGGGCTGGATGGAATCACAGTGTCCGAAATTTGTTTTTACATAAAGTATTACGCTAATATATCACGAAATGATGGCGAGTGTCACAATGAAGTGGCCCCCGGGCCCCCAAAGCCCTAGCCACGCTACTGTTAACGTCCCTTAAATAAGGGTATTTCTAGAAGAGGAAAGGGGCTGGTTTGTTCACTTTGACGTCTGTATTGTGTGTTTTTTTTTCTCTTGAAGTTCCTGTGCACACGCCCGCTGATAGAAAACGAATAGGTCAAACCAGGTGTAATAACATCCAATTTGTGTAGTCACAATGTTTGCACTCGGCTTGACCGACCTCGACCGATAGCCTAGAAAAGAATGACTTTTTGACCATGTCATCGTCTCGCTTTTGCACTCAGCCCTGGAACTGATCGCTTGGATCTATCAATAGCAAGGTGCAAAAAGACTGAAGCTCGTGCGAGACATAGTGTAGCCTATAAATAGATCTACGTGTCAGACTAAGTTGATTTGGACGATGCTAAAAACCTACAACTTTCTCTACGCCAAAGAAACGGATTATACAAACTCATCAGGAAAATGTTTCGAAGATCTTCATAGATTCAGTGTGGATTTCTTGTGTTGTTGGATTTTTAACGTATTAATGATTCACTGATGTGTGTTGTTGTAGTAGAGCGTGAGAACAGTTTCTCTTATCAACGACAGGCGTGTTTTATATTTAAAGCCAATATAGATCTAGGACGATTACACAGACTTTAGAACGGTGCTTTACTTAAATTAACAGATCGAATAGTGACAAGTGTCACACTATTTAGGACATAGATCTTAATCTACTTTGTTTTACAAGGCCAGGGATTGTAGTACTTTCACGTGACGACTACACATCTTGATTTTTGTTTTAATTAAATATGAAATCACACTAAACTAAGTAGTGTAAATACTTTTATTTTACTAGTGTGTGCAGACTTGGTTTCAAGTTGTGCACGCACTGAAATTTCTAGAAAAACCTTAGATCTTCAAGATCTACTTGAAATGGATATTTAGCAACGTGCATATAGTGTAGCATTTGTTTTCGATCGCTGACAGGTAATCATTATTGTCTAAACACGGACAAACTTACAAAATAATTCAAGTCCGACCAGGAGCCCTGCCTGATTGTGCCTTTAGTTTGAGAGGAGAAAAAAACAAAGCAGGAGAACATGTCCAATGCCGCTGGAACAGACGTGCTTGACCTGGCCGAGTCGTTCAGCAGTAGCTTCAAAGCCGTCGGCAAGAAGAACTCGTTCCGACCGTCCCGAGGTGAAATCTTTGAGAAGACGGAGACTGTCTTAGAGGGGGAGAAGAAGAAAGTCACCTACATCCTGCAGACTTCGGGCGCACACGACCAGAGGTAGACTTAAGTCATAGAATAGTTTGACGCTCAGTACTAACGTGTCAAAGACCTGGAAATAGGCCGTGGTCCTTTTGTAAATATTTAGGCCAATTGACGCTCTTTAATTTTTATCTTAAAGGTTGTTCTAAAATGTTCTCGTCTGTATTCTCGTCTGTCGTAAGTCTCATCATCCTCTACTCTTTTTTTTTTTTGGGCTCTTATCTTTTACTGTGTACAATGGAGGCGCGGTGGCTTAGCGGTAAAGTGCTTGGCTTCCTACCCGGTGGTCCCGGGTTTGAATCCTGATAAAGACCGACATATTTTTAATTTCGGGAATTTATGGGCGCCTTTTTGAGTCCACCCATCTCAAATGGATACCTGACACTAGTTGGGGAAAAGTAAAGGCGGTTGGTCGTGGTGCTAGCCACATAACACCCTCGTTAACCGTGGGCCACAGAATCGGATGATCTTTACATCATCTGCCCAATAGAGCGTAAGGTCTGAAAGGGGAACTTTTTACTGTGTACAATAGACTAATGCGGAGACATGCTCTAGTACTGCACAGAAAAAAAAATGTTATCCAATATACAACTTTAATGGGTTCTAGGGCCTCTCAAAATGGTACTACCG
>JADKLZ010084329.1:13003662-13015779 GCA_021533235.1 Biomphalaria straminea
GTAAGAAATTGTTATAAAGATATCAGGAGTTAATTTTTTTTTTCCCTTTTTTTATATAAAGAATAAGATTTATTTTTTTAAATTTTAAACTTTTCCAGCTGAGAATGGAAAAATTTGTTAAAAATAGATGAATGAACAAATGTGTTTGTGTGCGCTCAGTTATTAGTGTGAAAGAAAATTTTTTAGATCTACATTTAGACACCAAAGAATTGACTTGTTTGTAAAGTGGAGGGGGGGTTTATAGGCTACAAATTTCCAGAATGAAAAGTATTTATTGAAGCACTACTATCAGTTTATTTATTTATCTAAATATTATAAAAATCAAATTGACCATTTAATAAAGCCAACTGCTTATTCAGACCTGATCATAAGATACTGAAACAATGCCAGTCCAATCAAGTTAATTGAACTGATTATTTATTTGGGCTCGAAATGATCAGGCCATTTTATGATCAGATTAATTGTATTGTATGTATATTATTTAAAGATTCCTATACTTTTATATTTTTGTTTGTTTTGGTTTAGCCTGAATGGAAGATAGCTGACCCAATCTGTACATTCATGTTCTCACTATTTGTTCTGGTGACTACTTTCACCATCATGAAGGATATTATTGTTGTCCTAATGGAAGGTGAGTCTTGTTTCAAACCCCACTGGGTATTAACACTTGAGTTTATTAAGCTTGGAAGAACATGTCGTTGGTTTGTGACATTATAAAATAAATTAGCTGTATCTTTAATCTTCATTCTAAAAACAAAATGTTAGTAGCTTAGGTACATGATCTGTATGCTGTAGTAGACTTTCTTCTCAGCAGGTTTTATAAGTTTATGAATTATTTTGATGCTCCTGGTGATGAGTTAAACAAATTATTGCTAAAATTTCGATTTGGAATTACTAAATACACCGGAATCCTGATATATTAAACTCATACCAACCAAAGTTCTGATTAATTTGATTTTGCTTCATAGTTTTGTTTTTTTCTTTCTGGAATTTTTTTTTCTTTCAAAGATAACTATGTCCCTATAATTTGAATACGGCATTAAAAATTAACTGTGTGTTGTACTCGTTTTCACTTACAATAACAAGCCAATAATGACATCAATCTTTCATCTTGCTGCAATCAATTGATGTCTGACTTTACAAATGTTTATGCATGCAGGGCATTTTTTTGTTGAGTCATCCACGCACTAGACAATTTGTTTTGCTGCTGGTTTGTAAACATTTTCTTTCAGTCCATTGCAAGCATGTGCACAGAGTCACTGAGCCCATTTATTCAGACCACTGACCACCACTCCTCTTGACTTCTTAACATACAGTCACTAGCACTAGCACTTGCTGTATCATTATTTATACCGATGAAAACAGGATGGAATCTTAAATTTCTATGTATCCAAATCCTTTGATGAAAAAAGTATAAATCTTAAATACACATGACTTATAAATTACATTGGGTTTTGGGTACATTTGTTGATTACCATTTTATTCAGTTATCCCCCTTCAAATGTCATTTTTAACTTATAATTTGTCGTTAACTGTTCTATATTACTTTCATTTAATTATTTTCAACTGTCTTATGAACTTATTTGGTCAAGTTTTTAAAGTAACTGCTAGTCTTAGTGTATATTTATAAAAACTTATTTTGTCTTTTTTTTTCTAAAGTTAAAGGTAACATCTATGCTAAACATTTTCTATGTGCAGGTACTCCACGAGGAATAAATTTCGCTGAAGTCAGACAAGCCTTCTTCCAGGTGGAAGGTGTACTAGATATTCACAACTTAAGAGTCTGGTCCTTAACAATGGATAAAATAGCTCTCTCTGTCCACCTCGCCATAGGTAAGCTGTTCTACAATGTAAAAATAAAATTAAACATTTATTTTGTGTTATTTTAATCTTCAGTTTGACAAAGTGGACTTGATACCCTGGCTTCTCTTGAAAGACATAGTTGCCAATTATGTACCTGTCTGAACAAATATTCAGTGCTTAGGCATATCAGGATGGCTACCTGGTTATGTGGCATGTACTTTGTAGTATTCATGGTCTATGTTTTAAATCCAGCCACCTTCCCCCTTTTGCGGTAGGCTTGGGTGAGATGTATTAACCTTCAATTCTGAAGAAACATCTGAAATGTAAAACAAACAAAAAATATCATACATTGATTTGATTTTTTTTTTTAAATGCAGCAGGTTTCCTTTTATAAATCACCAGTATCTGACATTAAATTATCTGTTCAATATAATGTTTTAGTTCTATGACATCATCCACATTTAGATGAAAAAAATGTATTTACTGTTCATTAAAATGTGGTCTCAACTGGTCATTCTTGTGAAAGAAAGATTATTTGCGTCTACTTGTTGATACAAGTCATAAACTGATTCACTTAGATTCTTTATCAGACAAAAAAAAATGTTTATTTTTTTTAATAAAGCATAATTTGCTATCATTATATAAAAACACATTTTCAATAAAATTTGTTTCTAAAAATGTGTTAAAAATGGCTTTGGAGATGGTCTAGCAGCTAGAGACTATATTTCTGATATGTGTAATTTTGTATTCCAATCCTGATAAAGACTGTCATTCTAAAGTAGCAAGTGAATTTCTCAACGATTAAGCCATGCACCACCAGGTCTAAAAAAAAAATGTATTCAAATTGTACTGTTTTGTTGTAGCAGTAATCCAAGCATCCACAATGACTTTCACCATTAAAGAATTCAGAATTTAGCATGGTTTTCAGATGCTTCAGATTCTAATAAATTTAATTTGGTCGTCTATAGTGTGCATATTTTGTTCATTATATTTATTTATTTATTATATCTTAAATGCCTTATAAAAATCAGTTATCTTTCTGAGGAAGTGACTTTGGTTTAAATCTAAAATGACACATTCGATTTTCTTTTTATTTCAGATAAAAAATCAGACCCCCACAAAGTGCTAAAGTTGGCATCCTTTGCCATCCAACAAAAGTTCAACATCAGTGAGACCACCATGCAAGTGGAGCAGTACGTGGATGAGATGCTGGACTGCCAGGATTGTCAGGGGCCCAAGTTGTAACCTTTTTGTCTCACTCTCACATTCAGCAGAAAGTGTTTGCAGGTTATAGTTCTTCAAGACACTCTTCTATAACTCATGGGACTCTGCCTACAGACTTGTATTAAGGAGACACTTCACTGAAAACTTCAGTAGTATTGACCAATTGTTGACTGAAAATTGTTACAAAAATATTGAGTTGCATGATTATATTATATAATTATTTATATATCACCATTATCTATACATATATAGATATATTGAGAGAGAGAGATTTATTTACAGTCTTAAATTATTTAAATTGTAAAACTAGAAATCAGTTGGTCAGTAATAATTCTTGCCTAAAGAGCTTTGTTTTTCCTCTTAAACTTGCTCAACCTGATGGTGTCTGTTACTTAGCCGAACTTTCTGAACTCTGGTTCGGAATGTCTACAAAAAAACAACAATTTTATGTAGACCTGAATGTCATTTGTATAAATATATTGCATAACTTGTTCATGAGAATAATAATTTGCCAAAGCTGCTGTCTTATCTCACCGTCATCACAACAAGAGGATATCAGCTTATCCAAAATAGTTAAACTTGTATACATTTTAAAATAAACACAACAGAATGTTTTAGTCATAAATGAAAAGCAGGAAATAATATACTTACATGTGCATCACTTCTTGTATGACTGGAGCACAATCTGTCTTCATGACAGTGAAAAAAAAAATTTAGGGTCATCTCTATTTGTATTAGTCAAAACAAAATAAGCAATTTGATGTAAAAAAAAAAATTTGAGTTTAGGTTATGCATGAAATATGAAACTTTTTTTCGAATCAAAACATTTGTAGGTAAATTTTTTTTACTCCATGAGATGTGCAACAGAGTGACATAAACTGTTAGGCTACCCAAGACGGGGGTCTTAAGTTTGAATCCAGACTTGATCTGTGTACCTATAGGCAGCAGAGAAGCCACCCATATATTCTTTTCCCCCTCAGGTCCACAAAAAAGATGGAGTCACACACAGCACACTGACAATGGCAGATGGGCTATATACACGTTGTTTTTTTTTAAATTATAAAAACTGCTTTTTTCAATACATCATATTAAAGATTGTATTGTTTTTGTCTAAATTGTTGTTTTTTTTAAGTTACAAATGTATTCTTTCATGTATAGTTGTAAAAGTCTTAGCATAATATTTATTATGAATGTTATTTATATTTTGATATTGACCTTATTTACTCACCTATGAGATTGACCACTTTTGTTATTGTTACATTTTATAACATAATGAAGTGTTAACATAGGAGGTTTCTTGCATTCCATACTCTCAACAATGCTCACAGATTATTCCTCAGGTTTAATTCAATTATTCACAGTCATGGCCTTTTATAAAGACCTACGGCACCAAGTAACCACAAATTACAAAAATGGTTTCCAAGAAAGGCCAAAGCCTTTCATTTCCTAACCTCAGATGTAGACATCTTTAATTTGTTTTGCATATCTATATTTACTTTACTGACAATTCATTCCTTTATTTCTCTCCATTTATAAAATGGCATAAAAGGTATTAGGAATAAGCTTAACATATATGCAGCAAAAATAATCATTCCATCCATGTTTAATGTACAAAACTGTTTTCTTTTTAAATGAGTCATTGCTTTATATATTTAAAAACTTGCAGCAAATGTTATAGAGAGTATATTGTTTTGCTGTAATTTATTTACTAGTTTCTTCAATACAATTCAAATTAGGAATCATGTGCCCACTTGGGTTCAAACCCTGCCAGCTGTCCTGCTGGAAGTTACGCTAGTACTCCTCAACTCTGAAAGAACATTCCAAACATGAAAATCAAACAATATCTTCCTTTGATAGGAAGACATTTTGTTTACTTGTTGTGTTAGTTTGAACTCTTTTAACCCATCACAGGCTCTTAACCATATTTCATTAGGAACAATCTTAGATTTATTTCCCCTGTCATCCATCATTCTACAAAATGGCTACATTAGATTGACACTTTTTCATGTAAGATCATTTAGAGACATTGATGCATATTTCTAATGATAAACTGTGAAATAACATTTACTTTTCCTTGCATGCATATTTTTTTGGTCTTTTTGTTTTTGTATGTTATAATACACTGCATATTTTTTTCCAAGGTCTTTCATTTGGTTAAAAAAAAATGACTTGTTTACAACCACAAAAAGAATTATTAAAACTTTTTTTTCTCAAATGTGTTTTTGTGTTGATTGTAAAAGACAGTTGTGTTACTAATAGAGGATTTGTGATGTGGTTAGTAGAGGCCTGGTGGCTGAGTGGTTAGTAGAGGCCTGGTGGCTGAGTGGTTAGTAAAGGCCTGGTGGCTGATTGGTTAGTAGAGGCCTGGTGGCTGAGTGGTAAAGCTCTTGGCTTCTGAACCAAGGGATTGCAGATTCAAATCCTGGAATTTTTTCAATTTGAGGATTTTAGGACGCCTCTCTATCTTGTATGGCACAGTAAAACATACCATTCAAATAATATATAGGGTTAAGCTTGTAAGCTTAAATTATAAACCAGAAGGAATACGGAAAGCCAGTAGTCTCATAATTTCGATTGCCTAATTTGATTAGATTCACAAACAATAATATAATAATCAGATACGTAATTACAATGGTAACAATCAACACAGTCATTGATAAAGCTAGCGTGTGTTTACAGATAGGCCTATCAGTTCAAACCTGATTGTGGGCTAATTAGGTCGAGACCATTGTTAACCGTAGGCCACAGAATCAGATGACCTTTACATCGTTTGCTCTATTGGCCACAAGGTCTGAAAGGGGAACTATACTTTTTTTTTTTACGTCTCAGTCGTGATTTAAACTTTCATGCCAAATGTTATAAAGATTTGTCAAACGGTCTTGATTTCAAATCTACTCTACCTAGCCTACATTGACATTAATTGTGTGGCCTTTTTATTCAAGAAGAAAATAATGAAAGAAGTGTGATTGAAGTGGATGCTGGGGGGGGGATTAGGCATAGATAGTTCTGTGTGAGAAGGCCGTGTGTGTGGAACATCGATATTATCATTCACGTCCATTTTTTCTTATTCTTGTAAGCTTCTCTCTTTCTCTTTTGTTGTATAATATCTTTATTCCAATGGCGGCTGTTCCATCCTAAGTATGTAGGTTTTTAAGGCATATGTCTCTGGAGCGATATTGTTATGGTCGAAGTGCAGCGCTGTGCGAATGAGATTTGTCAAGTCACGTGAATGCTTGTATTGAACCGAGACCAATCGTTATATAAGACCTGAGCACTGGCTTGCAACGTCATAGCCTGTGGGTAGTTTAGACCAACTTCTCGTTCCCACGTCGTCATTGCAGGTTAGTGTTGCGGCCCTATGTAACGAGTGATCTCGATTGAATGGGAGTGACGTCAAAGAGAGACTGAAGCCGAAAATCTAATGACGTAAACGTCTATAGTTAACGTTAGAGTAACATTCTTTATAACAAGATTAAATTGATTATAAAATACAATTGTAAGGTTTTGAGTTTATCGACTACTAGAATGTCTCATGTCTTAACTCTTTCTCTCCGTAATTATTTACCACATTCTGGTGGAATCAACGTTAATATCGTCAGTTAGGAGAGAATGAGTTAACTATATTGTGCGCATATGTCATAGTTTTGCTAGATGTTTTCATCAATTTGACATCTCCTTTAGTAATCCTAATTGGCGAGTTCAAAGAAGAGTCACTGCAGAGTGGCTGCTTGGGCGTGCAGTATGTGCACTGGTATGTCCATCGGTCGTCTCGATTGTCCTGATTGCATACTTTGCCCGCTGCCATCTTCCGTCTTCCTGCGAGAGGTTTGAACTAGGAAGTAGATTATCTTCAACTCTGAAGGAACATCCGAAACATGTCAAACATTTTACAAACAGAACCGCTCTCCTGAAGTGCTTTAAAAATAAACGACCAGCTTAGACGTCAGCCCTTACGAATAAGAGAACATTCAGCAGCCGAATGCAGCGACGGAGCAGCTTCTTGTTTAATTACAATTGTAGACCTATCATATTCACCTCATACGTTTAAATCAGACGAAAGATATACCTAAGTTCAACTTATCTTTTATCGCCATGACCGCTGTATGATTTCTATTCTTTATTGGTGTGTAACATTCTTTAGTAGTTATGTGTTGCTATCAGTGACACTTCAACACATCAGCGAAATATGGCTGCAGGTCAGTTAAGATATTTTTTGTATTCTCTGCTGTAAGGGTGGCTACCTCTAACGATTTTTAATTGAGTGGATATAGTTAATAAATAATTTTGCTTTAACAAATCCGTAATTTATAAACGAAGCTACCATAGACATCTATGGAAAAAGGAAGCTACATTTTAATGCTAAAAACATGCATGGAACATTAGTTGTGCATAATAATAATAATAATAATGGCATATTAATGAAACAAATATTTAAAATAATCAATAGAAAAAAAAGGAAAATAAAAAAAACTTCTAATTACTGTTATTTATTTGAAAATTGCAGGGTTTCTGCTATATAAAACAAAAATCAACTGAATAGTACTAATTAATAAACTGATTGATTATTTTTTTTATTTATTCGTGTATTGTTATTGACTATTTATAACTACGCGATCATTTCAACATGATCCGAGAATGTGAAGTGGTGGGGGATTGTGTCAGTCAAACAAAACATACCAAGGGAATTAAATCCATGTATACATCAACATCTCTCTTTATAATAATAGGCTTGTCTTCGAGTCCGAAGATTAGTGAGGAATACAGTGTTTCCCGTGGCTGTGCAGTCCCAGCTGTGACCTACATATTTTGCCACATCCAGGGCAAGCAAAACCATTGTCCGCAGGTGGTCGGTTTAGATTTTCTTTTCGTCGTCTGCGTTTGTCCTCGGCGGCAGATTTTCTTTTGGTCTCAAATGTGTATCCCGCGGCCTTTGTGAGTGACCTCCAGCTGTCTCGTTCCGACGCCGCATGCAGCCAGGTGCTCTCCTCTATGTCAGCCAAGGAAAGTTGACGCCTAAGCTGGTCTTTGAAGCGTTTCCGTGGGGCGCCTCTGTTACGTCGGCCACCTTTTAGCTCACCAAAAAAGACTGCCTTTGGCATACGTTCGTCTCCCATACGGGATACGTGCCCTGCCCAGCGTAGCTGTCGGATCATAAGAAGTCCCTCTATACTGTCTATACCGGCGTTCGCAAGGACATCGCTGTTTGTAGTGCGGTCTTGCCATCGTATGTCCATGATGGAGGGCAAGCTTGAGCGCTTTCACCAACATCTCTCTTTAGGTAACATTTATTCCCCTTGTTTCGAGATTAACTATTTAACTAATTGTTTAATTTTGTATCATGTATAATGAATCATTTATTCCCCTTGCTTCGACATTAACTATTTAATTAATTGTTTAATTTTGTATCATGTATAATGAATCATTGTACAAAGTTTCAACTTGATTCAAGGATGGGAAATGTGCGAAGAAAAAAACATATTTAAATTTTTTTCACCAGGATGACAGACAGAGTTGATGTTGATAAAAGCTTTGTAAAAAAATAAAGGATCATTAGATCATACGATAACAGTATTGGTTCTGTGTAGTCTGTTTGTACTTAGTCAGTTTAAGATCTTAAAACAAACTACTATTAAATTTATTTTAAAAATTTTCAATAACACTGTATATACATAGTAGTCACGCTGAAGTTGTCAACTTGTAATCAAACTGAATTTCCATTAGATTGGATCAATAAAATTATCTTATCATATCTTTTCTTATCTTACTACGATATCATAAGTTTAGTTGGCGGCGCAGTGGCTGAGTGGTTAGACGCTTGCTTCCGAACCGATGGTTCCGGTTTCGAATCCTGGTGAACACTTAGAATTCGAAATTTTAGGGCGTCTCTGAGTCCACCCAGCTTTAATGGGTACATGACATTAGTTAGGAAAAATTAAAGGCGGTTGTTCGTTGTGCTGGCCACATGACACATAATCGTGGTCCACAGAATCAGATGACCTTTACATCATCTGCCCCATAGATCGCAAGCTCTGAAAGGGGAACTTTACTTGTTTACTTGGTTTTGTGTTGTTGTTTTTTTTCTAACAAGATTCTAACCAATAGAGTTTATGTTTATTTGTTCTCTGAATCAGCCTGCTGTTGTATTCTGAGCTGCCTTGAGCACTTTGTTGTCTCAGTGTTGGCCTTAGTTCTCCTAGGTGCATATCTCCGGGGAGGGACAAGAGAGATATTAAGGCTTCTAATTCTCGGCATTAAGCAAATCCCTGGATTGTCCGGCTTGCTGGGGTCAGTGCTCAAATCGGAATCTGCAAGTTTTCTGAACTCAACGAACCTAGCACCGAAGGCTGGCGAGAATGCCAAAATTGTGTTGCCTAAACAAGGTATGAGCTGGGTTTAGTTTTGTTTTCTTTTTTGGTTATGACTAAAGTTTAATTTTAACTACCCCACACACACACACACCAAAAAAAAATATATTAAAAATATCATTGTGGCAATTTTAACGATTACTTTTTTTATAGAAGGAAAGTATAAAATCATTGTTCCGTTTTCATTTTGTAAAGAAATAATGATAAATCTTAGTTCAAATATCAGGATGATGCCTAAACAAGATGAGAATGTTTCGCTTTTTTGCCAAAGCCTTGTTATTAATAGGAGGCGTGTTGGCTGAGCGGTAAGCGCTTGGCTTCTGAACCGGGGGTCGTGGGTTCGAATCCTGGTGAAGACTTGGATTTTTATTTCGGGATCCTTGGGCGCCTCTGAATCCACCCAGTTGGGGAAAAGTAAAGGCGGTTGGTCGTTGTGCTGGCCACGTGACACCCTCGTTAACCGTAGGCCACAGAATCAGATGACCTTTACATCATCTGCCCTATAGACCACAAGGTCTGAAATGGGAACTTTACTTTTTTACGTTATTAAATAATCCAGCACTTTGTAATCCGAGACACTCAGTAATCCGACGCCATGTTGACTCGTAGGTGATGTATATATTTTTTTATAGGTCAGCTTCTCCTACATGTTTTTAATATTGAAAGACATTTAAGAAAAAAGACACGTGGCAAGTTATTAGTGTAGAAAGTAAAACAATAATTTTACAGATTTTCTAATTAACATGAGTAAATTCCTATAATAGATGTTTACGGAAGTATATATAGTTTTAAAATGTAGGCAGCCTAAATTGTAATTTAGAACCGTATGTGAACGTTTAAATCTTAGAATTTATATTTTTAGATAAAAAAAATTTCTTGTTCGTATTTTGTTTATTTATACCATTGAAAGTCTACTAGAATGGTTTAATAGGCCTACATCATAAATTAATCTACATTTTTTTATTTATAAACAAAATGTTTAATTCTTCGAACTGCAGATAACCTTTGGTAGTCCGACGTTTTCCGTAATCCAAGAGTCCCACGGTCCCGGAAATGTCGGACTATTGAGAGTCTGCGATTTTAGATAAAGCATTGTTCTAAAAAAAAATGACTATAAGAAAAGTTGCCCAAAGTAACCTTTAGATTGTTATAGAAAAAAACTATTTCTAATAGTTTCACATATAGGCTCTGAATCTTGACGTTTTGAGATTAAAGTTCTCAATGTCGATTATATTTCTTTTAGTTCTGGTGTGATTTTTTTTTAGCTAAAATGATAAACTTTTAAGAAGCAGGTCAATGCTGAATAACAGAGGTCTTCAAAAATGAAAACACACTCACCATACATATACACCACACACAACACAACTTCACACATTACACACACTAATGATCACACACACACACACACACACACCTATTACAAACACACACATACCACGTCTTATATAAACTACAACAACCCGAAATGAATTTATTTTACCATCAGGTTTGCCCAGAGAAAAAATTCTTGAAAAACTTGATGAGATGAGAGCCAAAGAAACCGACCACTTGGAAGGGAAGGTGTTCGCTTATACTTACACACTGAACGATGATCACTTCGAACTGCAGAAAGAAGTCTATGAACAATTTACTGGTTAGTTCAATTAGTGCTGTCTACTATTAACTAGTAAATAAAACCAAAGTACTTTTGAACTGTTTTAGACAAGGTTGCTAGTGCCTGATAATTATATAGAATCAATGAAGTTATTTTCTTGCCTAATATAGCTTTTGAATGGAACATTTAGCATTAACAACCTTCTTCCACAATCAAGGGGTCCAGCGTTGTTGTTAAAAGAAAGAATCCTTAAAGACACGGTATGGCCTATATTGTGTAGATGTGCCATACAATTTATAATCTAGATCCAATCTCAGGGGTTGTGGTTGTTTTGTAACATTTCAAAGATATTTAAATACTGTTGGGTAGGAAAGTACACAATTAGTGGTGGAGCATCCATAAACTATTTGCGCCCACGACTTAGAATAGTCATTGCATGAGGGTTATATATTACTTTTAGCAAGACGTACAAACATTGAGTGCCGAGACGCTTTTATTGTATGAAGTCTTACATCTATAATCTATAAGATAAGATAAGATAAGATTAGCACCAGGCGGTCACCGCACCAATCCGCATTTTAAAAAAAAGTTTAGTTTTTAAATGTTACAATTCAACATGTTACAAAATAAAATTAGAATTGTAAATTAATATGTTTACGATGGTGTCCTTACAGAAAAAATTGGTTACTCCCCTGATCACGATGAGCTGGTGAAGTATTTCCAAAAGGCTTTCTTACATGAGAATGGGCTGAACCCGATGATATACCCCAGTCTGAGGTAGACATTAGTTGATGATATACCCCAGTCTGAGGTAGACATAAGTTAGTCTGGAATTCGCTTTGATTTATTTTTTTTACAAAGCTTATATCAACTCTATCTGTCTGTCTGTCTGTCTGTCTGTCTGTCTGTATGGTGCACAATATTTAGTCTGAAGTAAGATCTGACAAGATTTTACAAAGCTTCTATCAACTCAGTCTGTTTGTCTGGTAAACACTATTAAGCCTGGAATGACCTTTGACATGATCTTTTCTTATGCTACTAGTCTTTCTAATTCCGAGCAATGGCGTAGCTAGGGTGGGGGGAGGAGGGGGGAGAATTTGAAAATCCCCCTGGGCCCCCACTTGAGGGGGG
>JADKLZ010084329.1:13118463-13130905 GCA_021533235.1 Biomphalaria straminea
TGATACAAACATAATGATTTCTTCAACAAATCAAAAAATCCTTTAAAATGCCTTCTTAATACATTTTATTAGGTGTACGTCTCCATTAAATCTCAATTACGAAAAATATTCACAATCTATTCTACCTTTATTGAGTTCCATTAGCCTTCACCAAATTTTAAAATGGAATTGAAAAAAAACAAAGAAAGTCCTCCTTTCAGACCTTGCGATCTATAGGGCTGTTAAGGTCATCTGATTCTGTGAAACCATTAGAGCTGGGTGGACTCACACCCAAAGATCCTGAAGTTAAAAATCCCAGTCTTCACCAGGATTTAAACTTGGGACCTTGGTTTGGAAGCCAAGTGCTTTACTTCTCAGCCACCACGCCTCTAAGTTGTAATTTAGCATAATATATAAATATACATATATCTTCCCCCAGATTTCAAAGAGGCTGATGGTGAATGTACAAAAAGTTTAAATGAAAATGGAGCTACTGTAGATGGAGAGAAACACTGGAACTCTAATGGCAATGGAGTTGCAGGCAGAGATGTAAGTTAATCTTCTTTTCTTTTCATCTATCATTTTGTTTAAAAGCAAAATATAAGATCTAAATCCAAACATTAATTTTTATGCATTAACTACATTGGTTTTTCTCAATTTAATCCATAAAACATAATTTAATGTTTAGAAACTATATCATAAAAAAGTTTAAAACTTCTTTAGTCCAATGAATTGCTTTTCTATTAAATATCACATCTTTAATTCAGTTCTCTATGGTCCAATCTCTTTCAGGTAGGGGGGAGAGTATTTGGTAGATTGTTTTCTTTCTGCCTTTAGCTACTCAGTAAGCTCAGTCAGGATTTGAAGGATTTAAACTTATCTCCTTGATAGGTAGTCAAGAGGCTTATGACACACATCCCACATATTCAATACATCCTATCTAATCCTTTGAGAAGAGGATGAGATAATTAATTAATTAAGCAAAGCTTTATTTTTAAATATTTTTTTCTGTTCCCCCCTAGGTGCAACTTATGTTGTTGAATACAGAAATCAATGAAACAGCCTCGGCTGGCAATTCAACCACTCTTTTAGTCGGTAAGTAAATAAAAATTATTACAGCGATTGTTTCATTCAAATTAAGAGAAGTGTCTCAATCTTTTACTTGTAGCTTCCTTCCCTCAGAGAAAATTTTTTTATTTATACACCACCACCTTAGTCAACTGGGTGGAATATGGAAGGATTCTGGTATCCAGAATTTGCATTAATTCTGAACTTTAGAAATGCTATGTCCACTATTCTTCCTCTTTAAATAAATAGAGGTTAAGTTAAATAAAAAGAGCTGGTAGACAGATTTTGGATACATGTCTGTAATGGGGAAGATTGTCATAACATCTTTTGTTAAACGTCTTGTCATCTCTTTTATCTCTGCTTGTGGTCCTTTCTGAAGCATAGGCCACCAACCAGCTTTCTCTAGGCATCTGCTTCCAAATCACTGCACTATGTAGTCCTTGGCCCGTCCCATTTTCTTTCCTTGGGGGTTCCAGGTTAGGGCTTGCCTTGTTATGTTGGCGGCATTCTTGCGAAGGGTGTAAGCTTCTTGTAGTTCTCCTTTATTTTCACACAAAGACATTTCATTGGTATGAAACTTTTAGAAAAATGTGAATCGCAGAGACACATTGAAATTTCTTGTTCAAAAGAACTTTAGGAGTCTATTTTGTTGCAGCTGACTTTTTCCAAAGAGTTCTTTCTTAGAAGATAAAAAAATGTCACATTGGACCTCATTCTCCGATTGTAAACAAACAACATTGAGCCACATGCTTCCCTAGCTCATCTATACAACTTACGACCTAATAGGAATCAACAATGGTTATCACATGTCCATATTTTTAGTTTGTTTTTTCAATGATCACTACATGACCATTCTTTTTGGTGAATGAGTTCCATTTATTTTTATTTTGAAAAATTATTTAAAAATATTTTTTTGTGATCAATATTCTAATATAATATACTCTTTGTCCTATAAAAAAAAAAAGACCATCTTTGCAACCCCTTGCGAGCTTGAAACCCTTGCTGTTTTATGTCAGTCATCCATCTTAACATACTTTCTTCATAATGCCTCACAATTGACCTTTACTTTAATTTCAAAATATTGCTGATTTCAAATATTTTCACAGTTCTTGTAATATATTTTTTTTTCTATTCTTTAGCCAAGCCTGAAGTAGAAATTGTAGAAGCTGAAGTGGTAAATATTATTTTACTTTTGTGTGAACCTCCATTAGGAAATTAGGAGCAATACTGCACTTTTCTTATCTAAGTTATTTTACGAAGTAAAAAGTAAACAACTTTTTTGGCTTGTTCATCTAACATTCATCTGCCCCATAGGTCTCAAGGTTTAAAAAGCATCCTATCATTAGGATTGCAATAACTTATAACAAATCTGAAGGGGTCAGTAAGATTCATTTTGTATTAAAGTCTCACATTCCAAATCTGTTACTATTATTGAAGATCTTCAGGATAAATTGGAAACACTGTTGCAAAGATTAAGCAATAAAATACAGTCAGAAAAAACATAAGTATCATCACAATAGAGAAGGATAATTGGTAATAGCTATTTCTGCATTCCTTTAACAATTGTAAATAATTAAAAAGATTAGTTAGTTCCAAGGCCTAGTGTTGGGCACTGAGTCTACTTGAGATTGCAGCGTTAGTTTGATGTAAAGATCGGTCAGACATTCCATTAAGTTGTGTTCAAGATTCATTACAACATACTTTTTTTTTTCTTTTGTTGAGCTTCTCTATTAGTTATTGCCTGTGAAAGGGAAAATTGTCCTGTGGTTTCTGATACATTTTCCTAGTATCAAAAGAATATAAATTTGTATATTTTAAAGAAGTTTGAAGGACATTTTGTTATGATAACTAAGTTTTGTTCTGCTCACTTGAATTAGATCTATAACTATTTGACTTGTCGCTGTAGCTTCATTTTTCTATACATGGAAAATGTTTGCGGACATTCCCCAGGAAATAGTGGGAAGTATTGACAGAAAACATCTTGCCAGGGAACTCATCAAAGACAAGCCAGAAACCAAAATGCTGTTTTCATTCCTTCAAATTCTGACAGCTATTTTTGGTTCCTTCGCTCATGGTGGCAATGATGTCAGGTTAGTTAACAAGTTTTTTTTTTTTTTTGTGCTATCATAAATGATTTGCATGAAAAATAACTCCCTTATGGATACAACTACATTTTTCTGAAGAATTTAGAAATGATAAAATTTTAATGTGTAATATGAATTTTAAATTTAAAAACACATTGGTAATCACAATAAAGGACATAGTTGTAGAATGATAAAGCCTCTGGCTTCATAACTGAGAGCTCTTAACTTCAAATCCTGATGAAGTTTAGGATTTTGAACATTGAAATAATTTGGATAAAGTTTAGGATTTTAGGATTGAAACAGATGAGCATCTGCTCCCCTAGATTCTAAGTTTATCACAGTAAGTGTTTTTGTTATTGTTTTAAAGAAAAAAAAATATTTTGTGTATTGATGTCTTCATCCATTTGGTTTCTCCCCAGTAATGCCATTGGTCCACTGATTGGTGTCTGGATGATCTATAATGAGGGCAGTGTTGCACAAAAAGCGCCCACCCCTATTTGGATATTGATCTACGGAGGGGCTGGTATCAGCATCGGTTTATGGGTTTTAGGCAGACGGGTCATCAAGACGATGGGAGAAGACTTGTCCAAAGTCACACCATCCAGGTAAATGTTTAAGATGACACTTTCTATCACAGTTTTGTAATGATTATTGAAATGAAAAAAAAAAATTTCCATCAAAGGTCCAAGTTGAGCTTGCCTAAAATAAACTATAGATTCTCTAATGGTAATTAAATCAGTCAGTTTCATAATCTCATGAGCCAAATAATCAAATTAACATATGCTACTAAAAAAGAAAAAAGGGCTTTGACTTCAGCTACACCACATCAGATTGAGCTGAAGCTTGATCATGACACATTTTTGTTGTAAATACTTCTATTTTTGTCAACCACCCAAGTTAAAAGAAATTATCCCAAATTTATAATTAAATTCAACCAATTACTATTAGTGTGGTGGCCGACTGGTAAAGCACTTGTTAATCTTGCTGTGTTAATCTTTAGGATTGCTGCATTTCATTTAATTTTAGTCTTTCCGGAGTATATTTCTTATTATTTAGGAAAATACGCATTTCCAGTTCTGGGAATACACATTTACATTTTGTAGGCATCTCAGCACATAACATATATATTATATTTATCTCCAAATTTTATTTTAAATAAAATGTACAGTAAAATTTAAAAAAGAACTAACAAATTTTTTTTTCAGTGGCTTTTGCATCGAAATCGGAGCAGCCACCACAGTGTTAGTTGCGTCTTACTTTGCCCTTCCAATCTCAACCACTCACTGTAAGGTCGGCTCCATCATATTCACCGGTCGGGTGCGGTCCAACGAGAACGTGGACTGGTCACTTTTCAGGAACATATTCATCGCCTGGGTGGTCACGCTGCCTGCCTCTGGTGCCCTGAGTGCCTTGATGATGTTTCTACTTGAGCAGTTTGCTCTTTGATTGTTGACTTTTGAGTTGTTTCATTCTCAAGATGCTGGGAAAATTTTGTTTCTTTTTAAATGTCATTATGTTCAGTGAAACAGAGAATCTCTCTCATATTCATTCTAGCCTGTTGTTTCATTTTCATCAATGACTTTTTATATTCAATTTTTTTTTACCTTAGGAATAATCTTTTTTTTTTTAATGGTAAGAATTTGATAATGGGTACTTTTTTATATTTTAAAACCAAGAAAAAGATAATTTTAAACATACCGGTTTATACTATATGAAAGAAATTTGTAATGGAATCAGATTCCATTAATTTACTAGTAAGAATTTGCATTAATTTAAAACATCTAAATTCATTCTGATCAACTGTACTTATCTGTTAATCAAAAACTGGATCTACAAATAACATTTGTTTCATAATTGAATAAATTACAGAGAGTGGAAATATTTTTATTTTTTTTTACAAATATGTTAATATCCAAACAAAATGTTATAATTATAATGTAAATGGATCATAAAATTGTCACTTTGAAAGCAAAGAGAGAATATTTTTCTTGTCATGTAAAAATTATTAACATCACCCACTGGATGAATACCTGCACATGCTGCATTTTAGTACTGCCTGTGTATTTTAATTTTTTTTTTTGTTGGAGAGTTAGACAGTCTTTCTTAAACTTGAAACCTTCATGTTTGTGTACATGTGTGAGGGAAACACCAAATATCTAGACAGTATTGTCTTTTGTTCTCAATACCATTGCATATCAATGCACTATATTTCCTCAGTTCAGTGGAAGTGCTGTAATGTCCTGCTTTTGTAAAAAGTTAAAAACAAATACCTCCAAGTTACTGGAGACTTAACCCTAATACTTTGCAATCATCAGCTGATTGGAGTTGAGGTTGTTTTCACTATGGGTTAAAGATCTGCCCTGACCATTGTATACTGCATAAGGTATTAATATTAGGATATAGAAATATGGTCTATTTTGATAATTTCCTAAACATTGTAGCAGTCGCTGTTTTTGTAAGAGAAATTTTATGTTTAAAAGTCACTAAGAAAATAGATGGTTTCCAAAGCAAAATGCTTACTCCACATTGACATTGTAGTGCCTAGACTGATCTCGGTCTCGAAATGTATATAAAATTTATATAAGTATTTTGAATGTTGTGCTAGATTCATTGAGAGTAGTTTAGATGGTATCAAAAGTGCTAGTCTTAATGTTGCATTCTATCCTAGTATCTCCATTCACGTCACTTCGAAACAATAGACCCTCAAAGTTTACAATGGATGCTGTAAACTTTTCTGGTATCTGAAAAATTATTTAAAGCTGAATTAAATCTTCACTCACACCTCTCAATTAGTAAGTAATATAGAAATATACAATTATTTTTTTTTACTTGTAAGCATCGGTGTTCTTTTTTTTACCTGAATATCAATTTGTGTGGCAGCTAGACCAAAAAATGTCTCAATGCGAAGGTTTTAAAACATACAATTTAGATATTTTGTTCATAATTGAAATATTTTGACTTATCTCTGTCAAAACCTTGAACAAAATAGTTTCAATGGCAGTATAGAAGATATATTATTAGTTCATCTAAGTCTATTGTTTACATTTGACCACAAATAAAAGTTACTTCAAGTCTGGTCATTAGAGTACGGTATCTTTGAACAACATTGTTGAAATTTAAGAGAAAGTTTTAAGGTTTTCTCTTTATTCTGTTAACCAATTCAGTTCTTTAAACTATGAAGGAAAATACAAATGATATTGCCTATAGAGACAGTAAATGCCTATCCACTTGTGTAAAAAAAAACAAAGAAGTGAATGATATCATTAGTTTATAATTTAGTGAACTTTATCTGGGTCTTATTGCTGAATCTGGCATGTCTTTGTCTAAATTCATGTTATATTATTTGAAACGCATATATATTGTAAGTGTATTTGAATAGCATATATATATACTGTGTGTATCTACCTGAATGCATATAATTGTATAGACTTTGACCTCATTCTCCTATTGATCTGGAGCCGTTATTATTATATTGTATTTATGGGAATCATTGTAACATCAGGTATTTTGTTTTAAGAATTAATTGCCTTCACTTCTTATGTATTATTATTGTGTTGCAGAAGGAAGTTTGTCAGTCCCATCTTACCTCTATACCCTTTTATCTCAATGTTGTGCTTGATAGTTTAGGAATAAGACAATGTCTATAAATGCATTATTTTTTTTAAAATTGTCTTGTATAATATATATATATGTATGTATACATATATATGTATAAAGCTCAACATTCTAATGTTTAAGTACAGAGCTTGATGTGTTGACTTTGATTAAAGTTTTGGGAGCTGCTGTCAAATCTTTCATTTCATACAAGTTTTTATGTATATAATTTAATTTGCATTTGTAAATTGCATGGTCATAATTGTCTTATAAAGCCCTTTTAAAAACAACTAAATAGTCAACAAAAATTAAGATTTAAGAAAGTATATTTATTGGGTTTTCTTATTCCATTTATATAACCCAGTAATGCCCAAAATATGGCCCGCGGGCCGGAAGTGGTTCTATCCGGCCCGCACAAACGACGACACAAAGTGTAGAAAATCCCTTCTCCAAAAAGGTTTTTAAAGTTATTTTTACCTACGTTAGGCCCTAACTTTGTCTCCGATGAATTGGTACCATGACCTTTAACCGTGTTTATGAAATAGGACTAAATGTATTATCTAACAGGAAAAGTGAACAGATCTTTACTTTTTTTGTGGAACATGATATAAGCCAATGTAATTGACTTGTAAAGAAAGTGAGGCTGTTTAAAAAACAACAAACAAATATGGCAGCATTCTTGATTTGAGCCGTGAATAAAATATTTTTAAACTTCGCCTAGAGATTTGAAGGATTGAATAGTTGTCCAAAAAAAAGATAAGAAAATGAGTCGGTGGTGTTGCTCACATTTTAAATAAAGATATAAAGACATTTTTCCGAAGGGTAGAAAAAAATAAAAATAATGAATATAAGTGCTAGATCCACAGCTTTTAGTTTTAGTTCCATTTCATTATTTTTTTGTACACGAGTGTCGGAAATTAAAATGGCCCGCAGGTGGAATTAGGATGGGCATCACTGATATAACAGATTTGTAAAGTACTCTTTATAGCATAAAAAAAAAAATTGTTATCTATATAATGAGTATGAAACTTTATGTATGTTTAGGCTGTAAAAACTGACCCACACTTTTTTGTCTCTTAGCTAGCACTACTTCATGTTTGCTGCTTCATTCAGTTGTTCTGTAACAGTTACTTAGAAAATGTTTCTAACTTTTTATCTCACATATAAAGTGAACACACATTCTTTCTGTTCTTTATTTCATGGTCTTAGTTCAAAACTTGGTAGTCTTGGCCAAGGGCACACCTCCAGACTGCTTCAAATGTATGTGAAAGTATTTGGCTTACTTCTTCTTCTTCTTCTTTGTTAATCAGTTTTTTCCTGCTGAGCTGTCAGCTCTTTTGCAGACTGTGCCACAGAAAAATAATGTGCTGTTTTCTTCAGTTGTTCAGCACTGCCATATAGGGTGTTGGTTATATTGGAATGTAGTGGTAGTAGGATCTGCCTAAGGTGGATTAGGAAGGGGCATTAAAAAAGGATAAGGTTTTCGGTATCATAAGGGTGGGCGCAGTGTCTACATTTTATTGAGATGCTTGCAAGTGAAGATATTTGTGCAGCAACAGAAAGACAGTTATTATTTATTTTGGTTTTATTTAATTGTTCATTATAACATCATGATTTTTGTTTTGCTTTGTTTTTAATATGTTAAAAAAATGCAGTCATCAAAATACTGTATTATAAAAGATGGAATTTCACCAAATAATCCGTTGGGGTGTATGACATCACTCTGGGTAATGTGTAAATGTCTTCCATTCCTGATTGAATCTGCTGATGATTTAAAAAAAAAAAAGTTTTTTTGTAGCTATTAAACTGCACTGTACACTTTTTTTTTCCACATTTGTAAATTTATCATTAATCAATCTCATTCATCTATTAATATTTATTAAGTATTCTAGTGGACTTAACTTCACACAAACGAACAGGCTGATATTGCTCATGTGAACAGATGTTACAGCTTTGTTATGCTTCAATAAATGGTTTATTTTAATTATTTTTTTTAAGCTTAATTTTGGGTTATTAAAAATATGTGCGCTGAAAATGAGACCCTCAGAGATTATAATTTGTATTAAGTCAGTTTTTGACGCTGGGTATGGGGAACAAAAAAAAATGGGGGTAAATCTAGGTCTAGATGCAATTTTATTCTAGAAGGTTTGTTTAGCTGAAATCATGGTGCAAAGAAAGCATTGAGATGCTCTGTGAATTGTTTTAAAAAATAATTTTGTGTTTTATTTGTATTGTTAACTCTTGAAGGTCTGGCACTTAATAATCCGACATTCATTTATCCAATGTAGTGCTGACGTAAATTGATGGAATAAATGTATGCTGTGGTACGCATGGTTTTAGAATGTAAGTAAATTTAAATGGTAATTTAGTACATTATGTGACAGCTGAAACCATGTGTTTAGTTGTTGTTTTTTTTTTCAAATCAATACATTTTTATTTTTTGACTATTGTGTACTTTAAACTATAAATTAAGAGAATATCTTCCTTTACCTATCCACTAGTCTCTCTGTTTCATTGGATACAATCTCTGTCAATGATAGACCCATCATATCTAATTACATCAGAAAACAATTATTTCTTGATTTAAAGGGTTCAATCTAATGTTTTTTGTAATATTACACCCCTCTGGTCCCATAACTGTCAAGAGTCAGCTGTAGATTTTGTTTGCTCTAGCAGTTTGTAACTGAATTGTTACAATGTTGTATCCTGGATTTTGAAAATATTGTTTTATTTTCAAAGTAGAACCCAAACCTAAGAATTGCTTTCTGAAGGCTTTACTCAAGAGTTATTATTCCCTATTCCTCACTGACCTAACAATCACAGTATAACCCTATTCCTGTCTTACCCATCCAACCAGCAACCCAACTCTATAATTATTTTTTTTTGATGCCCTACTAAACACAAAAAAATGTCCAGTATGTATGGGGTTTTTGTTTGTTCATGTTATTTACAGTATTTGCCATTTAGATAAACATCTTTTTCAATAAAAAGTCCCGTGGGGTTGGTATTCTATTGGAATATTGTAGTTGAAATGTCTAGTGGTGAATGATGATGTACTAGTTCTTTAAACAAAGCTGTCCTAGTTAGGCTAGCATCAACATATTGGTACAATGTTGTTTTTTTTTGTTTTTTTTTTTTTTTTTGGTATGTTTTATTAGTTACACAGCTCTATCTTGAGGTTGGAGAGTCACAATTGTTTCCTTTTTTATTTATTTTTTTTATAAATATATTTAAATACTGCATGAATGTAGGTATTGACTGTAAATTATAGGATACATTTGCTTATCACTGAATCACAATTTACTGTATGTTTTTCCCTTTTAAATGTTAAAATGCCCAGACTTTTCTATGCCATGTCATGACTTTTTCAAAGTGTCAAATCTAAATGAAAATATGTCATGAGTCTGCTTTTGTAGATCAAACAGGTTGTAGTCAAATGACCTAGAAAAAAAATATATGTTCATAGAGACTTTGACAAGCCCAGCTAGTCATTTGTTTCAAACTTAGTCAAGGGCCTTAAGTTGTAGGATATTTTTATTGATCTGTTTTCTTTATACTACAGACATTGCTACTGAGATGCACTCACCAAATGACTTGCTCTTAGTAAAGTTAGCAGTAGAAATAGTCTAAATTACATCATTCAAAAGTGCAGCAAGGTGTCCTTGTATTCATCATTACTGGGTTCTTATCTATATATTTGTAATGGAAGTCCTATTCATAATATTTTGGAGTCTATAAACAACCTAGAACAGTGATGCCCATCCTAATCTGACCTGCGGGCCATTTTAATTTTTGACACTCATGTCGCGGGCCACATGATCAAAAGGATACAATAACGAAATGAAATTCACATGAAACTAGACCTATAAGTAAACTGTAGGACTTACAACATGAATTAATGAGCTTTTTGAAGTATATTTTTTTATGTTTCCGAAAATGGCTTCACTTCTGTACTTAAAATTGAGCAATACTGTAGCTAGTTTTACCGCTGACTTATTTTCATAAATCCACCAATTTCTAGGTGTAGTTTAATAATCTTATTCGCTGGTCAAAATAAGAATGCCATCATATTTATTTCATAAGACAAATATGTTGGCTTATCATGTTCAAAAAAAAAAAATTAAGATCTGTTTACTTTTTTTTTGTTTGATTCTATATTCAGAGTCCCATTTCATAAACACATAAATGTTTAAGGTCATGGTACCCATCAGAGAAAAGTGAAGGCCCTAATGGAGGTTAAAATAAATTAAAAAATTTTTTAATTTTTTTTTTTTGATGGGTGATTTTCTACATTTTTTGCCAACATTGCAGCTGGCAGGATGTGGTCCGCAGGCCAATTTTTGAGCATCACTGACCTAGAATGATCACTTCAGTTTGTATGTAGTATGATATGTCCTGAGGGTATTTTTTCCAATCAGCCATCATTATATTTCTAATAGTATAACACAACAGGATAAATGAAAAGCGGAATTTCCTTTTGGATCATTTCCACTTAACATTTAAACATGACACTTTCTTTGTTTCCAATTATTTCCAGCTCCTTGTTTTAAAGTATGCCATGCCTTTTTTTTTTAAACACTATTTCTTCATGTTTTTTTTTTCTTTCAACATTTTTTTTTAACGCAATATTAATTTTATTTTATTGTTTTATTCATTACTAGTGATTGTTGACTTATAGCTGTTTGTTGTTATTTTATAAACTTTAATTAAAAAATGTTTTATCTCCCTTGTAAAATGAAAATGGAGGCCCAGTAGTATGAATAGTTTTGACTGTTGGATAATTCTGTTGTAATATTATTTTCTTAGGGATTATCAGAATTATTTATTCTGTGCTAGTGCCTGTAGTGATTTGAGGATCATTGGCTTTATACCTTTTTTTTTAAATTCACACTGACAGATAGTACAGTATGTATCTTGTGTATTACTACAATCATAGTAAGGCAAAGTTTCCACAAGTTGAATACACCTGTTCCCTGTTCATAGGAGACAATAAGTAGACAAAAATGTTTCATTAACAATTTGAACACATTCAATGTTCAACAATATGACTCTTTATACTAAATCCAGCAAGGTAACAACAAAAAAATTGTGTATGTCATCTTAAGTGTGTATATACAAATTTTTTTTTTGTATGTACACAAAAAGTTATTAGGAGCTATAGAGTGAATTTTTTTTTTTATTTTTTTCTTGCTTAAAAAGACTTTTGATTTGTTTGTTATTCCTGGTTCACTTTTTGATCTGTATCATTTATGACTATTTGTGTGTGTACCTTATATTTTAGTTTTGAAAATCTCATGTTTATTTTTGGTGTTCACATGTGTGCATTCATTTGCTTTGCTAAATGATTGAATGCTTCCTTTGGAAGTTTAAATACATTTATTTTTGGTTATTAAAATGCTAAATTGAATTATTTTTTATTAACCAAAAAAAACCCATAAATTTAATCACTTGTTTTGTGTTTTAAGTATTTCCGGGTGCATGTGGGTGACGCAGTGTACTAGATGAAGCCGAGAAGGCAGGAAAGAGCTGGGAAGCCATTAAAAAACTAGCAAGAGATCGTGAAGAGTGGCATGTTTTTTTTTTTTTTTTTATTGAGGCCCTATGTTCCACGCAAAGCAAAGATGGTGATAATGTCTGTTTAAGAACTATTTAGCAAACGGTTATTGACAGAAAATCTAGGCAGTGATATGCAATCTACATCCTACTGGCCAAATCCA
>JADKLZ010084329.1:13149713-13170379 GCA_021533235.1 Biomphalaria straminea
CCCCGGTCTCCCGCGTGACAGGCGGGGATACTTACCACTATACTACCGAGGAGATAATACAAAGTGGTGAAATTATTTTTTATACTATGCGTGGCAGTGTATTGATTTCGAAAACTGTAAAAAAATTATCTGATTACTGATGATAGTGGAGATAAGACAATTTCGTGTAACATTGTTCATTTTTATGCACAACTCTGACAAACTATTCTTAGTTTCTATAATTTTGTAAAAGTAAGGCTACCTATAAACTAGATCGATATCAGTAGGATACATGACATAAATATTCAGAAACAATCCTATACTTATACCAAAAGTCACTTGCCTATCTCTGTCACATCAGTTTCTGTGCTAAACACAATTATTTGGCTTCTAGATTTTTATTGTAATCAAATGTATCCCAAACTTGTATTATAGATACCTCTTAATCTACTTTTTTCCTCCTTTTTTGGGTTTCTTTAGTAAAACTCAAAATTTTTGTTCCCATAAAAAAAAAGTAACGAATATTCTATTGCGTGTATGTTCACTTAACTAACCCTTTCTAGAGATGCTTACATCTATTCTGAAATTATTTAAAGCCTTTTTTTCTCTTGCTTATTGTGTGTTTGATCAAATCGGGCTATATAGGTTCATCTACAAATAATATATAAATAAAATAATAATGATGAATGAAAAAAAAAAAACGTAGTCAAGTTGAAAAAATGTTGAAAAAAATATACCCCCCAAAGAACTTTCCGTCCAACTTTCTATTGTAGGCCAGGGGCTGCTTCTACAATAAGGTTGAGGCCATTTGGCAGACATTTTTCAAAGTGATTTAAAGTGACTTTAGGAGGTGGGAATTATCGGTTAGGTACGAAAGTGGCGAATTCAAGGCCCATCAAGAGTTACAAGGCTCTCGCTAAACCTCTTCGAGGATGTCATGTAGCCAGCACAACGACCAACCACTTTTAACACCCCCTCTTCCATCCCCCCCCCCAAAAAAAAAAATCCGGCAGAAAGAATGTATTAAGAAATGCTACTCCCCCCCCCCCGCATGAGATTCTCTCGCACTACAATCTTTAACCTATACAGGGATTTGAACGCGACTGCCTAGTTTTGAAGCCAGAGTCACAATCTTTCTGCCAAAACACACATTGTCTTTGCATCCAACGATGATCGATAGGGTTATGAAACATTGCGGTGTATATGTTGGTGTTCATCAAATGAAGACAATTCCTTTAGAGCAGGCATGTCAAACTCATTAAGGTATATGGGCTGCATAAACAACTTACTATGACCTAAGGGGCCGCAGCAAAAAATCAGTTTTAAACAGCCTACTAGTTGTATGTAAATTAGAAATAATACAATATAATACAATAATTAATGGCATACCTGTCCCTTAGCTAAATTTGTAGTACCATTGGCTAATTAAAAATTACTATAATTACTCATTATTTTCTTTGTCCTGATGCTTGACATGCTTTCTGGGATACCATTTTATTAATGTCAGGTTGAAGTTTGTTTGCCACTGACAAATTTTGATCTGATAATCTCGAACGGTGAGGTGTTTTAATAGCTTTTATTATGGAAAAAAACTGCTCATAAAGACCAGTACATGCAAAAATAGCAAAAATTCTAGCAGCAAATTTCCGCAATTTAACGAACCGTTCAGGATAAATGACTATACAATTTTGGCATAGTCATTTCAATATTCATCGATTTCAGCTAAGAACCTGATTTCTATTCTATCAGCTCTAATTGCATCTTTCCAGCAGCATTTACAGAAGAAAATCAGATCTCGTTATCGAGAGGCTAAGTGCGCTTGAACTCGGCTTGGCTACCTAGAAGGAGGTTCGAGGTTCGACACCCGACTCGGGCAGAGCGCCTAAAGGCAGCTCCTTTAAAACCAACTCCTAGATGTCCCCTCCCCCCACTGGTCCACAAATGAGATTGGATCAAAGCGCTCCGAGCATGCTATAATATGAAAGTAGCGCTATATAAAATCTATAATAATAATAATAATAATGATGCACTGAAAATGAGCAAATTTAAAATTAGCATCAGTCTCTCTTATTTTTGCTAGTAACTTTACAGCAAAACCATTTCATTTCATGGTTGGTTCGCAATACCTTTGTTAGACTAGCTAGCTTTACCAAAGATAACTTGTACTGCATTTTCACCTTTTGTCATTTCTCAAAAATCATCCTCGCTTGTTACGCATAAAACAGTACCCAAGTAGTTCCTGGTATATGCCAAAATTCCTGTTAAAGGCCCTTATGAATAGAGCCAACTGTGCTACACACGATACGTCCGTTGACTCATACAGACCCAATGAAAGTAATTCAAAATCAGCTCTGTCGTTCTTTAATTGTTCAAGCAAGCTGACTGACATGTCATTTATTCTATCTGCAACAGTGTCACAAGTTAACGCTATTTCTTTAAATGCTTTCTCCTTTTTTTTTCTGAATAGATGACTTCGGCTTTAACGAAACACTCCTTCATAAAATCACATTTATTAAATGATTTGAAATGGCTTGCAATGAAGTTTGACAAAATGTAGCTTGCTTTCACTGCAGACTCAACCCGTTGTTCAGTTAAACACATACTATTTTTCCATTCAAGTAGCTTGTCGTCTCTTGTTTTCCAGCGTAATAGTTTAATATTATTTTTATAAATTTTAGGTGGCCAAGCGGGCCGCATGCAAGGTAGTCGCGGTCCGCATGCGGCCCCCGAACACTCAGTTTGACATGCCTGCTTTAGAGGTTTGCGTTTATTTATAGACTTAATTATCTTAGCTCAAAAACATTGTATACACTTAAGCGAAATCCTATTCATAGGTACTTAGCACTATCTTAGCTATTTATTTATTACTGAAGTAAATTATTAGCTTGTTTGTTGCTCGAATGGCATGGTCACTTAGCGTTATCTTTCAAGGGCAGCAGCTCTTACAAAGTCAAAATGACACGAGTTACTTAACTTGCTTGCAGGTCTGGAGTCAAGAATCAAGTCAGACCGCCCCCACCGCCCACACTTACTACACTGAGATAGCCATCGGCAGGAAAAATACAGTTGACGTCTGAGGTCAATACATGACGTTAGGCTGAGTGTTAGTTCGTGAGTATGAGTGGGTTAACAAGCAAATGATGTCGAGTGACAGAAATGTTGCAAGAGGAAGAACTACAGACAATCATTTATGTTAGTCTGAGTGCAATGATTACCAAGTCATAGCCTTGAATGTCCAGGCGAATATGTTGAAATAGCATACCGGTAAAAAGTAATATTTGGTAGACGAAGGCAAATTTTAGTAGAGAATTAAAAAAAAACTTCAGTCAGTTGCAACTAGAAAATTATAACAATCACAGATAACACTAATATATGTAATATGCCAAATTACAGCACTACGGTGTATTGCAAAATATTGCCAGGAAACAGGACCAAATAAGGGACACATATAAACACATAGTCTAAATTCGCTTATAGGCACCACTTCCTTTAAGAAGTCAGTGATATGTATGATTTTCGAGCACATAGAAGGTTAAATTTTAACTTTAAATTGATATACAATTGAGAATAGACAAGAATACACAGACAGTGACATAATAAATCTTTAACTTTATTTCATAAGCATTCATAACAAACTCAAGACTAATTAGTCACACAGCGATGCTTAGTTTGTTAGTACCAACATGACAGCTAACATTATAATTTCTCTCATGTTCTCTCCCAATATGTAATCGATAACGGCATTGCAACATAGAATCTGATCTGCAGACTTGCTAAATATTAAATTGGCCGCTTACATCTCGTTAAAATTTGCATATCGAATAATTCGGGAACCAGTCCTCACTTCAATGTCTGCGAGACGAAAGGGGGGGGGGGAGGGGGTGTTCCCCCGGAGCGTCATAATGAGTCATTCGTGTGACTCACAAGGAAGAGAAAGTGTGGGTTTGGAGGGGGGGAGGACACCAGAAAGAAGTTAAAACGTAATTTGCCTTGACCCCTGTGTTTCACCTCTTAAGAAAGGGCGGGGGCGATACAAAGTCAGATGTCTGTGTCTGACAAAACAAGTCTACGAATTGAAGGATTTGTTGCTGGGATTCCCTCAGGCAGAGGCGTAGCTACCAATGTGCGGGTGGTGCAAGCCGCACGAGGCATCTTATACCCCAGCAACGCCACTGCGCTCAGATTAACGCAGGGATGGAACCGACGACAGCACAAGCCTCATTTAAATATCCCCCCTTAACATTTTGTAATAAAATATTCATAAATTAAATATATGAATAAGGAAAATAAGATGGAATGATATGGTTTTATATTTATTAGTCATATGCTTTCATATTTATGAATATTATTAGGTGCATTTATATTGAAGCTTGAAAAGGTTAGGGTTACAAAAATGTAGTCCAGAACCTTTACTAAATTTCACTTACCCACTAGCCAGCCATTTGTCCACTTTTAGTAATTATAAGTCCATAAAGTATCTGGGAACTCGGACACATGTCCACTCCAAGAAAGGCAAGATGGACCACTTACTTAGGACTTTTTTTTCCCGCGGAGTATTTCTAATAAACAAATAATATTATTGATTACTCAACTTCCGTCGTGAGTTTCCACAACAGGTGTGACCTTTCTGTATTCGGTGAAGGGATGGATTCGAATTATGCGCATAAACTGCTTGGTCACAGATGCTCTTCAAATAACCATTGGTTACTTTTGACGATAACTATAGATCTAGATTGAATTGGATGAGGTTTGCATTAGCTTTGTATCGATAGAAACACCTGGAGAAAGTTGTAAGTCTATAACAGAACACGAGAAATGATAAAAGCAAATAGAAAGCCGGCTCATACTTTACAACCTTACATTGTGCTAAATCAAGAGAAGCTTCTTAATGACTTTTCTAGTATATACAAATCAAGAGTCTCATGTCAGACTCAAAGCGATGTACACTTTTACGCGAAAAGAACACAATGGGCAACTTGTACACACCACTATGCATGTTTTTGGTTAGTTTTGGACATCGGTCAATTTTGTGCAATCGCCCGTGATTATTGTCTCATATTATGTTTAAGTTTCCTTTTCAAACTTTGCAATCTATTGTGCAGATGATGTTAAGGTCATATGTTTCTATGACCCACGGTTAACGAGCAGAGTGTCATGTGGCCAGCGCAACGACCAACCGCCTTTACTATACCAAACTAAAGTCAGGTACCCTTTACAGTTGGATGGACACAGGGGAACCCTAACCGAGATTCGAACCCAGGACCACAAGTTCGAAAGCCAAGCGCTTAACCACTCAACCACCGCGCCTCCTATTACCTCATATAGAAGGCAATTTTTCAAAACTAACTATTTAAAGTTTATAATCTCTTATTTTTAATAGCGCAAAGAATGGAACTGTGCTTATATTTCAATGCTTCAACCTGCTCTGAGGAATGTTGATCTAGCTCTCAGAAGCATCGCCTTACTAATTATATTTACTGTAGCCCTCAAGCATGTCTCAATACGTTCACGAGTTGCATGTCACAATCAAGTGATTCTCAAGTCTAAATGGATCTAATTTCTTGAGCACAGACATAGGGCGTATTTACACAATGCTGTGGTCGAATGGGAAAGGTTCTACAAACCGAAGAATAGCTCAGGGCGACACCACATCTAAATCCGGCTTTGACAACAAGCTTGCCCTAGGTTACAATTTCTGGACCATCGTACAGACAATCGAAGAAGTCCAAACGTCTTGCAACTTTCTAAATGTTTTTTTTTCCACAGACCAAACTTGCTTCACGTTTGGAACTAATCAGAGAGAACGTGACAAACGTTAACAAGTGTGTCGTGATATTCGATTGGTTGAACTGTCAAAACTTTCCATCAGAACTTATGGTACGCCAACAAGGATTGGCTAAATATGGGGCGAAACATGAGGGAAATTCTCTGTGATGTTACTAATTAAAGATTACAAAAGTTACGCATAACAAAGATTTAATTATTCTTTCCTGTACTCTTCATCTTCTATAAAAAGAAGAAATAATAAATAGCATATTTTATTCAAGGCTATGTTTACCAACTCAAAACATTTTTATTTATTTCCTAATGTCCGAATCTTGTATCCTGAAAGTCATTGTAGATATATTTTTTGACTTGGTTGGTCTAATTATAACTGAAATACGTAATGAAATTTTACTTGAAGTACTTTTCCGTTGTAAGATAATGAAACTCATTTTTCTTTAGTCCTTCAACAATTAGATATCTATATATTTAGATAAGTAAAAAGTTCCCCTTTCAGACCATGTGGTCTATATGGCAGATGATGAAAAGGTCACCTGTCTCTGTGGCCTACGGTTAACGAGGATGTAATGAGGCCAGCACAGCGACTAACCGCCTTTCTCCAACTAATGTCAAGTACCCATTAGAGCTGGGTAGACTCAGAGGCACCCGAGATCCCGAAATTATAAATCTCAGTCTTCACCAGGATTCCAACCCCGGACCATGGTTCGTAAGCCAAGCGCTTTACCGCTCAGCCACATCGACTCCCATATGTTTAATTAGATGAATCTATTTGATCGACAAAAGTATTGACTTCATATAAATCTCTCTGAAGGTTTGGTCAATATTGAAACATACTGTCAGAGAAGCTTTCGTTTTCAGATCGGCAAAATGTAAAAGAAATAAATTTTTTCATCACATTTATTCGCCATGGGATGGGGGGGGGGGGGGAGGTCGGAGAAAGTTGGAAGACAGTTTGCATTGATGACAGCATCTGGGGGAGGGGTGGTAATGGTGAATACAATGACCCCCATCGATCTGTTTGCATAGGTTTACGTTGAGCGGCCGTGTGTTGGTATAAAGGTTACATCTTGTATAGTGATAGTGGAATGCAATGTTTACAGAGTACGTGATGTATAAAGCATACTGTTATTGATACAGAGAGGATATTTTTTTCCTCATCATTTATATTAGTTGTGAAATATAAAATAAAACACAAGAGAGATCTGATGAGTTCATTAATGTATATAGAATCGTCTCGTGCATTGAAGAACATTACTGTTGGCTTTATTACATCAATAGTTCCTTTACTTCTTTATAGACGTAAATATCATTTATCATATTTTCCAGATTGTTGAAAGTCCGGCATCAACTTTTTTATTTAAATCCTACTTATTTTTTTTCCACGAGAGTAAAGTAGTTGCCCTTGTTACATTGTGAGACATGTAGACGACTGTCAGGACAATGTTTACCTGGATACACACTTGACTACTTTTAAATGTATACATTTTCTTATTCGCATTTTAGCATTGATCTTAAAACCATCCGGCTAATTAGCCGCTACTGAATATTAAATTAAAATATATTAAATGTATGTTTTACAGGATAACCATCTTCATATAGATGCTCGATCTAGCAAGTAATGTATGTTACAAAGACTAAGAATCTCTAAACACCAGAGAAAACTTGAAACTTACTTTTTAAAGAGATATTATGATAATATTTAGGTATAATTTAAAAAGAATGTATTGCAAGCATCAAACACCTGCTTTTAGCTGTACAATACAACAAAAGGTAGACATTTTCTGTAAACCATAACTTCTATATCAGCCATACGCACAAATTTTGTGTTTGCCTAAGCTATAACTTTATACTAACCTTAGGCATAACTTGTAAACTAAGCTACTACATTACCCCTCGACATTACTTGTACACTAATGTTAGACATAAATTGTACACGAACCTTGGCCATCACTTCTAAACTAACCTTAGACATAACATCTGGATTAACATTACATATTACGTCTAATCAGGGGCGGACTGGCTATATGGGCATTCGGGCAAATGCCCGGTGGGCCGGTACCCAAATGGGCCTTTAGGGCCACCGACGGGCCACATTGATGCCACTATGTATTAAATTGTTAAAGATTTTAAAAAATTCTCTTATAAAAGGGCCCTCTATGAGTCGTGTATAAAAAAATCTCTATACAGTGTAATCTAACTAATTTTCTGAAATAATGACAGTGTTACTAGATCTAGTAGAAGTCATCCCTTTAGGGGCTACACACTTAGCGATTAAAATATAACACAAGGCCTATACTTCCTATCAAAAATATAGATCTTTCTCTATGCATGTGTACCGTTAGCGATGTTCAAACTAAACATAATGATACTGAAGACAAGTAGGCCTTCAATTGGATCCCCACTATATAATATGCAATTTATGGGCCTGATTGTGTAGAAATGCACGGGCCGATTTTGACACCCAGTCCGCCCCTGCGTCTAATGTAATTATAGAGTTAACTTCCACACCGACCTTTTAGACATTTATCTTTTATGCAAACCCTTGACATAACTTCTACACTAACACGAGACATAACTTATACACTTACCTTAGACATAACTTCTACATTATCATATGTCATAATTTCTACACGAACCTTAACCATTAACTAATACTGAACACTCAGTTACAGTGTGCAACGCCCAGACAAACTACAGTATTATCTGTTGTCAACACCTAGATGAAAGACTTACAACTATAAAAGTGAACATTATTCCAATACGCTGCTATTTCCAACATTCTATGAAGACTGTAAATGTGACATCACAAATGGAAAACTTAAACCAGCTGGTCCTACTCGCTTCTCACCATCATACCTATAAATCACAAGGCTCATCCTAGACTATCATTAGAACCTAAAAGTATTGATCCCACGACCTCATAGCTATATTTTTTATATGCAGACTTGTCAAAAGCGAGGACGAGATTATTTATGGCTCATTATAGAGAGACAGGTGGATGGACTACGGTGAGTTTCATACAAAATAGGGAGTCCATTATTTAAACCATAAAGAAAAATCATTTTGTTTTCATGGAACTGATATACATGTATAAATTGATTTCTTTGCTAGGACGAATTCGTGCAAGTGCTTCATTAGAAAATGGAATGGGTTGCCTGAATTAGCCAAGAAGACCAGCGATTTAGTTTCCCTAATTAACATGCATGACTAGATGGAAACATGAAATGCGTTGAATGTAAGTATCTTCTCTTTCAATGTGACGTCTGTAGTCTATAAAATAAGAAAGAGGATAAGAAATAATGGAATTTGAAATGGATAAAGATTTGTTATGTATAGAAACACGTTAAAGTACATGAAACCTATCAGATAAGCGAAAGAACCAAATGTACATTCTATTGTTGAATGTAGAGGATGACACAGAGCAAATAGAACACATACATATGATCAGCTAAGAACACAAGTTATTCTTAAAAGAGTCTTGATTCAAGGATATCGTAGGAACCAGAAATTTGAAAACATTTACAAAATTTGGTCAATTTTTATGTAAATTGTGATAAGTCTACAAAAGTTGAACAAACTCAGAGATATCTATATCTTCATCTCTCTGGTCTTTACCTAAATTATAGTATTATATTTTCTTATTCATTTTAATAATAAATACCGTGTCCCCTCCCCTCACACATATCACCTCTTCCTCTATTAACCCAAACATGAATGAGTTCTTAGGTTCCATTGAAGGTATTTCAAATATAGACATAGAAAAGACTTTAAAAAAAAACCACATGGTTTTCTGTAAGTTTATTTATTGCAGATAGCAAAGCAGCAGGGAGTTCACTTATATGTCAAGCTAGTCGTTCAGCTTCGTCACATAAAGGGAAGGAAATGTCTTGTGTCATGTTGACAAATCCACCCACGACTTAAAAGTCAAGATCTACATTTTCAACGGGAAAGTTCGGCTTGTAATAACCAATTTTATTATTTGTTAGTTAGTACAACCTAGATGGGGAGGTAATTGGTAGAAACAAACCATATATTTAACCATCTAAAACCAATCCACCCGTTTTAGTTAGTATAGTGGGCAGTGAAGGGGTCAACCCCCCCTAAAAAAAAATGGAGTCTCTAAATCAAAAAGCTTATGGACCTAACAGACTTGAACCATGCAATGATGTCACCGTGACATTACATCTTGAGGGACATTTCAAGGACACCGTCTCGACATTAAATCATAAAGAGACCTGAGTCATAGCGTGTTCTCATTCTACCCAGAGTTACCCTCCACATCATCAGCTTGACCTGGTAACTACACCTTCCCCCCCGCCCCCACTCACGCGCCAACACGTTTCGCTCATGTGCTCCTCCCGCATTCCCTTATTTCATCACCTCCCCCGTATGCACAAACTTACCCAACAATGCGTATCCAATCCAATATGGAGACCAAGACTAACTCAAAATCTGAATGTGCTAAGTCCTTCTCCAACGTTGTATTAATCCTTATCTTCCTACACGAGCTAGAAATGACAGTTTACAAAGCTTAAAACACAAATAATAGTAAGCATTAAGGTCCACAGTTTTTTCAGAATAAAGAACGAAACATCAATCCGCAAGCCGGGTCCACACACTAGGGACGAGCCTAGGGGTCTTCGCTTTCCATACACAAGCGTTCGATAAGCCAGTTTCATCAGCTACCTCTTTCTCTCCATCCCTCCCCTCTCATCGCTCTTTCTCCCCCTCCCCCTTTCCACGTTACGACCTCACGCTGAACGTAAGAAAACCACGATGCACGTGCGAACAGCGAGCTAGGCATTTTTTTTTTTCTTCCCTGGATACAAACTTGCGCATGCGTTGGGCGACGTCTATGGAGCTTCAATAATGCCATTTTATACATATTTTTTTTTTTACGTATAGCAACAAAAAAAAAAAAAAAAAGAGAAGATAGCATAATACTTGTATATATTTATTATGTTTGTAATCAAAGGAATATTTGTTGTTTATTAAGTCAGTATTCAGTAGTCCAGAGTGAAGTGATGTTACATTGGACTTATAGCATATAGGGCATGTAATTTCATAGACTGATAACTTATCGTTGAGTCAAATTACGGTGATGAGTCATCTTATAGTAATAATTTTTTTGTTTATGTAAGTCTGCTTTACAATTTTAAAATGAAATATCTAATTCACTTTACGGTAGCCTATCTTTGTTTCTGAAGGATAAGTTCTACTCAAACAGTCACCCTGATGAAGAAACGCTTACATACATCAACAAATATGAACCCAATGCTACACTAGGCCCAGTCTTAGGCATAAAGAAACTAGGTTGCCAATTGGTGAGAGACTCGCACAGGACCCAATACATTTTTTTAGAGAAGAAATAGCGAAACTTCTTTCCAATGATATTGTTGAGAGTACACTAAATTTGTAATAAACTGTGTAATTTTATTTTTTTGCGGCGTATGTTTTAAAATTCTTCTATCTTATTTGGTCTTTGAACCAAAGACAGCATCACAAACCAAGAGATTAAAGACAGGGCTAATGCATAGATTGGACCCCATGATGACCTGCTAACTATCGTAAAAAAACGCATGCTAAAAATCTATGGCCTTAGTACAACAAAAGGTCAATAACCTGAAGTACCCAGCCGTATAACACACTAAAGCAATTAGTAAACCATTCCACATCCGCCAAAATAAAAAGTTCCTTGAACAGCTCTAGCTTGTATTAAATAAAACTATTAACCGAAGATCTTCGGGGCTCGCAAAAATCTTCCTTCAGGGAACAGTAGGCTACCAGGAAAAAGATGAAGAGGCAGACAGAGAAAGCGATGTGGAGACAACATAAAAGAATGGACGGGCCTGTCATTGAAAGAGGTTCTAACTAAGGCAAAAGACAGAGAGGAATGGAGGAAGACGGTCGACAAGTCTTGCATGGTGCCCCAACGATCCAACAGACTAAGGGATAGGTAAAGGTAAAACTCATTAGGGGCTAAAAAGCTCACTTCATCTAGGACCTCCAATTATTTAACACACACACACACACAAGCACGCACGCACGCACACACACACACACATACGACAAAGACATCTTTTAGGAATTCCTCCTCCTTGTAATATTTATTTTTGCATATGTTCTAAAATAAAATGTTTTCACGAATTGACTAAAATTATAAATTTAAGGAAATTCATCTATATATATAATCCACAAAGAATTAGGTCAGACAACAACAACGAGTAAATAGGTAAGATCCCCTGGCGTACGCACCACGGTGTGAATGGACCCAATCCGCACTATTTCATTCACAAAATAGCATAGCATGCGGCGCAACGCTATTTTGTGAATGAATGTGGAATAATTTGTTCTTCATCTGCCAGTCTATATATATATGTCTATGGGTTTATATAATTCTCTTCTCCTCAAAGTTCAAAGGTTCAAGAGATAAATAAGTAAGGGGAAGATCCCATGGCGCACGCACGCGGTGTGAATGAAAGTGGTGTTTACATAATTCTCTTCTTCTCAGATTATTGTCATATTATTAAAAGTATTTCCAGATTATTGTGTCGTTAGACTATTGAAACTAGAACAACAATACACAGATAGAGTATACTTTCAGGTTTCACTTTAGAAAGTACTTTAATTACGTAAATTCGTTCATTAGACATGATTACGAAAGGTAACTTATCTCTCTATTCCTAGATCTAGATCTAGATCTAAATAGTAAAACTTGAATTCAACTCTAAGAAGATTATAGAACTACTCTTCGCAAATATAGTTTTATGATTTTGAACATGAACATAGCCTACTAATTATAGTCCATTTAATCAAATTAACATTCAAATTTGTTTTTCTAAACCATTGTTACATGAGTGCAGCTATATTCTTAATATCGCGTAAATTAAGGTCAATTAGCCATTTTTTTTTTTACTCTATTCATAGTATTTTTCATTCATGAATTCAAGCATTCGCTTTACTTATATCAAGCAATTGGGAAGATCCCATGGCGCCACAAGTTGTGAATGGGAAATAATATATCCAAATCCGCACTATTTTCATTCACAAAATAGCATAGCATTTTTTTTTTACTTTAAAAAGATTTTAATAATGTCCGGAAATTTCCAGGACTTTTTCGACCGGCGGCATAGCATTTAATAACATTTCAGGAGATTTCCAGGGGGCTCCTGGTCAATCAATAGAGGCCGCGGGAAATCTGTTATGTTTTATAAAATGGTTCAATTTAATAATTTATACACCTAAAAATAAGCACGGGTCCAAAGAAAGTGCGATACCCACTGTGGTCACATATGTTGCAGTGCCTAAGGCCTGCCTTGGAAAATAGCGGCGTATGATATGCCGCCGGTCGACTAGTTATTTTATATTTCTTTAATTTAATTATATAACAATACGTCATTTTTCCTAGTTCCAATAAGACATGGAACGAGTTGCCTGAATTAATCAGGAAAACCAAAGACCAAAGTGTTATGACACTTGGTAAGCACTTAGACGCGATCTTCTCTTTTAGAGTAACATTGTATAAGATAATCGTAAGACTTACTTTTTTTTTATCATGTCTTTGGGGTTCCAATGGGCTGTCAATGCCGGGGGTGAAAGTGGGGATAAGCTCCCACTTTCCAAGAAATGCTCCCATGGCTTGCGTCTCTAAATGCCTCTGACGGTCAAATCCAGCTCCTGGCCTTCACGTGTGATTTTCCAAAAAATCCGGCGGAACCTGTTCTTACAAACTGACAGGAGAAGGGGTGAAAGGCGGAACACTGGCGCCTCAAAACCAGTTTTAGCTTCGTGATGATGGGGCACGTCAGCTGAATAACGCAACCCATCTAGGAGAAGGAAAACTCTGACTCCAAACCTCCACTTTTTGTGGCGACTCCCCCGTGTGGGTATCGGGGGCTTGGAAATGACCAAGAGTAAATAATAACCCCACTGCCTTTCCACTTGCATTTCATTTCACTAGGACGAATAATAGTGGAGCTTCCCCCCCTCTAGGTGCTTTTTGACGGAGGTCTGGACTGCACTATTCCAGACAGAGGTCTATGTCCCATCACACTCTACTACTGGATATAAACCCATCTTTTAAGTTTTTTTCTGGAACTGGTGAATGTGATAGCGTGAAGGGGCCTGGATCCAGGATGTGACGATTCCACAGGGCATACCCAGGGCACAGTCCACCTTAAGCTTCTCTTTTACAAAATAGTCTCAATTGGAGAGCCCCGTGGATGGCGGAGAATGGACCATTGGCCAACCCCACCTTGTCCCATGGATATTCCAGTTTTTATACAGTTTCAAACCCAGATGTCCTTTTTAGTTCGGTAGTGGAGCAGTTTTTGCCAGGACTGAAAACTCCCTTAAAAAGCGGGGAAAATATATAAAAAGCCTGAGGGAACACCCAGCCTACATCAAATGCCAAGAAAAATTAAGAAAAATTCATACGAGCTCAGACGTCGCCTCGTAAAAGGTCTGCGCATGGCAGTTTCTTCCGGGACAGCCTGCGATAAGTCAGCTACCGGAAATAAAAAACAGACAAACAGCAAACATTTAAACCTCTTGCAACTCAACATCTTAGGCCTACAAAACAAGATAACAGAACTCCAACACATACTCAAGAAACAAGATATTCACATAGCGATACTACAAGAAACACTACTGCCCAAGAAAAAAATAAATATTACAGGCTACACACAGTACAGATGCCTCTGCACCAAATGTCAGGGAATTATGACCCTCATTAGAAACGACACCCAAGCAACAGTAAAACATGTACAGAACAATACCGACATAGACATGCAAGAAATACTTCTTTGGAGAGGAGGAACCAAATATACTATCAAAAACTTCTACTGCCCACCATCTTCAACAGCAGAAATAGACATAAAACTACCACACTACACAAGGACAATAATAGCTGGTGACTTTAACGCACACACACCATCCCTAGGCTACCCACACTACAACAAACGTGGCAAAGAAATAGAGGATATAACAAATGCCTCTAACCTCCAACTTCTGCAAAATAAAACATCACCTCCAACATTCCTTCATAGAGCACACAACACAACTAGCAGACCTGATTTAACCTTTATCTCTACAGATATTATCAACTCTTCTAAACTTACAGTTCTTGAAGACATTGGTAGTGACCACAGGCCTATACTCCTCAATATTGGAACACCAGGTAGATACCAACACAGAAAAACAACTAGATGGAACTATAAAAAAGCAAACTGGGCAGCTTTTTCACAAGAGACAGACTCAAGACTATCAAGCATAATCGAGGCAGATGTGAACACAACCTATGCAACTATAGTCTCTAACATCTTAGCAGCAGCAAAAAAACACATTCCTCGAGGTCAAGTCAGAAAATACAAACCTTTTTGGACACCAGAACTGAACATTTTAGTAAAAGAGAGAAACAATGCCAGGAAGACTGTAGAAATAAACCCCACTAGAGAGAACAAGACAATTTACAATAAATTAACAGGTCAAATTAGATACAAAATTAAAATAGAAAAAAAGAAAAACTGGACCACAACATGTGAAAAATTAGACCTAAACAAGGATGGTCGAAAGGCCTGGACCCTTCTGCATCGGCTAGCAGGAAAAAAGCAAATTACTAACCCCCAACCATTAAAAGACACTGATGATGACTTAATTACAGAAAATCTAAAAAAGGCAGAAACCTTCAACAAATACTTTGCTAGCATAAATAAGACAAAACCAAGAAAACAACTGGACCAGGCTTTTAGCAATATCCTAAAAAGAGAAGAACAAGCTCCAACTGTCAGCTGTCATATCTTTGACGCTCCCTTCACTCTATATGAGCTCAAAACTGCCCAAAAAAACCTTAGGTTAAGAAAATCCCCTGGACCAGATAAAATAACAAATGAAATGATCCGGGGACTAGGATGGCAGGCCCAAAACTGCATACTCAATCTTATCAACTATACATGGAGAACAGGAGACATACCACAGGAATGGAGAAACGCAAACATAACACCCATCCTCAAGAAAAATAAGCCACCAGGAGACCCTAAAAGCTATAGACCAATATCTTTAACATCAAACATTGGCAAAATGGCAGAAAAAATGATTAATAACAGACTTTATTGGTGGCTAGAAAGCACTTGCTCACTCCACAACGCACAAGCTGGCTTCAGGAAAGCAAGTAGAACAGAAGACCACCTCTTTCGCTTTATCCAGGACACAATAGAAGGGTTCCACGAAAACAAACACACTACAGCAGTATTTATAGATTTGCAACAAGCCTATGATAGAGTGTGGAGAAAAGGTCTATTTTTGAAGATGAAAAAAATGGGCATCCATGGAAAAATGTACAGCTGGATCAGGGCTTTCCTAAAAAACAGAACCATCCAAACCCGATTTGAAGGCGCCATCTCTAGTAAAAAAAGTTTGGAAGAAGGCCTACCGCAAGGTTCAGCCCTTAGCTGTACACTCTTTCTAATCTTCATGAATGACCTCCCAGACCTCATTTCAGTCAATAAGGCACTTTACGCAGATGATCTCCTAATTTGGACAACAGAGAAATATCCAGTGCTGACTAGATCCAAATTAAACAGAGCCCTCACAACTATCTCCACATTTTCAAAATTATGGAAAATGGAAATAAACAAAGAAAAGTCAGTTTATTCAATCTTTAGCCACAGTAACAAAATAGCAAAAAGAAACTACATCCTAAAAATAGACTCACAGCCAATAAATAAAGAAGAAAATCCAACTTATCTTGGTGTAAAATTAGACCAAAGACTGTCTCTAAAACACTTTATGGCTGATTTAAAAGAAAAGGCATCTCAGAGATTAAACATAATGAAACACCTAGCAGGAACATCCTGGGGAGCTGAAAAGAAAACCTTAAGACAGTTATACACTGGATATGTCAGATCTGTCATGGATAACTGCCTCTCCATACAAGTAGCTGCCAACAAAACCTATCAGTCAGCTTTGGACGCAGTCCAAAACCAAGCCTTGCGTCTGGTCAGTGGAGGTATGAGAACCACTCCCACAGCTGCCTGTGAAATAGACTCAAATATTGAACCTCTTAAGTTAAGGCGCAACAGAGCAGCTTTAGAAGCCATTGAGAGATACAGAAGGTTGGAGGATGACCATCCAAATAAATTATTAACACAGAGAAATAGGAAAAACAATAAAAAAAAGCAAAGAACACTGATTCAAATTACTGACGAACTAGCCTTAAAACACCATCTACCCAATAACAGAGAAAAAATCACCAGATTCCCAAACATAACTCCTGGACTTAACTATAAACAACCAACAATTAAAACACATCTAATAAATAATACTCTGACAAAAGAATCAAATCCACTGGAGCTCAAAGTAGGCACGCTTGAAACAATTGAAAGCTATCCAAAAACAACCATCCATATATACACAGACGGATCAGCCTTCAAAGCCACCATCAATGCCGGTCTTGGTGCCTTCCTGGTCTTCCCCAAAAACATACACTTTGAAATAAGTGCACCCTGTGGCGACTACTGCTCAAACTTCCAAGCTGAAATTGAGGCAATTACCATAGCCTTGCAGACAGTCGAAAATAAATTACATGAAGGAATACAAGCACCATCAGATATTGTTGTCTTTACAGACTCACAATCCACTCTTCAAGCACTTAACAGCAGCACCACAAAAAGCCCAAGAGAGTTGACAACACTAAAAATGATAATACACCAGATGATGACCAATTTAAACATCAACATCATATTACAGTGGATCCCTGGACACATTGGTGTCATGGGAAATGAAAGGGCAGATAAGCTCTCAAAGGCAGGATCATCTATGGAACAACCAGATAGACCTGTCAACTACCTCACCCTAAGGTCAATGCTAATCAACAACTACAAAGAGGAGTGGCTTAACCAATGGGCTACAGGAAACACAGGCAGAGCCATGTACAAAGAAATGAACATGCCTAACAAACTGGACAGTATTAACTTCCTCCCCCGCAAAGAGCAATGTACAATCTTCCAACTAAGAACAGGACATACACCACATTTAAATTATCATCTCAATAAAATAAATCCCACACAACTCCCACTTTGTAGACACTGCTCCCACCCTTATGAAACTGTAAACCATATCCTTTTTGAATGCCCCCTTCTAATCCACCTTAGGCAGACCCTACTACCACTACAGCCCAACATAACCAACACCCTTTATGGCAGTGCTGAGCAACTGAAAAAAACAGCACAGTATTTTTCCTTGGCACAGTCTGCAAAAGAGCTGACAGCTCAGCAGTAAAAAGCTGGTTAGAAGAAGAAGAAGAAGAATCATGTCTTTGATTTATTAGATGAGATATAGAAACCAAAAAAATAAATATACACTATAGATGTATTAGTTAATTTAATATTGCATCAAAAATTTGTTAACATTATATAATCAATAAAATTTTATTTACTGTTATTGCTCTTTTGTACTTATTCCAAATATTGAATCTCATTTATTAAAAAAAAATCAAATTACAATAATGATTCAAACTAAAATATTATTAAATTTGTTATAAAGAAGAGATTAACATTTTCTTCAAAACAGAACATATTTTTATGTTAAAATCAATCAATCATAAATATTTGACACAATCGTGTTTCCATACAAATTTCTTTTTTACTGCCAGCGAAATGCCATCCGGGTGTTTCCATATTGAAGGGAACTAACTACGACATTCCAGTGTCAGTTCAATTAATGACTCATATGAGTTGACATGATTGATCTCCCATTACAGGGTCTAGGTGAGCTATCTTTTCAAAACTTGGTCATAAACTTTCAATATCAACTTTTTAAAAAGTGGGCTGGGGGGGGGGGGGGGAGAAAGGTCGTGGAAGGTCTCAGAAAAGTGTTTCTTTAAGGTCACGACCTACTACTGCGGGAAAGAAACCACTTAAGGTGTTAGTAACTGGAGATTTTGAAGATGACCGGTGATCGCCACCGGCGTTGCCTACGGTTAGTTAGTGTTTGGTAGTGTCCAGAGATCTTCACTAGATACTTGAATTTCAAAGGAGGCTCTGCCCCTGGCTATCTCCTGGTGAGTGGATGTACACGACGGGAGAATCAAAGTTTTATCTTGGACTAGCCGGATACGGCCTGCGGGCCCAAGTCTGGGTATCACTATCTACAGGATTGAATTGAGATCAAACATGGAGATTTTTCCTTTCAATTTTTTTATTTTATTTAGCCACAAAAATAAAGTGTGAAAAAAATATTCGTTCAACCGACATATTTATGTCAAATAAAAAAAAATCTATGACTTTCCTGAAGCAGTTGGAGAAGAATGTATGAGTTTCATGCAACGGTGGAAAAAATTTTGTTTGCGATAGTTTGAAAGGTCTGACCTGCGACTGTGTTTAGATGTCTGACCTGAGACGTGGAAACGAGCTTTAGGTCTAAACTGCCCAGAAGAGGTAATTTCATTTATAAATAAGGAATTGTCTTTAACAAAAAATCATTTATTTGTTTGTTCCTCAGGCTAACTTCATAAAGTATCGTAGATGTCCAATAATGTAAAGTATCGTAGATGTCCAACGATGTACAGTATCGTATATGTCCAATAATGTAAAGTATCGTAGATGTCCAATAATGTAAAGTATCGTAGATGTCCAACGATGTAAAGTAGCGTACATGTCCAATAATGTAAAGTATCGTAGATGTCCAATAATGTAAAGTATCGTAGATGTCCAATAATGTAAAGTATCGTAGATGTCCAATGATGTCCTCTGGACATTTCCAATGTACGAAAAAAAAATCTTTTTAGTCCAAACGCTTTTTACAAAAAATCATTCATCATATTAAATTTCCATTAAGATTGTACAAAGCAACATAGGCGGCCGGATCCCCATCGCCTGCATCATCACTGAAAGTCACTGGTCAACCATCAAGGGTTTGAAAGTCACTGGTCAACCATCAAGGCTCTTTGACACCTTGAGACTCTTGAAGCACTGCAATTATTAAAACTGTGCGTGTATCTTTTGCGGTTATAACTTTGTACTTATGAATGCATAATTTTCGTCATCATCATGTCGGTGAATATTAGTTGACGGGTTGCTCCTTTTTCTAAAGTTGATCCTTGATGTTAAGCAGGTAAATGTGTACATGAATGTTTTTCGAATGTCGTCTAAATGTGATACGAGGCTTTCGTTCTATACACTTTAAGTTATCTGGTGTTTATTTTTTATATATGGTTAAGTCGCGAAGTAAGGATCATCTCTTGGAAATGAGATGAATGCCTGGGCATTAGCTGTGGTCGGAACGATGTCGCGCACACTGAAGTTCCCCACTCTCCACGCAACTGAAATATCGAAAAGAAAGGCAAGTTTATAGTCAGCGGCGTCGCAGGTTGAAAGTAGTTGAAATAGAACTACAGATTTTTCTTCTAGCCAGCTTTTTGCTGCTGAGATATGAGCTCTTTTGCAGACTGTGCCAAGGAAAAATAGTGTGTGTTTATTTTTCCAGTTGTACAGGGTGTTGGTTATGTTGTGCTGTTGTGGTAGTGGTTTCTGCCTAAGGTGGATTAGGAAGGGGCATAAAAAAAAGGATATTGTTTACGGTTACATAGGAATGTGTGTAGTGTCTAGAAAAGGGGACTTTTGTGGGATTTATTTTATTGAGGTGGTAATTGAACAGAGGTGTGTGTCCTGTCCTTAGTTGGAAAGTTGTAGGTTGCTCTTTGCGGGGAATGAAATTAGAATTACAGATTAAGTTATTACTTTTTATTAATTATTTTTATTATATATGTATTTTTTTAAATACGTGAATTTGAATGCACAAGTTTAGTATAGTCTGTTTGTGAGTGATAGCGAGATAGAGAGTACTATGTAATTAGAGAAGAGAAAGAAATCAAGAATGAGAGAGATTAAAAGAGAGGGAAAGAGAAA
>JADKLZ010084329.1:13186127-13200238 GCA_021533235.1 Biomphalaria straminea
TTTAGATGTGTAGATGTATGGACGTAGAGATGTATGGATGTATACATACATAGATATAATAGAAATGTATAGATGTAAAGATGAATAGACCTATAGATATATACATGCATAGATATAGAGATGTATAGATATAGAGATGTATTGATGTATTTGTTTTTCTATTCTCTAAACTTGCATAGGAATGCAATCTTTATTAAGATAACAAACTGATTGAGACACGATAGAAGTCAAGATTTCTATTTAAGAAAAGTCCTTTGCGAAAAGAATTGATATACCGATCGCTCACCGATGTTTAGATCAATTTTCGATCACCCAGCACAAGATTTGAACTCAGTGCCATCAGTAAACAGTTTGAGTGCCCTACCACTTGAGCCAACGGGCAATATTACATCAAATGACATGCATACATTGCAAAACGGTATCAACATTCGCAAAGCAGACAGACAGGCAGACAGACACACATACACAGAAGCAGACTATTACTAACGTTAACTTACCAATTGTTAATCAGATAATCCAACTTTATCTCCACTCCGTTGCATATTTGAAAAGCACATCCAGTGATAGGTGTGAATATTATCCAGAGTACGAAATCCAGTTACAACTCCATGGAGCCTATATCTCTTTTGGTAGGCTAAGTCTGTGTGTCAAAAACAAAAACAAAAACATGTTAAAGTATTCCTAGATGGAAAGAACTGCCAACTATTACACGTAAATATCATTCTGTGTTAGTGCAAAAGAAAGATTTATAGGCGTTCAGGGACTATAAAATTAAGTAGCAATAATACACAAACAATAAACATAATTTACAAATACAAAAACTAAATCTTATAAAATACTGAGAAAGATAACAGATAATGACTTATTTCTTAGTCCCCGTGCTAGGACAAATTCTTTCTTTCTTTGTGCAGTTGGAGCATAAAACGGGTTGCCCGAATCAGCCAGGTAAACCAATGACTTATTATAATAAAAGTCTCTAGTTTACATGCATGACTAGTTTGACACATGTATAGACGTAGAATGTAGTTGTTTCCTTCTTTAAAAGGAACGCCTTTAATTTATAAGATAAGATAATTTTTTTTTAAAATCGGTGGTGGGGGAATAAATTGAGTCCCCATAACTAAAAATAAAATGCGGATTTCTCTGTATAACAAAAGTAGGCTAAATTATAGCTGAAATTAATATATATATATATATTTGTGGATTTAAAACAGCTAAACAGGCAGCATTTTTTAAATATACTTTTTTGGTTCAATTGAACAGATCGAAAGAAAGAATAACAGGCGGCGAACAATGCCGTGTTTGAACACGTATGAACACCGGAACAAAATTTTTTCACGAGGAGTATAAAACAACAACACAAACACTACACATCAAACGATTCATAGACATCCACTGTACATCCAAAACTGTCAACAAAAGATCTGCTGCGAGATTACCAAGTTAAGAAACGTAGGGACTTATTATTATACACAACCACACCACCGTAACTCCTGTTACTCACATGTAAACAGCAAGAAGAATTAGTATTGAAGATAGACAAATGTTAGAAGTAACAAACAATGAAACGCTTATAAACCTTGTGCATAATTTGTTGCATATCATTTGTCAACACGCAGCATTAATTAATATGTAAAGACCCGAGTATAAAGAGCGAATATATGTCTACTTTTGGCGTATTAAGGCACTATTTAAATAAAAAATTACCTGTTCACAGATGTCTTTTATTGTTCATTAATTGAACTTGGCACACGCGAATAATCAACTTATGTGAACATTATATAGAACTATTAACACGATCGATTTTTTTTATAAGGACAATTAGACATTTCGTGATTGTCCTTCTGTCCCCAAATCAAACCTTGCTGGCTCTACCTTTATCTGGCGGATGTTATTCCAAGCGTGTGTGTGTGTGTGTTCAGAATTCAGGACAAAGTGCGAGACAGATATACAATGTACATGTGTATGATGTGTATATGTCTATGATCACACACTTAGACAAATAATAGAACACTGGGTGTACACAGCATTCAGAGATGTTGAATCGAGTAACTTGAAAACATTTTTTGTCAACTTTTTAAATGCTCTTTCCAGATTATGGCGGAGGCTACCCCACTCCAGGAACCCCCCCCCACACACACACACCCAATTTCCATTTCTCTCCTTTTATTTGTTACGTCCCCCCCTCTCCCTCCTCTCGTTCTACTCCAGTTATTTTCGATGTCGTGGGAGACCTCAGGAAAACACTAGGAGTCTAAAAATAGCTTGATCCTCTAGGAAAGGAAACAGAACTGTGTATGTGGGAGCTGCAGACGTAACCAATATTCTTCTCTTTTATCTGATATTTCCGAAACCAGCAGAGCCCAAACCTTTTTCGGACTAGGGGGCCGACTTTTGTGTCACTGGCCCTGTCAGCTCCCCCCCCCCACCACACACACATCATCATTTGAGTCCTACCTACTTTTCGAGGCTTCATTATGCACGATGTACAAAAGTTTCGGGAGGGAAGGGAAGGGGTAGCATCGCGTCGTCTGAAGACGTGATTTAAAATACACGTATCAACAGACTAACAGGCGGCCTTTTATTGGACCAGATAAAGGTTTCCCCTTGGAAACGTCAAGGTCAGCAGGCAGATGATGTCAGTGTTAAGTGACTAACGCGGATTTCGTAAAGCCAGCACTGGAACCGACCGCCATAACTTTCTACAGTAAAATGTCAGGTCCCAGAGGCGGACTTGTAAGGGGGGGGGGGGGGGCAACTGGAAAAAACTGTTCATGTTCCACGATTTTAAAAAAATCTGAAACCGTTTGCATAAATGATTTTTTTTTTACTATTAATAGTGAAGATTTAAAAAAAAAACAGTATTTTTATGAAAAAAAAAAAATAGCTTGCATGGATGTTTTTTTAAATTAAATTTATCGCCTTCAGAACTTTTAAAAATGTAAAATATCATATCTCAGTTTTTCAATGACTGTTCTAGTTTATGAGATCTAAACAGGACGGACTGGCGGACAGACAGACTACACACAACTTATAGCGGCTATTTCCCTTTCGGGGACAGCTAAAAATACTCTGAACAAAATCAAACTCACTACAAAAACACGTCTTTTCGCTCTGGAATTCAGGAATATTCTCCTACCCAAGACCGCTGAGACTTATCTTGCATCATTCACAACTAATCACTAACCTCTTCCGGCCGTCACCAGAGAAACACACACTCCGGCATCCTTATTATTCCGGGTATTATTTTTAAAAAAATTAGGCGTCTTACTGTTATGACTGACTGCGAAAAATCTGGTGTTTCTGCACTTGCATAGAGAAAAACAAAAAGAGTTCTTGTCCCTTTCGGCTCCTGCCTAGGCCTAGACAGAAGTCGTCTGTCACAGAGGCTGCAGACTGCATTAGGGAATTCCCACCATTTTACATAGGCACAGATTAAAGAGTTTTGCGTCTAGACCACGCAAGGCCCTTAGCGTGTATATGACCCTCATTCGCAACAGTCCAAATTCTAACCAGTCAGCACTATGACCAAAACACGCAGATTTAAAAATACATTTTGTTGGGGATATTTTTTTTCTATTAAAAGAAATAATCCTAACTTCTGATTAAGTTAAAGGGAAACTCCGATGGTTTTGGCATTTTTTTATATGTGTTTTGATTTACAGATAATGAATATATTATTCTTTTTTTTTAATTTGCAAGAATAACTTAGTAATTGATGTTTTTCGGACATAATTCTGCGCATCCAAAACGGTCAAATGTTTACGGAATTTCTATTTGACGCCACGAACAGATACGCAAATCCCATACTACTCCGAGTAAAGTTCCCCTTTCCGACCTTGTGATCTATAGGGCAGATGATGTAAAGGCCATATGTTTCTGTAGCCCACGGTTAACTAGGCTATCATGAGGCCAGCACAATGGCCTTTACTTTTCCCCAACTAATGCCAGGTACCCATAGAGCTGGGTGGACTCAGAGGCGCCTAAGGATCCAGAAATTAAAAATCCCAGTCTTCACAAGGGTGTGAACCCTGGACCGCCGGTTCGGAAGCCAAGCGCTTTACGCTTCTCCAGCTTCTGATTAAACGTATCTAGTATAGAAAAGTGTAGTATGTATTTTGTGGAAGAGGCCACAATAAATATAACCCAGGTGTAACCACACTCAAGATATTGTGTGGTGATGATGTGGGTGTGTGACTAGTTCAAAGGTTAAAAAAAGGCGGGTTGTTGGAAGACCAGGAAGTTACTTTGTTTACAAGTCGCAGACGTCAAGGTGACACATTATTGGTTAAATAGGATTCAGAGAAAAAGATATCATATTTTTTAGAAATGATGGGTTAGGTTGATCTACTTAGGACAGGATGTTGTTACTAGGATAGTATATATATATATATAGTTTATTGTTAATCGTAATTAATGCTAATTGAGGTCAACGGTTCAGGAGAAGCACATTTGAGAAGCGAAACGACTCATTGGTTGTGGCATAAGCCATTGTGTTCATTTCTTTGTGACTTAAATTAGATAAATGTGTTTTTCTAATGCGACAATATTGTAAAGCATCATGAAAAACGACTTTTTAAAAATCAAAAATAATTTTGAAAGCTCAATAGCATTGATCTCAAGTTAGAATATTTTAGACCTTTAATACTTATACTCGAAGTCCTCATTTGGCTCTCACTAGTTTGTAACCGCATGCGATTGTAAAAAACAATGGGACCAATGTATCTATTACCTCCATAAGTAGATAATGTTAAAAAAAGTAAAGTAAATATTAGATTGAGAGAGACAGTAACCAAAAAAGCTATGGACGCGAAAAAACATGGGGCTCAGCAAAAACGTACAAGGTAGCTCCTCTACCACCAAAGCGAAAGCCACCTTAACCGTGTGGATAGTCTAAGAGCTGAGCCGAAGGCTCTTCGAGCTCTAAGTTTGAAAAAAAACCTGTCTGAATCCGTCCGAGAACAAAAACAAACAGTAAAAAAAAAACAACCTGCGGACCTGACAGGTCTGTCTGGGAGCGACCCGAGTCAATGTCTATAGGGCATTGCTGTTTCCAATACCACTGGGTGGTACCGGGGGCCTCCTCAATATACCTTCGTTGTACCAAGCTAACTGTGCAGAATCCGCCATTGATGAGACGGTCCCTTGAGGAACAGCGCATGGATTTATGACTGACTTGTGGGAGCTCTCTTTCAACTCCGCACCGTGAAGAGGCAGACTCTCGTCCGCCCATGGGCACCCCCACGGGAGTCATATTTGTTACCCTTTCGCCTAGCCACTTCCTCTAGTGAGCCGTTTCCACGAGAACGCCACGTTGAGGCAGGATAACATGCTCCCGCCACCTTAACCTGCGATATTTGTGGACGGGAGTGTTTCTCCAAAATAGGGCTCCACAGCCACTTGAAAAAGTGTTTGTGATGAACCATAGTCGCTCTGTGACTGTAGGAGGCCAACAAAAAAGTAAATATTTAGAGCTTAGTTAGAAATGACATCATCGTTTATTATGTTATTTAATTAACATGTCCTAAATTTGCTATGAATTATCTTTAGTATCTTTTATAGCAGCACAAATACAACATATTAAATTTCACCGGTTTGTGGATACCAAAAAAAAATTCTTGTATAGCAGCACTTCAAATAAAGTTTATAAAGTTTCCTTACTGTGCATAAATGTTTCATATATAAATGATTACATTTTTTTTTAAACTTCAATTATATCTATAAGTACCTTTAGTGACTGACGATACATCAATCTAGAAATTGCCGTTTGCAATGAACAGAAACTATGTCCTTGGAATTTTTAGAAATTTAATATCCGCCCAGACAGCAGTCTTCTAATATCCGACAACATTTTCCATGGGTTTATCCAATACAAAGATTGGTTTGCATCATTTCATTGGTAATTTTTGTTTGGGCACAAACACACACACACACACACACACTTAAACAAACAAAGTTTTTCTTGGAAAATTCACATCCAGCCAAAGATTTTGCTGCTGGTAAAAAAAAAAACATTAAAATAATCGATTACTTTGGTTGCCGAAACTAATAATACCGTAACAATTTAAGTGTAGCATATAACTCGACGCACACTAAAATTTTAGCAGGGCATATATAGTAAAGAAAATGGTCTCCCTAAACTTCCAATATTCTGTCATTGAGTTTAACCGAGACCAATCGTCATAGCAGGCATGAACATTTACCAGCTACGTCACAACCTGTGGCAATGAAAGCCCATTGCAACGTCACAGGTCTGTATGACGTGGCCAAGAGCTATTGGTCTTCACTGCACACAGATTGTGACGTCATAGGTCAGTGCTGAGGTCTACAATACCATTATGTGTCGATTCTCTGGTACGCTATCCTGTCTCAACGTTGCACTATGGGGGAAACGATCGCTAGAGGGAGCGATTAGGCGAAATGGCTAGCAAATCAAGACTTCATTGGACGTGTTTAAGGGAGTGCGAGAGCTTTTCCATTGTAAAGTGCGGAACTGTAAAAAAGCTTCCACGACCTTGTCGATAATTCAGGCGCCGTTCATCAAGGTACCGTTTCATCCATTGCGAGTCCTGCAAGGTTAGCTTGGTCAACTATAGGAAAAGAGCGGGGGTTCCCAGTGCGCTCAGCTTTTGGTCACGTATTCTAGTCCATGCCACTGGAAATAGCTGTTTTTAATATGGACATTAGCTTTCAACACTCATTCGCACCATTCTACATTCACACTATGCTCCACCCGTAACATTGACATTAGTTGGAAAAAAATCAAAGTGGTTGGTCGTTGAGTTGGTCACATGAGACCCTGGTTAACTATAGGCCATAGTAACAGATGACATTTACATCATGTAGTTCGAAGGTCTCAAAGGTTGAATTTACTACTAATTTAGTTTGGAGAGGTTTGAATTTCAAAGGAAGCCGAATGAAGGAACTTTTCATGGATGTTATGAGCCGCCCAAAACGTTATGTCCCCCCCCCTCCCTGAATGTTTGTCGCCACCTTATGTCGCCTAAATGTCCTGCCTAGTCAGGGGCGGACTGGGTGTCAAAATCGGCCCGGGCATTTCTACACAATCAGGCCCATAAATTGCATATTATATAACGGGGATCCAATTCAAGGCCTAATTGTCTTCGAAATCATTCTGTTTAGTTTGAGCATCGCTAACGGTACACATGCATACAGAAAGATCTATATTTTTGATGGGAAGTAGAGGCCTTATGTTGCTTTTTAATTGCTAAGTGTGTAGCCCCTTAAAGGATAACTCCTACTAGATCTAGTAACACTGTCTACGGATGTAGGCTATTACATTATTTCAGAAAATTAGTTACATTACACTGTGTATAGATTTTTTTAAACACCACACATAGAGGTCCGTTTTATAAGAGAATATTTTTAAAAACCTTTAAAACCTTTAAAAATTTAATACATAGTGGCATCAATTTGGCCCTTCGGTGGCTCTAAAGGCCCATTTGGGTACCGGCCCACCGGGCATTTGCCCGAATGCCCATATAGCCAGTCCGCCCCTGTGCCTAGTCCTGTCTATTGTCAATGACAGGCAGTCAACAGTTTTTGTCTGCTTCGGATGTGGCAAAACATTAAGATCACTTCTGACTACTGCAGTCCTTTTCAATCATCCTGTCATATCATCTAATTATTAGCAACCATCATGACAACGATGCTACAAAAAGCTGGGTTTGTTTTTTTATTCAAGTGTTAAAATTTTTTGTAGCAACCCGTAACTATAGATCTCTTACGTCAATGCAAATGGCAAGTGACATCCCTTGAGGTGACGTTGATCTTATCAGTAGACATCGATCCCCAGCTTAGGTTTTTTTTTAAAATCTAGGTTAGAATGGAGGGGGGGCAGGGCTTGCGAAGGAGCATCATTGTACGCAATGTATTCCATAACACCTGGGTTTTTTCCCCTTGAAGGTTGAGACACGCGACAATAGATTAACATGACATTGTGAGGAGCTACAGAGAGGCGTGATGGTAAGGGAGACGACTCTGTTTAATGCAGGCTCATTTCCCTTGCTTAATATGTCTTTGTGTTTCTTTGTATATGATATTTGTATACGTAAAGATAGTGTGCACTAGGTTCATCCCCGAAAATCTTCAGACAGATCACGATGATCGAGACTGAGATTACTTGTATTCATAACATATTTCGATTAAGGGGATATAGATTTTTTTTCAGGGGCGTAGCTAGGAATATTCCAACGTTTGGGGGCCCGGGGCACTTGTCTTCTTTGGGGGTCCCTGCATTTTGAGTGATATTTAATTTTTATTGAGAAGAACACTCATTTTGGGGACCCCTTCAAATGGGGGCCCGGGGGGATTTTCAAATTCTCCCCCCTCTTCCCCCCACCCTAGCTACGCCAATGTTGTTTTTTTTACCAGAAGATACCGATGCATGGCTGACTTATTGTAATGGACATAAACTATATACTGTAAAGGACATAAACTGTATACTGTAAAGGACATAAACTGTGCACTGTAAAGGACATAAAGTAAAGACTGTAAAGGGCATAAACTATAGACTGTAAAGAACATAAACTATAGACTGTAAAGGACATAAACTATGGACCGTAAAGGATTTAAAACTTTAAAGATTCAAATATTGCTAAGAACTGGTCAATAGGACCCTCAGGGAAGGTGAAAAGGTAGTATGCTGCCTGGACATTCCCCTCATAGATATTGGTTCTTTAAAAAAAGCGATATCGATGTCATCTCACTTATGGCCCTTTAAGATCTAAGAGGTTGTTAAGAGGAACAGGGGGTCCTTCTATTTGCCTCGAGATAGAATTACTGAAATGGGATGTTAATTGCAAACTAATCACCAGATAGGTAAATACTAATACCAACATCGATTGATGGTTTAAGCAAAAAACCTTCGGGGAGGGGGCTGTTATGAGCATATTCGGGGTGGTCATTTCAAAATGTCGATAGATAGGGATTAGTCTCTGACCACCTTTCGCCTGTCCACACCTCCATACACAGCTACATTTTCACACACACACACAAGAAACATCTTCACATACACACGTGTACATATAGATGGGACCGGTACACATCATTGTTTTTCGTCTACAATACATCAAAAACCTTTTCCACTACATCAGATTAATCATTCATCTAAATTTCCTTGACCAAGAGCCATCGCTGTCCAGGTTCAGGGCAAGTTCAAAGACCCCACAGGTGTTGGGTGTAGATAGGTGGAAACTATAGATGTATAACTGACCAGGTCTCACCACGGAAATACTTTGCTGGCTAAATCTATTCAATACGCTCACTCTGAAATACTCTGAATACATTTTAGGCATATTACGATGACCGGTTTTGAAAAGCGAAAAATAAAAAGAAATTTTCAATAAGTAATAATTTCTTTTCACAACATTACATATGAACATTGACTATTCAACAGAATTAATTGGTCTGGACGTGAATGTGTTAACCTGTTTGTCTTGTGTGTTATTGTAAGTGAAAGTATAATCTGAATAAACAACAGAAACGTTGGTGAAACACACAAAATATAAAAAAATACGTGAATAAGCACTTGTAAAAAAAAAAGAGAGATAGCCTTGGTACATAACAAAAAAAGTAAATTTGGGGGAAAGCAAACTTATTACAGTGTTATTGTACTCAACATGAGATATTGAGCAAACATGCATAAATCCACCCCATCCATCCATTCATCCATCACCCCATCCATCCATTCATCCATCCATTCATACATCAATCTCTTCATCCATCATATCTAACTGATAGATCCCTTCATGTGTAATGAACTCAAAGCTATTCGTATGATCTCTACATGGTACGGAAAAAATGTCTTTAGAGTTTTGAACAGATAGACGTTTCTCTCTGTGATGACGGCAAGTTCACCAAGCTTCTATGTTTGGTGATCTGACTGATACAATCACAACAATGGGCGATGAAATGTTTCAGGTGAATGCAATTCAAGAAGAGGAAAAAAAATAGATAAACAAACACAGTCATACACACACACACTATTTTAAACGTACTTGTATAGAAGTATATGTGAGAATTTTTTTTTTTGGGTACTCGCCAGCTTTACATATAAGATCCACCACATCTTGCTAACTTATCCAATAGGAAGAACCCCGCATTTACAATATGTATATCAATACTGTAAGATTTATTTCCCTTATTCGGTATTGAACAAAAAAAATGATATCATTATTTAGTTAAATATAGGTTAATATTATTTTATTGATTCATATTTTGTTAGCGATAATTGCGCAAGTTTCAACTTTATCAGAGAATAAGGATCGGGAGACTTCACGTGTTCAAAATGTGCACCAGACAGACATATAGACAGACTGACTTGATATAAGTTTTGTAAATATGTTGTCATTTCGCTTTCTACTGTCAACTACACATATTTAAAATATGGTTTTATTATTACAAAAGACGATACCGAAATTGCAGGCTTGATCTTATAGACGTAATACAAGCATTTAGAAATGGACCTCATTCACCAATTGTAAATAAACATATTTAGCAACGTCATTATATTGATAAAATAGTGAAAAATACGTATTAAGTGTAAGCCTTACGTATTACATAATTTGTATAGAACATATTGAGAAAATGTTTGTTTACGTTTGGTGAATGACATTCATTAGCATTTAATTTTTTACAAGGCTACGTAAATAATGCTTCTGCATCAATAGGTGATCATATGTTTTGGTTGTGTTTATATTTTTTTTTAAATTTAATATGTCATTGTTTTGTTTTGCTGAATTTTGTTAATCGCTTATTACAAATCTCTTTCGGAATAATAAACATTAAGAGACATACGTTTATCATCACAAGATGCATAACTCTGCACAACTTACCTTAGTTTAAATAGGACAAAGGGTTACTATCCAGTCTATCCTACACAGATGTACATCCATTCAGAAAACCAAGACACTAATACAACATGACGTAAAGCGATCCACTGAAAGGAAACTGTCAACATACTTCGTGTTCATGTTTGCGGCCAGAAATCCCACTGGACGCCATACAATGCTGTTTGAGGTTCCGGACCAAAATATTGAGAGCACTGGGGAGGAGAGGGGAGATTATTGACAAGACCTTAACCTCGCGCCCTGGATTGTACCGAAAGTAATCGCCCCTTTAAGAAAAAAAAAAGGGAAATATTTTTTTTTTAAGCCGCATTAGCATAATGGTGAGGAGATAACTGCGAGAAGAAAGAATGAGAAATAGAAAGAGGTTGTGTCCCCTTCGTCTCATGAGTAAGATTGCAATGAAGTAAATTGGGTTGCAGTAGGACAAAATAGACTTATTGAGTCTACAAGAACATTTTCACAAATTGAAATATTTGCAAGCCCTAGTGATTTCCTTATCGTCAGTGATTCCCTTACATAAAACGTATATATTTTGTTTGAGTTTACAACCAGGGCCGGATTTAAGGGAGGTCAGGCGGTAAACTGACCACAGGTTTGCGGCGTTGCAGGCCAGTTTTCAGGCTTTCTGTGAGGATATGTCTCGCAGCTCGAGTTTAGACTAATAGCTCGTTTAAGCGTCACAGATTTGTACGAGGTTGCAACGAGCTAAAACAAATCATCTAGGCCAGTGCCCCTGGGCCTCCACAAGAGGAGGGTCCCAACAATACCAATTTCTTACGGAAAGCAACACTGTCGTGGCTAAGAAGTGGACGCTTGTGCTTGCAATTATAAATGCAGCTTGGGATATGGGTCATCCCTGTCCTTTACCCTCCACAAATAAAAAAATATGTACATTTTTAAAATCTAAACTATACCTATTAAATTTAAAATTAGATGAAAAATGACATTAAATTTAGAAGTGTTCCGATTCATTCATCTAGAATTTGGCATGCTTTAATAATAAATGCACGTGTATGCATCAGATTCAGGGCTAGCGGACAGGGCAGCTTTCTTTTTTTTCCCTTTTGATTAAGGCCGCCAAAATTCTTTTGTTCTCGGCGAGGGTTGTCCCAGCACGCACAGTCTGTCTCAATGCACTCCGGACTTTGGCTAAGTTTTCCCACATATTTTCGTTGATGACTGTGGCTCTCCTGTCTCGCTTGCAGACATCTCTATATGTTAGTCTTGGGTGGCGCTTGGGTCTGACTCCTTCCACAAGCTCAGCATATAAGATATTTTTCGGGATTCTACCATCTGGCATGCGGGTGACATGTCCGAGCCAGCGTAGTCTTCTTTGTGTCAGGAGAGCATACATGCAGTTCATATTGGCCAATCTCAAAACTTCCTGATTGGGGACATGGTCCCTACAAGAGATGCCCATCATGCGTCTCAGGCAGCGCAAGTGGAATCTATTCAATCTGTGCTCTTGGTACATGTATGTTGACCAGCTTCACTACCATAAAGGAGAGTGGTCCCAACACAGGCGTTGTAGACTAGGACTTTGGTTTAGCTGTGGTCAATTTAGCATTTTCCCAGACGCGCTTGGAGTCAGCACCTTTTCATACATGCATAATTATTACCGATTATACGCGTGACAGAACTAAGGCCTCATCAGCCTTGTGCCAGGAGGCTGCTGATGAAAATTAGTTTCATATTAACTATTTTTTTTAATACAAACAATAAAGGGGACTAATTCAACTTATAACTGTTTATCAGTCAAGGAAAATTTCTTTCCCTTGTTCGAGATACCGTACAAACCAAAATACTTAGCAATAGTTAATCAACTAGTTGGTTATTTTTTAGTTTTTGACTCGTGTGTTAACTCTTTCTCTCCTTACTGACGATACCAACGTTGGTTTTATTTCGGTATGGTAAATAATTGCGGAGAGAAAGAGTTAACAAATAAAAGAAATAATTTCGCGAAATTTCTCCTTGATCCAAGATTGGGTGTGGGAGAAACATTTGACCAGACAAACACGAGAAAGACAAAGTGATTTAATATAATAATAACAAGGCTTGTATTAGAGTCCGAAGATTAACTAAGAATGCAGTAATTATCATGGCTACGCAGCCCCAGCTCTGACCTAAATATTTTGCCACAGAAGAGCAAAAATAACCATTGTTCGCCGGTGGTCGATTAAGATTTTCTTTTCGTCGTCTGCGTTTGCCCTAGCAGAGTAAAAAATCACATTAGGTTCAGAAAGTCTTGTCACTCCAACAATTTGTTATGCACTCAAGTCTATGGTCGCGAAATCCTCCAGGCGACGCAAGGTTTATCTACAAAATCAGGTCATGCTTATGGAATAGTGAGTTGGACACTATTACCAAAACCTTCCCCTCTAAAAACAAAATGACTTAAACAGCATAACTAATTTTTTTTTTGGTTTTATATCTTTGTCCTTTTGTTCCTCTTTATACCAACCATAAGTGTAAGGTCAAAGTTTAAGAAGTTAACGTGTGTGTCAAGACACAATAAAAGTCAAGTTTATTCTGGTCGTAAAATTCTCGTTTGGCCTAAAACACGCCAAACCTGGACATCGACGCAATGCATCGCTGATAACGCGACAGGAACAGACCCCCCCCCCCTTTGTGAGATCATTTTTATTGCTTGTTCAATTGTAACCTACAATTAAATAGTAAATCCCCACAGTCGGCTGGTCAAAATGAAATAGTGTTGATTTCATAACGTTGCTTACAAAACTGGCACAATTTTGTAAATGTTTCATCTTCGTTCTTTTGTGTTCCTCATGGAACATAGGGCCTCGACAAAAACACGCCACTCTTCACGGTCTCTTGCAAGTTTTTTTATGGCTTCCGAGCTCTTTCCGGCTTCCTCCAGTATGCTGCTTCGCAATGTTCTTTTTGGCCTTCCTCTACGTTTTGTTCCCTGGGGGTTCCACTCTAGGGCCTGCCTAGCTCTGTTGCTGGTATCTTTTCTAAGGGTGTGACCAATCCATCTCCACTTCCTCTCCAAGATCTGCACCTCTATATTTTTCTGCCCACTCATCTGCCACAGTTTGGTATTTAATGAGTTGTTTGTTGGGTCATAAAAATGATTATAAATAAGTGTCTAAAGTCATCCTTCCAGGTACAGTATAGCAAGCACGAAGAAAGGGTCGTCGAAGAAAGACTGGCTGGGCAATATAAAAGAATGGACCGGCCTCTCTCTTGATATCCTACTAAGAACAACTTCTAACCAGA
>JADKLZ010084329.1:13213983-13250074 GCA_021533235.1 Biomphalaria straminea
GATGGATATTTTTATGGATGGATATTATTAGAATATTTTTCAACATTTTTCAAAAGGTCCTTTTTTAACAGGATGAATGGTGAGCTTTAGGTCAGGAGAATGCAAGAAAACGTTTTTTGCATATTATTAATAATACGTTGAAGATGTCAGGAGAATGCAAGACGAATGCAAGAAAACGCTTCGCCCCGAAATCTACTGATAAATAATAAGTTGGAGATGTCAGGAGAATGCGTTACTGCAGTGAGGTATTTAAGAAAACGCTTTTGGCGTCGGGGCGAAATCTACTGATAAATAATGGGCTGTAGATGTCAGGATAATGCGTTACTGCAGTGAAATATTTAAGAAAACGCTTTTGGCGTTGGGGCTGCGCCCCGAAATCTACTGATAAATAATAAGTTGGAGAAGTCAGGAGAATGCGTTACTGCAGTGAAGTATTTAAGAAAACGCTTTTGGCGTCGGGGCTGCGCCCCGAAATCTACTGATAAATAATGAGCTGTAGATGTCAGGATAATGCGTTTCTGCAGTGACGAATGCAAGAAAACGCTTTTGGCGTCGGGGCTTCGCCCCGAATCCCACTGGCGATGCTTAAAGCCCTCCCTCAGACTCCAGCTTGCCTCAACATGACGGTTTTTTTTTTTCACGAAGGTTAAAAAACACTGCTTTTTTTTATTCTCGTATGTATATATATATATATATATATATATATATATATATATATATATATAGTTTACACACTTTTTTATGGATGGGGTTAGGGTTTACTTGGCGTTAGGGTTAGGGTTTGGAAAAAAATCGCCCCCCCCCCCCCACTCCAAAGTTCTGGATCCGCTAGTGGCCCCAGCCGTCAAGATATACACCTTCCATGCTTTGATCTCTCAACGTTTGCCTTGAAAAGCCGATGTTCTACGCAACTGCCACTTCTCTTTTATGAATTGGTAACTTATTTTTTTTTAAATGGTTTATTCAGATTATACTTTCGTTTACAGTAACACACAAGACAAACAGGTTAGTTAACGTATCCAAGTCCAGACTCCAGACCATATGATACTGTTGAGCAGTGAAGGTTATTGAGGGGTTGGAAGAAAACAATACGTGAAATACAATGCAATTTATAACATTATTAATAGTCTTAAATTAGGTCTCATTTATATTGCATACTAATTAGTTTTTTTCTCTTTAAATACTGCTTGCATAAAACATTTTTAAAAATTAGATTTTGAGCTTTTAGAAAAAAAAAAGTAGCCGTCGCATCAGAACTTTGAATGATCTATATTATCGTGATGTCAGATTTTCATTTTCTCTTCTACTTTCTGAGCACTAAACGGGATGGACAGACAGACAGACAGACGGACAGATAGGCCACACAAAACTAATAGCGTCTTTTCCCCTTTCGGGGGCCGCTAAAAATGTAAAAGTTGCAGAAAAGTAAACATTTTGAGACTTTTAAAATCTTTGGTGGAGGCCCTGTTCTTGTAGCCCCCCCCCCCCCCACCAAGGGCAGTATCCCAGCCTGCCCTGTCCCGAATCCAGACCTGGACTAACTAGCTGTATGATAACTAACTTAATTAACTAAATAACTAGAGAAGTAACTAACTGGCTGATTGACTGAACTAGTTATACAATGTGCAAAACCGTTGCCAAAACCTACATGTCTTTCTGTTGTCATTTTGTAAATTACTTCAACGCCCCTATTTATGACGTCAACTCGATGGACTTACTGATGGTTACATCAGAGTCTATTCCAGAGGCGTAGCTAGGAATTGGCCATCATTTGGAGGCCCGCAGGGTGGGGGTGTTGACCTCTTTGGAGGCCCCTGCATTTTGCGTAATATTTAATGTAAAAAAACATTCTATTGAGGCCCCTCTCAAGTTGGGGCCCAGAGTGTTTTTCACTTTGTCCCTTTATCTCCCTCACCCGAGCTACTCCTCTGATCTGTTCAGCCAATATAAGCAATGTGTTCACCATAATTTTACTAATGGTTACGTCAAAAAACAAACAAAAAAAAAACACACACACACACGCGCTCCATAACGGTGACGATTGGGCTTTTGAAATTAGAACCCAACTCTAGCAGAAAAGTTGAAGACGGATAGCCTATCGTTGTGATGACCACGTGACACCAGGGCTGGTCTTACGCCACTGCAACCTATGCGGTCTCAGTGGGCCCCGCACTTTTATAGGCCCCCGCGCGATGCGAATTCTAGGTATAAATGATTAAATATAACCATTTTAACTTATTTAAGGGTTCCTGGAATTCTCCTGAAAATATAAAATATAAGAAAAAGTAATGAAAATCATCTGAAATTATTAAAATCTTCTGAAAACTTATGCAAATCTCCTTAAAACAGTTAAAATTTCGGGGTATCATTCAATCATAAAAAAAAGGAAACGGCATTGTTAGCTTTCATTTAATAAAAATGTAACACTAAACCGAATTTTAACAAAATCATGAAGCTCTTATACTTTAGTCACAGGCATGCAAAGATAGATCTAAATCTATCTTGACCTCTTTAAAAAAAGCGATATTGTGCTAGTCGAAAGTAAATGTAAAAGGCAGATCTGAATGTTTAGCGGCTTTTTGTTTGAAAACTACCATCTACGGTACCAAGTTAATTTGACAGTGATTTTGTACTTAGTAAAGTATAAATAAAATGCAAAGACGAATTTATTTTCTAATACAAAATCTTAATTTTCACTTATTATCCTTGTCATAACCCAAATTAGGCCCCGCGCAATTCGTTTCGCATAGGGCCCCGCAACCTGTAGGACCGGCCCTGTCCTTGTTAACCATCGGTAATTGAAACAGACACGCTTTTACATCATCAGCCTCAGTCTCTGTAATCGCAAAGTCTAGTGACAGGGAACATCCTCAGCCTCAGTAATTGCAAAGTCTAGTGACAGGGAACATCCTCGGCATCAGTAATCGCAAAGTCTAGTGAAAAGGAACATCCTAAGCCTCAGTAATCGCAAAGTCTAGTGACAGGGAACCTCCTCAGCATCAGTAATCGCAAAGTCTAGTGAAAAGGAACATCCTCAGCCTCAGTAATCGCAAAGTCTAGTGACATGGAACATCCTCAGCATCAGTCATCGCAAAGTCTAGTGACAGGGAACATCCTCAGCCTCAGTAATCGCAAAGTCTAGTGACAGGGAAGTTTCACTTTAACATAAATTAAGTACTTTGACATTATAGTTTCAGAACTACTCTCCGCCCTTAGCCCGAGATCATCAACGTCACCGCCCTTATAAGCCTACTTCAGTTTACTAGTCTATCATTTGTCACCTGCACATAGAACCTGGTCGGTCCTGGTAGAAATTTGTTTTTTGTTCGCGGGGGAGGAAGGGAAAGGTCAAAGGTCAGAAGGGAGCAAGCAGAAACGTGCCCACTCACCTGACAGTGCACGAGCGAGAGCTGTTGCCAGGTCACGAATATTAGCGTCACCGCGAGACATGCTGACACTCTGACCAAGCGAACTGATCTTATAGTCAGCAGAGAACAATGACATGTGGGAGAGACATAGAGCAGTGGATGTGCTCCACCTGTCACGCCGGTGGCCTTTACGTTCTGTCTAGTCCATCAGTTCGTGTATTATGATGAGACACTAAGCCTCTCTTCACATCGACTCTCTACTTTTGCTATATTAACTCTTTCTCTCCTAATTGATGACACCATTGTCGATGAGATATGATTAAATAAAATTAATGCTTACTTTTATAAACTTTATTTTATGTTATAGTGTTATAGAAAAAAAGAGCATCCATTTCCCTTTAATTCTGTACCAAATAAAACATTTTCTGATTACAAACGACAAAGCTAACAAAGCTTAAATAAACAGGGGTAGTAAAATAGTAATGAGCAAAATAAAGAATTCTGTCGAAACGTGAAACAAATAATTACGGAAAGAGTTAAGTAATTTACTTTGTTAGTTGCACGGACATATCGAGTTCTTAAAAACTTCACATGCATGTTTTTTTTTCCCCTTTATTTTACCTTCATCTTTCCCTTAATCTGTTTGACCGTTGGCACACCACATATGAGCTGTCGACCGTCTTTCTCCATTTCTCTTTGTCTTTCGCTTTGACTAAAATCACTTTCAATGCATTCATGTTTTCCCATCGCTTTGCCTCTTCTTCTGTTCTCTGGTATTGTTTGTTCTTCACATGTTTCCAAAAACGAAACATTTGAGAACAAAGTTGTTCGTTGAATTGTTCCCTGAAATATGCTACACTAATGGTTTTATTTATTTATGAACTCTTTTAAGTTTTCGCGTGCCAACTAATAATTTTACTATTTAATTTAAAACGGTTATACCATGTGTTCCAGACTTCTGATCTATTTAAACTTACATACAATTGGAATTTAGTCTAAACATTTATTGTGATGTACATAACAAAATAAATATTTTACAAGGTTATGGGAATATGCAAATTTTGCAGTTAGACGGTATTACGGCCATTGTAAGGAAGTCTTAACTACTACAATTGTTCTGGATAAGTTATCGAATGGCTGATAGTCGAATAATCAAATAAATAGTTTACGGAGGAGGGGGGAGAACCTTACGATATAAAGCAAAATTCCCCTTTCAGACCTTGCGATCTATAGGGCATCTATTTCTGTGGCCCACGATTCTTCGAGGGTGTCATGTTGCCAGCACAACGACCAACCGCCTTTAGTTTTCCATCTAATGCCATGTACCCATTAAGATCCCGGAATCAAAATCATAAATCTTCACTAGGATTTGAACCCCGGACCTCGGTTCGCAAGCAAAGCTCTTAACCGCTCAGCTGCCGCACTTATAACTTTATTTGGATATATAATTCAAATATTGACAACGCAATGTCCAAAGTTTCTTTCTATGTGAAAGGATTCAACTCGCTCTAGTTCTGGATCTACATTTGAAAAACAAAAATATATAAAAGGATATGAATCAATGTTTACATTAAGCTAAAAAAATACAGTTAAATAATCATTTGTTTTTCATTTCATAATAAAATAAAGAGAAATGAAGTTGTTTAAAAGTTGATAAAACCCAAGAAATTCGGTAACCAACTATATGCGAAATTCTGGCTTGAAATAAATGATTCAGTTCTTTGTGTCTTTTGACAATCTTTCCAATTCCTCTGAATTTTGAATAGTGAAAAACGTGAAAGCTAATAGCAGAGTTTGAAATATATATATATATATATTCTCTTAATATGTAAGTTTTGGTTATTGGATAAACTCGATTGGAAGCAAAGGGAAGTTCCCTTTGCAAACTTGCAAAGCTAGCTGCCTTGTCTTCTGCGTTCTCATTGTTCTGATGGAGGGTTCAATTGCCTAGTCTAATGTCTGAAACGAGCCGACCCGCGACGTAGCATACGCCGCTATTTAGTGACGGCTGAACACTTCCTGAAAGACACAGTTGTCCAAATGAAGTGGGTGGTTGGGCGACATTGAGATTTATATATATACAGAGAAGATTATTTGTTCTCTCCCCCCTCCCATCTTTTTTTTTCTGAGCCGCGCTCTCTGTCGCCGCGAAAGTTACGTGGGATAACTCTAGTCCGACTTGCTAAAACTAAAAGAGTTGTCTTTCCATGACTTTTTCTTTAAGGGTAAGAGAGTCTTGTCCTGCATAGTTGAGCGACGTATAGAATGATACATAAAGACAGATGAGCTGAGCTGTAGTTCTCAGACAGCTCTCCTTATTTTGTTTCATTTAAGGTGCTGGGGGGGGGGGGGGTTTGGGGCTAGTGTCTTGTTCGGGCCTTTCCTTGGAGAATACATTAAACGTTCAAAATCGCGAATAAGCTAGTTCTTTAGAAGGGAAGAAAAGAAACTCATAATCATAAACTTTATTATCATTTTAGTATTGATATAAAAGAATTGATCTAACATCTACAATTACATGAGGGAATTCATATACTATTATTTTGAAATATAAGCGATATATGGTACAAAAAATAAAAAAACAATTAACAGACTAGGGAAAAGAAAATCTAGTTTTACATTGGGTCAAAGGTTATAGTTTTCGTTTCAAAAAGCCACGTTTAATTTATGCGCGTAATTTGTATCCGTGTGTAGACACGTGATGAAATAATCAGGACATGACATTGGCAAAGTGATTTTATTAACCAATAGAAATGCAAGGAACTCATTTTAAATTAATGAATGTAGTTTTACTTTCACTTTTTTTTTCAATGAAAGGGAGGATTCTGAACTTTTGAGAGGGAAGGCAATTTGCCTATATATGAAGAGAGCGTGGAGATATAGGTGGAACCACTGAGCAGGGCCGGATATACGACTGCAGCCCCACAAGCACTCGTCCAGGGAACTCCACATTAAAAATAAAAGATAATTTTGTGCTTATTAAATGTAAGAAAATAAGAGACATTAGATTAATTTTACAAGTAGGCCTAGTTTACTTTTTTCTTCACGAGATTAAATTGGTTACAATTTAAAGTACATTGATACTGAAGCTGGAGCTTGAGAACTTCATTAAGAAAAATCTTTCCCCGGGTTGCACTACAACTGTGCACTACATACTAGACATGAGAAGGCAACATGGAGAAAAGTAAACTACCCATTTCAGGCTTAGTGATATATAGGTCAGATGATGTAAAGATAATCTGTTTCATTGCCGACTGTTGACGAGGGAGTCATACTGTGGCGTAGCTAGGAACGGGGAGTAAGTGGGGGGGGGAGAATTTAAAAATTAAGTATTACGCAAAATGTAGGGCCCCCAAAGTGGTCAGTCCCCGCGGACCCCCAAACAATGCAAAATTTCTAGCTATGGCCCTGGAGTCATGAGACCATCAACACCGATGGCTAAATAACCTGCCCAGTGTGCAGACAAACTTTCCGGGATCAGGTCTCACCAGCCACATAAGGAAGCACTAAACCCCAATGCGAAGTCCTCGGCCCTCTGGATGACAAAAAAATGCTCATCATCGAACATCGTGATCAATCTATACCTTAAATAACAGAATACAAGAAAAGGCATTAACCAGTTATTATTTTATTTTATGTACGTACTAATAAATAACTAAAGCTACATTTTTAAGCCTCGTCAACTGGTTCATCCCAACATGCTCATTCTATACCTCTGGCAAATTTGAAGCTGGCAGAGTAATTGTAGTGATAGAAATGTAAACATGTCGACGTATATGAAATATAATATAATGTAATATAATCTCTTTGAGTGCAAAATAATTACATTATTAGCTTTTGTATTATTTTTATCACGTTAAAAAAAATCAGCCAAAAATGTTTTGTCAACTTTTTTTTACTCGAAATTTGAAATGACAGAAATTTTAAAATAAAAAAAAAAAAAAAAATAACAACCAGGATAGAAAAATAAAAAAGAAAACGGTAATGAGTCATCCTGAATTACGTAAGCGCTGATTGTGCTAATAATAGAACAGTTCACCAGAAAGGAAGAAGAATCGAAACTGCAACCTGATGTGGCTAAACAAGGAATATATTGATTGGCCATCATTCCTTAGATAAGCACATTATTTTTGAACGATATATATATATATAATCTGCTTATTTTTGTTTTAGAATATTATATAATTATTATTACTAAAAGTAAAGTTGGTCTAACGTTTCTCCTGCACTATTACATGTATGAACCTAAAATGAAAGCGAGTGATTAATGTGAATCTAATGGCTCGGTATGTTAAAATGTCAACTGGAGTTTCAGTATTAAGATATTTGCTGTAAATTCTCACATGTCATAATTTCTCCATGTAATAATATTTATGTGTGTGGTTTTTTGTTTTGTTTGGGGATTTTTTTTTAGCCCAGCGGCGGTGACAGGTAAATGTTTTGTCTCTCAATCATTGAAAGCCCAATGTTCTGTAACATTCTAGAATAGAGTTATGAAACTTGCAGAAATGAAAATTAATGTTCTGGAACATTCTCGAATAGAGTTATGAAACTTGCAGAAATGAAAATTAATGTTCTGGAACATTCTCGAATAGAGTTATGAAACTTGCAGAAATGAAAATTAATGTTGAAACTGGACCCCCCCCCCCCTTTTCCAGATTTACCGTGTTCAAAATATACCTTTGATTGGGTCTATGCAGGGGCAGACTGGGTATCGAAATCGGCCCGGGCATGACCATATAAACCGGCCCACAAATGGCAGTGAGTTCCCCCAGTTGTGTTCGGGGCGAAGCCCCGGATAAAAGCATTATTTCTGATATTTTAAGCTTTAGAAATTGCATATTCTGAGGTATCTACAGTGCAATTAACCTGCTACTCTACCGCTAACAAAATTCAAAAACCAAATCTGCTATTCCAGCGACTGGTAGAAAATGGTAAAATGATTTATTTTTTGTATTGGAGGGGGGAGGGAAACCACAAAACCCCTTTTGGCTACGCTCATGAAAATTGGTGACTGTAGTTTACTTAAGTTGATGCACTTTTTAATGCAATGATTGGGCCAATGGATACACTTTTTAGTCATATGATTGGACCAATGGATACACTTTTTAATCCAATGATTGGGTCAGTTGATTTGTTCAATTGATACACTTTTTAGTCCAATGATAAGGTCAATGGATACACATTTTAGTCCAGTGATTCGGTCAATGGATGGGATCAATGGATACACTTTTTAGTCCAATAATTGGATCAAAGGATACACTTTTAATCCTATGATTAGGCCTATGGATAAAATTTTACTATAATGATTGGGTCAGTTGATTGGGTCAATGGACACACTTTTAAGTCCAATAATTTAGTCAATGGTCCATTGATTGTGCCACGATTTTACGATGATCAGGAAAACTAAAATAAATGATTTTGAGAAGCACTGAGAAATAGTTTCACATGGACAGTCTTAAATAGAAACGAACTCTTCTATTGACGAAGGGGGAAATCTTCTGTCTTGCAAATGATTTCAAGTTGCTGTACCGGTCCAACAACAATATCTTATTCCTGTATGTACCCAGGACAATACTTCATTTCTAATAGTGTCTATATGTTTCAACCAGGTTATATGAAGAATTAGGTTCGATTGTTGAATAAAGTGTCACTGTAGTAAATAGTTGAAATGCGTACCCGGGAGGACACGACCTCAGAAAGGAGGTCATCGGAAATTTGGTAATCTAATAAATAAAAATATGGCAGGTCTTCGATGGCAAGGTTAACGATCAATAAAGGATTTTACGACACTTTGAAGACCCAATTATGACATTCGACTCAGATTTAAGCGAATTTCTGATGTCTTATAAGTTTTGGACGTTTCTTTAGCAATGAGGATTATTACATCCTTGCCCAAATCTCCAGCAGGACGGCAGCGGACAGGTTTCGAACTCGGGACCATCGCGATGACAGTTATCTGCTCCTTGTATACTTAGGCATTTATTTTTATCGGCGTCTTTCAACAACCGTAAACGTTTTGATAATTATTAATATCTATATTAGTTGTAATTCTCTCAATTCGATATAGGCCCCCTATTTAACATTTCTGTTACCTTTTTTTAAACTTTAATCTGATTCTATATGAAACATTTATATATTGTCCATAAATTTTTTAAACACAAACAGTAACCATAATTGTAAACATTTAACTTGTCGAGTAATTTAATTTAGTATGTCGGATTAAAATACCAAGAACCATGCAAACTATTTCTAAACCATTTTTGTGTTATAACACATTTTCTCCGTCAGTTTTTTCCAAAGTGGGGCAATCATATCTCCAGAGGTACGAGAAGAGTTAAAAGGGAGTTCGCGTTCTTTTATGCTGCTTCGAGTTCAATACCCATGTATTATGTTCAGGACACGCACTAACCATGAGATTTATCAACCCAACAATTGTGAACGAAAAGAACAGACTACGTTGGGCAGGTCACCTTGAAAGAATGACAGATAACAGGGGAGCGAAGATCGTATACCGACAAAAAACAAAAGGCAGGCGACCCAAAGGCAGACCCCGAATGCGTTGGATTGATGATGTGGAAGCAGTTCTGCAACAGCTTGGGGCTAGTTAGGGCGTGGAGACGAAATGCCCAGAGGAGATCTGAATGGAAGGATGTATGCAAGCAGGCCAGACCTTTAAGGGCTGTAGAGCCACTGGGATGGATGGATGGATGTATTATGTTCCGTTGATAAATGTTTTTTTTTCAACATTTGAAAACATTAAGTTGAAAAAAACGCTTCTCATATTAAAATAAACAACCAGGGAACCACATTCTGATGATTTGTCAGCTAAACAATACAAACAGGGAACCACATTCTGATGATTTGTCAGCTAAACACAACAACCAGGGAACCACATTCTGATGATTTGTCAGCTAAACAAAACAAACAGGGAACCACATTCTGATGATTTGTCAGCTAAACACTGTGATAGTAAATGTTCTTGTCGTATCATGCCCGTCCTGTTATTGTAACCCAGTAACCCACATTGCTGAGATGTCGAAAGAATGTGCTAATTAACTGATAGGGGGGATAATTGAATTCCTTTTAGGCCTATATATATGGACGATCTAACTTAAATAAAGCAGCATTTAAACAGACAAGAAAGTGTTTGTTAGTCTCTACTAGTCTCTACTAGCTTACTATTACATGGTGTCAGATGGACCGACTCCACCCGCCACAGCCACTGGAATTTAATGGAAATGTTGCAGAAAACTGGAGAAGTTTTAAACAGTCGTTTCAAATTTACACCATAGCAAGTGGACTTGATACTAAAAGTAAAGAAGTACAGCCATGACATTACTACATGTTATTGGCCACGAAGCAGTCCAAGTATACAACACATTCCAGTGGACAGACAATGAGTGTGAGGACTGCGATATCAGCAAGTCTTTTCATACACTGAATTGCATTTTAAACAAGTTTGAAAAATACTGCCTTCCGAGGAAGAATGTGACGATTGAAAGGCATATTTTTTTCAAGAGAAATCAAAATGAAGGAGAATCCTTTGACAGCTTTTTGACCGACCTCAGACTCAAGGCAAGGTCATGTGAATTTGAGTCACTAAAAGATTCACTAATTAAAGACAAAATAGTAGGCGGTATAAAAAATGACAGCACAAGAGCAAGACTTTTAAGAGACACTGATCTGAACCTTATCAAGGCTGAACACATTTGCCGTGCAGCGGAAGCAACTGAATGGCAACTTAAAGTCATGAAAGAAGAATGTGACGTTCAAGCGGTGTCCTCAGCTACTAAGAACTTTAGTAGAACGAAATCAACCTTGAACTGCGGCAATTGTGGCAGACAACATTTACCAAAGCAGTGTCCAGCTTATGGTAAAATATGTCACAAATGCCACAAAATGAACCATTTCTCTAATGTATGCAGATCAAATAATATACAATCTATCAATAACAAGACTGAAGCAACAGATGATAACAAGTATGAAACTTTTTCAGTTGGCAGTATAGGTTCACAAACCCAATGTAATGAGTGGAATACAGTTATCACTCTAGAAAACAAACATATAACATTTACATTGGATACAGGAGCACAAGTCAACATTCTTCCTTATAGGATTTTTAATCAACTAAGAAGAAAGAAACTCCAGAAGTCAACGTCAAGACTTACTACATACAGTGGTGAACATTTAAAGGTTGTTGGCAAAACACAACTTAAATGTTCAGTAAAAGAAAAAACTGCATGGATAGAGTTTCAAGTAGTAGATACACACTCCAAACCAATTTTGGGTCTACCAGGTTGCCAGAAGATGAACCTTATTCAGAGAGTAGATTTTTTAGAAGATAAAACATTAAACAACTATGCTGATGTTTTTACTGGCCTTGGATGCTTGAAAGAAGAGTATACAATCAAAGTTGATCCAAACATAAGACCAGTGGTACATGCAGCAAGAAAAGTTCCAGCGGCACTCCGAGAAGAATTGAAAAAAGAGCTTAGACGAATGGAAATCGAGGGTGTCATCGAAAAAGTTGATCATCCCACAGCATGGGTCAACTCACTAGTTCTTGTCGAAAAGAAAGGAGGTGGTTTAAGAATTTGTCTAGATCCGAGAGATCTTAACACTGCCATTCAGAGAGAGCACTACCAGTTACCGACCATTGAAGAAATAGCCAGCCGGCTAAGTGGCAGCCAAGTGTTTACTGTGCTAGATTCAACAAGTGCCTTTTGGCAAATCAAACTTGATAAGAACTGTACAGATCTGACAACGTTCAACACACCATTTGGTAGATATAAGTTTTTACGACTACCCTTTGGACTAAACTCTTCTGCGGAAGTGTTTGCAAAACGATTTCACCAAATTTTTGAAAATATTCAAGGTGTTGAAACCTATATGGATGAAATATTGATAGCTGGTAAAACTACTAAAGAACATGATGATAAACTTCAGAGAGTCCTTGACATAGCAAGAAAAGAAGGAATTAAATTGAAACTATCAAAATGCAGCCTTAGAGTAAAAGAAGTTAAATTTGTTGGACACGTCATTACAGATAGTGGAATCAAGCCTGACAACTCCAAGATTGAAGCAATACACTCTATGCCATGCCCTTCAAACCGCAAAGAACTAGAAAGATTTCTGGGCATGATAAATTATCTTGGCAAATTCATACAAAATCTGTCTGATGTCACTGCTCCCTTGAGGGAGCTACTTAAACAAGATAGTGAATGGATGTGGTTGGAACAACATCAAAATGCAGTTGATTACTTAAAAAACATCATCACAACTGCCCCTGTTTTAGCTTTTTATGATGTTTCACAACCAGTCAAGTTGTCAGTAGATGCTTCGCAAGAGGGACTTGGTGCTGTATTGATTCAAAATGAGAGGCCAGTGGCTTACGCCTCACGATCACTTACAGACTGTGAAAAACGCTATGCACAAATAGAGAAAGAAATGCTTGCAATAGTGTTTGGAGTTGAGCATTTCCACTATTATGTGTATGGACGTCAAGTTGAAGTTGAAACAGATCACAAGCCATTAGAAGTGATCATCAAAAAGCCTTTGTCATCTTCACCACCAAGACTTCAGAGAATGCTTCTTCGTCTTATGAAGTATGAAATCCTGTTGAAATATAAGCCAGGCAAAGAAATGTCCATTTCAGACACACTTTCACGAGCATCGCTGTCAGTGAAACATCCATCAAGTGATGACTGGGACGCACAGGTTCATCTCATTGTAGATAGCCTGCCTGTATCAGATGAAAATATAAAACATTTTCAGCAAGCAACTGCAAACGATGCCATTTTAAGACTGTTAAAAGATCAAATCTTGATAGGATGGCCAAACACGAGAAATAAAATTCCTCAAGAAATACGAGCTTATTATGGATTTAAAGAAGAGCTTAGTGAAAGCAATGGTCTACTTTTAAAAGGCGAAAGAATAATAGTTCCAAAAGCATTACAAAAAGAAATGTTGCAAAGACTTCACCAAGGTCACCTTGGACGTGATAGATGTCTGGGTACAGCCAAGGAGGTGTTCTTCTGGCCTGGAATGTCAAAACAAATTATAGACATGGTATCTAGCTGTGCAGTATGCAATGAACACCAGAAGTCCCAGCAGAAGGAGCCAATGTTACCACATGATACACCTCAACTTCCCTGGGAAAAGATTGGAGCTGACCTTTTTGAGCATTTCGGTAAGAACTATTTACTTCTTGTTGACTACTATAGCAGATTCTTTGAGATTAATCTCATTCCAACACTTAAAGCTTCAGACGTGATTGCTTATATGAAGTCACAATTTGCTCGTCATGGCATCCCTAAGGAAGTCATTACTGATAATGGACCTCAGTTCAGTTGTGAAGAGTTTCTCAAATTCTCTAAGAGCTGGGGTTTTCGACATATTACTTCGAGTCCCAGATTTCCACAGTCCAATGGGATGGCTGAACGTGCAATACAGACAGTAAAGAAAATTATGAATAAAGCCAGAACATCTGGCCAAGACCCTTATTTAGCCATGCTACAGTTCAGAAATGCTCCAAGTCCAGATGGACCTTCACCAGCAAGGTTGCTGATGGGCAGACGTTTGAGAACTAATCTTCCGACAACAAATACGTATCTCAGACCACAAGTTCCAGACCAGAAAGAAATGGCCGATGTATGGAAAAAGAGAAAAAATGATCAAAGAAAATATTACAACAGAACGGCTAGGTGCACTGAAAGACAACAGTTTCATCCTGGAAATAAGGTCTTTATGCAAAAGAAACCTGGAAGTCAGTGGAAGCCAGCCACTGTCGTCTCAGAAGCTTCAACGCCAAGATCATACTTTGTACAGACACCTGAAGGGGCCACATATAGAAGAAATAGAAAAATGTTAAGAAAGACATTTTCTAGACCAAATGAAACTCCAGATGTATTTGAATGGGACAATTCTGATACATCCTACGAAACGCAAGTTACAGAACCCGAGACAGCGAGTGCTAGTACAGCACCTGTTGTAACACAATACGGCCCAGCCCCAGTGGTTACACGCTATGGCAGACCAGTAAGACCACCAAAACGTTTTCCTGATGTAGATATTTAGACATTCATTATTTGAAATACAGCCTGATGTGTAAAAGGCTCTTTGGTGTTTTCTTACATTATATATTATAATAATATTATATCGTTATCTGTATTTGTAAACATAATAGCAATGTTAGAATTTTCGTTATCTGTAATTTGTAAACATAATAGTAATGTTAGAATTTTATAATGCAAATGTTTTAACCTTTGATGACTAGTTACTTTGAAATGTCTTTTGAATATATATGTTAGATGTAAATATGTTGTGCTAGAATGTAGAAATAATGTTATAGATGTTTTATCATTGAATGCATTGAATGTTTGTAAGAAGGGAGATGTGATAGTAAAGGTTCTTGTCGTATCATGCCCGTCCTGTTATTGTAACCCAGTAACCCACATTGCTGAGATGTCGAAAGAATGTGCTAATTAACTGATAGGGGGGATAATTGAATTCCTTTTAGGCCTATATATATGGACGATCTAACTTAAATAAAGCAGCATTTAAACAGACAAGAAAGTGTTTGTTAGTCTCTACTAGTCTCTACTAGCTTACTATTACAAACACAACAACCAGGGAACCACATTCTGATGATTTGTCAGCTAAACACAACAACCAGGGAACCACATTCTGATGATTTGTCAGCTAAACACAACAACCAGGGAACCACATTCTGATGATTTGTCACCTAAACACAATATTATTGTTATTATTGATCCAAATGTTTCATTTTCTTCACAACTTTATGTTTTGTTTATTAATATTATTTGTATGTAGGCCGACCTTAATAACAAAAATTAATTGCCATTAAAATAAATCCACGGGGGTTAGGGGTTACGAAAATTCTAGAAGGGGTACAAATAGGTCAAAAGCTTGGGAAACACCGTGATGTGTATTTGAAAGTGAAAGTGAACATATTTTTTATGCCTAAATATTAAAACGAGGCCCCTATGTCTGATATATCATTCTAGATTGCACCAATGCGTGAAATATTTATTAATTCTGACTGATTTTTTTTTTTTGCTAACAAATAGAGTGATATTATTTTAAAGAAAATGTACGATTGATGTCTAAATAATTAAATTGACAGAAAGAACAATTAGAAAGGCTTGCTTGAATAATTTTTCTCTTGGTTGATTCTGGAGACTATGTTTTGGTCTCGATATTGTATTGGATTGCTACAAAACTTTTAGTCTAATTGTTTTTATGCTAAAAAGAGATCATGAAACGATAATGTCATTTAAGTCAATATTTACGGTACTAGTAAACAACAACAATAACAACAAAACAACTAAGTTTATAAAAAGGAAAAGGATGGTGTTGTGATTCTAATTTGGCTTCTGAGTTTGATTTTGGTGTAGAATGACTGTCAACCCAGCTAGGAGAAGGAAAACTCTGAATCCAAATCTTGCTGGTAAACCCAAACACAGTAAAGGCGTCGCAATTGAGTCAACCGTATGTAAAAATCAAGAGCAGGTGATCCTTGGGCAGACTGCAGCACACAGTGCTACATCGTGCAGCCGCAGAGCCTGTGACGCTATTTGTCCTAAGCTGTATGTCTTTTTTCCACTCCATTTGGACACATCGACTGCATGGAGATTAGGGGGAACTGCTGTGTGGATGACATAGTTAATGTCCGCAGGCTATCTTCTCCTTACAAAACAACAGAAGTTTCACCCATAAGTTGCACTCCATGATATACACAGTGGGGTACCTAGGGGGGGAGGAGAGGGAGAACTCGAAAATCCCCAAATAAGTTATTTTTTTTTTTACATTTAAAATTAAATAATACGCAAAATGCAGGGTCCCCAGAGAATTTCACCCTTTAATTGCCTTCCGTGATATGCACAGTGGTGTAGCTAAGGGGGGGGAGGAGGGGGGAACTCGAAAATCCCCAAATGAGTTTTCTTTTTTTTACATTAAAAATTAATAATACGCAAAATGCAGGGCCCCCAAAGAGGTCAAGCCTCCAGGGCCCCCAAACGATGGAAAATTTCTAGCTACGCCCCTGGATATGCATTTCCTTCTTTGGTTGTCCTATTGTTGCAGTTGGGTGTGAATTTCTGGCAATGAAGAGTGTGGGTTAGCGCAAACTTTGAGGTTGACCTCAAAGACCTAGTTGTCAGTGTTAATGCTGGTCGCCTATGTCGTGCAAATAAAATGCTAATGATTAAATTACTTATTTTATTGTTCATGGTTGAATTTAGTTGAAGTTAAAACTGCACTTTACATCTGAATCTAAGAGTTACAAATCAATACTGTGAACTCTACGGATTGCAATGCACATTACAAGCAAAAATTATCAATTTTTAAAAATTAGGTCAAGTTTACGCCCCCCTTTCTTTTAGTCTCGGGTTACTTTTAGATTCGATACGGCCATTTAAAAAAATAAGAGATTATTGCATTTGAAATGTCTGCATATAGGCCTTTTTTTTTAAAATAAATCCTTTATTTCTTGTGTTGATCGACAACTTAATTATATATTACACATTAGTAATGGATGGAAATCAGATTTTGAAAAGTAAACATAGTGTAAACAAAATGTACACCCTCAAAAGGTTAACTGATGACATTTAAAAAAAAAAATCAAAACCTAAAATTAATTATTTTTTGTTACTTTAAGCCTTCGATTTTTCATGCCTTCAAAAAAATATACATACTTTCAGACCTTTTGATCTATGGGGATGATGATGTTAAAGCCACCTGTTTCTAAAACCAACGATCAACGAGCAGGGTGTCTTGTGGCCAACACAACGACCAACCGAATTCGCTTTTCACAACTAAAGTTAGATACACTATTTAGAGTTCTTTGGGCTGGGGGCACACTAAAAATTCCGAAATTCAAAATCTTTACCAAGATTCGAACCCAGGACCCCAGGCGCTTAACCACTCAGCCACCACGCTCCCTTTGTTATGCGTATAGAAGTATACTTATACTTAGGTTAACATACAAAAAAAAACATGTTTTAATGACAACATTATGTCATAGTTGACAGCTCATTGATGGAAGTTTATTTGTACTTTTTTAGAACAACTATACAGCCTAGATCTAGAGCATAGACATAAATAAATATAGACTGGCCGATAAAAGAGTTTTATGAAACAAAAATTTGTGACTTGCAATTTTGTGTACTTTATGTATGTTTATGAATTTTATTTAATCTCTAACACTGAAGATCATGCAATTTTTCAATTTTTCAGAATTCGGAAATCCGAATACAATAGATATACATGTGTTCAAGTTACATGAAGTTACTTCCTTTTTTTCAGTCTATATTTATTTATGTGTATGATCTAGAGCTGTAGAAATAAGAAAAAAAAAATTAAACCAACTCAAAGATTGATAAAAATAGTATAAAAGTCTAAAAATATTTTTAGTTGTTACAAACAAGATACGAACGTTTTATTTTGATATATCGGCCTATCGTTAGTGATGTTAAAAAAAATCAACTAAAGTAGCATCACATTCATTCACTAGAAAGAAAAAGTAGTCCCGGCTTGTGGTGCAATCACAAAGAATCACATGCTTACTGCCCCTGATGACCTATTTCATTGTGTTACATAACAATATCAACAGAAAAATCAAATGAGATTTAATTATTATTATTTTTTTAAATGAAGAAATCAAAGTCTGTTTAGTACTTCAATTCAATATTAAATTCAATGGCTTATTGAAAATGCAACCTATAAGATTGCTATGACAATTAGTAAAATCTGAAAAGTTATCTTTATAATTATTTGTAACTCATAAGGTTACATTGTCATGAACAATTATATAGTTATGTAAAGTTAGTGGAGAAGATGAGTGCCATTTCCATATAGGATCTATTATATTCCATTATCTATATATATATTCTTTTATAGTAGACTATTTAATGCTTTTTAATTATCATTGCAAATAGCAATAAATATTTCAGCTTATCATTTTGTTATTTTCTAAAGATGACAACTAATGTTAATTAGTCTTGAAAGGTATATCATTCTTATCCTGAACACGTAATTTTATCTAGGACACAAAGGTTGTGTGATCAAAATATGTAAAGAATACTTTCACAACTGCTTGTAACTGCTCATTCTAACTTGTTAGTCACGTGATAAGCTTACAGCCAATCAAATCCTTTTCGGTCAGAGGACGTGTTGCGTTAGCCTGCATCATACTTTCTGGGAAAAGTCGGTCATACTATTGTAATGTCAATCTAGCTCGTAAAACTTTTTTATTTTAATGAAGTACACGTGGACACGTTCCCAATCGATACGTGGCGCATATATATTCACATATACCTGACTCTCAAATATTCTTATTGATCTGACAACTAATTAAGTAGATTGATAAAGTCATTTGGAACTACATGTAATATATAGGCTAGGTCAGGGGTGGGCAACCTTTTTCAACCAAGGCCGCATTAATGAAATTTGGGGACTAGGCGGACCGCATATATATCTGCTTTGTTTGAAAAGATTTAAGATGCAGATACATTTCATGTACAAACAAAATATTACAATGCTTTGGATGATAAACATGAAGTCTGTCTCAAACTCTTCATTTTAAATACTAGGAAAGGGTCACAGTCAATGTCCATTAAAGGAACCTAACAATTTCTTCCTTTAAATTCCATATTAATCTAATGATTGACCAGTGAATACAACTGTGTTACCAAACATCAGAATGTTTTAATTCCAAATCTTCACATACTTTTCGGAACTGCCAGTCGGGACCGGACTTTTTAGAATTGGAGGCTGTAGGCGAAGTGAATTTGGTGGCCCCGAATAAAATAAGAATATAAAAAATAAAGGGGAAAAAAATTGCAATTTTTTAAGGACCTAATGTGCTTCGAACAATAACACTTACAAGTTTCGTTATATTCCTTTTCAGTAATATCAAACTATATGTAGTTCCTGTGCGAGCCATTTAACAAGGGCAGTAACATATCTTGATTGTCTAAGTACTTGCCATCTTGTACAAGCCAACCCTACTCTTTAAACACAGTTCTCCATAGCATTAAATAAATACTGGCCAGGAGTTAAATTTTTTACTGAATTTATATAGTACTGCTTCTAAATATAACTGTTTATCATACTCTCTAGAAAGACGTTTGGAGACAATGTTTCTTTAGCCTCTTCATTACAAATGATAAGAATCAAAAGTTTCAATATTGTCTCTAGATATTTACAATGATTTATTTAGGTTTTCGCGGGCCGCATAAAACACTTCGGCGGGCCGCATGTGGCCCGCGTATAGTAATTTGCCCACCCATGGGCTAGGTCGATCAAAACTGTATATACAGTCTTGTAATGAAGGCCTGACAAAAGATATAAAAGTTTTGTTCCATTTCAGCAATGGTCCTAGAGTATAGTTCTTATAACTCAAACGTACATAGAATATAATAATTGTAATTGTAAATAAAATTCTAAGAATACGACAATACAAATAAAAAATATTTATGGAGATTTATAGTTTTAAAATGAAATTTAAGCTATTAGAGCATATGGAATGGGTTGCCTGAGCTGGCTAGGAAAACCAATGACTTACGAGAATATTATATGACTATGGTTAACATGTAAGACTAGATGCATTCAGGGGCGTAGCTAGAAATTTTCCAACGTTTGGGGGGCCCGGGGAGACTGACCTCTTAGGGGGCCCCTACATTTTGCGTAATACTTAATTTATAATGTAAAAAAACACTAATTTGGGGGCCCCCTCAAGTGGCGGCCCGGGGGGATTTTCAAATTCTCCCCCCTCCTCCCTCCCCTAGCTACGCCACTGGTTGCATGACGCGTAGGACGTAATCATATTATTTTTTAAGGTAATATGATGCATATGAACACACAGTGTCATACACACACATACATCTAGATACGAGTTACATTTTGCAGGTTTATATTTAAAAACAAATACTTAAAGTCATTTTCTCATGTAAACAAACAATAACAACAACAAATATAATTATGAAATACACTGTCAGATAAATGTATCTTCTTAGCTCAGGACTAATGACAAAAAAAAATACTTATGAACTGTCAAAGGGCGGGTACTGCAGCAGATTTGATGGGCCCTTTTATTTGTATTTTCATCCAGTGCTCACGATATTGTTATGGACTGTGCGTGTGTGTTTCTATGGTGACGGTAGGAAAAGGTATAGCGTTTGGTTGAGAATGATGCTATATAGGTGGCGTTGTCGTCATTTGGTCTTGGTTAGGGCAGATGACTCCAGAGAGTGAGACTAAAAGGAAGTGAGTTAAAACCCTTGACTCGCAGATTGAAAACTTGATGCTCTACCGACAGACTAACCAATTTTTATTAGCGGCCCCCGTAAGGGGAAAAGCCGCTATTAGGTTTGTGCAAAATGTCCGTCTGTCAGCAGGGCCGGTCCTAGTAATTGCGGGGCCCAATGCGAAACTGTTTGCGCGGGGCCTAGTCAGTGTGGGAATAAAGATAATAAGTGAAAATTAAGAATATGTATTAGAAAAAAAAATGTAACTTTGAATTGTATTAATTCTTTACGTACTACAAAATAGCGATCATAAAATTAACTTCACTTTATGAACCTTGCAACCTATGACATATTTATATGCCAGTGACTATAAAAGTACATAAAGTATTGGAACTTCCGATTAAGGTGAAAATTCGCTTGATTATTACATTTTATAACATGAAAGCTGATAATGCCTTTTATAGCGGCCCCCGTTGCTGTTAGGTTTGTGCAAAATGTGCGTCTGTCCGTCTGTCACACTCAGTGCGCCAAAACTAGAAGAGATACGAAAAATATTATTTCACCATTAAATGCGGCTTGAAAAGTTTAGGTGCAACGGCTACTTTTAGTTTTCTAAAAGCAAACCGTTTAATTTATAAAATTAATTATGCAAGCGATTTTTTAATAACAAAACACGAATTCTAAAACAATTACGTAAATGTAAGGGAGGAAATGGTACAATATGAAATGCTCTTGACATATAGATATCACGCACATTTTTTAAAATGAACTTTTAGAAGCGACTTTCGTGCACTAGCGTAAAGCCCGGCTATATGATTCTAAACTAATTTCTTAAACTTTTTAAAAAATCAGATTTTTTTTTTAAATTTGTTTAGTGCCCCCCATTAGAATGAAAGAAGCATATTTTTGTGCGTTTTGTCTGTTGGTTGGTCTGTCCGTCACGGTTAGATTAAAAAAAAACACTAAAGGCTTTTGAAAATATAATTTAACCTTTACTGTTCCTTCAGAAATATTGCGATAGTTTAAGTATCTATAATAGATTGTTCCGGATGTTTATGTCTAGATCTACATTGAAATGTTATAATAAACTAAAACTAATCTTCTATTTTTAAATTTAATATTGCATTCATTCTATTGATTATCTGGGCTTTTTTTTTAATTTTACGTAAATTTTATCTAACTTACATCCAAATTATTAATAATAATAATTAATAAGATATATATTAAGAGTGCTAAATCAGAAGTTTAGTTTATGTAGATCTACATCTCTACAGATCAATGCTGAAAGATTATTTAAAATCGCTCGTGTGACATATTGTATATATCAGGCTATAAATCCGAACTACAGTCTAGTGCGCAAACAACAAGATAAGGCAGGTTTATACCCTGCTCGCCATCCTCCGTCGTTCAGCGAGAAGGTAATTATTTTCAACTTAGAAGGAACATCTGAAACATCTTGCAAATAGGCGGATCTGATAGGGATCCGACTCCGACGGGGGCCGCCTCTGAGTTTGTGTATTACACAAACTCTCTTTGTAATCTTGTTTTTCTTTTATCTCGCGTAGGATTGGCGTTTTCCACAATGAATGACAATTTCCAGGATTATTTCATAAATATTTTGCAAATTAACAATTACACATAGACTAAGCGCGGGGCCTATGAAAGCGCGGGGCCCACTGCAACCGCATAGGCTGCAGTGGCCTAAGACCGGCCCTGTCTGTCAGTCTGTCCGTCTGTCACACTCAGGGCGCCAAAACTAGAAGAGATACGAAAAATATTATTTCACCATTAAATGCGGCTTGAAAAGTTTAGGTGCAACGGCTACTTTTAGTTTTCTAAAAGCAAACCGTTTAATTTATAAAATTAATTATGCAAGCGATTTTTTAATAACAAAACACCAATTCTAAAACAATTACGTAAATGTAAGGGAGGAAATGTTACTATAAGAAATGCTCTTTACATACACATTTTTTAATATGAACTTTTTGCAGCGAATTTCGTGTACTAGCGTAAAGCCGGCAATGACATGATTCTAAACTAATTTCTTAAACTTTTTTAAAAATCAGATTTTAAAAAAAAATTTGCTTAGTGCCCCCATTAGATTGAAAGAAGCATAATTCTTTTTGCGTTTTGTCTGTTGGTTAGTCTGTACGTCACGGTTAGATAAAAAAAAAACACTAAAGTCTTTTGAAAATATGATTTAACCTTTACTGTTCCTTCAGAAATATTGCGATAGTTTATGTATCTATAATAGATTGTTCCGGATGTTTATGTCTAGATTTAATCGCTCGTGTGACATATTGTATATATCAGGCTATTAGTTTGTAACGCGCTTAGCTTTCTGAACTGATTATCTCGACGATCCCGGGTTATGTGTCTGTTTGTTTTACATGTTTCAAATGTTTCTTCAGAGTTAAAGATAGTTTACTTCCTAATTCAAACCTTCCGCAGGAGGGGATGGGAGCATGTAGGAATTGAGCCATGGACCAACGATAAATCCGAACTACAGTCTAGTGCGCAAACATCAAGATAAGGCAGGTTTATACCCTGCTCGCTGCCATCCACCGTCGTCCAGCGAGAAGTTAATTATTTTCAACTTAGAAGGAACATCCGAATCATCTTGCGAATAGGCGGATCTGACAGTGATCCGACTCCGACGGGGGCCGCCTCTGAGTTTGTGTATCACACAAACTCTCTTTGTAATCTTGTTTATATCTGATCCCATCCTGCACAAAAAAAAAAAATAAAGTGCTTAAAAACGAAATATAATGTCGACTGGGTCAAAGGGTTCATTAAAAATAAAACAATAAATAAAGCGTTTTTTTTTTTTTTTTTGTAAATTTAATTGTTGCCATTTAGATTATTATTTAGATTATGAAAATATCTTAGTTGTCGTAAACCAAAGAACAGTTTAAGGTTTCGTATTTTTTGTTTGTTTAAATGCAAGTGGGTTTTATTATAGTGATGATCAGTCAGTCGGTCATCAGGGCTGAGAATTGTATAAGGTATAAAAATATTTGTGTGATGTCTGAGTGAGAAGCCTTCAATGGTAAGTCGGACTAGCTGTCTGGAGCTATAAAGCCAAACACACACATATATAAGGCCTATAATCCTATCAGGCATAATTCCTAAGGCTTCCTATGTAAATCCATTTTCTGTTTAAAAGCACCCAGATGATGTTCATAAACAACAGGGGAACAAGAATAACTAATGTAATGTAATGACTATTTGAATATAACGTTTAACGCAGGGGTTCTCAACCTGTTGGTCGCGACCCACTTATGGGTCGATTGACGATTAGCCAGGGGTCGCCAAAGACATTGGAAAATTGGATTGTTATTGTCTATTCTTCTATTGCTGTGTGGGGGGGGGGGGCCGGGGGGGGGTCGCGGCAGAGCGGAGGATCGTAAAAAGGGGTCGCCGAGCTTAAAAGGGTTGAGAACCGCTGGTTTAACGTAATGAGTGTAATATATAACCATCAGTAAGGATCTGCAGTGCGCGCACACACACACACACAGAGATGCCGTCACGGTGGCGCATTTAAAAAGTTTAATTACTTATGATTGCACAACAGAGGCGAAACATCGATGAGATAATCGAGAAATAACAAAGAGAGGAAATCTCTAAACATTTGTAGGGCTTCTGTTGATCTCGGAATTTGATTTCCATCCCCTACTGTAACAATTATTTACTCTTGCAGCTGGAATTAATCTTTTCGTGTGTTTAGAAAAAAACACAACAACAAAAAAAATAAATAAATAAATAAATAAATAAATAAAAATAAACCGTATTCAAAGTATACGCTATTAGAATTTTAAACCATCATTAACATTGTGCTTAACTTTTTACTGGTCTTAAACGTTTCTTTAGAAGCTGAATGTATAGAATACTTATTTGATTCTGTGGATTTAAAAACTTTTCATTCGATAAAGAGAAAAATAAAATTAGTCTTGGCGTTTTAAGACCACTTTATTATTCTGATTGTCTATTTTTTTAAATTTTATTTTCAAACTCATTTTTGTTAATTATAAAAGTTAAGGTTAGTGATGACAATGTGAATGTAGGCCTATATTCAAAATTAAATTTGATATTTAATCTTTCCAATTCTTCGATTTGCATTGTAAATTCTTTTGATTAGGCCTATAATGTTGACAATTATCTAGGTCCTTAAAATATTTGTAATACCCTTGGGTCTTGTTATTGAGGATATATATCGACATTTTAAAATAACAATTTTCCCTACCCCAAGGCTATAAACTAGCAAACAAATTAATGAACACCAGTCTTGAAGTTAGTATTGTTGCTAACAACGCCAACGTAAGACCAAAGATATTTTTAGGTTTCCCTATTAGGCAAATCATTGGGGATTCCCTGCGTAAATAGTCACGTGGCTAGAAACCTGTTGTTTCGTATCATTAAGTAATCTTTTAAAAAGTTTTAGTTTTGATGAAATAAAAAACAAATAAAAACACTACATAATTTCTTACACTTTTATATTTTTATCTTTTTTATATTTTGATATTTTTATTTATTTTTGCCCTGCCTTAATATTTTATATCGCGCATGAATACATCATAGAAAATCACTTCTGGGTGATTCCGCTTTCATCCTATCGTGTCATTCGAAGATTTCACAATGGCGTCGTCCGTTGATTCTATGCTTGTGCTGTTTTAAAACTTGGAAGGGGTGGTTAGAACAACCCTTCCTAGGTTTAAAACACGATCCATTTTACTGCTGGATTATCAAGTTTGAATCTAAACAAGTTCTAATAACGAATGTTCGCTTTGCTGATTCTGAAGAATCAATTGATCTTCGTAGTTATATCGGATAGATCATAAAAACAGAAGAGAAGGAACGACTAAAAAAGAGGGCTAATACTTTCATACTTCAACCAGCCAGCTGTGGGGTTGGTGACTCAACCCGTTGCAAAATATAATAACTGTGGCTAATGTTGGCTTGATCTAGATCTACTTTCATTAACTAGGTTTATTATATACAAGTACTGCACAAAAATGAGGCAATAGTGAATTGAATCATCGATCCGACTGCGAATCAAAACAGTCTGTAGTGACCTTATTTTGGACAGTTTCTTACTGTGTGATTTCATCATTATTCATTTTTGGACGTAGTCTAGATTTATTAAATTGCGACGTTCACTGCAGAGCTATTTCAGATGGTTGTGACACACTAGTGTTGATCATCGACGTGATCAAATGTGTTAGATTTTAATATTATAAATATACTTTTAAAATGGGTGCTGATTTTATGAAACAATTTGTAATTGTAGATCTTATCTAGGTCTATAATTATACTATTACAATACTGACTAGAATCTAGTTAGATAAACTTAAAGTGTAGGAAGATCTATATAGTTCTAGATTCTTTTTGATTGTGTATTTTATCATTCACCATTGGATTATAGCTAGATTACATTTTTAGGACATATTCGTAAATTGTTTTGTACTTGATCTAGATCTAGATTATAGACCTTTTAAATTATATGCTTATTTGAATTTGTTGCTGACATCATTGTTAACTACAAAAATGGCACAACACATATGCAATCAAGGAGCTTTCATAATGAAAAAGACTCTTGAAAAAAACAGTATTGTTTTTGAACTTGAGTTTCAAGTTGCTGTGAACATTTGATTTTACTCAGAGACTTTGGATTACCAATCATCATGGCCATAATGCCTTTGCCACCTAGATCTAAGTCCTCACCTTTCAGGTCAGGTACTCACATCTGAGAGGGGACTTTATAAAAAAAAATTTTCTCAGGGCAGCATTTATATTCTATAATATTTTGTTTAGGTGCTATTCAAGTGGATTTCCTTGTGTATATTATATTTGTATATATATATTATCTGTGATCTCCAGACCAGTATATTTCACATCGTCCAGTTGTGTCATAGCTTGTCCAGTTTTTCCCAACACACCATTCCCTAGTTGGTTCTATGAACCGTCAGCGCTCAAGGCCACGACTTCAGATTAGTCATGGGCCCAAAAAGAAAGTGGAATATGAACAACCACCAGACTTAGGAAATTTATCCCCCGATTTACAGCCATGCTCCCCTCCTACATTCTTTACCCACGAAGATGGAATCTCACAGAATCCATTTTACCAGATTGGAAAATATATTGTTCGCCAGACCAACCCATCCAACGAATGCTGCACGGCAGTTGACAGAATAAATGGTACAGAATTTACTTGTAAGGTAAGAAATGTCAGCTTTAAGTAAAATTTCTGCATGAATAAATAGGGTCTGGTAGGGAAAAAAGTAACTTTTAAAATAAAATTGGCTTTATCATTCATAATTATATCTAGAAGTGAAGGTTAAATCTTTTAAATTAAATTCTACTAACTATACTATGTCTATATAACTATGGCATTCTTGTATACTATTATATCTAGAAGGCATTTCATAAGCTTTGAATATATGTATATCTTGTAAAGTTTACTACTTCAAACCCATAATTTGTGATTGCACCATCAAGTTGAATATTCTTCTAAGAAAATAGTGTGTGCATTTGCCATCAGATATAATGATTCATTTATGTGAGGGTGCAATATGTTAGTTTTTATTTTGATATGTATTACAATATTTGGTGAAGTGGACCTATGTATCTTAATTTTGGCTAAATATTTAACGTCATTTACATTGCTAAAACAAAGTCATTAGACACTTAGTAAGTCACTAATGGTATTTATAAACTAGAGGCTTTAAAATTTTTATTTAAGCTGATATTCATAAATGAAACCAATGCAGTCGTGAAAAAAATAAATTGGAGGGAGGGAAGTTTCAAAATTGTTAGATTTTTCTTAATTTATTTAGATTCATTTTTTCTTATTTCAAATTTCTGTCCAAATCATGCATTATTTTGTGTATTACACGTTTACTAAAAATTAGACTTCCATAATCTTAAAATCAAAATTATTCATTGAATTTGTTTGAAAAAAAAAGTGTATTTGAAATCTTGTGTATTACACTTAGCCCAATTTAAAAGATTTGATTTACTTGCTGTAGTGGCATTTAATTATTCTGAAGCGAAGGAGGGGGGGGGGGGGATTTTTTGTTTTGTAATTTTTATCGGTTCCCCGCAAGCCGCGCTAACGAACGGCTGATAACGAGCGCAGGAAAAAAAAAATTTTATTTTTTTTTTTTTTAATTAATCTCCCCCCCCCCCTCGCTTTTTGTAGAGATTTCAGTATATTTCCTTACAGTTATTTTACTAGTTTGCTAACATGAGACTACAGGCACTGTTTTTAATTTTTTTAAACGCAGTCACTGAAACGACACGTAGATCTAATTTCTTCTCGGTTCGGCTACGTGTAATCCTACAAAGATCTGTTGATTCGAGGTCAGGCCTAACTTTAGCGTTAGGCTAGCAGCGAGGAGGAAACGGATCGACCTGGCATGACATCATGCTATTTTTAGCTCGCTCGGGACCAGTCTAACTTTATTTGATCCGATGTGGGGAGACATCGTTCAGGCTACTTGTGGACTGTGCTTTTAGTTGTTGCTGTGCCTGTACAGCGCATTTGCCTTTTGTAAGATCCAATGACGTCGTGTTATTGAAATTTGATACTTTAAAAAAAATTAAACCTCGTGACTTCGTGTCGAATTTTTTTTTTTACAGTTTCCTTCCACACACCCCCCTTTTATTTTGAACATAGCGTGGTTTGCTTGACCGCAAGTCTGGGTTGGCGCAGTTGCCTCTGATAGCGGGAATCAAGATGAAGAATGCTGGCAGGAGGAAAAAAAAAGAACATGGAGGGGGGGGAGGTTACTCTGGGCGAGGGCAGAAAGGTTAAGGGGTCAGCCTAACTTTTGTGTCCTCATTTTGATTATTTTCAGCAGGGTTCATCCAACTGCGCACTACACAAAGAGATTAGCGAGTCTAGAAAGTAAAATTTGCATTTAGATCTATAAAACACAAGATAGGGACTTAGAAGACTGAATTTTGTGCGTGAGATGGTATTCCATTATTAATAGATCCAAGAGTAGATCTGGGCTGTACTAAACAATAAAAAACAACCTAGGCCTAGGTCTACGACTTTTTATTCTTGAGTGTAGAAATAAAAAAGGCACTGGTTCAAGAATTCTTAGCGAGGGAGCAAAACGAAGGGGAAAAAAATAGATCTAAGAAAAACGAGGGCATCACAATTCAGAGACAAAGCTTTTTTTTTTTTTTTCAACTGAATATCATCTATTTGAATAGATCTATATATTACTATCACATTTTTTTAAAAAATTTAATTGATATTGGAAAAACTAAATAAATACACAACAACAATTTGGGGGCTTTTTCAGTCGTTACTTCTAGTGGTGTAACAAGATAGTAATTCTAAATCATTTTATTTTCACAGGTGTTGCCTCTAGGAGTCTACAGAGAGAAACTAGCTCCATATTTTGCCACAGATGGCCATGAAAACATTGTCAATATATGTGAAATTATCCTTGGAGAAACTTCAGCGTATGTCTTCTTTGAACGAGGCTTTGGAGACCTCCACTCATATGTACGTGAGAAAAAGAAGCTCAAGCAGGCAGAAGCTCGAGATCTTGCTCGACAAGTTGTAGCTGCGGTCAACCATTGTCATGAGAATGGGGTCATTTTGCGAGACCTTAAGCTGAGAAAGTTTGTTTTTAAAGATGCAGAAAGGTAATTTTACTGCGTTCAATAAAAAAAAAAATCTCTTGTCGTTTCATTTTATATAATCCAAAGTAAGTTTTATCTGTGCTAGACATGGAAGAATTATTTGATCTGCACAACACTAAGCACTTATTAACTTAGGTATTTTTTGGGACAGAGTCCACCCTATTCCAACGGATACCTGACATATGTTGGCGGAAGTAAAAGCTTTGGTTATTTTTCTATCCACATGATATCATTGTTAGAAATCTGACATAGAAACAAATGAGCTATTGTACATCATCTGCCCCCATAGACGCAAGGCCTGAAAGGGGTACCTTAATGTATGAGTGGCAACCCAATTGGGTCTTGAAACTGGGTTTCCCTGATACTGCCTCAGGCTAATATGTGCTTGATAGTGCATTATGCATACCTGAAATTAGGATTATTTCAACTTTTTTTGCTCTCTTTGTCCCAATTCTAAAATGGTGCCACATTTAAATAATTTTAAAAAGTTTTTTCTGTTGGTTGTCCATTTTCTTGTGAAGTAAAATAGTTCTGATTATAAAGTACTGTCATTTTGTTTTATAAGGACCACAATTAAATACTGTTTAATGTTTACATACTTTATTTATGTTTTAGACATTAGAAAATTTAATAAAAAGAACAAAACTATTTATAAAAAAAAATGTTAAAAGCATGTTTAGCTTAGAGAAATTATTATTTAAATAAAAATGAATACTGACAAAGAAAAACTCTTACACAAAACAATGAAATCACGCAAACTTAAGAATAAGCAACTGTCAAAATAATTTTGGTTAACTTTTTAGTAGTTTTTGATGCATGAAAAAAGTGGAAATATATATTTTATCTATTTAAAAAAATACATTTGTATTGGTGAACAAAGCATATGTTTTCAAAAGGAACTAATATCAGCCTCTAGATGTCTTTCTTCTAGATGTCTTTTTTGTATTCATTCATTTAATTATTTGTCTGTTGGAAAATCTAAAGATGTGCATAATTGAAATGTATGTTTTGAGCTAACTTTGTGTAATTCTTCTCTAATATTTTGTATTTTAAACTATTCCAGGTCAGTACTTGCTCTTGATGGCCTTGATGATGCCATTGTACTTGAGGATGAAACTTCTTCTGACACCTTGACTGACAAACATGGGTGCCCTGCCTATGTTAGCCCTGAGATCCTGTCCACTCGCCACGGCTACTCAGGCAAGTGTGCCGACCTTTGGAGCCTGGGTGTCATGATATACACCATGCTTGTTGGCAGGTACCCTTTCCATGACCGGGAACCCATTGCTTTGTTTAGCAAAATTCGCAGGGGAACCTACAAGATTCCTGACTCCGTTCCAGCACGTGCTAAGTGCCTAGTGCGCAACCTGCTTCGACGTGAACCAAGTGAACGCCTCAGTGCTGCCGAGGCATTGGACCACCCTTGGTTCACTAGGCCTATAATGGTGGAGCCTCCTAATCGACCTGTTATAGTACAGAAAGGCATTGACCAAACAGTGCCTGACTATGACTACCCCATGGAAGATGTGTCTCTAGATGCATCCTTACCTAATTAATTTTCAGTATTTATTGAATCTTCACAAATGAATACATCGTAGATTTAAGCTTTTCTTTTAGAAGAGAGAGAAAAAAATTTTACTCGGAGTTTTTTTTTTCCTGTTTTTTTACTCATCTAGATAACTGTCAGGGATATGTGTTGAAGTAAAATTATCCAAAGGCTTGTGTTTAGTGATGGTATGTTTCATCTTGTTATGGTTGTTACATCATCATGAGCAGCTAGTAACCTTACATTGTAACTTCACATTTTGTTATTGTTGTGTGGGAAATATTAGGCTTGAAATGTTTGTGTCTATGAAAGTCAGTTGTTTTACATCTGTGTAATTGTAGTGGGTTGACACAATATAATGTATATATGGTTTTATATCCCATTTTAATAAGTAATATTTAGAAACTTTTTTTTGAACTAAAGGCGTGTTATTTCAGGTTTTTTAAAATATATTTTTTTTAGGTGTAACCTGATCTAGATCTAGTTGTTGCTATTTCTTTTTTATAGTGCTTCTCTTTTTCTTTGGTAATAAGCGAGTCTGAAAAATATATAGACTTTCAAAATTTAAAAAAAAAAAGATATAGAACATAGGAGAGAATAAAAAAAAAATTTTAAATGATAAGATCATTTTGTAATGTCTTGAAATATCAAAAATCTCATTGCAGAAACAAAAAAAACTGGTAGGATTCAGGTTACATTTTTTTATACACTTTGTTTCATCTTGTTTATACTGAATGAAAATGCAAAAAAAAAAAATAAAATAAAAAACTTAAAAAAAAATATTTTTGAGGCATTAATTAGAAGAAAAAAAAAGAAACAAAAAAAGTTTTTTTGATTATGGTATTGTGGTGTTTTCCTTTTTCTAAAAATGTTACGAAATTGTAGTTGACAATTTGTTCTTTCTAAAGTCCACCATGTAATGGATTGACCATGCTACATGTGTTACACTTGTTTGCACTATAAATGAACAAACCTTCACTTCCTACACAGCACACGTTGTGTTCACAGGAGATGTCAACACAGGATGACACTGTGAGCCTGAATTCGCCAGATATATTTGTAAACAGTGGACTTGTTTTGTTCTAATGGTTCAAAACCTCAGTAACATGTTTGTTTTTACTTTTGCTTCTGGCTTAATGCCTGGATTGCTAGACCAATATATATAGACACATTGTATGGATTAAACAGGTGCCTAGTGTATTGAGAGTTTAATCCTCGAGGCTTAGCATGTGGGACAGTGCTAAAGCACCTTACATTCTGCTTATATGCATTTATGGATAACCTTGCCCTGTGGCGGTAATTGGCCTTAGTGCTTGAGAAATGAACTTGTATTGATTTTGTTTGATTCAAAACAGATTTCCATTATTAGCATTGCTATCATGGCAGTTCCTTTATTAAGCAATCAACTATTTCTTAATGACATTTGTCGTGGCAAAAAAACAACATTGTTACACAGGAAAATGTTTCATTGCAGCTTGAGGAGTCATTAAGCAAAGAGATACTATGTATTTATTGCTGTAAAGTGCCATAGCAGCTGTCAAGTTGCTGATATATTTATATATATTTATATTGACAACTAAGTCATCTGTGTGATAATATCCTGCCATAGAGTATCTGTTTGGAACTGATTTGCAAATAGACCGAAAGACTACCTGACTCGTTTGGTTTGTCTGGTGTAGCAGAGCAGTGGTATATAATGTTGCAACTTGTAATGGCATGAGCATGTCTTCTAATGCTGGAATGGTAAATCTCATAATGAGGTGACTGTGAAGCTGACAATGTCATAAATGATATTAGATGAATGAGCTGAAAACAACGTCGCAGTCTATTTTTTTCCCCCCGATCGATTGATATTAGTCAGGTGTTGATAAATATGTAAATAAGCACCACAAGTCTCGGTGAGTGTACAGTAGCCTATGATCGGCACAAATGATGCTCCCACAGTTTGAGATAAGAATTGGTCAAAGGCGTTGAACCAGCCCAGTGCACAACCCAACTATTTAGACTTAGCTGTACTGTAACAATTTTTTGTTTTCTTTCATAACTATATTATCTTGTGTTTGTTTATATTATGTATTGTAAACTATACTATTGATGCATCTCTCTTCTGAGGATGTTTCTATCAATATTAATTCAATAATGTTGTTAATATTAGTTCTTTTTTTTATACTACTACATTTTGTTAACATTTCTGTGATGTTTTTTTTTTTTCATGCTTTCTTTTTGGTATGTTTGAATACTTGTTTACATACTTGTCCTATTGTTTCAGAAGTTGCAATCACTTTAAGCATTGAAATCTATACATTTTTAAATGTTCACATTTTTTTTTTCTACCAGGCGATGTGAAAATTTTATATATCATTGTTATGGCAATAAAACCTGGATAATTTACCAATCTTTCTTTTCTTTCTTTCTCTTTTTCTTTGTTGATAGAGACATGTGTACCTGATACAACTATTTCTTTTCTGCTTAACTTTTTTTTTATAATTATCTTTGATTTATTGTTTTAAGAAGTCTGTACATGACATGAGGAGATAAACCTGACTAAAATACTGCTTTTGTTAATTGTTTTTTTAATCTCATGTCCTTTATGTTTTTGTTTTTTTTTTAATATCATCAACATTTTTATGTCTGTGATATAATTTTGTTTTGTAACCTCACCCTCTCCTCCTTGTTTTGGAATACACAGAAACTTTTGAAATTGGTGATCAAAATTTTGATTAGGCGATTGGATTTTTTTTAGAACCTGAAACAATTGGAGACATTTTCACTGATTAGCATATTTTGTTGAAGGTTTTGCAGTGTGATTAAATTTGTGGTTGGAATATTGTATACCAGTATATACATCCAGAAAACAATCTGAAAATTAAAAAAATTGTTACTTTTTTTTTTTTTTTAAATTTTTTTTTTTGAGGTTTTAAAATTTAACATGAAGCAAAACATGTGTACTGTACTTAAACCATTGTCTGTTGTCCAATAGTGTTTCTTATTTTTGTTCATTCTCCTCCAATCACTATAGTTGGTTGTTGTTTGTCTCTTGTTTTTTTTGTTTTCTTTCAAATCTTGTGGTAGCTGATGTGTCGACCCTGTCCCACTGTTACTCTAGAATATCTAACCCTGTCGAAGCAATGGTTGATCTAGCTGTTGCAAGAGTAACATTTGAAAGCAAGATCTGCAGCAATCAGCCTGCACTGACCATGTGATCTTCATCAACTGATAATCAGATGTTATGTTTCAAGAGAGAAAGCTGTGTTTGTGCTCCTTATATTTCAAGTTAGCAACAGTGACCCTAAACAGATGGCCATATGTTTGTTTTTTTAACTTATTTATTTATTATTGATTTGTAATATGATTTTTTTATTATTATTATTGTTATGATTATTTTTGTGTCTGTGTCAATGATATTTTATATTCCAATGTCAAGACATTCAGTCTGATGTCTGCTAATAAATATCTTAGTCAAATCAAGACACTAATCTTCTGTTAGTTCTTTGGATTATGTAAATGTATGTATCATGCAGTAATGAAATTAAGTAATGAGCATAACTGAAACGTTACTTTGCTTATCAACATTGACAAAAAGAAGTCAATCCTTTATAATTTACCTTTGAATGTATCTTTCCATCAAGTTGGCAGGTATAAAATCTTGCACAAATAATAGGAAATCTTGCCTCATTGATCTTCCATTGGACAGAATGGGAAAATAAAAACCTTATTCTGTGGCATTTCATTAGCAAGTATTACAGTTCTGCAATAACACCAAAAGCAGATGTATCTATAAAATGTTTGACCATTATAAAATTGAGATCTCTGAGAATAATGTTACAAGCTAGTAACATTGTTACAATATTGTCTGTAAAATGTTTTACATGAAGATAATTTAGCGTGCAGGATTTTAACCTTTGACAATTCATAAGTCAGAACGACAGTCCAGTGCGCAAACCGCACGACCAGGCAGACAAAATTGCCACATTATGGACTAGAACTGTCAAAATTATCAGAATGTTAGTCTATATCAAATTTATAAGCATGTGGACCCTAACCATGCTGAATTTTCAAGGAACCTTCAAACCCCAAGGGAAGGGAGGCAACTAACATTTGAACATATTTTGTTTTTATTAAAAAATAAAAGCTTAGCGAGAAACAAGAAATAAATAATGAATGAACTTTCAAGAAGCTGATGTTACTCTTCCAGATTTTCCACAATAAGCTCATGGCAGTGGATGTCAAGCTTAGGCTTTTATCTCTTTTATTTATCTTTTGCTATGTTAGACCCTAGGGATTTAATTAAGTCGACTTTTTCTCATGTTTGGCCGTTTAACTGTATGCAGCATTTCATACTCATATCACAAACTGATATTTGTTTGTGCCAACTACTTGTAAAGCATTAATTATGGCTTTACAACGCGAATGTCGTATGTTGTATGAATGCTGTATTATTATAAGAAGCCTCTTCTGGCCTTGTTACAATGTACTTGAATGCGCACTAGATTTGCTGGTGTCTAGATATACTTATGTTCACACGGTAAATTATAAGACCACATAAGTGAAATTACTAACAGACTCTGAATCAGCAGACGATGTTTTAATACACAAATAAAACGTATGAAAGAATAAAGGCATTTCCAGCCATCACATTAATGTACAAATCCAAGCATGGTATGATAGTGAAAGTCCGTAAATACTTTTAGTCACATATTCCTCAATAAAAAAACATCATGCTCCTTATCCATAGGAGTCTAGAAAACAACTGACTTCTGTCCCATGGTCAGTTACTCAACTCATAAATTACCTCGTGCAACAGGCACGGAATATTTCAAGTGACTCCAAATCACCATATGTCACAGGGAGTCTCAAATGGATATGTTACACTACTTTAGCTGCAGCATCCAGTTTTGAAGTCGTGTGTACCAACCAGGTCTGCATTTCCTCCAATGAGGTCTATATACAATATCATAGATCTTCAAACCTGATAATGTTTAGGCCGCCCATTTATGGTTAAGGTAGGAGTAAATCTTTCTAGAGTTTTCATCATAATATGGTCCAGAAATAAGTTAATCCTATGGATGTCCTAAAATTTTATTCGCTTTGGTTGTTCAGAAGTACTGAGCTATTCGCATTTTGATATAAGACTTTGTTAACTCTTTCTCTCCGCAATTATTTACGACATTCTGGTGTAATCAACGTTGGTATCGTCAGTTAGGAGAGAAAGAGTTAACAAAAATAATGTTGTTTTTTTTATCTATGTT
>JADKLZ010084329.1:13270987-13283268 GCA_021533235.1 Biomphalaria straminea
AACGATACCTCATCGCTGTCAACACCTTTGGGAGTAGAGTAACGATATCTCATCGCTGACTAGAGTGGCCTAGACCTTTGGGAGTAACGATTTAATCCAAGAGTCGGCCAGTCCCTAACATCTATCAATTCAGAAGTGTGGTTTGAGTTTCGTCAAGTGATCATGGTGATGAGAAGGAACACATTTAGAATAAGCATCAAAAGATCACGATTTGATATCGCCTTAAAGGCATTTCTACCAGTAACAATATAAAGACCTCAAAACCCTTTTTTTTTACTAATCAATATACAGAATATGAATAACTGTCAACGGTTACTTAATGAAACATCTGCTTAATTTTTTTATATTGTAAACGTTTCATTACATTTAATTTCATTACACGTAACAAGGGGAAGCCGAGTGGGGGGGGGGCATCCATCCATGGTGCAGAAGCGTGGCGAGGGGAAGCCGAGTGGGGGCATCCATCCATGGTGCAGAAGCGTAGATGGTGCCAAAAGGCTACATAAAATATATATTTCTGTCGATGCGTTCATTAACTCTATCAACTCTATCTGTGGATATCTTTTTTTCACATTTGGTACAGCTATAAAACGGTATTGCATAGATTGTATAATTTTCTAGAACAATTCTATATAGACCTACTTTTGTTGTAAATTTGACTCTATAGTGTAAGCGACTATCCACAGCGTAGATTGGGTCAAAAGGAATGCCTTGTCAAGTCCAACGAGTCTATTCAGATGATGTACGTCCAGGCGTCCACCTGCTTGGGCGCACCAGGAGAACTAGGGGACACCAGCCTGAGTATGCTTGTACCTACACAGCTATTTTACTTCAAATATATTTTTAGGTAAAATATGTCAATGTATTGTTGTCTATAGTACATACTATTTCATGAGTAGTGGCGTTGCTAGGGTATATGTTGATCAGTGCGGCATGTCCCCCCTAAAAAAATGAAATAAAACAGAAAAATACCAAGTTTCTTTGAATAAATGTGTATTCATTATTAGTGTTGCTTTTTTTCTAAATAAATTGCTAAATCAGTAAGCCGTAAATTTTGCAATTTTGATAGCAATTAATTCTTGATCAAATTAAGTCTGAAAAAAACTTGGCTCGTATCATTTCTTGCAGTTATTCAGAAATATTCACATAAAGACAATGTTCACAACTGAATCATCTAGCATAGAGGTTCTCAACCTGTGGGTCGTGACTCTGATAGCGATTATATAGCTTATTGATATTTTAAACACTGTTTTAAAATGTGTATGTATGTTGTATACATTTAACGAGAGTTTCATTTTTTTCAGTTAATGTAATTTTTTTTTTCTTGCAGCTTGCTTGAATACTTCAGGTGTTTGCTGATATTTTATGTATATGTGTATACCTTACTTTATAGTGCTATACTCTAACTTGCTTCTTAAGTCTGTGTGTATTCAGTGTGTGTGTGTTGTGTGTCTATGTAGTGTGTAGTGAAATGCCCCCCCTCCTCACCCTAAACAACTCAGTCCTTGCTAAAAACAAAAACTATGTTTAAACACATCACGTTCACTATTTCAGTGTGAATGACATCTTTCAGGCCACACACCATGCCATTATAGTCGGAAACGTTGTCTACCTGGAGTTTCTTTACCTGAACGAAAGTCAATTGGACACAGGCATGTAGGTGGCAAAACAACGACAACAGTAACAACAAACAACACTTAAAACACTTGAATAGTATCGTTATTTTAACATATGTCTGTTTTACATGTTTCGGATGTTCCTTCAGAACTGAAGATTATAGCGGGATGTCGGGGTTTGGCGTCGGCAGGGTTAAAAAATGTTTGTAAAATGGTTGACATGTTTCGGATGTTCCTTCAGAGTTGAAGATAATCTACTTCCTTGTCCAAAACTCCCATTGGAATAAGGAGGATAGCGACGGGCAGGGTATGAACCGAGGACCATCGAGAAGTCCGAACAAAAGTCCAGCGGGCATACCGCACGACCATCATCCATCCGGGATGATCCAGACACATACCACTCGACCAGGCAGCCATCCAAATAGTAAGCAGATAAAAAAAATGTATGTTGACTGTTAAGCTGAATGCTTTTGGGTACACGTTTTTGCAAGTACATGCATCAATACTTCGATGAAAAGTACTTCAGTTATCAAGCAATAAAAAGGTTGATTTACTTAACTTTTGTCCTGAAGTAGGGTAGAACTTCTGTTGTGGTCATTATCAAATCACTCCGCTATGCGAAAGTAGATCTAAAAGTTCATTGATAATGCAGTCCACAAGATGACACAAAGGGAGAGACACATAGCTGAGCGTTACGCGGCGTAGCTAAAACGTCCTTGAACGTTGACCTTTTGTCTTCTTAACCTTCATTTTTGTCTCAAACTTTTTCGACTTCCTGGTCAATATTCAATGTTAGCCTGATAAATGTTTACCTACTAAATGTTTTCTTCTATAAATTTGTCTAATATTTAGGTATAATTATTGTTCACTTTAATAGAATACATCTTCTCTTACAACTATAGTGTTTGGAAATCGGTGTCGGGGAGCCTCATCTGGTCGCTGGGCTCCGTTACTCTTAAAGCCGGCACGTATTTATTACACAATACACTAAGACAAAATTTTGGATGTTACCTGTATGGTCAGTATGTCAATGTCTCATTCATGCATCCAGCTGGATACATCGCAGCACCTATCAATGAGGTTAGTTTCTGGTTTGATTATCACTAATAGAAATTTTACATGCTTCGGATGTTCTTTAAAAATCTGGTTAGACCTATCCATTAGAGATTCTCAGTAATAGAGATTTTCTCTAATAGAGATTCTCACGATAGGATGGACAGGCAGACTTTTTGATACATTCGGCGCACAAAATGTTTTTGACAAGGTATTAAAGTAATTAGCAAAGTATCTTTTTCGGACCATGCGATCTGTCGAGCAGATTATGTACAATTCATCCGTTTCTTTTACTGAGGGTTAACAAGGGTGTCATGTGGCCAATACAACAACAAACCACATTTACTTTTCCCAACTAATGTCCGGTATCCATCAGAGTTGGGTGGACACTTCAAAGTCTCTAAGTTCAAAACCCCTGCTTTGGACAAGATTTGAACCCGGTATACCTCGGTATGGAAGCCACGCGCCTTACTACTTTACCACTCCGTTTTTTGTTTGAATATACCTATCTGATGGGTGTCCTTGTGTGTGTGTATGTTTAAGTGCTCGCGTTCTTTTTTGGCAATGCGAAATGAAATTTTCTACGAAGAATATAATCTCTTCCGATTTTAAATTGGACGAAGAGTAACGCCGTCAAACTCAATCACAGAGAAGAAAATCAATCTTACGATAAAAAAAAACAGTTGACAAAGAGACATTTGTATATATTAGTACGTTAGAACAAGAAAGCTTGACTGACTTGAACAACAACGACTAACAGTATACAACAATGAACACTGAACTATAATGACGCCCAATTCGCCCAATGTCTTGTCCTGTCCTTTCAAGACTTCGATAAAAAACTTTCCAGAAACTACAATGATTCTTGACCCCTCTTTGAACATACTTTGATATATATATATATATATATATATATATTTATAAATTCCTGCTGGCAGTGTATTCGTTTACGTAACAAATGGTCAAGGTCCCGACCTCTACTTTCGCTGGACATTTAAAACATAATATATCTAAAAAACGTTTTGTGATTACGTAATCAGTCTACTGGATTCAACTTGCAATGCTATCTTATCACATCTCATTCGGAAAACTATGAATTAAGCCAAAATTAATGTAAAAAAAATAGTCATGCTTTGAAATTCAGTGGGTATTTAATTTTCTCGCCCCTACATTTATACACCATATGACCTCACTGACTCTAGCCATTGCCTCTGTGACCTGTGTGTGTGTACTATTGTCCAGGTGTGTACGAATACGATGCATATGAAGGCTGGAGATCTGCTGGACAATGATTGTGATCGCCGTATAGACGAAGAGCTTCTGGACAACCAAGGTAGTCTACGCTCAGTTCTGACATTTACGCTGACTTTTTATGGTTGTTGTGGTTGAGAAAGCCCAACACAACATCTTGTGATCTCACAACTACACTCTTCTACACTGTTTTCTTTTGCGTTATGTTGTTTAAGTGTCGTATGTGATACTATACATATATGTATGGCCATCCAAACTTCACCGTGTTGCCGAAGATACTTATTTAAGTGAGGAAGAGAAACAGAAATTCTCTTTACGAAAGTAAACACTTTTATTCTTCAACTTGAAATCAGAGCTAATAATAAAACACACCTTACAAACACAATTTATTTTCAATTTTAATTTTGAAAAAAGTTGTCACAATAAAGTTAATTGAAAAACAAAGCGACCACGCAGGGGCGTTGATAGGGATTTGGGGGCCCGGGAATCTTTAAATTCTCCCTCTACTCCAGAAGCGTAGCTAGGAATCTTCCAACGTTTGGGGGCCCGGGTGGGGTGGGGGGCTGACCTGGCCCCTGCATTTTGCGTGATATTTATTTTTTTAAATGTAAAAATACATTCATCTGGGGGCCCGGGGGGATTTTCAAATTCTCCCCCTCCTCCCCCACACTAGCTACGCTACTGCTTTCCTCTCCTACCCTAGCTACGCCACTGCGTTCACGATTGTTCTCTTCCCTTGTACAGCTCATCAGACGTGTATTCCAATATCTATTATGACTAAATTTTCGAATTCGCTCGAAGCTGCTTAATTACACACAATATCACTGCCTGGCATGGCAATCTAAGCACTAAGAATAAAAATAAACTCCAGAGATTCCTAAATGCTGCTGGTAAAGTCATTGGCAAAAAACAAACCACATTAGGGCAGCTGTTTGAGGCAAACATCCTTACAAAATCTAAGAAGATTCTAGAAATAAAAAATCACCCTTTGGGTCAGGATTTTATTTTACCATCACAAAAGAGATACAAGATACCGATAGCAAAGACAAACAGACACAATAACTCTTTTGTTCCTCCGGCAATCAGATCATTAAATAGAACCAATCTAATGTAAACTTTTCATATGTAAATTGTGAGTGAGTCTGATGTGAATGTACATTTTTAGTGGCCCCCGTAAGGGGAAAAAGCCGCTATTAGGTTTGTGCAAAATGTCCGTCTGTCCGTCTGTCCGTCTGTCACACTCAGGGCGCCGAAACTAGAAGAGATACGAAAAATATTTTTTCACCATTAAATGCGGCTTGAAAAGTTTAGGTGCAACGGCTACTTTTAGTTTTCTAAAAGCAAACCGTTTAATTTATAAAATTTATTATGCAAGCGATTTTTTAATAATAAAACACCAATTGTGAAGCAATTAGGTAAATGTAAGGGAGGAAATGTTACTAGAAAAAATGCTCTTGGCATGTAGATATCACGCAGATTTTTTTAAATGACTTTCTGTCTGTCTGTCCGTCTGTCAGACTCAGAGCGCCAAAACTAGAAGAGATACGAAAAATATTATTTCACCATTAAATGCGGCTTGAAAAGTTTAGGTGCAACGGCTACTTTTAGTTTTCTAAAAGCAAACCGTTTAATTTATAAAATTTATTATGCAAGCGATTTTTTTAATAACAAAACACCAATTCTAAAACAATTACGTAAATGTAAGGGAGGAAATGTTACTATAAGAAATGCTTCAGGCATGTAGATATCATGCACATTTTTTAAAATGAACTTTTAGCAGCGGCTTTCGTGTACTAGCGTAAAGCCCGGAAATGACATGATTCTAAACTAATTTCTTAAATTTTTAAAAAAATCAGATTTTTTTAAAAAAAATTGTTTAGTGCCCCCATTAGAATAAAACAAGCATATTTTTTGCGTTTTATCTGTTGGTTGGTCTGTCCGTCACGGTTAGAAAAAAACACTAAAGGCTTTTGAAAATATGATTTAACCTTTACTGTTCTTTCAGAAATATTGCGATAGTTTAAGGATAGGAGCACACAGGAATTGAGCCAGGGACTTAGAAGGAACATCCGAAACATCTTGCGAATAGGCGGATCTGACAGGGATCCGACTCCGACGGGGGCCGCCTCTGAGTTTGTGTTTCACACAAACTCTCTTTGTAATCTTGTTTAAAATAATGTTTTGTTTTGTATAATGCACAAATTGTCAGACAAATTTCCTTACGGACAATAAAGATTATTATTATTATTATTATTATTATTTATGTAAGCAATAATATCTTGATGTGTGATTACCGTATATTCTCTATATATGCCCAACCTGCGATCGCAACTGTGTATGTAAGATCGGCCTCTTTAGTCACACAAGAGCTTGCAAGGGGAAAAGATCGTCTCTCGAGACGTAAAATGCCACAGATATTTATTTAAACTATGAGACATTACGTGACAGTATATTCTCCCAAGCTGCAATGTCAGATTTTAAGATGCAAACATAAGAAAAAAAGGGAAGGAACTGATTGTATGCTACGGCAAATTGAAAGTAACAGGTGTTAGGTTTCCTTAACATGCCATTTAATATTTTTTTGTTAACCTCATGGGGGTGAGATTGCTGAGTGGTTGAGCGCTTAGCTTCCTAGCCTGGGGTCCGGGGTTCAAATCTCGTTGAAGACAGGGATTTTGAATTTCTGGATTTTAGGGCGCATCTGAGTCCTCCCAACTCTAATGGGTACCTTTAGTTGGGGAAAATAAAGACGGTTGGTCGTTGTGCTGGCCACGTGCCACCCGGCTCGTTTAACCGTGGGCGACAAAAACAGATGACCTTAACATCATCAGCCTTATAGATCACGTAGTATGAAATGGGGACTTAACTTTTTTTTTTTTAACTTTAATTAGCCTCATACGTATTGCCACAAGCTTATCAGGCAGATAGCAATGTGTATTTTGACATAGGTTAGTGGCCAGGTTTTTGTTGGCAAGTGAGACTTAACATTTTATCTACTTATATCCAGACAACGACGGAGATGGTCTACTGGATGAGGATTTGGCTTTATTAACAGGTAAATAATTTAACAATTTATTTAATTTATTCTCTACCTCTTTCTCTCTAAATTCTCTCTACAGTCTCTTCCTTTTCTCTTGTTCAAAGTTCAGCCTTTAGGTTTGGTTAGTATATTTATACATCAGTAAAGATGTGGTAGCTATGCGTAAAGCTCTGATGTACTCTAGAAATCTTTAAATCATGAAAAGAGATCTTTTACCTTCTCACATCTTTAATCTTCTCCATATTTTTATCTTATTGACAGAAGACATAATTAAACAAATACACACGATTGAGGAACACAACAACACAAAGATAGGTACGTATCATCTAATTCAGCATTCATGTGGTTAGCCTATAAAAACTTACATCACCATGGCCAGCAGTAACATATAGTAACACATAAGCACAAAGAGACGTGACTACTTATATAACAAATAAAGTTAACCCTATTATCCTAATGTATTGCATATTTTCCCATCTGTGTGACAGTCGATAATATCTTCAAGTATTGCATTATTTCTCATCAAAGGGACGTCATAAATAACTTCAAGTATTGCATCATCTCCTATCAATGTGACAGTTGGTCATATCTTGCCTTTATTGTTGTTTCAGTTGATGGTAAATGGAGCAAGTGGAGCGAATGGCAATGTTCTTCTAACTGTTCTGACTCAAGACAATACAGGCATCGGTAACGAAAACTAGATAAGACTTGAAAAGGTTAACAAAATCTTTTGTAATTACTAAGGTCATTCCGATGTGTAAGCCTGCACAACACAACTAATAAAAAAACAGCCTTTGATTAAAAGTATTGATTATTACAATAAAAAGCAGTTATTCAAACTGTAAATGCTATATATGTAATAGTAGATGACGAAAGTTGATCATGGAGACATAAATAAAAATATTTTGAAGAAAAAAAAAACAAGTGCATATCTCCGTGTATATATTTAATATTTGCAAAAATAAAAACTGTAGGAATGATCTTCCGATAGGGAAGTTAAATAAAACATAGATTAGAGACAGGGTTAAGGCAGCGATCGGACCCCATGATGACCTGCTAAATACTGTGAAGAAACGAAAGCTCAAAATGTATGGCCATGTAACAAGATCTTCAGGACTCGCAAAGACCTTCCTCCAGGGAACAGTACCAGGAAAAAGAAAAAGAGGCAGACAGAGAAAGCGGTGGGAAGACAACATCAAAGAATGGACAGGCCTACCATTGAACGAGGTTTTAATCAGGGCAAAGGATAGAGAGGAATGGAGAAAGATGGTCCACAAGTCTTGCTTGGTGCCCCAACGGTCCACCAGACTAAGGGATAGGTAACAGGTAACAGGTAACTGGTCAAATGACGTAATGTAAGCAATTTACCCACATCAACTCAAGAAGTCTGACTTACAGAGTAGTCATGCAAAGAGATCAGAGCCGGCCTTAGGCATTGGCAAAGTAGACAGCGCCTATGGCCTCCTATTGGTGGGGGCCTCAGTCAGGACTCATTTTTTTCAGAAGAACCAGCAAAAATCGTCCCCGATGATATGTTTGAGTACACTAGATCTAGGCTGTAAATAAATTGCGTATTTTTTTTTTCGTTTATCTTAATTTTTCTATATAATTTGGGTCCCTCAAATTCACTTCGCCTAGGGCCTCTAGCTATCTAAGGCCAACACTGAAGAGATGGTGACGTGAGCATCAATTTTCTGAAAATGAATTCGATTTAGAATATTCTGAGGTTTCATTGCACTGATATAAAATCCGCTCTCCAAACCATGACGACAATATCTATTAGGAAGCGATAATCAGGACCGGTTTTATATTTGATGAGGCCCTAAGCTATTTGAGACATGGGGCACTTTAGAAATCCAGATTTTTATTTCTTACCACAGACTATGTGATAATCCTAAACCTGGAAATGGTGGGGTCGAGTGTCCGGGGGAGTCAGAAGAAACTGTACTTGAACAATGTTACTTGGAGAACATCGTCTGTCCTGCAGGTGACTTTAACTCTATTACACTGTTTACCTTGATATATATATATATATATTAATAAGGCTTGTCTTCGAGTTTGAAGATTGACAAGGAATGCAGTATTTCCCGTGGCTACGCAGACCCAGCTGTGACCAACATATTTGCATCTAAGCTGGACCTTAAAGCGTGGTGCAACTCAATTACGTCGACCACCTATCAACTCACAAAAAAAAGACTTCTTTTGACATACGTTCGTCCCTACCAGCGTAACTATGTAACTAAGTAAATAAGTCAATCTATGTTGTCCACACCTATATTTAATGATGGATTAATCTAGTATTGCACTAAGGGGAGACACCCAGCCTTGATTCTCTGTATTAATCTGTTGAAGTAAAAAAAACAAGCCAGTTTCCATGTGTGAGATTAGTTTAGCAAAATGTCTACACAATGCAAGATTATTTATTATTTAGCGCCATTATAGTCAGTTTTTAAACTGGATCAGAGATCCTCCCATTTTCTGTGTGTCTTGAATGGTTTAAAAAGTGTAACGCATCTTAACAGATGTTTACATTAACTTTATAGTCCTCTTCAATCATGAATATGTTGCATGATATTATTATAAAGGTACTGTTAGAGATGAACAATGATAAGCCTGATAAGAGTAAAACAGAAAACCGGTAGACCCATTTCCTACGAAGATTTAAGTACTTTGCTTTCATACCAAATAACTAAAACAATATCTTGAGCCTGCGACCAAAGTGGTTGGTAGTGAGAGGGGGGGCCACGATGCCCAGGACGCCACTTTCAGGGTGGCGCCACACGCAGCCTACATTTCTATGTGATGTTCATGGTAAATTGTATTTTAGGGCTGATACATAAACAGATTAAGACCACACAAGAATACCGATAGTTGTCCATTAACATAAACAGCCATAAAAATAGTATTTTTTGACTATGTGCTAATGTAGTACTCTACTATCATGTCTAGCAATATTCAAGTGTTGACGAACATCAAGTTATTAGATAAATACTTTGCATTTTTGTGAAATAAGACCGATATAATTAGAAACTCATTCATCTTTGGCTGTCAAACTAAGCAAGGGAAATAACTGTTTTTTTTTAAATCTGCAAAAGAAATCTTATGCAGAGTTGTCTCTCTTTAAACCCTAAGTTTATTTTCTCACGCCAGAGTGTCCAGACTTTAGTTGGGGCATCAACTGCACGCGGACTTGCAAGAACTGCATTCACCCGTGTGACAAGTTTACTGGAGCGTGTCAGCGCTGTAGACGAGGTTACAAGTATCCAAGGCAAGGTTGTATTAAACGTGAGTAGCAAGGAAATACTATAGACCGATTCCCACGAGTGGACAGTGTTGCTTGCAAAATTGACATTCTTTTATTTAATTGCATTAAGATTACCCAAGTAAGTCAACTCATTACCCAGTTACCCATGTAGAGGCGTGGCAGGAAGTTGAGCGCTTTTATAATGTTTAGTTTCATTTCTTTTTATATTAACACGTCTTGTCTTCGTAATAAAAGATGTTGTGTACATATTCATATATATTGAAGTACATTATTTTTGTTTTAAATATAAACGTTAAAACATCGTATAACAAACATTAAACGTATTAGTAGCAATGTAGCTACTACGGTGTTGTTTGTACTGTACGGCCAACAATCCTGCAGTTTTATTCGGCCGGAGCCAAAGATAGCAAGATTCTGAAAAGTTGCAGGATATCTGGCAGAAGCCTTAGCTAGTATGCGAGATTCCTAATTTGTGAGGAGAGTTGAGAACATTGTTCTTAACACTTTATAAAACATCTATACGATTAATATATACTATTTGACCGGCGGCATAGCATACGCCGCTATTTACCAGGGCCGGCGACCGCAGTGGGGCCCGCATTTCATAGGACACGCAATTTTATAGGACCCGCTCTAATTTAAAGTGTAAAAATGATTAAATTAAGCCATTTTATTACTTACAACAGATTCCCCGCGCCATCCTGTCGATTTAAATGAGTCCCAGGAGCACTAACACATCTATAATCAAGAAAAGTTTGTATTCGTCATGTTGGAAACATGCAATGCAATTTTTAAATTTTTCATATCATACGCCACTATTTTGCAGGGCAGGCCTTATAGGCACTGCAACATATGCGACCGCAGTGGGCCCTGCACTTTCTTTGGTCCCGTGCTAATTTTTAGGTGTATAAATTATTAAATTGAACCATTTTATAACATGATATAACAGATTTCCCTCGCTAAAGTCAAACCTGAGAGTAGTATCTATCTGTGTATTGACTGGTAGTCGTTCTTATCACACAAAACAATCTCTTCCGGCTTCCACTTTTTTAACCTTTCTTCCATTCACTACACAAATTCATAAGAAAGTTTTATGAAACAAAAATGTGTGCATTGCAATTGTGTGTAGGCCTACTTTATTTTTATACTTATAAATTGTGTTTAATCTCTAAGACTGAGGATAAAGCAATTTTTACATTTTTCATAATTTGGAAATCCGAATTCAATAGTAGATATATGTGCATGTTTTCACGTTACACTTGAAGTTACTTCCTTTTTCCAGTCTATATTTATTTACGTCTCTGTTATTTTGTTTCGTGAATGAAAAAAGTGCGGATTGGGATGCACCGATTTCCATGCACACCGCGTGCGTGCGCCATGGGATCTTCCCTATGTACTTGCCGCTTGCATATTGTTGTTGTTTGACCTCTTACTTAGAGGATTATATATATAGATGGTATAGTAGATCTGTATAATGTATTTTATTTTATTATTTCTTCTGTCACGAAGGAAGGTTATTAATGTATCTATGGTATCTTTTTGTTACTAAATATTACTCATCCATTTTCCTCATTTATGGCGGCATAGGTTGTTCTGGAAATGTTCCTTTCCCAGGTATTTAGCAGATTTTTGTTTATTTGTAATTCAATAATATAATATAAACAATGAATAGCTAAGGGGGTAAAAAAAATATTGGGACTACATTCATTTAGTTGCTTCCCTTTGAATGTAAGTCTACATAAAGACTCGTTTGATTCATAGTTAAAAACTAATTCGATATAGCCTATTTAACAGATAGTCTGCAAAAGCGCCTTGAAACAATGTGGCGACGATTATATCTATAGAGAATGTACATATTTAGACACGTTTGGTTCATTGTTATGTTACGATGATTCTTTTAATTTGTATGTCACCTCTTAGACTGTGATTTATTTGAATATGGAGAGGACTGTCTACAAAGTTGCTTGGAAAAATGTGGCGACGATTGTGTGAACAGAGAAACAGGAGACTGCATGGGTGAGTTCTAGTTTAGACTGGTCTGTACAGCTTCATAGTT
>JADKLZ010084329.1:13294902-13317818 GCA_021533235.1 Biomphalaria straminea
CAATTTACAAAGAGTGCAATGTACAAAAAGTACAATTTACAAAGAGTACTATGATCTGTCTCTTCGTAAGCCTGATAGCTATCTCTCTTCTCTGAGTCTTTGTTGTGTGAGCTAAAAGGTGGTCGACGTAACAGAGGCGCCCCACGGAAACGCTTCAAGACCAGCTTAGGCGTCAACTTTCCTTGGCTGACATAGAAGAGAGCACCTGGCTGCATGCGACGTCGGAACGAGACAGCTGGAGGTCACTCACGAAGGCCGCGGGATACACATTTGAGACCTAAAGAAAATCTGCCGCCGAGGACAAGCGCAGACGACGAAAAGAAAATCTAAAACCGACCACCTACGGACAATGGTTTTGCTTGCCCTGGATGTGGCAAAATATGTGGGTCACAGCTGGGACTGCACAGCCACGGAAAACACTGTATTCCTCACTAATCTTCGGATTCGAAGACAAGCCTATTATTATTATTATTATTATGATAAAAGAACGAGTATTCTTTCTCTGGTGCAGCCAGGGTCGAGTTTCGTTAAAGGGAAACAAAATTCATTGTAGTCCCTTTATCAGTTTCCACTGAGGAATTTTCTGGTGATGTGGCAGGTCTGCAGCAGTGCCGCCCTCTGACAGGCAACGAGAATGTTCCTGGGAATGCCAAGGGCCTTGAAGGTATCTGTGAGGTCAGTTATTATTATTATTATTATTATTGAAATAAAAAAAATTGAATCAGCGAGAGAAATAATGTCGTGCCTTCTGTCTACAAAATAAAGGAAGTTTTGATAATCTACGTTAAAAAAGTACATACAATTATTGTGCACTTTTAAGCACTTCAGAATCAAACTTTCTAAGTTCTTTGTAGTACGAAACCATAGACATAAATAAATATAGACTGGCCAATAAGATATTTTTATGAAGGGAACATTTGTGATTTGCAAATTAAAGATTAGTCCATACATAATACTATGGGCAAACGAATTTTTGACACAAAGACCTCAGAGGGTTAGGGTAAACAAGGTAGTATCAAATGCACGTATAGTTAACACAGGGGCACCCCAGGGGGATGTGACGTCTCCGTTGTGGTTTATTTTGTACACTAATGATTTTCAGTCAGATAGTCCTTTTTGTTCCTTCACAAAATTCGCTGACGATGCGGCTCTTCTTGCCCTGCTCTCAGAGAGCTCAGACGTAAATGAGTATTTCAGAGAAATAGAACACATTGAGAAATACTGTAAGGATAATTTCTTATTTTTAAATGTCAAAAAAACTAAAGAAATGATAATTGATTTTCGTAGGGAAAAGAAGGAAAATAAAATTGTTTCTGTTGCTGGAGAGACCATTGAGATAGTGCAAACTTTTAAATACCTTGGTACTATCCTAGACAATAAACTAAATTTTACTGCAAATACTGATTATATCAGCAAAAAAGGGCAGCAAAGATTAAGATTACTGAGAAAACTGTCCTCTTTTAATGTTAGTGAAAAGGCATTGGCTATGTTTTATCACGCCCACATCTGCAATATTTTAAGTTTTAATATGACAGCCTGGTATGGCAATCTGAGCATTAGAAATAAAAAGAAACTCCAAAGAATTCTAAATGCTGCTGGTAAAGTTATCGGAAAAAACCAAACCTCATTCGGGCAGCTGTTTGAGACAAACATTCACAAAAAAGCTAAAAAGATTCTGGAAATAAAAAATCACCCTTTGGGTCAGGATTTTGTGATTTTACCATCACAAAAGAGATACAAGACACCGATAGCAAAGACTAACAGACACAAGCTCTCTTTTGTTCCCCTGGCGGTGAAATCATTGAATAGAAATAATTTGATATAAACATAAACTATTTTTTCACATGTAAATTTTGAATGAGTCAGGTATGAATGTGTTTTTTTTTTTTTTTTTTTTTGAGGTTTTTTTTTTTTTTTGGTGTAATGCACAAATTGTAAGACAAATTTCCTCACGGACAATAAAGATTATTATTATTATTATTATTATTATTATACTATACAGCATGAGCAGTATAAAAGTTAAGTATTCATATCTATTTCAGCCATAACCTATATAAGTATTGCAATATTTTCACTATTGTGTTTTTTTATCTCTTAGCGTGACTGTAATGTCAATTAATCATAATGTTCATTTTTTGTTCTGAAACTGTTTTTTTTTATATATTTTAGCTTATTTGGACATTCTGCTGAAAAAATCCCTAGTTTCACTAATTCAAAGTTAAGGACTGAATCCTTTACTTCTTTTTTCCAGTGTATATTTATTTATGCTATCTATGCCATTTTGTGAATGAAAATAGTGCGGATTTGGATACACCATTTTTCTTTCACACCATGATGTGTAAATAAGGAGGAAGTGTAGTTTTGTTTAATCTTTAAGACTTAAGATCGTGCAAATTGTCAGATTTCGGAAATCCGAATACAATGGATATACATTTTTTCAAGTTACATAAAGTTACTTCCTTTTTCCAGTCTATATATGTCTATGTACGAAACGCAGCAGCTAGATTGGCTGTATAGGTGTCGTAGGATCTGAACCAAATTTTCAAGTGTGACATCTTCTTCCATTTTTTATACATAAGTGCCAAATAGCTCTTTTAAAAAAAATAACAAATTTAGTAAGTTAAATAAGATATTAGTTTTTAAAAAAATATATATTTTAATTACATTTCGCAAGAACATGGAGCCTTTCTGCTACAGTCAACAATAGATGCGGTATTGTTGTGCGGACAATACTGACAACAGTTACCTCCGGCGAAAGTCTTGTTCATCTCCCCTGCAGGGAATATTTTGTTGGCCTCGAGGTTGGTCAAGGACTGGCCACTGTCGAACCAAAAGTAGCTGGCGTCTCCAGAACTGTAGCAGCCAATCCAGAAATCTGTTCCGTTGGCAATGTTTTGAAGAATCTTTAACTTGTCGGCGGTTGAGACTTGCACGGTCTTGAGACCAATTCCCGCACAGAATTTTGTATAGTCTGTGAAGGAGACATGTGTCTTATAAAGACCAATGCAACTGGATTCGCTTCCGTATTTCTGAAGGCTTACATTCTTGGTACTGTCACAGGCTACGGTAGTCGAGGGATCTTCTAATTTCAGATACAGTTCACCATCGTCGGCGCTGGTTGGTGGAGCGATGTAGGAAGGAGTTGTCCCCGGGATGCACACGCCGGTAGTCGGATTAAAGCGTACACTATTGCAGTTGGTGTAGGTTTCCATGCAGGTGACGATGCAGGATACTCGCGATCTGTCCTGCCATGGAGCACCAAGAGCTGTTGAGCTAACGGCATTGGAGGAGAGTTGAAAAAAGCTTTGAGACAGTGTCCCTGCTTCTACTGTCTTAAAAACAAAAGCTGGAAAATTCAAAAGTATACTTAATGTTATTTTTAAACAAAGCATTGCAATATGCGCAGCTCTCTAGACGTTACACAGTCATGAATTAAAATATTCCTCTGAATTGTTACAACTAAGCTTTACCTACAATTGAATTAATCAAATTGCATTGATAGTTTACAAATATTGTATTGTTTAAAATACGTATTGATTTAGGTAGTATTTTTGTTTTAGTTTAACGAGCTGAAAGGGACAACAGTAATGTCCCTCCCTTCGGGAACGCTCTAAAGACGATCCCAGGTGCCAGTTTTAATTGACGGCTTCCAAAAGTGAGAGCTGGCGATCTCTTAAAAAGGCCGCGGGATACACAATTGATGCCAAAACGAAATCTACAGCTGAGGACAGTTGATGAAAAATTTTAAACGAGAACATTAGTCGGCCACCTGTATACATCGGTTTTGTCGGCGTTAAATGTAGATCAAGGCTAGGCCAGCGTATTACATTTGAAATATTACAATCCGTTTCGGACTTAAATGTTTAATAAATATAATTTTTTTTCCTGACATTATCAAACGAAAATATAACTAATCCATATTTATATATTAAAATTACTCACCATGTATCAGGACAAGACACTCCTAAGAATAAAAAAAATAAAAGAATGTGAATGCTTTGGATTGAGAAATAAAAGATAAATTTCAATGGTCAACTAAATCCAAATACTCACGCAGAACATGTTTCTGAACAAACTAGAAATCATAATAACATGTTATTTAGTCTTTAATATCTTCAACTAAATCCACGTAGTGATCAAAACGAGGCATTTTTTTTTAAATATAGAGATGTTAAAACAATAGATTTAAGGTTAAGGGTTTTTTAAGTGTCACATTGTGTTTTGTTGACAAAAGGCTAAAGAATTATTTCTGCCAAGACAAGTGTCAGTCTCATTGAAAGGACGGCGTGTCAATGTCATTGTCTTAGACAGTGGAGACGATAATCGACTGGCATTAGAGTTAGAGAGACAATAAACTCACTCCACTCAAGACTGGTCAGTCGGACGAGCAAATAAGAAACTCAGTTTTGAAGATTTCTGAACTTTTCCTTGAAATTTTGTTATGTGATCTGTGATGGTCGCTTGAGACCAGTGGCGTAGATAGGGTAGGGGGAGGAGAATTTGAAAATCCCCCCCCCGGGGTCCCCACTTGAAAATTAGATAAAAAGCAACTGAAGGGGCCTCCAAAGAGGTCAAGCCCCCCCTGGCCCCCAAACGATGGAAAATTCCTAGCTACGCTCCTGCTTGAGACATGTCCTGGGTGTAATAAGTCCTAGTAAACATATCCATCCATCCACACCACAAATGGACCAAAGTGACTGACCAGGTACTTTTAATGCTATTTACTAGCCAGTTTTGACCCGCGGCCTGCGGGACTTGGGTATCACTGATCTACTGGATTGAATTTAGATCTATGTCAGACTTAGAGAATATCACTTTTAATGTTTTTTATTTTGCCACGAAAATAAAAGTACATTGGGAAAATAGGTTAACCTGTTCATAGTATTTATTTATTTAAAAGTTGATATCACGAAGACACATAGACTATATTACATTTATCACTCTATTCTACTTGCAGAGTTCAAAAGTTATATTATTATTGTTTCCGATTTAAATCTGCTCTTAACACTGTAAAACTATATAATAACTACACTGTGGTGATTTGTGAGTTTTGAAAAACGCAGTTTTTTTGTTTTTTTTTACTTTTTCACTTTTACTATTAATTCAAAGTCATAGTCAGAATTAATTATTTCGACAACTTTTTATTTCCTATTGATCTGACCTTAAGTACAAACACTCGTGCTTTAGAAAGGTCACGTTTTGAAATATTGAATTGATTACAAATTCTATTTACCTTTGAGGCCTTCTATTCCATCTATAATACTCTGGGGAAATAATAATTAAATTGCAGTTTCCTTATAACGGAGTATCAGCAATATCTCATTTGCATTACTATTGCATATGCGTACGATACAAGAGTGTTTTAACTATTGTCTTTATTGCAATTTTTTTTATATTTATTTAATGAATTTACTTGTGCTCTTCTTTGACCATAGTCTCTCTAAATCGTTTGGCTTCCAAGCCTGGGATCCGGGGCTCGAATCCTGATGAAGAGATTTAATTTTGGGATCTTTAAGGCGCCTTTGAGTCCACTTACTTTAATAATTACCTAACATAAGTTGTAGAAAAGTAAAGTCTGTTGTACTGGCCACATGACATCCTCGTTAACCGTAGGCCACAGACGTTTCATCAGCCCTGTCAAGCAGCTCTTTCTGTAGCTAACTGCACAACTTGCTTTCTATGTTCCTCCTCAGGGTCTTGCTCACAGAATAAAAGTCTAAAAATTGGACCAAACCACCCAGTTATAGTAGATTATATACTGCCCCTTTTTATTTTTCAGTCAACTTAAAAAATATATGTAAAAATGTTACAAAAATGAGCTATATTTCCCTTTCTAAAATTGAATCATAGATACATTTTTAAAAATGAAACCAAACATTTATTTAAAAAAAAAAAAGGGTAGTTTAAATAAAAAGAAAACATTGTACATGTATACATGAATAACAATAGGTTAGTATTCTGAAGTCTTTAACAGAGTTTTTTTGAAAGGAAATTTCATTTACAGCAATATCGTTGCGCTTTTTGAAAAGCTAAAATCGCTACAGAAACACTTGGAAAAGTCTAGATAAGTGAAACTATTTTTTTTTAATGAAAACTGTTTTTAACAGTGAAAATAGAAATAGTTTTCTATTCAAAAGTTATTTCCTAGAAAGATCTGGAAGAATTTAGAACGAAATTTAGAGCTCATCTTTAAGTAAATGAATATATTTGAGGCTGAGTTGAGGCCTTCTACGACGTAAGCCCAGGACCAGACGACATAGAACAGGTTATAGTAGCCCGACGGGTGGAATTTTGGTACCAAATGCATGGCCATAAATAGAATGCTTGACGGAAGGTAGCTACCGATGAAAACTGTGGAAACGAGGCTTATCATTCTGGCCACCTTCTGGTCTTTCTTGGAGACGCCTAACGATTTATCGTTCTTGATGCCCGATAATGATCTCCACCTTGATTTCTCGTGGAGCTTGACCACCAGGATGACGGTAGCGATAACGACAACGATGAAAGTGGCGTACTGCAAGACGATGTTATTCAAGACTGTGGTCACGCCCTCGAAGGCACCTCGGTTATCAATGTACCGTATACCTAAGACCGACCTGTTTATTTCTTGGTTGTACTTCCAAGACAGCTGGTTCACGTAAAACTCTGGGGACGCCGAGGCACCGACGAACAGAAAGATGAACGCGATGGCGCACTTTGTACGAAACGTTGAGAGAATAATCTTCACCTTCAGGGGGCTTGCGATGCAGAGGCAGCGCTCCACGGTGACCAGAGCCGTGATCCAGCTGGTCACTCTGGTGAAACAGGTGTGCGGCCAGCCCCCAACGACGAACTCTATCTCTCTCATCAGAACGGGAACGTTCCGGTCCTGAAAGACAGGGTTGAAGCATACGCTGTCCGCTAGAAGGAACGCCAGGGAGAAGATGTCGCTGACCGCTAGTCCAAGAAGGCTAACGTTGACGGACTCCTTCAGTCCAAGCTTGGCAAAGATGAGCACGTTGACAATGTTGCTAAGTATTCCGAACAGGCTGACCACCCCGCACACGATGGCGTAGTTAACGACAATAATGAGACTCGTCACATCATCCCCAAGAAACTCATTCCTCGACGAGGACATGGCGAGAATCTCTTTGGAGGAACAATTGAAAAATGAATAAAAAGTTTTTTCAACAATCATTTTCTTTTAGGAACCTGAATAAACTTATTGAAGATTTATAAGCATAGTTTTAAAAGTTTATAACCAAACATTGACTTTTTAAAGTAAAACAAATTTTAAAAATTGTATAAATCGATGAGAAGGGAAAGCTAATTACCAACCAATGGCAAAATCAGTTATTTTCCTTTTTTGATATTATAATTAAAAACTTTTTTCTTCATTTATATTTTCTCATTTTTCGGGAATGGGAACTACGCAAAAGCTACAGTTATTGTCATTTATTGTAATGGTATTAGTTTCAAAGTGGGTCTCCTGAATTAACATATACAAATACGTTACAATTATGAAGTTAATTATACTGAACCGGATTGAAACAGACCAAATCAATAAGGCAAAGATACAGCCTGTTCCACTTGGAGGTTGGTCTCTCCAAGAGGAGCACGCAAATTAGGGTTGTTAAATGAAAGCACAAAATTAATTTTTTTTACTGAGAGGTTTGGATCGATCGACCTGTACTTGGAAATGACGTCTTAGCCAAGTCAACACGTAACTGCGTCTCGTCCAGTAGCTAATGACGTTAATAATAACACATATTATAAGGCGAGGCTAAAAAAGATAATATTATTTATCTTTCTTTAATATTTTTTTTCATTCAAAGTGACAATTAACTTTTGCGTTACCATTTTCAAAACGTTTTTGGTCGTTAATGTCGAATCACATTTAAAATACATAAATTTACGTGTTGGCTTCGTTTGTTTTTTACATTAAATTGTATCTGTGTCACTGAGTGCGCAGAAAGTCAGTTTATCTAATGACAATGTCTTCGATTTTGAAGCTTAAAGATGAGTGAAGTGTTTCACGTGGTTTCACCTGTGCACACCTAATGCAGACAAAGCCGTGGTACTTCTTCTTCGCATGTCTCCTACAAGGGCTTTCCTTTAGGTTCTCAAATGTAAGCCTTGCGGCCTTCATGAGAGCTGTCCAACTGTAATGAATGAACACATAATTTAACTTAACTGGAAGTTTTCAAACGCATGCTCACAAACTGTGGAAGCAGTAAAGTAAGTTCCCCTTTCAGACCTTGCGCTCTATGGGGCATATGGTGTAAAGGTTATCTGCTTCTTTGGCCCACGTAAACAAGGGCGTCTTGTGGTAAGCACATCTTTACTTTTCCTCAACTAATGTCAGGTCGCCGTTAGATCTGGGATGGACTCAGAGGCACCCTAAAGCGTGGGAAGCGTGGTCGAGAGGCTAAGTGCGGCTTGAGCTTGGCTTTGCTTGGCTACCTAGAAGGGGGCTCGAGGTTCGACACCCGACTCGGGCAGAGTTGTGTTTACTGAGCGCCCAAAGGCAGCACGGAAAACCAACTCCTAGATACCCCCTCCCCCCACTGGTCCACAAAAGAGATTGGACCAAAGCGCTCTGAGCATTCTCTAAGCGTGAAAGTAGCGCTATATAAAAGCTATAATAATAATAATAATAATAATAATGAAGATCCCGAAAGTAAAAATCCATTATGCTAACCCGGGGACTGGTTTGGAAGCCAAGCGCTTTACCGTTCAGCCACGAAATACGAAATATGTAAGGCTAAAGTTAATTTAAATATTCTGAACGTATTGTTGGAATAAAATCTGTTATCAGATATTTATGAGAGCCGATTATAAATAGAAGTCATTTTTTCTTCAAGAAGATTCTTCATTCTCTTATAGCCCTGTTTCCGCCCCAACACTGATGGTGCGCACCAGCACATCGTTCAACACGAGGACTAGACGACATATTGATTCTAGAGGAACGTTTTAGATCCGGCTGAAGATCCGGATCTGCAGGTTATTGGAGTCTGAACAGTCTGGGACTAAGAGACGTCCTTCGGGCTCCTGAGAACTACATTAAGGACCTGGAGCGATACTGGGAAGTGTGTCGGTGGTCTGTACTAATGTTTAGGTAGAAAAGGACTTGTAGAACTTAAGACTCCCTGTGACTTGGTAGTTTCAGTCCATGTTTTACTGTGTATTTTATAACTGTAAATAAATACATCGTCTATTAAAGCTCTATTACGACTTTTTTCCGTTTGGTGATTGCCTGAGATTTATAAATAGCATATATTAAAATAATTACTTGAGTGTATGCACTACAGCGGGGTCTGCATTAGACATTTGCAAACTAGGCAGCCACTTAAGGTTTCCGGTCAGCACAGGATTCAAAGAATTTTTTTTTAGAAAAAAATAAAAAAAACTGTAGATCAAATCTCAAACATAGCATAACTCTAACTCATAGGTCTACTAACCTTTAAGTCTCTACTATTATTCAAGATTTATGCACTTCATACTTACTAAGTTTAGATCATCTTTTGAGACTACATATTTGTTTATTTCTTTCGGTAACATATACACTACCTAGTGTGGTAAAGTAACAATCATGATTCATCTATGAAGCACATTTAATATGTTGATTTAGATATAGATCCAAGACTGTTTATAATTCACCGCGTCTTTTTCGGTCTTATTTTTTTTTTTCTATTTGAATTGGGGTCACCCTATTCACTTCACCTAGGGCTCCCGATAATCTAAGACCAGTCCTGACTACAGCTGCTGAAGTAAAGCTATTTAAGGTATTCAATATAGGCTACCATTCCTGTGCTGGTTAACAAGAGGTTTCAAATAAAAGAGAAACATTCCGTAAAGTTTATTCAATCTCAATCTTTGAAAACAATGTTTTCTAAACTTTTTCCTTAACGTATTCAGTGAAACACGTTGCGTATTTTGTTAGCGAGATAAATTCACGTATAGACTTATTGATTAAATATTTCAGTAGTTCGCGGAACACCTATTAGGGCCTCTTGGGACGACAGATTTCATCGGAACACAGTTTGAGAAAAACTTTTCTAAAGGATGGTACATGATGATGGCAAGCAGGATACGAACTCTGGTCGATAGTGAGAATGGCCGGAATCTAATGACCAGACAACAGTTATATGCACAAAGACACAACTTTTAAATATAACAAATCTTCAATTTACTAGATCCGATAAAACTTGTTCGCCAATGACCCTATACATCTCGGCCGATGTAAAAGTTTCAGAGGAGATCATTCGAACATGGAGATCAAGAGTAGTTGTATTAACAGAATTAAAATAAACTCACGAGGTTGTACTAATTAGGCCGTAAAAATCTTTTTTATTCTATTTTACGAAACTGTTTAACAATTAAAATTATTATTTCGTGAAACAAAAATTATTTCTTAATACCTACATATAATTTACACACATTTATATTACGAAACGTGCTTTTCCCCCCTATCTATTGGTAATGGATGTTACATTAATTAAAATTGTAAACTTAATTATGATGATTGCTATTGAAATGTCAAAATCACCTCATCAATTTATATCTGTAACTGATATGCTTGCACGAAATAAAGTGTATGTTTTGAAGTTTACTTTTCAGAATCTATTTTACGACATAAGAATGTCGCCAGAAACATTCTCTTATACTTTGAGCTCAGCTGGTAATAAATGATGATAGTGATTGTAGAGTTGACCGCTTCAAGGACGAAGGCGAATGACCATGTGACGTGAAAAATGTTGAAGTAGCCAGACGGGTGGAAGTCTCTCTTGATGGCCATAGCCATAAACAGGATGCTGGAAGGGAGGTAACTGACGATGAACGCGGCCGACACGAAGCTGACCATTTTGATGACCTTCCTGTCCTTGTTGGAAATGGTGTTTGTGTTGTCCCCCCTAGCGGAAACGCTGCGCCACTTGGTCTTCTCGTTGAGCTTGACCACCAGGATGATAGTGCAGACGAGGACCACCGAGAAGGCCAGGTACTGCATGATGACGTTGTTAAGAGGGAAGGTGACCTTCTCGAACCTGTCGCGATCCTTCACGAAGTGCAGACCTATGAGAGATCGGTTCTTCTCCGGGTAGAACTTCCAGACGAACTGGTTGACGTAGAACTCGGGCGCCGCGGAGCCGGCCACGATGAGGAAGGCCATGACGACGAAGCACTTGGTTCTAGTAGCCGTGATGATGGACTTAACCTTCAAGGGCAGGGCGATGCAGATGCAGCGCTCAAACGTGATGAAAGCCGTGATCCAGCTGACGGTTCGCGTGAAGCAAATGTGGGGCCAGCCTCCGACGATGAACTGCACCTCCATCAAAGCAAACGGCAGCCCGATGTTTTGAAACATGGGGTTAAAGCAGGCGCTTTCTAGCAGCAGAAATATCATGGAGAACACGTCCGCCACGGAGAGCCCCATCAGACTAACGTTGACAGCGTCGTTCAGGCCCATCTTGAGGAAGACCACCACGTTCATGACATTAGCTACTAGCCCTAACACGCTGAGAGTTCCGCAGATCGAAACATAGTTGACCGTTAGGATGATGTCTTTAACCTCATCGGAAATCAGTTCCTGTAAGTATTTATAGTCATTGTTGGTATTTATAACTTGTGTCTCGGACATGTTTATTTAATCATAAGAATATTCCAAAACGCCAACAAAATATTAGTTAGTGATTTGAAGTGTACATCAGTCACTTATGATAGTGTACAAATCTTTAAAGTCCCAACTTTTATGTGCACAATTGTTTGATAGATGAGCAGAAAGCTGCAGAAAACCTTTTTAAAAGATAGTTTGTTTTTTTTCGCTCGATTACAAACACAAGATTTTTAAGGCGTACAAGATAAAAGAACAAATCATTAATTGAATCGATTTTTTAAAATGTCATATTTCGATGCATGTCGTTTAATCATTTACTCTTGACAGTCATTTTTAGAAGTATTTATTGATATTTGAGACTGCACCTGTCAGTAATTGATGTCTCAGAATATTTCATCGTTCTTGCACTTTGCAGGGTTTTTTTTTTTTGGCAGTGGCGTAGCCTAGATTTGTCCGTAACGTAATAGGGATATTATAATTTCATGTTTCTTTTTATTCAAACTAAACCTTTTATTCTCCATGTTCTGTTACTGTTATAATTAGTTGGAGTTCATTTCATTCATCCACTTGGACTCACAAAGTATTTATATGATACTTACAGGGGTAATGTTATGTTTCATTTTGAACGAACAATTACAGGAGAGATAGTTTTAATTCGGAATGACTTTGTTCGGCCTTAATGTAAAACGAATTTGAATCTCACAGAACAAAAATGCAGGATGTAGACAATGATAATGAAATTTGATACAAGTCATTGATTTAAAGTCCGCTGTAACATCCAAACGCGATCACTAGTGTCTAAAATATGCAGAGATGTCGGTAAATCCATTTCTTAACTAAGGGTTATTCTTGTGTTCATTGTTTCATAAGTATACACAATCCTACTTTTGAAAGTTTCAAGTATATATTGCTGTTTGTCGCAAATACAATTTTTGGAGCTTCATTTCTTTTATTTTTTTTTCATTCGAGCTTATAACATGAAAAGTTGATGACAATAATCTTTCCTTTTTTGTACACTATGATTTTTATCAACCTCATTACGGTCTTTAATCAACAAGATACAATGAAATAGAAACAAAAAAGCGATATGAAGAAACGTAGTAGCGGTATAATGGAACCAAAAGAAAAAGAAAGTTATTCAAAGAAGAAGATTTATGACTTATGATGTGCTTACTTTTGTAATGTTGAAAAGAGCATAACAATTATTATACGGTTTAGAGAAATAAATAGGCTTATCAATATTTGCATATTCTGTACACCGGATATACCAGAAAGCTTGCTATTAATAGATACGCCCCATTTATGGAAATCTCCTATTGATTACATGCCTAAATTCTATTAAGTTGTTCTGCATGGTATATGGTCTAATGATCCAAAGGACATCAACTCTGAGGTGCGCTCCAGTGAATGGAAGGTTTTTTGTTCGAATGTATTCCGCATAGACATAAATAAATATAGACTGGCCAATAAGAGAGTTTTATGACATGACAATTTGTGAATTGCAATTGTGTTTACTTTATTTATGTCTATGAGTTTTGTTTAATCTCTAAGCCTGAAGATCGTGCAATTTTTTTAATTTTTCATAATTCGGAAATCTGAATACAATAGATATACATGTTTTCAAGTTAAAAAAAAAAAGTAAAGTTCCCCTTTCAGACCTTGTGATCTATAGGGCAGATGATGTAAACTCACTGTAAAGGTCATCTGATTCTATGGCCTACGGTTAACGAGGGTGTCATGTGGCCAGCACAACGACCAACCGCCTTTAATTTTCCCCAACTAATGTCAGGTACCCATTAGAGCTGGGTGGACTCAATGGCGCCCGAAAATCCCGAAATGAAAATCCCAGTCTTCACCAGGATTCGAACCCGGGACCTCCAGTACGGAAGCCAAGCGCTTTACCGCTCAGCCACCGCGCCCTCTGTTTTCAAGTTACATGAAGTTATTTCCTTTTTCCAGTCTATATTTATTGATGTCTATGGTATTCCGCATGCTGTTCTGTTGACAATCACTTCACTAACTATAAAACAAAGTTTATCTACATTATAAGTAGGATTTGTTTAACCGACATAATATAATATTCTAAACTATAAACCCAGCACGCAACTGCATTTCATGAGTGCACTGAAATCACTGGAATCAGTAGCAACATTCCCAGCCCTTTAGGTCCATGATGTGCAGCTCGTTTTTGTTGCTATGGATACGAGGTGTCAGGTGGTCAATTCATTTCAAGTACACATTAGTGTTGGATGGACTCATGATCGTCTTAACTGTCCAGAAGTCCAAGATACCATCCTTTACCAGAACACGAACCCAGGACCTCTCGTAGTGGATGCCAAGCGCTTTACCATTGGCCCTTAAGCTCGGTTAATAACAAGAACGATTCTGGATCTTTTTTGTTTTTATCCGACACTGATCAGACTTCATTGATAAAGCTGATGCTGATTTACTTCGTTTAATGTGAGAAGTAGGAACTTAATTGTTTTGTCAATTCAATCTTTACAAATGAATTAAGTATCACTCTGGATTGCAGACAAAATAAAACATATATAATTATAAGGAAAATATTCCATTATATATCTGCATTAACGTTGCATCAGGAAACCAGAACGCTATAATGAGGAGATAATTGGTTTAAATAGGTTGACGGTAAAACAACGGTTTTCTCCCTTTGTACATAAAAAAAAAATTCAGTGACAAGGAAATAGATTTTCCAAGTAAACAAGAGACTGCGAGAGATCGACGCATGAGATCGATGACCTTCAGAAGTGTCACCATGTTGGTGTCTGTAAATATTGGTCGTTTGTTGAGCGCAGAATTTAAATGAATACAAACTAGTGAAATTAATAAAAAAATATTTTTAAGGTAAAACATGTACAATCACAAACAAAGAAGATAGAATGAAATTCGAATCAGGTTGGAACATGTCTTTGCACTTACAGCGTGTAATGTTTTCTTTTTTAAATATAGAAGAAAAAAATCTCTTAAAACAAATAAGAAATACATAACGTATTGACGGTAAGCCAATTACAAAAGCAAAAAAAAAACAAATTTAAAAAAAAATTAAAATAAAATTTGTGTGTATTGTAATAAATGACTAGAAAACACAAGATTCCCAGTTGGATTTTTTCTCCAATACTCAGAAAACACAAATAATACACATACATTTCTTACTTCATTATTTACAATAATTTCATTATTTACAATAATTTCATAATATCAGGTGGCCGAGCCTTGCTCGGTTAATAAATGCCCTGCCCAGCCTGACTGTCGGACAGTAAGAAGTTCATAGCGGCTTTTGCCATCCATCCATTCCAGTGGTGCTACAGCCCGTGGTCTGCTTTTAGTTTTACACATCCCTTCATTCATGTCTCTAAACGCGTTCTTGTTTGCAAGGAAATACACTATAGTAAGCCTAATGACGTAAGCAGCGTTATTCCCGTTTACGTCATGGAAAACTTTCATTCATAAATTTTCCATTTCATTCATAAAACCTTCAAACCAAAATAACTTTTCGATAATGAGACATTTTTCAAACCGATATAACGGTCAAACTCGAGTTTTCCCAATGTGGCCAATGAGTTCAGAATTTTTTTCTCACTAACATTTAGATACGTTGAAATCGTTAGAGCCGTTTTCGAAATAGAAGACATATATATATATATATATATATATACAAGAATTGCTCGCTTAAGAGTATAGGATATAAGTTCATGCACTCTTTCTCTCTCAGTGCAAATAGAGCAGGGAATGGGTTACCTGAATCAACCGAGACTTTTAAGCACAACCAGTTTGTCAAATGTCTGACATGTGTCGGATGTTCCATCACAAAATTATCTACATCCTTTCCAAAACCTTCCGCAAGACGACGAGGGTTGGCAGAGGGCAGGGTTTGAACCCGGCACCATCAAGACAACCGGGGGATACTGCACGACCAGGCAGCCATCGAGTCACGTGTTTACGCTTCGGACACTGTCATTTTTTTACTAGAACGTTTGTAAGTTACAGGATAGACTTAAACCCAATTGAGGGGATTGTCTCGACGCCGTAGTACTGTTATGGCCCTTATGTTCTGGGAGGCCCAGTAATTGCGGGGGCCTATGCGAAAGGGATTGCGCGGGGCCAAGTCTGGGTAGGAATAAGCATATTTTCAAAATTAAGGTTTTGTAATAGAAAATAAATTTTAAAAAAAATGAAATCTGACAATGCCATTTTTTTTATCGGGCGTAGGATTAGCACCTCAAATTAACAACTTTGCCTATTTTTCAGGAGATTTTTATGAGCTTTAAGGAGATTTTAATAATTTCAGGAGATTTCCAGGACTTTTTTCGTATATTTTGCAGTTTTCAGGCGATTTACATGAGACCCTGGAATATAAGGGGCCGCAGAAATCCTGTTATTTTACATAAATTATAATGGTTTATTTTAATAATGTACACATAGAATGAGCGCGAGGACTTTGAAAGTGCAGGGCCCATTGTGGCCGCATTTATTACAGACTACAGTGGCCTAAGGCCGGCTTTGCCTGTGTTCCACCGAAAGTCAAAAGAAGTAGCTCAAATAAATGAAGACTGTAAGTTATAAAGTGATATAAATATTGTTTTAGTTACATCATTAACAACAGGAACCATAATTTGGCATTGTTCCGACTATATCCATGGCAATGGCGGATTAAATAGTAATCTTTTTGGTCCAGAAAATAGGAAGTATTGATTAGTTGTTTGATTTAAAAGATATCCGATAAATTTATGGGCTTTTGTTTAGAAGAGTAAATTCACATGTATAAGGTTAGACTGTAGCACAAATTTGTTTTTATTTAGAATTTAAATTGCTAATACCAATAGTGATATTTAGAAGTGCATCCTTATGTTTGTTGAGAATCGAAAATTTTCTTGGAGAAATTCAATACTGAAATGCAGGTTTTATTTGTGAAAATATCACATTTGATTAACAAAGATGTGTTGTTTTGTTGTTGTTTTTTTTACTTACAGATTGCTGTTTTGTAGACTATATATTTTATACTAAATCAAGTAAATATATTGGGTATGTAAAACTTCAAAAAAAATCAACATATATAATTGTTTCTAATGTCTTTGGAGGTAAAGGCTGCTAATATATTTTATTTGTTCTTTATTTTGCTTTATACATTAGCAAGGTCATGATCTCCTCGGTTGAGGATAAACCTTCTAGGACTAGTATTTGCCAGCTTTAATGAAAGAGTTAATAACTAGAGGTAGAAAAAATCTGAAATATTGTTTCTAATCGAGTTTATTTCAAATGCATAAAACAGATTTAACTGATAAGTTTTAAAAAGTCAATGTTAGGTAAGACAAAATATTATTTTGCATGCTTAATCGTGACTATATTATATTAGAAAGACAATGTCTTCGATTCCAAAGATAAAGGATGAATGTAGTGTTTCACATGACTTTGCTAATCCTTTGAAGACAAAGCCTTTGTATTAAGGCGGTCTATAAGCTACGGGACACACATTTGAAAGCCAAAGGAAAGCCATTACTGACGACAGGAGAAATGCTTATAAATCGACAGCTTAATGGTAGTAATGAACAAAAGACATAAAGTTTGAAAAAGAGAAAAGGGATAAAACGAGCATGGAGAAAGTGACAATATAAACTGACCAGAATATAATCGGAGTAGGTATACTGCGTCTAGCTGCGAGTTGTTGATTATCTACTAATATTTCTGTTCTAAGTGACTGATGTGGCTAATACAAATCACCTCCCTTGCGTCATATAGAAAGTCTCTCAAATGTCATGCCCTCTGGTGTACGCCCAATTGACTCGACATTCATACTTGCATAATCAGGTTCATCTATTAAGTCCAAATAATTGAGTCAGTCATGAATGTACGTTTTTTTTATAGTCACAATGTTTTGTTTGGTGTAATGCACAAATTGTAAGACAAATACCTCACGGACAATAAAGATTATTATGTTAAGATGATAATATGTTCAGAAATTATAATGGTCGTACCAGAGCTATCACTGTGTGGCCTACTTCATATTTAGTTTCCCCCATAGGTATACATAGTCTAAATTCTAGAAAAAAAGTGTTAGTCTGTTATTTATGAAATACCCGCGCGGTGTTCACACATTTATGATGAGTTTGCTAGCTGATAGGAAGAACCGTTGAAAAAAAGAACAATAACTGTTGTAGTTTATAACACCATTATAGATCAGAATATGTTAATTCGATATATTTCGTAGACGATTTGTAGTGACCTTTGTGCTCCAGGATACGCCCATGGGTGTTAACTCTAAACGTCAACGGTCTATGGTTTTCTCCCTTTAATGTGTTCAATCATATTATATTTGGGCGCCCTCTAAGTAGGTCACGCTATCTCTTGTATCTTCTTTAGTAACTTTTGCTAAGTCATTATAGTGACAAGACAAGCTTACAGGAATGTACTAGCTAATAGTCTAGCGGCAGAGAAGTTAATAGGCTTGAATTTAGCGAAGTATCGCTCACTGATTTTAGGGTATTTAAACTATATAACTTTTAATTACAAAACAATCATATAAAAATAATAGAATTGTTAGGATCTTCTCAAGTTGAGAAGTTATCTTAAAGACTTATGGGGCCAATGGTGTAATTGATTTTTTTTGAAGGGGTAGTTTCATTTTATAGAAAAACAAATCTCTATTTTGTTGTACCGTGCTAACGTGTCTGTGTGTTTTTTTTTTTTTGAAAAAAACAACAACTACAAATCTTATCTTATAGATTCCAGACATTACTTAAAAAAAAAAAAAAAAGAACATTATTACATCCAACGCATTTCATGTGTCAATCTAGTCGTTAATTTTCCTGTCTGATTCAGGCAACCCATTCTATTCTCTAATGACACAAGGGAAGAAGGAGCATTTGTTTGAATTTGTTCTAGTTTATGAAATAAAAACGTGCTTTGTGTCTTTCCAAAAGATAGCAGCAGTAGTCTTACTACATTTTCCATTTTAGATCCAATTTCTCTTACCACTGTTCTTTTTTTACGGTTTAGTTTTAGTCAGGAGCGAACTGGCTATATGGACCTTTGGGCAAATCCCGGTGGACCGGCATCCATTGGGCCGGTGGTGTCGCTGGGTAATATTAGCTCTGTACGGAACTTAATAATACTTATCTTATAAAATACAGCAGAAAGTAAGGCTATGTATTGTATGTATGTTCCGAAAACAATCAAAACTATTTGACCAATCTTGATAAAACTTGGCATACATTAGTGCTAAGACAGCTTTTTATTTACTAGGATAGATAGATAGATAGATAGATAGATAGATAGATAGATAGATAGATAGATAGATAGAAAGATAGATAGATAGATAGATAGATAGATAGATAGATAGATAGATAGATAGATAGATAGATAGATAGATTTTAACATAAAAGTTGCTGCAGCAGTCCAGTATAGGTTTTGCCAAAGGGGAACATAAAGATATATTTGTATAACTGAAATCCAAAGACCCCTCCAGACAGTAGAGTGAGTCGTTTGACCTTCACTTTGATTCGCAACAATTTAATTCGAGCACTTCATGAGAAACGTGGCTATCAATCTGTTACAGATAGAAGTGATAAGGGTCATCATTGACATCTCAATGATAAAGATCCCAACAATCAATAGGACCCCCAAAAAGTAGGTAATGTCTCCATGTAGTGCTATCAAACACGTTTCTTTGTAATCTTCCTGGCTTTAGGCATTATCTCGTATAGCGCAACACTCGAGAGCTCAACTTTTAATTGGTGGAACCAGCGGGGTATGTTTCATGGTTTTATTTCTAATTACTTATGGATCAAAAACATGAATTAATACGACTTCAATGTTGGAGGTGAATGCTCTGCGTTTGCCATATTTTAGCACAAGTCAGGCTCGGTTATAGTGAACCTATTAGAGAGGAATGTAAAGATGTTAAACAGGCTTATAGGTGTCTCTGAAATATACCAGAACAACAGCCTTAAAACCTTGGCACTTCGTTCTCAAAATAAATTCAATAGAGTCAGTCATAACGCCTCTCCTGCAGTGAAATGATAACTCTCAAATATCAATTCGAAGTAGATCTTTTTTTTTTGTTTTGACTGGTTGCCTAGCAACGAAAGCGGCAGACTGACTTTTAGGAACGCACTTGGTGTCATGTTTAAGTTTTTTTTTTTTTCTTTTCATGTCTTCAAATTTTGTATTCAATGAAGACTTTGGGTTGAACAATTCTCCCAGCGAGTCTATTAAAAGCAAACATGGAAAGATAACAAATTCATAAAAAATATTATATTATTTTTAGTAGGAAATAAAGGAGGGGGGGATGGGCGAGAAGGAAAAAGACACTCTTTGTCAACAGAGGCGGAGAGTATTGTATAAGTAAGAAACATGCACCTTTTAAACTTTACGATCTGCACTGAATCTATAAGGTAGATGACATAAAGGTCATCTGATTTTTAGGGTCAGTTAGCCATTAGATTTAGGATATTCAGACTCTCTATCTTCAAAGAGATTCGAACCTTAGACTTCTCGGTTCTGAAGCCAAGAGTTTTACTCGGCCACCATACCCAATTTGTTAACATATGCATAATTTTTATAAGATATAGTATGCAATTTATGCCACTGTCTGAATACACAACAATTAGATCTATATGCAAAAAAATATGTCAATAGAGTAATCAGTGGCGTAGCTAGGGTGGGGGAGGGGGGAAATTCGAAAATCCCCCGTGTTTTTTTTACATTCAATTTTTGAAATTACGCAAAATGCAGGTCCCTAAGATGTTAAGCCCCCCCCCCCCCCAAAAAAAAAATATTTTCAAAACTTATATCATGTCACTCTGCTGTCTATCTATTTTTCTGTCTGTCTGTCTGTTCAAACGTTTGTATACGTTATTTCTCGGACACCCAATCTCGAATCAAGCTGAAATTTTAAACAATTATTTCTTTACCTGACAAAAGAAGAATCAATTTAAAACAAATAACCGTTTGACTAATTAACTATCGTTTACTAATAATCAAGTTTGGTATCGAACAAAGGAAAGAAATTTTACTTGACTAATGCGATAGTATAAATTGAATTAGCCCCCTTAGTACTTGAGAGAAATAGGGCTTTTCTTTAACTCTTTTTCTCCTTAATTTTTTACCACATTCTAGTATAATCAACGTTGGTATCGTCAATTAGGAGGGAAAGAGTTAAAGTTAATGGAAGCTTTGTTTGTTGTTGTTGTATTTTTACGTATTTGTATGTTTATAGTTTTCTTGTTTATTTACATGTTCTGTGTATAAATAATGGAAATTTCCTTCAGAAAATAAAGACTACTACAGCCTAGTCAAAACTTCAAGTCAGCCGGAAGGGGGGATAACAGTGGGCAGTGTTTGAACCATGGACAGTCTTGGCGACAATTCAGTTGGCGACCACACTGCCATAGATAATTAATAGATATTTAATTTCACAGATATCTTTATCTACTGTGAAAAAAATTGTAAATGCATAAAAATGTATATATTTAAATTGTGTTTGAATAACTTAATGAATGTTTGCTTATAGGAAGTAATACTTATGAAGGAGGAAGTGGCTAAAAAAACTACCCTTAATAGTACTTGATATTTCTATAGTCTTAGAGATGAGAAATATTTACATTGGCACTGACCTGGTCCCTTAGTTTACTAAGCTGACACAGGTTCTTAGAATATCCTCATGCAAAGACAACTTATATATAATAATCCTATAGTCTGCTAAACAATAAATTTACTTTATCTGAGAGGGTCTGTGTTATAAATTTTGTTAATATTTGGTAGTAGAGTTGGATATTTTACGCACATTTTTTTTTTGTTTTTTTTTTAATTCAGATACTTTTATTTACAGTAACACACAAGACAAACAGGCTGACGATGTAGGTCATGTAAAATTGGCATAATCTATATTATATTTCTCAAAAGAATTAGGTCAGACGTGCAACAACAACAACAAGTAAATAGGGAAGATCCCGTGGCGCACGCACCACGGTGTGCATGGACCCAATCCGCACCGCACTATTTCATTCACAAAATAGCATAGACACATAAAGAAATCAATAGACCGGGAAAAGGAAGTAACTTCGTGAAAACACATGTATATATATATATCTCTACTGTTGAATTACAAAAGATTTCAATAATTTCCGGAGATTTCCAGGACTTTTTCGTAGGTCTATATTTAATAACATTTCAGGAGATATCGTCGCAGGGACTCCTGGTAAATCAAGAGGCAGCGGGAAATCTGTTATATGTTATAAAATGGTTTAATTTAATAATTTATACATCTAAAATCTGTTCCTAGATCTAGATCTAGATCTAAAACTCGAATTCAACTCTAAGAAGATTATAGAACTTCTCTTCGCAAGTATAGTTTTATGCTTTAGCACATGAACATACTAATTATAGTCCATTTAATCAAATTAACATTCAAATTTGTTTTTCTAAAGCATTGTTACATGAGTGCAGCTATATTCTTAATATCGTGTAAATTAAGGTCAATTAGCCATTTTTTAAATCTCCATCCATAGTATTTTTCATTCATGAATTCACGCATTTTTACTTATAACAAGGAAATGGGAAGATCCCATGGCGCAACATGGTGTGAATCGAATGGGAAATAATAGCCTATCCAAATCCGCACTATTTTCATTCACAAAATAGCATAGCATATTTTTTTTTAATTTAAAAAGATTTTAATAATGTCCGGAAATTTCCATTTCCATAATAACATTTCAGGAGATTTCCAGGGGGCTCCTGGTCAATCAAGAGGCCGCGGGAAATCTGTTGTTTTATAAAATGGTTCAATTTAATAATTTATACACCTAAAAATTAGCACGGGTCCAAAGAAAGTGCGATACCCACTGTGGTCACATATGTTGCAGTGCCTAAGGCCTGCCTTGGAAAATAGCGGCGTATGATATGCCGCCGGTCGACTAGTCTATATTATATTTCTCAAAAGAATTAGGTCAGACCGGCAACACAATGCAACAAGTAATCTATTTTTAGCTCCATTAATCATTTTTTTAACGCATTGGCTTTACTTATTTTATAATGCGAAAAATTAGAACCATATTTAAAACTCGAATTATTTATGTATTTAATAGTCAAAGAGAAAAGTTTTCTGGAGTGCAAATGCTCTATAATTCTTTAGAAAAAAATCCATTGACTTGCAAAAGACCTTTAATACGACTATTTGTGAACAATTGTGGTGGGAAAAAAAAGCAATTAGCAAGGATAGAGATTATAAATGACTATATTTTAAAATGTTAAAAATGTGCTTGATTTCTTTTAAAGCAATAGCTTAACAGACAAATAATTATAGGGA
>JADKLZ010084329.1:13352964-13367036 GCA_021533235.1 Biomphalaria straminea
ATAGATAGATAGATAGATAGATAGATAGATAGATAGATAGATAGATAGAATTCGACAACAAACTGATAAACGCATGGCTAAAAATTGTGCAAACAGTTTAATGTATGTTATACAATTTTATTAAATATAATATTAATGCTCAACACTTTACAATAGAAACAAGAGCAAGAATCACGTATGAATTCCTCCGGTAGAGGATGTAATCATGTACACATATATCTTCATTTTTTACACAGTTCCAAGCAGTTTGAAGGAAATGTCCAGTCAGTAAAATACATAACATGTTCTAAATAGTCTTTGTAATAAAGCAATAAAGCATTTTAAAAGATGTAGTTTTTAAAAAAATATATAGAAACACAAATTTAAAAAAAATTACAGCCGACATTTTGAATAACGTACTAATAACATCAAGTGATTTAAGTCACATGATCGCGCCTCTACCAGATTCATATTATCCAATCGTCATCTCCCCTTACAAAACAGACATATTTATTAAAGGACGGACATTATTTTTTTTTAAATAAAATCAACTATGATTATTATATATTAAATAATTTAATATCAGAACAATTCTTAAATTAATTCCTAAAGTTACGTTTTATCTAGTTTTTATCTTATGTTGTTGCCTGAGTCATGTGTATGATTTTCGCATTGGTAAACAAATCAGACCTTGGAAGTTGAAGACTTACAATATAATACATATGTAGGTCTTTCAGAGATTGCTAAATCTAGATAGTCCCAGTAAGAAGACCATTATTGTTATTGAGCTATTAGTTTTTATCAATCGATTATTATAATGATGGTATCATAAGTCGATTCTAATGTAAGATACAATTGACCGTGTCCCTTGAACTTAGGTTTGAATTTTCGAAACTATTTTATCAAAGAAAAAAAATCTATTTCTTTATTTCTTAAGAGTGCAAAAAAAAAAAAAGTTAACATCAACTTAAATCAAATTTTTAAAAAAAATTAAGTTTTATCAACAATCTTGATTTCGGAGTCCGGATTTTAATTGCCGTAGTTGAGGATTCGTGCCATGACCACTGACAGCAGAGTCATCCAAGACAAATGGAGGAGTTGAACAGCACCTGAGAGAAGCGAAACAAAGAACGATAAATACAAGTTGATTGTAAGTGCATAATGTTAAACTAACCTTCTTTTTTTTTTGGAAGGGGGGTATCAATTGAGTGTCCAGTGGTCTTTATGAAGCTCTCCAACTTTCAGAGGCCATCTGCTACTTTCTACTATGCTAGTGGCACCTGGGTTGACCTTTGTAGCGCTTCCGGTGGATAAATTTGTTACACCATCCGTATAGAGGGGAAACACACTGAACAAGTGATATTATTTTAAATTATTTATTAGCTAGCTTCATTCGTTTGTAGAACATAACTGCCTTAAGACTTCAGTATTTTCATTAACTGGGAAGATTGTTATGAATAAATTTCCACTTATTCAAATGCCCACTTACTAATTTACTAATTAGATTTAATATTATTAAGTCTGTTATTATTAAAAAGAAGGCAAGGTGCCATATATAATGTCAGACACTTTTAAAGTTCCTTCCTACGAATTTCATTAAGCATAAACAAAAATGTTTGAAATAAGGTACAAAAGTGGGACGCTCATCATAAAATAAATATGATTGCATCCTAGCCCAAACTTCCTGCAGGACGGAATAGAATGGAAAGGGGCAGTGTTGTGATTGTTGTGAACTCCTGGCCTAAGGGTTCGACCTTTTCATATATCGTATACAGACTTCAAGAAACACCAGGGATGAATTAGAAATAATAAGTATTTAATAAAAGTAATAGAAATAAATATAACTGTAGATAGTGTCACCAAAAGCTCAATTCTCCAAATATGTACATCAACTATAAACTTCTTATATCGTACTTAATAACTCATACTAGTCAATCCTCGAAACTCCGGTCCACTGCCAACAATAACAAAACTCAAGGGCCATTACTCAACAATTCCCAGTCAACCAAGGGAATTAACAAATAATAACAAATAAACCCAGAATTCCCAACATCTAATAACCCAGTTCAATCGAGTGGTTTCTACAATGCTCTACACTAAAGTCTATACAAACACATTCACCACAGGCAGGGTTTAAACTCAGATCATCGTGATCACAGTCTCAAGCACATGCCACCCGAACCAGACAGTCAGATATGTTTTTATTTTTCGTTTTTACAAAGTACCAAATCTAATCTTTGCTGCAGAGATTCTTTATTTAGCGCTTGGTTATTTAATGTCTGTAAACTAAAATAGATACTATGTGTTTTTTTTTTATTTTGACAGGTAAGATAAATGCTAATTAAGAAAAAAAAAACTAGAATTTTCCTCCGAATTTAAGTGTTGAGTTAATGATGGATTCCCATTATGAATAGGATTTTAATTACTTACCACTTGTAGTAGTTTCGACTGTAGAGCCAGTACCCAAAGTTACTGTAGTAGTAGCAGAAGCTGGAGATTAAACAAGGAAAATAAGTCACATTTTTTAATACAACACAAGTTGAAGTCAGAAACGGTAGAAATTTCCTTATCATAATTCCCATGAAGGTATCGCAGTTTGATTTATTTTACGAGTGACAAATGTTAAGTTTTCACTCAGGGTGTTGTTGTTAATGATAGGTTTTTACTTCGCCGTTTTCTAGATCTTCCACTGATAGCTGAACCTGAGAATCCGGTTTTATATGACGTAATACCTTAATATTAAAGTTAATGTTTTGATTGATTAGTTTATTGTCATCAACTATAAATAATTTTGCAAAATTGCGACTTCATTCAAGAATGAGAAGTCGGAGTAATAAAGTGTATTAAATTGACAGCTGACCATGCCGTTTTTTTTAATCGCCAGTAGGATTAGCGTTTTCCATATTGAATGACACCCCGAAATGACAATTTTGTCTGTTTTAAGATTTTTATCAGTGTTCAGAAAATTTAAATAATTTCAGGAGATTTTCATGAATTTTTTATACTTTATAATATCAGGAGCATTCCAGAAACCCTTTAATAATAAGTTAAAATGGTTAAATTTAATAATTGACACCTAGAATTCACATCACGCGGGACCTGTGAAAGTGCGGGGCCCACTTCGGCCGCATAGGTTGCAGTGGCCTATGACCGACCCTGTGTACCTGACATTTGTTGGGGAAAAATAAAGGCGGTTGGTCGTTGTACTGGCCACATGACACCCTCGTTAACCGTAGGCCACAGAATCAGATGACTTCTTCATCATCTGCCCTATATACCGCATGGTCAGAAAAGGGGAATTTACACCACATATTGCTGTAGTTGACACATGTTTTGTTGTTTCTGTTTGAGAGACAATATAAAAAAAAAGTCTGAACACCGCATTTTCTGCATTTAAAAAATGTATATATGCTTGAGAATTACTTTGGATAGTAACCATCACTAATCTTGAAACTTTGCAATACTTTGTATTTTGTATAATAACAAATATAGAGACATTTCTTTGACAATCACTGTAGATACCTCAAGTGCGAAACTTCATAATATCTAATATTTATTAATTCGAAACTAAATTTAAGTTGACATATTTTTCCTCAGCTTTGACTTAATGATCACTAATTACATACTATCAAGTGAAAGTAATTTGTCTCCTTGACTTACTTGACTTATTCCTCAATCACACCTCTCCACCGAAATCGGTTCTGAGAAATTTTATTTGTCCTCTTCCATGTCATTCCAGTGCGATTGACTATGCAGATGATCGACCTCCTCTAGGCTTGTTTATGATTGCGCTATTTACTATTGTGCCTGCCTTTCAATTTTGGTAAATGGTGTTCGCAAGGTTTGTCCTAACAAATTTTATGGGGGGGGGGGGGGGCGCGGGGCCTCGGGGTTTGTGGTTGGTTCTCTCTCACAAGTTGGCAGTAGATATTTTTTCGAACCACCTAATTTCCACTATCCGGGCTCTGCAACTGTTGGCGAAATTCTGGATTTTTACAAAAGCTTATATCAACTCCCTCCGTCTGTCTGCATGAATGGTAAAAATTGTGTACATGTTATTTCTCCCAAACCCAATCTGGAATTAAGCTGAAAATGCGCACAAATATATCTCTTACCCGACAACACAAGTATCAGAAAAATAACTAGTTGACCGGCGGCATAGCATACGACGCTATTTTGCAGGGCAGGCCTTAGACATCTTCCCATTTGCTTGTTATAAGTAAAGCGAAAGCGAATTCATGAATAAAAAATACTACAACATATGCGACCACAGTGGGCCCCGAACTTTCTTTGGACCCGTGCTAATTTTTAGGTGTATAAATTATGAAATTGAACCATTTTATAAAACATAACAGATTTCCCGCGGCCTCATGATTTACCAGGAGCCCCTTGGAAATCTCCTGAAATGTTATTAAATGCTATGCCGCCGGTCGAAAAAGTCTTGGAAATTTCCGGACATTATTAAAATCGTTTTAAAGTAAAAAAAAAATATGCTATGCTATTTCGTGATTGAAAATAGTGCGGATTTTGGATATATTATTTCCCATTCACACCATGCTGCGCCATGGGATCTTACCATTTACTTGTTGTTTGAACTTTTGTGTGTTTGACCTTTTACTTTGAGGATTATATATATAGATAGATTAGCTATTGGTAATCTTGAAAAAGAGAAATTGATCTTGACTGAAGTAGTGATATAGCTGAATTAGTCCCCTTATAGGTCGTCGTCTGAGTCTTAGTGAAATACGACGATACTTATAGAAACAGTTCACAACTATTCAATCTTCTATGCTCATAAGAACTTCACTAGCAGAGTGGTTGCAATGTCGGCTTGAGGAGGGTTGAGACAAGTATTCTAATTCGGAGTTAGGCTAAATATTAATTTTTGAAACTTTATAAAACATTTATTGCGTCAACTAATTTTGTTTACTTTTGTTTAAAAACACAGTTCTAATCAATAAATTATCAATTTTTTTTTCAAATTTGTACAAAAATATATAACGATCCAAATACAGTATATACGTGATTTTGTTTGTTATCTTCAAACAAGAGAGCCCTTCGTTTCCCTGGCAATCTAACAACTAAATTCAGTCCCACTATCAGATTTAAACATTTCACATGTAACATTTGAGAGAAACTGGTGTGAACTTATAGTTCGTTTCTATAGTTAAAATGTTTTGTTTGGCGCAAAGCACACATTGTCAGATAAATGTCCTTATGGATTAAAAAGGTTATAATATTATTATTATGTATTATAATATAAATATTTTTGTATTTACCTAGAGCAACCAGCAGAAACATTATCACTGAAAATATAAAAGCACAAAGATTAAAAACGTGTACTTCTCATTTTTAAATTATATATATAAGATAACATAAGATACATTTTATTGATCCAATCAAATGGAAATTCATTTTGACTACAATTAACACCAGCGTAACTACTGTACAATAACAATATAGATGAAAAATTCGAACAACATTCACACACGAAACACATAAACACTAACAACCAGCGCTTTATAAATTTGTCTCCTATGTACTTCTCGATGACGACAGATGACCTTGTAACACTCTGACCGAAAGTGGGATAAAGAAGTTTTTAAATCTTTCTGTTTTAGTCCTAATTAAAATAAGATGTTTTGTTTCCAATCTGAACTATGCGTAAATTAACTTAGAACTTTCATCAGAACATGACCTCAGAATAGTTTAGCAAGCATCTTATTCTGTAGCACACAGTTGTGGCCAAACTACGGCCTGGCGAACATTTCCTGCCTCTCGCAAACATCAGCCTCCCCCCTTCGCCCATGAATAATAAAGCAGTAGAGTGAGTAGACGATCGTTTCCATTAGACTGGAGGAATTTTTTTTTCGTTAAAACAGTCAGTCCCACGTTGGACAGTCTTACGGTAGAAGACTGGTGCATTTATTCTGTTGCATGCTCTGTTTTGTGCGCGCAGGAGGAAGGGTTATGTACTGTATCATTATTACACACAAAAAGAAACACGTCAGTGGCGTAGCTTGGGTGGGGAAGGAAGGGGGAGAATTTGAAAATCCCCTCAGGTCCCCACTTGAAGTGGGCCCCCAAATTAGTGTTTTTTATATTAAAAAGTGTATATTACGCAAAATTCAAGGGCCCCCAAAGAGGTCAAGACGCCCGGGCCCCCAAACGATGGAAAATTCCTAGCTACACCCCTAAAACACGTACCGAATTTTAGAATGGCCATTTTGGTTTTGGACTCTCTTCCAACTGAAATTAAAAAAAAAAGATTCATTTGCAATAGAATAAAAAAAAATATTACAATAGAATATAAACATACAATAGAATAAACAAAAAAATTGCAATAGAATAAACAAAATTTAAAATTCAATTAAAAAAATTACTATTGAATCCAAAAAAAAAAGTTACAATAGAACAAAAAAAAATTACAATAGAATCATCTAAAACAGTTAAATCGTATTTACTTGCAATAAAGTGGTTTTAATATAGCGATACGTTGAACACGAACTTTTGCAGTTCAATAAACTAATCGATTACGAGTAGTAAAAATCTATTTAGATCATTAAATAAAATCTTTTAATTTATTTGAATTTGTCCTGTAGATCTAGTCTTTAAATTTAGAGGGATATGAAATGGTCAACGAAATAAATTGGTTCGAAGATGGTGCCGCGCCTGACGCGAAGTTTGCCGAAATGTAATAAAAAGATATATATTAAACAAAAGTGGGTTTAGGTAGTTAAATAAACCTTTACGTCATTAAACTTAAGCGAATTAGTCTCTACCAAGATTTTCAGATACAATGTCAGGTTGATAGCTTCGCGTTCTAAAATTTTCAGACGACCTCAATATCTCAACACTTTTTTAGCAGTCAAATAATTTTAAAACATTTTTTTTAAATACGATTGTTATTGATACACTCTGAAATCTTTACAGAAAAAGGCCAAGTTTTGATGAACTGAATCAAAGGTCAAAATTACATGACAGCAAGACAGCAAGATTTTAACTATTGACATCTCGAGTGGCTTCAGTGCCTGGAATTCTTTACCTATGAATCCCTGTTTTTTTTTATAACAAAACTCAGTACGTAACAACAAATGAACTTACTCAACGATGTATGTACGTTGGAGGTACTGTTCTCTTAAGACACCTGAATGTGACCTGAACTCTGGACCTTTTTATAGTCAGAGCTCCTTAGAAACTGAGTTGTCCTGGGCTTACTTGGATTTACCAGATAAGAGAAAACAAAAACTTAAGAAAAAATTTAGGCGTAGATATACGTCATACATTGAAAGAAACTTTAAATAAATAACAAAAAATCGTGTAGTCATGGACATGAATGCAACATATTGACACAGTATACTGTCTATAATTGACTTAACAACCTGCAATCCAAATTTGAATTATATTACTGAATTAGCCAGGGGCGTAGCTAGGTATTTTCCATTGTTTGGGGATCCCGGGGGGGGCATGACCTCTTTGCGTTTTGAGTAATATTTTTTTTTGTATGAAAACACTCATTTGGGGGCCCCCTCAAGTGGGGGCCGAAGGGAGATTTTCAAATTCTGCCCCCTCTTCCCCCACCCTAACTACGCCACTGGAATTAGCTTTGTGTACTCTTGGGTTGTATTAGGTAGATTTGACTCTATTACGTTGAAGTTTTTGCTTTTGACAAGACACAATTTAAAAAAAAACTCCATAAAAACTATCAGCACCTGATTTTAAAAGATTAAAAACGACAAGTAAACATGAATCCTGTTTAGTTAAAAAAAAAAGAAATAAATGAGAGGAAAAAAAAGTGTATAACTTGTCTGTGTGAAAACGATTTATCCTCGCTTCTTATTATAATTTCTGGTAATGACTGCATTAGACATTAAAGAATGGGATTGGGGTAACTCGATAAAAGAATTTAAATTAGAGCATATATAGTTTAGTTTTAGGCACATCGGCACAATATAGGCCATAGAGCATATATATTATTTATTACTAATTATATTAGTAACATGTTGTTGTTTTTTTCTAATTTTGTAATTTCTTAACTATAATGCAAAATGAAAAAGTATCGGTTTATCCGATGGGCGGAAGGCGATTGCATATAGTGTCCCTCTCACCTGGTTCAACCCTTTTTCATTTTATATTTACTAATGATAAAATTTGAGATTAGAGTGTGGTGCAACATAATATACAAATGGGTTCACATATCAATACGTAGCTTATATTAGATAGATATTCAACTAATGTGGTTCACAAACTATGAGTTCTCTATACAAATAGGACCGCCCCCCCCCCCCACTGAAAGGGCTAGAGTGGGGAGGGCAGTAGATGTATTCACCCCCCTTACCCCACTGAATCAGCCAGAAGGGGAGCGAGCGACATAATATAAAAATTATATTTTAATTAATCTAATTTTATTCACAAACTATGATTTCCCCATAAAAGTAGAATCGCCCCCCCTACTCACTTTTTAGGTGTGAAGGGCAGTAGAGGTATTCGTCCCCCCCTCCCCCAAAAAAAATCGTCCAACAGGGGAACGACATAATTTAAAGGTCGGTTAAAACACTGTACCAAGTTTTAATTATATAGATATTTAATTTATTATGTTAGCAACCCACTCGAAAGTTTACGGGGTGGGGGGGGGGGCGGTACTGATGCCATCGCCCCCTCCCGACCCCACCAAATCGGCCAACATACTAGAGGGGGGGGGCGAAATAATCTAAAAATAGATTGAAATTAAAATAATCTGTAAATATTATTAACATAAGTAATAAATTCTTATACAAATCGTGTGAATTCTTGTGTATGTGTGAAGGGGAGGGGTCGGTCGAGGGGGGGGGGGAAGGGCGATCGCCCCTATCGTCCCACCTGGATCCGCCAGTGGTTTAGGCCTTCTATGACGATTGATGTCGCAGCAACACGTTAACAGCCTGTTTAATTTTACCGAATCTGCATACTCGCTTAGATACATCAATTATTAGTATGAATAGACAGTGTAGTAAACATATTCTACTTGGTAAAGTATCAATCATGAAGAAATTATAAATGCATACCCATTAATTTTTCTGGGGACGCTTTTTCTATCCGGTAGACACGGTACAATCCACGTGTGCTTGTTTTAGAAGTCGTAGTAAAGCAAGAGAACGAGGGTGCTCCACAATTTAAATGCCAAGCAGTGGCGAATTAAAACAAAGAGAAAAAAAAAACTAGTTTTCAAAGTGTTACACAATTAGTGACGTTCTCTAATAGAAAAGTTACGCCAGCAGGCGGCAACATTCAGATTACTATTAGGCCCGTACAAGACACTGGCCGCAAAGCACTCCAACAGAAACTAAACTAATGGAGGGTTCACTGATTTGGAAGCCACTGCCAGTTCATCTCATGTATTGGTCTAGTCATCTGAATGCCCAACCTAAAAATGAGAACGAGGAAGAAGAAAATTAAAATTAGAAACATTCAATATGTTGTTCTGCATATTGTCGAGTCCAAAAAGTATAAATGCAGACAAAGCTCATTATAACCATCACAGTATCTGAATCGTCTTAAGAATAGCATTATATTGCATTATTATGCTTGTCACGGATGAATTTATGCTTGAATGCATAATTTATTTTTACAAATTCGCGAATGACCGGAAGTGTTTTAGTTGTCAGAGAGGGAGAGTCCAGCTTGTTGTGATATGCCGTAATGATCATTTAAGTTTCTCTGTGTTTGGTCGAGTGTTACTTGTTTATTCGTAAATACAGCTGAACCTAGACATATCGAGACTTTTGGTAGTTTCTATCAAGTTATCTGTAGAAATATAAATAAGAAGAGCTGTAACAATGCTATTGAAATCTAAAAAAGAATCTATCATTGAAAATATTTTGCCTTGGATCTTACTTCCATGGCTATTCCACTGATAACAAAGTGTAGGATGATATATGTTTAAGTAAGACAATGTAGCTAGATAGTTATATGTGTGGCCGTGCAGAGATACTGTAGAAGTTATAAGGCGTTTTTGTATCTTATGCTAGATCTTCGGGGCTCGCTAAGACCTTCCTTCAGTACCAGGAAAAAAAAGAAGAAGCAGGCAGAGAATGCGTTGGGAGAACAACATAAAAGAATGGACGGGCATGCCATGAATGAGGTTCTAACTAAGGTAATTAACAGAGGAATGGAGAAGGTGCTTGATGTATAGTACACGGTTCCCCAATGGTCCAACAAACTAATTATTAATTAATTATTAACCATATCTTTTGTATGTGTGCACAAAATGTTTTTAAATATTCAAAATTATTTTATTATTTATAATATTGGCAATAACTAAAAAATGTAATTTTTTGGACGATTGAACACAGAGATACAAATTTATTTTATTTCGATGCAGTCAAAGAGGGTTAGAACAAGAGAGGGAACTGAATATTTTCAAATATTAAATTATGACACAATTATTTCCCTTTCTCTTCCCGTGCTACATAATTGTAAAATGTGTTTTATTCAATGACACAAACATATCTCTCCTATTAACGTGGCCTACTAAGGCAGATATTTAAATAACAAAACATACTGGTATTTTTAATTTCGGGATCCTTAGGGCGCCTCTTAGCCCACGCAGCTCTACTGGGTACCTGACTTCAAAAGTTGCTCGTTAACCGTGGGCCAAATAAACAGATGCCCTTAACAATATCTGCCCTACAGATCACAAGGACTGAAAGGAATATTTTTATATTATAATTCATTGGCCAACAACAGAAATTAGGACTTAATCATTTCTCTTCTGAAATGATGTACTATTAGACTATTAGTTCCATTGTCTTCAGATATATTTAACAAATGTTTATTTATTTATAAGAGGTTATCATTAAGTGATAAATTCTCTACATTCTTTAATTATTTTTGCTATACTTGTTTCTGATTTTTCTTCAGATTTGAAGATTTTTTTACACGGGATGGTGTCGGGCAGGATCACAATATCTTCTATATTTATCAAACTTTGTGCTTTTAATATTGTTTGCATTGCTGTCACTTCTACATTATCCTAGGTTTTGACTGTTCAACGCTTTCGTCTCCTTGATATCGTCGTTTCATTATTATTGAATAGAAGAACAGATTTACAGCCTGCAATCATTGGATGACTGCCTTGTGGTGTGGTAGGCGTTCTCCAATGCAGTAGCGGCCTTAGGGGGTGGCAAGTGAGGCAGCCGCCCAAGGCCCCGCGCTTGAGGGGGGGCACCGCGATCAGAGATTTATTGTCACAAACTTGATCACCACATATTTTCATAATAAAATCCGATTGGATGTAGATGTTAATATACGAAATAAAATATTAGTATTGGTTGCTTCGGCCTATGTGTTTTTTTTTTCACAATAGGCTATGGCCATGGGAGTATTTTTTTTTTTAAGTTAAAAGAATTTTCTTTATGCAGAACAATTACAAATTTACAATACAGTATATATAGCACTTAGCGCGGCCAATAGTAAGCCAACAATAGCTACGTAATTTTCTATGTTTTTGTAAAAAAAATAATGAAGAGCGTTAAGGCGGACATACTGTCTTGTTATTGTTACAACATTAGAGACCGATTAGCCGGTTAGCGTGATGTGGTACGGTATACTTAGTTTATCATTGCGGCTCAGGGCCCCGCACATGACATTCGCCCAGGGCCCCGAGTTCTGCTAAGGACGCCCCTGCTCCACTGTCATCATTATGTTCCCTGGTTAGATGCAGGCCCTTTGATTTCCCCTTTTGTCCAGCAGGTGGTTTGGGCTTTGAATGTACGCCTAAATCTTGCAAGCCCCGGGTTCCACATACAAGCTCAAACAGTTGAAACATTAGCTATACTTTTGAAAAACCTGACTTGATTTGTTTGCTTGAGTTTATATTTTTATTTGTTTGTATCTTTAGCAGGGCAGCATAAAAGAATGGACTGGCATGCCAGTGAATGAGGTTCTAAGGCTAAGGACAGAGAGGAACGGAGAAGGACGGTCGACAGATCTTGAGTGGTGCCCCAACGGTCCAACAGACTAAGCGATAGGTAAAGGTAAAAATCTGTATTTTTTACGGCACTATATTTTTTTTTTAATTTCGACGCCAACATTAACATAATTGGTTTACTACTTCCATACAGCACAAAGAACCCTAACAAAAGAGAAGTAACTCTTAATTTATTGTATGCTTGTCGTCCCTTGCTACCATGACGACTAGATCTCTAAGTCACGACTAGTCGATCATAAAAGTGTCACCAGGCAACAGCTGTCAGAAATATTGCAGTTATATAACCTCTTCAGATTTTATTGCACTGGTGGGTAGGAAAACTTTTGTTTCCAGGCAAAAATTATAAACAAATAAAGCGAAACTATTAAGAGAGGATTGTAGAATTTAAAAAGAAAAGAAAGGAGCCAATAGAAAAAAGGGGGGGGGACAACTGAGTTCACAAAAAGGTTGCTCTCATTTTTATCTCAGGGGCGCGGTGGCCTAGTGATTAAGCGCTCGGCTTCTGAACCCGGCGTCCTGGGTTTGAATCTCGGTGAAGACAAGGATGTTGACTATTGGGAATTTAAGGGGGCCTCCTAGTTCACTTAACTCGAGTTGGTACCTGACTTTAGTCAGGGAAAGTTGCCCTGGTCACATGACACCCTGCTAGTTGACCGTTGGCCAAAGAAATTGATGACCTTAATATCGTCTACCTGTATAGACGGCAAGGACTGTACACGGAACTTGACTTTAAAGAGAAGAAATTTTAATCTCAAGAGTACACAATATTTTCAAATAACACGCACATACATACACAGCCACAAACACACATAATATTTAGATTTAATAAAATATAAAGCAAATGTTAGTTTTATGTCAATTTTTATTTCTCTACTCATTAAACTGTGGCAAGAACTAATGACAGTAAAAAAAGACATTTACAAGTTATTTTAAAAAAAATTAACAATTGCATAGCTTGAATTATGTGTTCAGACTTCAGTTACTTAAAGCTGCCAAATGGAGAGGGGGCTATACTCATTCAGGAATAATAAACACCGGTTATCCCAAAAATAGTATTAACATTTATTTTGAAGTCCCTTGTTAAATATTTTTTTTAGACTTTCCGCTATAGAGTTACTTATAAGCGTTAACTCCGTTTTTAAAACTACTCTTAATGTTGGAGAGATAAATATCAAATATAAATGTATAAAAAAGAAAGTATTTATGATAACAATGTAAACATGTTCTCGTTAAAAGGAATGAGCTATATACACAAACATAAATAATTCCACATCTGATGACGTCATTAGTCTGAAGGCCTTAGTGAACAGCAGACTAGCTACTGTAAGCTTTGCTAGTATACAATGTATAAATTTTTCTCTGCAAGCCTCAGGCTGAAGTCATTGTCTCCAGGATGTAGTCGTCCAGAAACAGTTTCACAAATTACATACATAAATTACATAATAAAACGAATGTAAATAAAAGATAAATAAGAAAGTTGAGCAATCAATTAGTTCTAATAAATAAAATGTCCTTGTAATAGAAAGATAAATAACTTTTAGATGACTCTTAAATGATCTTTTTTGTTTTCTAAATTCCTAATTTTGGTTATATATCCAAAAGAAGATGAGAGATATTCTACCATTAGAAATTTACCTATTACAAAATTGCAATTTATGGCCTATAATTGTTCAAAAATGTACAAAAATGACCAAATAATAAACTATTGAATAATTCCAATATTCATTTCTAAAATATCTATTTTTGCTCTAAAATGTCATGAATACTAGGCTACGTATCTTCAAAATCTAAGTGTCCGAGATATCACATCAGAGCAAGCTAATGATATATGTTACAGTTAGAACCAAGCCAGATATGTGTAGAAAATTGCAGCCATCTGTGAAGAAAAAAATAAAGATTGTAGAATATCTTTGAAAACAAAAATGAAAATATTTAATATTATCCATATCTTTATCCAAAGCTAGCTTGATAGATAGATAGATAGATAGATAGATAGATAGATAGACAGACAGACAGACAGACAGACAGACAGACAGACAGACAGACAGACAGACAGACAGACAGATAGACAGATTGATAGATAGATAGATAGATAGATAGATAGATAGATAGATAGATAGATAGA
>JADKLZ010084329.1:13398992-13435934 GCA_021533235.1 Biomphalaria straminea
AAAAAAAAAAAAACTGTTATTCAATGGGTACCAGCTAGAAGGAAATGAGAAGGCTGACACACTCGCCAAGATTGGGAGAACTAACTCACAAATAAACTCTGCACTCTATCCAGAAGAAATGAAGAAATTAATTGTAAATAAAATAAATGAGAAATGGACGAGCTCACATCCAAATCACAGAAAGATGATGCTTACTATAAGCTATTCCGACAAGATCAACGTCTAATCTTTCGACTTAGGACCGGATACAACAGAATGCGACAACACATGTACCGGAACCTCAAAATTGGAACCAGTGACATCTGCCCATGTGGAGTGTCATCAGAGAATGCCTACCACGTCCTCCAATGTTGTTCTCTTTACCAATAGGCCATATAAGACACTGGCCCCAAAAACACCCCAATAGAAAGAAAACTATATGGAGAGCTCCCTGATTTGGAAACCACTTCGCAGTTCATCTCATATATTGATCTAGTCATCTGAACCCTCCAACATAACAATGAGAACGAAGAAGAAGACGACGACAATGAAAAGACAAATCAGAAACACAAGAGGAGGAGACATTTACTAAACATGTGCAGTTTATTTGGTTCACTTGCAGTCGTTATTTTAAGATCCACCAAACAGTCAAAGATCTCTAAGTTGAGGCTTTAAGCTTGAATAGATTCGTAGTTCATTGTGTCTCACACAAAGAGGTAAATTAAGCACCAACGCTATTTCTAGGGACTGATACGGAAGAAGATTTCTAGCCATAACAGGGCAGCCTTGACCGAGTAGTTTGTCCATAACAAGACTGTACAATGACGTTAGACACATGTAGCATGTCTCTCTGAACCACAGGAACTAAACTAATGAAGTCGAATACAATCACAATCAACAAACCGAACACTCAAAGTCATCAGCTCAGCGCCTGAGATATCTGCAATTTCATCAATATAATGCCCAGCAAATGCAGTTAATTCGTGATGGTGCAGCTTGTAGTTTTTTTTTTGGCTCTTGCTGCTGCCAGTTCCCCGTGATCCAAATCAACGTTTTGACTCGAATGACGACATGTGAAGAACTTTCTTGTATCTCTTCTATTGTAAACTGGTGCACGTGTTTAACCCGTTGTTATATCGAGCGTTGTCACCTACCGCAACTATAAAGCATTTATCACATCGAAAGATAATTGGCAAAAAAAATATTTCTAGACCTTAGCTAAATAAACAAATAATTGTAGCATTTTACGTCTCAAGACGATTTTTTCCCTTTGCATCTTCTTGTGTGACTAAAGAAGCCAATCCTTTGTACTTTTAACCTTCTTTCTACTACTATTGTGTCTGGCATCTGCAATCCATGAACGTCCTTACATGCTCGCTCTTCGTGTGGATATATCCAGTTCCAATTTCTTCCAGCTGTTGGTGTCGATTTTGAAGACCTTTATGTCGCGTTTGCATACATTAGTATACCTTAGCAGTGGATGACCAGCGAATCTCCTGCCTTCTGTTAAATCATAACACAGAATGTTTTGTGAAAGTCGACCTTGTGGCATTCATAATACCTATAGCTATGTGCAAATATAAACAAATCGGCACGACTAACATGCTATAGAATATTTGACACCCTTTATAGAGCAAAGAATGCACGCCTAGAATAAATCGCACATGGTCAGACATGAACTACAGATTTGCCTATTCTAGTTATAATAATAGCATATCTTTACAATTGTTTTTCAGTGAAAGTACTACTTTTAAATTACTACACTTTATAATATTCTAATGATAGGCTTTTAGATTTAGATTTAGAAGACCAAACTTTCCTGAATATTAATTTATTAAACTCTTGAATCAATAATGCACAAGCACCCGTAGTGTACATGATAGTGCACTTGCACCCCCCTGGATTCTGCGTAATAAAAAAAACAGATCTAAAAGATGTTTTTCATTATTTAAAAAAATGGCTAAAATGTTGTTACTTGGAATTCAGAGGCGCGTACATTCATGGTTGGCCATCCATTCCATACGCCTATCTAGGTTTATCTACTTATTTCTACTACTACATTAACCAGTGGAAGCACTACTTGTTCAGTTGCTACTTAGAAATTAATTGATTTGATGGTGCGAAAAAATGGCTAGAATTTGGCTATTCCAGGGGGGTGCAAGTGCACCCCCTTGCACCCCCCTGCGGGCGCCCATGGGAGTAAGAGAGAGTTAACTTCATATACATAGTCATATCTCTCAATGAGTAGCATTTATTTCCCTTATTTCCATATTAAATTCAGTAATTAATTTTTCAGCAATTAATTTACTACTTGTTTAATGTTTTCATTTATTTAAGGTTTGTTGGGTACACTAAAAAATTGTGTAAAGTTTTACTTTAATCTTGACATAAGTTTGGGAGAGAAGAAAGTGTCCACAATTTTGTACCATCTTAAAGAGTCATACTGGTGTTGTACTGCGTACTTGGAACACCAAGGCCAGCAAAAGCGAACAAAAGCTCCCTTTCACCAGCCTGAATGGACGATTGTAGGTTCCCCCGACCCGCCGCGCAAGTTACTTTGCCTCACCGTGGCGCCGGCGTGGAAACGGCTCACTAGGGGAGGTGAGCTAGGCGAAAAAGTAGCAAACAGGACCCCCGTGGGGGTGCCTACGGGAAAGACGAGAGTCTGCCCATTGCACTGAGCGGGGTTGTAAGAAAGCTCCCACGGCCCGTCACCACATCCATGCGCTGTTCCTCAAGGGACTGTCTCATCAATGGCAAATCCCGCACAGTTAGCTTGGTATAATGAAGGAACATGGGGGTGGCCCCCGGTGCCACTTGGCCTTCGGCCATGATTTCTAGTCCATGCGTCGGAGTGTCATTGGTATCGGAAATAGCAATGCCCTATAGTCATTGACTCGGGTCCCTCCCAGACAGGCATGTTGCCCGCAGGTTTTTTTTTTTTACTGTTTGGTCTTTTGTTCTCGGATGGAAGTCAGACAGGTTTTTTTTTTCAAACTTAGAGCTCGAAGAGCCTTCGGCTCAGCTCTTAGACTATCCAGCGGTTCCCCCGACCTACAGTCCTGTTCGACGGGGGGGGTGAGACTCGGGGGTAAAACCACTGACATCCCCCGTCGTTTTCCTGTACTATACCAGGCCGACCCGTGGAGGTTTCCGCCATTTATGAAACGAACCCTTGAGGGACGGCGCCTGGATGTGACAGGTCTCTGTGAGAGCTTTGTTACATCCCCGCCAGTGCAATGAGCTCATTCTCATGGGCTCTTAGGCACTCTCGCGGGAGCCTTGTTTTGCTACCCATTTGGCCTAGTCGTTCCCTCAAACGACCGTTTCCACCCGGGCGCCACTTTGAGGCAGGGCAGCGTTACCCGGGCAATTTTGTACCAGACAGGGAGATGGAGTTGAAATAAGGTTTCGAAATTATCAAGTTACAACATAAAAGAATGGACGGGCTGAAAGAGGTTCTAAACAGGGCAAAGGATAGAGAGGAATGGAGAAAGACGGTCTACAAGTCTTGCTTGGTGTCCCAACGGTCACCCAGACTAAGGGATAGGTAACAGGTAATAATAAAGTTAAGGCTAAATTTGGTGATTTTTGTTGTAGACCAGTTATTGGGTCACTGACCATGGGTATCACGGAGGGAGGGGAGAGGTCAAGATGTTCAGGTCAATAGTAGAGGGGGGTATATAAGGTATCTGGATGGTTTTAATTTATTTGGAGTGTTAGATAGATTATTTTTATTAGAGAAGAAGAAGTTTTCACCTGAGATTGAGATACTTCGAATTGTGAAGTTAACGACAATGTAATTGAAATATCTTGTTGCATACTCAATATAAAAATATGTTAATTAGTTCAATAAAACATTCGTATATAATTGAGTTGATTATTCCTAAAGACTCTGCTAGTGCCTTGTGCACTAAGTAACTCAACTCATAGATGTTCTTGCTTTACTGTCGGCAATTAACTGGACTATGTTTTGGAATAGCTGACCAGTGATACAACCTCTTAGACAAGGTACATGTGAAAACGCCCAAAGATATATAGAGGCGGTATGTGACACCCCTTTTGTAAGTTTGAACGGCACCAACTGGATCACATTTGGCAACAATTAAAGTTCCGTGCATGTCTTCTGTAGGTAGAGATGTGGCCTTCAGGACAGTCATTAAGCTTGGAGAGTAAAGACATTGTGAGTGTTAAATTACCGATACAGGTGATGAGTCGGAGAAAGGGCATCATTTAACATGCCTTATTCTTCGCAGGTGAGCCACTAGTTATATAGGTTCAACATACAGGCTCAACATACAGGCTCAACATACAGGATCAACATACAGGCTCAACATACAGGATCAACATACAGGATCAAAGAGCCCGCTTAACAACTCGGATTGTACCTTTAAGGAACAGTTGCACCAATTAGCTTGCAGGATTATGGAGCAGTGCACCAGGTATCTTATAGAATAATGGATTAGGCGAAGCACTTTTTATGTAGGCTTATCAAGCATGGCACCAGGTATCTAGTAGAATAATGGTACAGGTGCATCACTTTTAATGTAAGTTTATCAAGCAAGTGCTCCAGGTAGCTTGTAGAATAATGGAACTGGTGCAGGAGTTTGTGTGTAGATTTATCAAGCATGTGCTCCAGATAACTTGTAGACTTATGGAGCAGGAGAGCTGCACATATATTACACAAGTCCGCCACTCAGTCTGTATGCTTAAGCAGCAGGTGCACAGCTGGGCTTTAAAACTCATGGTGCGACAACGCCGCACCTTTAACTCTGACCTACATGCTCTATTCACTGTTAACAGCTGACACATCCTAGATCTCCATTACATTAATGTATAGTCCTTTGATTTCACACCTTCTTTGAGAGTAAAAAAAAATAGTAAATTTCCCCCTTCAGACCTTGCGATCTGTAGGGAAGCCTATGTAAAGGTCATCTGTTTCTATAACCGTCGGTTAATGAGGGTGTCATGTGCTCAGCACAACTATCTATTGCTTTAGAGTTGGGTGTTCTGATCGGCGCCCTAAAAGTATCGAAGCTAAAAATTTCAGTGTTGACCGAGATTCGAACAAGGCCTCTCGGTTCAGAGTCCAGGCTCCTTTTTTTTTTTACATTCAGTTACCGCGTAGAGTTGTCAAAAAATAATTTGCTCTCAAATTCCTGAGATATTTAATTCTGTCCAAAGTGATAAATAGACAAGAGAAACATAGAAAATCTGTTCAGGGTGTAACCTCCACCCCCCCCCACCTTTTTTTTCTAAGAAAATTTAGTATTTTTTATTTATTATTTTTTTGTCTGTTGTGCCATAATATAAATAATTTATAATTAACTACATTCATTGATTGTAAAACAACTATGAATGACATTTTATCTAAATTTCAATTTTCCAACTATGCAACCTAAATAAATTACAATGTTGTTGTTTTTCTTTTTATGGATTTCCAACTTGAGAACGTATCAATTACTTACAAGTAATGACTTTAACGTTCTCATTTTTAATAAATGTGCCCGTTGTGAAAATGTCGTCTTCTCGAATGATGTATGCTTTTGGGGTAAAGACAAAGTTTAATTAGTCACCATAGTTTAATGGTAGGCCTGCTATTATGTATCTTTGGCCTTCTAGATCACCTTCCTCGCAAAGAAAAAAAAATAAGCAAAGATAGGTCTAATAAAAAGACCTCGGCAACATTTGTTCTTCCGTTGTTTCTTTACATTAATCATAGCAACGACTTCTTTCTTAATTGTATTAGTAGCCGGATGAACTTATTTTCCGATTTTCCAATTCTGATAAATATTCTTCATACGTCTTTTGATATTCCAATTTAGGACTTTATTTCCACCACTTATCAAGTTACTAATTTGTATTTCATTTCTATAGAATTAGTTTAAAATAGTTGACAACAAAAAAACATAAATTCTTGCTATTAACTATCTCAATCATCCCCAACAATAGCATCTCAGCCATTGTTTTAACAACTGGCGTATTTTTTTTCCTTTTGAGAAATAGGCACATGACAAAAAAAGAAACTATCGTCTAAAATATTAAAGTCTATATGATTAGACTGGTTCATTGTAACATTTCCTTCATCTTGGCTAGAGTTTCTCTTACATTCAACATCTGAAATTACATCATCTTCAGAACTCACAATTACCTCTTATTTACTTGCCATCTCTACAAAATTACATGTGATATTTCGATAATATTACATGCTTGAAGAATGTCGTCATTTGTTGAACAGCGACTATTAGTTAGCATTCTGATATTACGATGCTAGCTACTATTTAAGTAGGTTCGATAAAAACATTGTTAAAAATCAAAGCAGTGTTTATATACATGCAGCTAATATACAGCTGAAAGTAAGTTTTCACATCTGCCTTTGATATAAGGTATGGTGCAACGTTTTGGACTATTTGTAAAATTTCATTATATATTTTTTTCAAATACATTTAGATCTATATTTCAACTGTGAATAACATATTCAAATATTTAGCCACTGATATTTTTTGTCATTTATTCCACTCGTGTATTTTTTTCATTTGGGTGTCACCCCCTCCCCCTAACGGGTGTCACCAAGTGAGGACCGCTCCCTCCTAGTGACGCCACTGTATAATTTCAAAAGCATTTATTTATAAAGGTTGGGGGAACAACCTTAATTCGAACTTATAATTTACACTTCCTCAAGCCGAGGTACTAACCACTCTGCTAGTAGGGTGAATATGAAAATAGACGATTGTATAGTTATATAGTGTTTGTTTCAATCTTACTTTAAAGCGGGGACTAATTGAGATTATACCACCACTTTAGTCAGTATTTATTTCCCTTGTTCGAGTTATCAAACAAAAAGTAATAATTACAAATAGTTAATTAACTAATTGGATATTTTATTTTGATTATTCTTGTGTTGTCAGGTAAAAGTAATAATTGTGCAAAATAAATTTCAGCTTTCTTGTGTTGTCAGGTAAAAGTAATAATTGTGCAAAATAAATTTCAGCTTTCTTGTGTTGTCAGGTAAAAGTAATAATTGTGCAAAATAAATTCAGCTTGATCTGAGATTGGATGTCTGAGAAATAACGTGTACAAACTTTTTACCAGACAGATAGAAGGACAGAGTGAGTTGATAAAAAGCTTTGTAAAAATGCTGATTTGTAGCTAATGATTTTTAAAAAGTAGAACATTTTCCTGGACCTATTTCCGTTGACAAGGCTCTATTCATACATGCAACATTTACCCACATCAGCCTACCTATTACTGCATTCAGATACAGGGCCGGTCCTAACAGTTGCGGGGCCCTATGCGTAACTGATTGCGCGGGGCCTAGTCTATGTGCAAATAAGGATAATAATGGAAAATGAATATTTTGTATTAGAAAAAGGAATGAAATTTCAATTTTATTCATTCTTTACTTAGTACATAAATGCGATCAAATAAACCTGAACTTTATGAACCTTGAAACCTATGGTATATTGATGTGCCAGTGACAATAAAAGTAAATAAAGTATTGGAACTTTCTATTAAGATGAAAATTCGCCCGATTGTTACATTTTATTACATGAATGCTGACAATGCCTTTTTTTCTTTTATCGCGCGTAGGTTTGGCGTTTTCCGCTATGAATGACTCCCACAAATGACAATTTTGTCTATTGTTCAGGAGATTTGTATACGTTTTCATGAGATTTTAATAAATTTGAGAGATTTCCAGGAATTTTTCGTATATATTTTTCAATTTAATAATTACACCTAGAATTAGCGCGGGGCCTATGAAAGCGCGGGGCCCAATGCGACCGCATAGCTTGCAGTGGCCTAAGACCGGCCCTGTTCAGATAGTAATGTATTCTGCAACTATAAATAATTATTGAACGCTTTTTTTATATGAAATCAAACAACATTCGTGGTTTTTCAGTCTTTTGAAAATACAAAAAAAAACTTTTTAAATAGCCCAATATATCGATCCCCTGTTGTGAAAGATTTATAATAATACTAATATATGTAAAAAGCTTATCTAAAGGGGAAGGAAGAATTCCGTCCTTAAAACTCTACAAATAATGTACAAGATTCGATATCAAACAAAATAATTACCTTACCAATAATTAATTTACTAATTGATTTTATTGTTTATAGATTCGTGTTTCGTTAAGTACAATAAATAATTGTTTGAAAATCAACTTGATCGCTGAATGTGCTTGGGAGAAATGACATTAACAATTATTTAAGGCGACAAAGAAGAACAAATTAAGGCCTACGTAAATATCGAGGGCGCGGTGGCTGAGCGGTAAAGCGCTTGGCTTCCGTACTGGAGGTCCCGAGTTCGAATCCTGGTGAAGACTGGGATTTTTATTTCGGGATTTTCGGGCGCCCTTGAGTCCACCCAGCTCCACCTGACATTAGTTGGGGAAAAGTAATGGCGGTTGGTCGTTGTGCTGGCCACATGGCACCCTCGTTAACCGTAGGCCACAGAATCAGATGACATTTATATCATCTGCCCCATAGACCACAAGGTCTGAAAGGGGAACTACCTAAGTATCAGTGTTCCTCGTTTCTATTTACGTAAATAAATAATTACGAGTCATCTATTGTCTTTTTGGTTACCTTTTATTTATTCATGTCTTTTTCAATGTCAATGAACAATTGTACGAAGTTTTAGCTTGATTTAAGATAAGATAAGATAATTTTATTGATCCAATCGAATGGAAATTCAGTTTGATTACAATTGACAACCTCAGCGTAACTACTGTACAAAAACAATGTTGATGACAAATTCGAACAACATTCACATACAAACACACATACACATTCACAACCAGCGCTTTATGAATTTGACTTTTATGTACTTCTCGATGACGGCAGCTGACCTCGTAACACTCTGACCGAAAGTGGGATAAAGGAGTTTTTAACTCTTTCAGTTTTAGTCTTAATGGAAAGGAGGCGACCACTTCGTTCAGATCTTATGTAACAGTGGTTTAATGGGTGACGGTTGTCTTTGAGAATCGTGAGTGATTTGGAAATGCATCTTTCTTGGAAGAGCTCTTCAAGAGATGGTAGAATTTGAGAATGGGTGTGGCAGAAATTGTGTGTACTTACATTTAGCCAGATAGACAGAGTCTGATTTTGGTGCCGAGGGCTAAGCCTTTGTCTTTCAATATTATTTTAAGTTTTGAAAGGGCTGCTATGGACTGTGTAGTTCGGATTTTTGTTCCCTCATCCGAGACAATAGCTCCGAGGTATTTGAAGCTGCTAACTCTAGTTAGCTTTTCACCTCCATTACTGATGCCCCTTATAAAGCCCTGTTGGCTATTGTTCATAATTTGGCTTTTTTTCTGCATTGATTTGCATGCCATATGCTGCGGAAGTCTTGTCAATGCGCATCACTAGGTCGGCTAGTTCTTCGTCTGTCCAAAGTTAATGATTCACTTTGTTGATGTAGGCATGCATTCCGTTCAAAGACACTAGGTAGAAGGAGCTCTTGTACCTAGCGTAGTTCTTCTCCCTTTCAGAGCTTGTGGGCTATAGGACAGATAATGTAATCTGTTTCTGTGGCCTACAGTTAACGAAGGTGTCATGTGGCCAACACAATGACCAAATTTACTTTACAACTACCTTTACTTTTCCCCCAGCAAATGTCAGGTATCCATTAGAGCTGGGTGGACTCAGAGATCTCGAAATTAAAAATCATAGTCTTTACCAGGATTTGAACCCGGGACCCGCGCTTCGGAAGCCAAGTGCTTTACCCCTCAACCTCAGCAGTCTTAGCATATGAAATAAGAAATATGCCTTTGTGCAAGTATCGTGCCGGGTATTTTATTAGGCTGTGTGTTTTTTTCTATGTTAATTATTTTCTATACAAGTGTAGGTTACCTAAATAAAGTTGCGAGGACGGAGTTCTTTCCATTAGGATAATGTTTGTTGTTGTTTTTTTAAGGATATACTTTGCTTGTTCATGTTTAGGATTTAGGACACATGAAGAAAGAAAGACTTAAGATCATGACAGCTTTTTAGTCCGTGTCTACTTTGATACTAAGTCTACATGGAGGAGAGTATGCTCTACCCATTGTGATTCCGTGTTTAAACTCTGCCCGCTCGTCCTCCTATGTCTAGGATGTAATAATCATCATTTCTTTAACCCTTAAAATGCGTGTGGTAGTCTAGCCTTAACACCAGAATTGTAATTCCATTTGGTATGCACTCATTGTGAAACAGCTCAGCACTTTAAGGGTTAAATTTACCACAATTTTGACGTTTCTGGCCATATAAACAAAGAAAAAAAAACATTTTCAGAATCGAGCAGAAAATATAAAAAAGAACTTGAGGACACTTGAATAATATAAAATGCTGATGTTTTAAATCAGTCAGTCAAATCTTATAGACTTATTCTTCAACTTATTGTGTTACTGTGTTTTGCGATTTCCAGCCAACCGTGTAAGACGAGGCTGACTAAAAGGAAGTATAATTTCCACAAATTCACAGGTGAGGAAGAAGAATACAGTCGAAACTAGGATTTATCCAACTTTGTCGGTGACGCCCCACTTCCCCGAAACGAGAAGAATTGTGTTCGCCCCCCATACCCTTGTAGCTAGCTGTTGACCTTGAGGCGCAATGTAGGTTTTGACAGTGGGGGTCTGGGATGGCTTTGAGAATGGAATGAAAAAGAAACATAATTATAACACAATTTTTGTGATTTATTTTTTTGCATAAATATTTACACTACGTTTTGAATTGCTGCCTGGTCGTGCGATATGCGCGCTGAACGCTCGTTCGGTGCTCTCAATGGTCCTGGGTTTGAATCTTGCCCTCTGCCATCCCCCCTCCCCCGTCGACCTGCGGAAGGTTTGGGCTAGAATATAATTATGGTCAAATCTGAAAAAACGACCAAAACATGTAATACATTTAGCTAACATTTTCAAAGAATCTTACTTTATGTTTTAGTTAGATAGTTCAATTAGTTCTTCTGTTTCGGATATAGCGTATCATTGACAACTCTTAAGTGTTTGGATAATAGAAAAAGTTTTTCTGCAGATAGTATTCGAGAGGCAGCAGGTTCGATTCCATCCAACAACAGGGTCACAGCTGGGTCCTTGCGCCAAGCGATTTCTGAACTTCAAAGCTTACTTTTTTCATAGTATTAAGAACGCAAGTATTAAAAAAAAACTGAATGGGAAATAACCGCAAATAACTACCATTTATCTGAAAGATGACAGGGCTAGCTCCCTTTCTGCAAGGTAAAAAAAAAAAAATTAGTACTGAATGATTAACTTATTGATTGATTCGTGTATTGTTATCGAATTTGAATAATTATATATTCATATGTCAAATCGTAACCAGGGGACTAAATCCATATATATATATATATATATATATGCAGTGCTTTTTCTTTTTGCAAAAAAAGATAAAAATAATAAAAGTGCCGGTAGATTGCCGTTTGATGGTCTAAGAGCTGAGCCACAGGCTCTTCGAGCTCTAAGTTTGAGGAAAAAAAACTGTTCCGAATGAACAAATATCAATCAAACAGTAAAAAAAAAAACTGTCTCACCACAGGACTGTCTGGAAGAGACCCGAGTCAATGCCTATAGGACATTGCTGTTTCCAATACCACTGGCACTCCGGACGCATGGACTAGAAATCATGGCCGAAGGTCAAGTAATACCGGGGCCCGCCGCCATTTTCCGATGTTATACCACGCTAACCGTGTAGGATACGCCATTATTGTAACGCTCCCTTCAGGAACGGCGCATGGATTCGTGACAGGGTTGTGGGAGCTTTCTTTCAACCCCGCGCCGTGCAAGAGGTGGACTCTCGTCCACCAGTGGGCACTAACTTTTAACTAAGCCTAATAATAACTTAGAAATAATCTTTAAAATGCAAGAGAACTAAAAGTTTTTCCTCACATTGAAAAAGGTGCCGGTACGCCGTTCTGGTGCGTACCGTCACATAAGAAGCACTGTATATAAACATATACATTTGTCCCCTTCCCTTGAAAGTACACACTATTTGAGAAGCGGTGCAGGATAAACATTTTAGGTTTTCAATATTATCGCCAATTTTAAAAGATAAAAGACCTCACAGCTCTAGCAAAAAGTATTTAAAAAAATGAAAATTTAGTTTCTCCTTTCTGAAGCTGATTGTGCTCACAAATTTCTCATTCTATTGATTTCGTGTTATGTTTCCTTATTGTCATTGCCTGCCAGCAAGCTCTACACAATCAAGTTATTTTACCAAGAATCCAGCTCATTATTTCTATGTAAGACGGGGCGCAAAATGTTAATGTACATCTATTTATTTATTGAACTATTTGTATAATACATAATTATCGTACACAGTAACTACTGACTTCTAAACTAAACATCCAATCTATGTATACATTTCTTAATTATGTTGCAAGTTTTTTTTAAATTTATTTTGTTCAGCGTAAAACAAACAAAAAAAAAGCTGCCATAAAGACACTAATAGAATCCCATAGATCAATGATTCATAAAGGGCAAGTATTAATCTGGTCTAGCATTCCAAATAAGTAACTTTACAGCAAGGTATTTAACTATTTGGGCATTATATATATTATTATATAGTCAGAGTTTTTCTTGAATCTCCATACGTAAAGTATATAAAGTGTCATTAAATACATAATGCATATTCTTCTACGGTACACCCATAGACATACATAAATATAGACTGGCCAATAAGAGAGTTTTATGAAACCAACATTTGTGAATTGCAATTATGTGTACTTTATTTTATGTCTATAAATTTTGTTTAATCTCTAAGACTGAAGATCATGCAATTTTTAAATTTTTCATAATTCGGAAATCCGAATACAATAGATATACATGTTTTCAAGTTACATGAAGTTACTTCCTTTGTCCAGTCTATATTTATTTATGTCTATGAGTACTCAGTGTACAAAAACATATGAAAAATAAATTAATGTCAAACAATAGAAAATTTAACTCAACTAAATAAAAGAAGATGATCGAAAAGTTTGAATAAAAGCTTTTTAACTTACATTCATTGTAGTCTCTATAAGTGACAGCTGAGTCTGGGGAATCAGAATCAACCAAGTGTGCTATCTTTCATATTTATATCAAGAAGTTGGAATTCGCTAACAATTCTTTACAAATTCAAGATGTTGTTTTGTTCATACAAGGTCAACTGGGTGTTTATGGAGCATAAAATTTCAGGTTTTTCGGAACTTTCGTTGATATGACTGGGATGGGTCGGTGTTAATTTGTACATTGCAAGTAATCGTTGGGGTGTTTTGTTTTCATGAAGAATACGTTCGAGTTGTAAATGCCTATGATAGGCTCAAATTGATTCAGACATCTATTTGATTTAGCATTTACAATCATAGCACGAGCATAAAGTGAAATTCCCATTTCAGACCTTGCGATCTATGAGGAAGATCAATTGTTTCTGTGGACGTCGGTTAGCGATGGTGCCATGTGGCCAGTACAACGACCTATGCCTTTGTTCCCCTTAGGTACGTCAAGTACCAACTAGTTAACAAGCCAAGAACATTTCGCTTTTTATTTTCTAGTTGGTTATCTTAATTAAAACTATGAGCAACTTTTGCATTCAGCAACTGGACTCAATTTCTGGTTTCTAGTTTATATTCTTATTACACTCTGAGAAATACAAAAAATGCCTTTTACGCTTTTACAAAAGCATCTTTCTATTTATGGAACTTAACTATGACTAGATCAACATATCTCTTATCTCTTCGGAAGTAACGTCTGTAATCTATAAGAATGATAAAGTTTTGTCAGACTTTAATTATTTTATTTGAGTTTTTAGATTCATGATGCAAATAGCAGAAAATATGTTATTAAATTTGTTTGAACATTTGTTTGTATTTGTGAACAGTAAAATCGGTACTTTTGTCGCATCTTTTATGCTTTAGCTCACTCATTGCGTTATGGTCAAATCTCTTTCGTTGACCTTCCGGGATGTAGGTATCCAGAAGAAGAGTTCGAACAGAAACACTCTTGGTAGGCAACCAAACGATTTAATCCACTCAACCACATTTCCGTACTTAGACTTACACTTAGATATTCCCGCACCATTCGGGATCTGGCAATGTCTGAAGCTTCTTTTCACCTGGTGTCCAACGCTTTGATTTCCACATTGAAGGTATGGCCTCAAGTTATACGAGGTCGTCTCTTCTTGCGATCTCTTCCTATTGGCTTACATGTTGTCACATATGCAATTCTAGGTTTATCTGTGTATTTCATTATTTGGTAAGGCCACTTATCAAAACCTAGAATCTGGTTTTTTTACTATACGGGTTTAACCCGGGATCTATTTATAGCTTGTCTGGAGACTTCTAGAATTCAAATCTATTGGTTAGTTTGAATAAAAAGACATTTTGAAAGGAGGCGCGTTTACAAAGGCGCCCAAGGCAGTCCGGGCTTAGAATCTGTCTAAATGAGTCGCATTGTTAGATCTTATATGTTTATTTAAGAAAAAGTATGTCTTTGTGGACTCAGAAGTTTCTTTATCAAGGCATTTACTCAGTTGAATCCTAGGTCGTCATTGTTCAATATTATTATATTCGAAATACAATCCCCGGCATCACAGTAACGTGACATAAATTGGCACTTACTCGTGACACATGTCACTGCAACTCTTCATATGCGTAATCATAAGAATGTACTTTTTTCCCCCAGGTTGTGTCCATCTTTGTGATGACCATCTTTTGATAATGGACAATTTAACTCAAGCAAGCGACCCTGTTGCTACAAGACTTCACAATGCCTCCTCGATTACTGGTTACACTCCTTGTGGTGCCAACTTGGACAATGCTGAACAATACATGTCTGTCTTCATTTTGATGTCCTTGGTGCTACCTTCCATTTCCATCATTGGTTTGTGCTGTAACATCATGAGCTATGTCATTCTTAAACGTAGCGGACTTCACAAACCTTCAAACATACTTCTGTTAGGAACTGTCACAGCCGACAGCATGATTCTCATCAGCAAGTTAGACTATCCAAGAATCCTATTATACTTTGGTCCCGACAAGATCGTTTCCACATTGTGTCTCTTTCAGTATGGCGAGATCTTAAATTACTTTCTAACAATTTCTATGGCAGCACTTTTATTTTTAGCCGCGTGGGGGAGCTTATCAAGCTTAGTTTTAGCCATTTTTATCACGGGAGAAAGACTTTTAGCTATTTTTAAACCAATGACATTTAAATCTCTCGTGACGCCAAAAAGTGCGAAAATTGCAGTGATCACAGCTTTTGTTGTTTGGTTCCCATGGGTACTGGGTTACTCTTCGTACTTGAAAATTGTGACATTTCATCAAACAGATTCTGTCATTTGGATGTCATTAGCCCCTGATCTTTCGTACCTGGTATTCTTACTGGATACCTATGTCATCTGTTCATTTCAGATTGGTTTAACCGTATTGTTTATAAGCATAGGCTGTGTCGCGATATGGATCAAGGTGAGAATAACTCTGAGAAACAGGCGGAAGTTGACGTCATCCCAGAGTAAACTTTCTTGGTCGCCAAGGACAACGCGGACGCTGCTTCTAACATGCGTCATTATCGCTGTGACCTACAGTCTGACCGTGGTGTTTTCTGCCATGTCCACCTCTTTCTCTGAAGGACTCAACCAGGTGATGCTACTCATGAGGGTGCTCATCTACCCGCTGGACGCCTCCAGTAACTTATTTGTTTACATTCTGTGTGATACGAAAATGTACCAGATCTTTAAAACAATGATACGCATTGTAAAGACATAAATGAAAACAAAATGGATTTGATAAGCACGTAGTTAATTAGGTTACCTAAATAAAACATTTGAGATAGATATACAAGTACTGTACGTAATATAATAGTGTTGACCAAGGTACAGTTTTTTTTTCATTATATTTCTTCATCCTAATTGTCCTTATAGTTGAGTTTAAGACTATTTAACTCTAGCCTTATGGAAGCTTGTCTGGGAAAGATCCAACCATATGTACATTTTTACATTCTTATTACCGATGGCTCGTATTCCAAGACGCTCGGGCTAAAAGCAGGCTTAAGGCCGATCACACCGAGTAAACTCACCCGTATTGCTTCTTTGTACTACGACAGCCGTGCAAACGTCCACCATAAAAAGGCCCGCCTCCTAAGGAACGGTTTGTGTATAGTGACACATATGTTGGAGCTTAACTCCAGCCCACCAGTGTAATTAACTCCGTCCTTAATCACCCCAACGTAGTTACTGTTTTGCTTCCCTATTGACCGAATAGTCTCCTCTAATGACCATTGCCGTAAGGACTCCATGTTGAGGCTGAGAAGAATGTCCAGTGTCATGATGTTTTAAAAAGTGGACATTGAATCTGAACTTGCTGCCTGGCTATTAACTAGATGTTATTTTATTAAAACTTGTTTTCAATGTTAATCAAATGTTCCATAATAACGGACCGTATTATAAGCTTGTAGGAAATGCACTTAACATTTAAAAATTCAATGACAAAATTGTTTGATGTTCAATCCTAGTAAATGTGTTGCATCTGTGGCGTGTTTGGCCGAAATCACTCGTCATCGTAGGCCTGAGAACTGACCTGTGTCGTGGCAACAAAACTATTGACCTCCACTGACCACCGTTTTCTACGTCAGAGGTCAGTGTCTATGCCTACTGAGACGATTGTGATCACATGCTGGTATTGGTTCATGAACATTACTATGAATATTAGGACAGGCATATCACGAGAGCAATATAAAGTTAAGAATAGGTCAGATGTCACACAATATTTATTTAGTACAATGGAAAGGGAGGGATGTCGTTGTTGTTTGAAACTGTATCCATTTCGAAACATTCTGTATTAATGATGTTGTAAATTTGTAAATGTTTCAAATTATTGATCTCAAAACTCATTTAAGAATCCAAGCTCAAAAAGAAATGTTGCTATGCAAAGTTTTTCATTAATCTAGAAAAAGAGGAATCGTCCTAAGATAGATTTGTTTTCATTGAAGGAAAAATAAGAAAAAAAAAATTCACGGACGAAATAAAAAATGAAAAAGAAAAATCCTAGTCTTAAAGTAAAATAAAGTATTTAAATTCATCGGCTTCGTACGCGTCACTTGTGACAAAATATTTATGCCAGAGCTGGGTCTGGAGACCCCAATGAGTATGCTTGAGGAGTAAGTAGAATAGAGCAATCTAGTCATTCTGTAGTATAATTGTGGTGCCTTATGCTAACAGTAGCTATTTACGCAGCTAATTCACCACCATATTGATTAACTGATTTACTGCCTCATTAAGCAACTCATTTACAACCCCATCCACTACGCTAGCCATACATTACCCTGCACCTTATTCGCCACATAATTCACTAACTCTCTGACTCTCACTACTTTATTTAACAGCTCATTCACCACCTCATATCATCTCTTTTCTTACATATCACTGGACTGTAATGTTCTATTTGTATGCTCCATATCTGAATTCCTCTTTATTTACAGCGATAATCTCCAAGCGTTTAACTTGCTAGAACAAAATGTCTAACAGATTATCTGACGTCAAGGATAAGACATTGATACCTTTAGAATATTATAATACGACGATCTTCTAAAAATAGTTCATATTGTGCCCCTATGAGAAACCGCGACGTACTATGTCTCAAAAAAAAAAAAGTCAAGTGCAAATGAATCACTATTCGCCTGAACTGGAAACCACTGCGCAGTTCATCTCTGTTACAAGGCTAGATCTAGTTATCTGAACCCTGAAACATTTATGAGAAGGTAGAAAAGGAAGAATATTACTATGCGTATTTTCATTTTATTGTAAGCTTATGCACAAACTCTCAACCCCTTTTTTAAGCTACTTGTATAACATAAGGAAGTAATTCACGGGCCCATTACTGAGCACATAATAACGATAGACAGTACATATGATATGTATGTTTGACCTTGCTTTGTGTATGCATCCGGTGTATGCAATACGAAAGTATTGATAAACTATTTATTGTATTTATTTGTATACTCCCCTTTGATCTCAGACAGACAGTATGCAACACTATTTTCAAGAAGAACATTAAGACCTAACTGTTAGAAACATTTTTAATTTGTTTGTCGTTTTAGGTCTCGTGTTTGTAATGTTATTACAGCGCATTGAGCATATATTTTGTTTGCGCTTTATAAATAAAATTATTTTTATTATTATTTATTTCGTAATAAAATGCTGCACATATTAGAATGACTGGTATTTGAGCGTTTCGCTAATGCCACAGAAGTCCTGGGTTCGATCCCCATACTAAACAATGTTTGTCAAGGACAAATGAAACAATGCAAATGTTAAATGGAAGCGTGGTCGAGAGGCTAAGTGCGCTTGAACTTGGCTTGGCTACCTAGAAGGGGGCTCCACACTCGACTCGGGCAGTTTTGTGTTGTTTTTTTTTTTAATAATTATATCAATTATTATCTCCGACTTCGGACACAAATTTGTATTTGAAATTGATATACAACTAGGCGTTCACCACCAACATTGAAAATAATAATGAAAAAGAAGTAAGCTGTTTATTAATATATCAAGTTAGCCTACGATTCATACGACAATAGGGATAATATGTAAAAAAGTAATAATAATATTATAAAGTGATCTATTTCTTCACATTGCAATGTCTTTGCTTTTAGATTTCTCATTTTTTGCCACACACTAAATTTATCTTATTGGCTGGAGGGGAGGGGGGGGGCTACCAAGATGTTCTTGAACCCGGGCCCACGGGCAGTGGCCTAGCGTAGGACGGGTAGGGGCGGGAGCTTTTGAAAATACCCCCGGGCCACTTAGGGGGGGGGGCAAACGGCTTTCAAAAGAGATCAAACGTGCTTGCAGCAAAAACTAATAATATTACTCTCTTTGTTGCCACTAATAAATCCAAAAGCAATATTGAATTGTTCAGCTTTTTTTTCCAAATTAACCCCAGAGATCCTTCCTTTTCAAGTTATTATCACATCCTTCCTATTAAAGTTCTTAAACAGATATCTACTAGGCATGGGCGCCCGCAGGGGGGTGCAAGGGGGTGCACTTGCACCCCCCTGGATTCTGAGTAGTAAAATTTTAGTAATTTTTTCGCACCACCAAATCAATTAACTTTTAAGTAGCAGCTGAACATGTAGTGCTTCCATTGGTTAATGTAGTTGTAGATTAGCCCAGGCGTATGGAATGAATGGCCAACTATGTACCTGCGTGCCTTTGAATTGTGAGTAGCCACATTGTAGCCAAAATATTTTATAATAAAATACATCATCCAGATGTGTTTTTTATTACGTAGATGTAGATTTAGACAGAATCCATGGGGGTGCAACTTGCATGGGCGACCGCAGGGGCGATGCAAAGGGGTGCACTTGCACCCCCATGGATTTTGAGTACCCAAAGTCTAGCCATTTTTTCGCATCATCAAATCAATTAATTTCTAAGTAACTGAACAAGTAGTGCTTCCACTGGTTAATGCAGTAGTAGAAATAAGTAGATAAGGTGTATGGAATGGATGGCCAACCGTGTATGTGCGCGCCTCTGAATTCCGAGTAACCACATTTTAGCCATTTTTAAAATAATGAAATACATCTTCCAGATCTGTTATTTTTGTATTACGTAGATGTAGATTCAGTCAGAATCCAGGGGGGGTGCAAGTTGAAGGAATTTGCGAAACATGTAAAACATTTTACAAACATTTTACTGGGGCATAGGCCACCAACCAGCTTTTTCCAGGCATCTCGGTTCTGGGCGAGTCTCTCCAACTGTCTCCATGTCTTGCCCCATCTGCTTGGCTTCTGTTTCCAGATCGCGGTGCCATGTGTTTCTGGGCCGTCCTCTATTCCTCTTTCCTTGGGGGTTCCAGGTTAGAACTTGCCTTGTTATGTTAGATGCGGTTTTGCGCAGGGTGTGACCTATCCATCTCCAGCGTCTCTGAAGGATATCTATTTCAATGGGCTGCTATTTTGTTCTTTGCCACAGTTCCTCATTCGAGATCTTGTCTGGCCAGCGGATCATAAGAATCTTCCTCAGGCAGGTGTTGATGAATACCTGGATTTTTTTGACGGTGGTGACGGTGGTTCTCCAGGTCTCTGCTCCATAAAGTAGTATTGGCTCAACAATGGTGTTAAATAGCCTTATCTTGGTGGTGGTGCTTAATTCCCTAGATCCCCAGGTGTTCTTCAACTGATGGAAGGCTGCTCGAGCTTTACCAATGCTCTGTTCCTCCATGTTGATCTATAATACTGCCTAGATAGGTGAAGCTCTCCACCTCTTCCACCGCCTCACCTTGTACTATAATGGGTGTAGTGTTGGATGCATTTATTTTGACACCTTGCTCTTTCCTCTGTTTATGGTAAGACCCATTCTAGCGGAATTGTCTGCTGCAGTGTGTGAGAAAGAAGAGCTAAGTCGAGATCATCTAACTTTTCCACAATGTCCACTGTATACAGTTTCGCTTTTGGTCTGTTGCTGTCTTCATGACCCAATCTATGGCTAGTAGGAATAAGAAGGGAGAGAGTAAACAACCTTGTCTCACTCCTGTTTGGATTTCAAATGCCCACTATGAAGGGCGTCAAATATTCTATAGCGCGTTAGTCGTGACGATTTGTTTATATTTGCACATAGCTATAGTTAGACCTATTATGAATGCAACAAGGTCGACTTTCACAAAACATTCTGTGTTGTGATTTAACAGAAGGCATAAGATCCGCTGGTCGTCCACTGCTGAGGTATACTGATGTATGCAAAACGCGACATAAAGCTCTTCAAAATCGACATCAACAGCTGGGAAAAGTGGCACTGGATAGATCCACATGAAGATCGAACATTTAAGGAAGGTCCTGGATTGCAGATGCAAGATACAGCAGTAGTAGAAAGAAGGTTGAAAGTACAAAGGATTGGCTTCTTTAGTCACACAAGAAGTTGCCAAGGGAAAAAAATTGTCTGTAGACGTAAAATGTTACAATTATTTGTTTATATTTAGCTAAGGTCTAGACAATTTTTTTTTTTGCCAATTATCTTTTGATATGATAAATGCTATTTAGTTGCGGTCGGTGTCAGCGCTCTACAAAACAGCGGGTTAAACACGTTCACCAGTTTACAATAGAAGAGATACAAGAATGCTCTTCACATGTCTTCATTCGAATCAAAACGTTGATTTGGATCAACGGAGCACTGGCAACAGCAAGAGCCCCAAAACTACAAGCTGCAGCATCATGAATTAACTGCATTTGTTGGGTATTTTAGTGATGAAACTGCAGATATCTCAGGCACTGAGCAGATGTCTTTGAGTGTTCGGTTTGTACATTGGTACATTGCGATTGTATTCATTAGCTTAGTTCCTGTGGTTCAGAGAGACATGCTAAATGTGTCTAACGGCATTGTACAGTCTAGACATGGACAAACTACTCGGCCAAGGCTGCCCCGTGATGGCTAGAAATCTTCTTCCGTATCAGTCCCTAGAAATAGCGTTTGTACTACATTTACCTCTTTGTGTGAGACACAATGAACTGAAAAATACGAATCTATCTAAGCTTAAAGTCTCAACTTAATGATCATTGACTATTTGGCGGATCTTAAAATAACGACTGCAAGTGAACCAGATAAACTGCACTTGTGTAGTAAATGTCTCCTCCTCTTGTGTTTCTGATTTGTCTTTTCATTGCCGTCAATTATTCATCTGTTCTTAAACCAGTTTCTATGGTGTTGCAGTCTTTCCAACTTAACATAGTGGCCGCTCAACAGCAGCTCAGCAGTAACATTAATGGCATAATGAAAAACCATCTTGACCATCCTGAGGAACATGTCAGAGATGTCATCTTGAGGAAGGAGAGACTACTGGCAGAAAAACATGATATTGGATGATAATGAGTTTTTACCGCCGAGAAAAAAAAAACACGTTTGGATTTTGGGAGTTATTACAGAATACGGCTTTACATTATATCTTAATTCTTAAGTTTCTTTATTACTTCTCGGGGGGGGGGGGGGTTCCCGCGGGGGGGGGGGATCCCCCCTCCCCCCCCCCCCGGATCCGCCAGTGCTTGCACCCCCCTGCAAAAAATCCTGCGGGCGCCCATGCTACTAGGAACTTTAACAATTCGACCACTTCTGGTTGTCTTGACTGGCACAACAGGTTCTCTAGACGTTGGTCCATAACTGTCTGTTTCGTTTGTTCTAACAGTTTACTGTTCGTTGCCTTCATCGGTATCATAGTACCCAGAGATATCGTGATAGAAACCCTTGTTCAAAAAGCTTTGATTTCTTCTGTATGATTTTCCATTGTTTATTTATAATGTAAAATCTGAGTGAGGACAGTTTTTTTTTTATGAGAACTACTTTATGACATGTTTGTTCTAGACTCTAGACGAACTTTCACTTTCTCTCCGACGGAGTAATCTTTAGGTAGTCTTACTTTTGCATCGTATTTCACTTTGCTTTTCATCTGTCGTCCGTTGAGTAATGTCTCTACATTTTCAGTTACCGATGGTTTCAATAGTTTTGGATCAGTTGGATTAATGTCCCTGAATCTTCTACTCATCAGCAGTTGTGATGCTTATCGAAGTATTTCTATACTCGAGATTGCTTTCTGCTAAATGACGAGAAACTGACGAAACTGATCACCCAGTCCAACGAAAAAGTAAAAAAAAAGGTTGTTGTACTATGGATTCCCTGTAATCAAAACAACCAGAAGAAAGAAAATACTTTTTTGGAAGTTGATTTCTATTGTAGGACTGTCAATAGAACTGCATTTCAAACGTGTTGCGACAGAAGTGCTGGACAGATTTAAAATGGGGATGAAGGGCAGATTACAAATGCTGGAAAAAATTGATACTTTTTGGGTTTCTTCTTGAACCAAGACACCTGTTGGATGATGACACACTTATGACAAACTGTTACTTTTTCCTGTTTAATAAAAATGAAATAAATGGCAAATCGCTTGTTCAATGATGTCATTGATGTACGAGCAGTTTTGATCAACAAACCAGTAATACATACGATCGACAATAGACATATTGCGGAAACGGGCTTCATATGGTAATAACGTGTACTTAAACCTTTCAACCTCCTCCGAATAACGCTAACTCAGGCCACTTTCATTTTGTAATTCTCAAAGCTCAAGTTCATCAAAAACTATCCCAGGAGCACAACGACGCAAGAAAGGCTTATCATGGCTTTAATGTCAGTGAAGTCTAGAAAGTATCGATGTAGATGATGTTATAGATGTCTTTGCTGCACAGAATGCACGACGTGAAGCGATATGAATTGAGATGTGTCACGTGTGCATTATTTAGCTAATAAACAAGTTATTATTTATTAAAAGAGTCTTAATGATAATTTTTTTGTTAAGTTTACTGATATACTGAAACAATTTGATCTTGGGCTTATATATTTTTGCGTACATTATGTCATGTCATATGTCGAATGCCAAAATGCAAGGGGCCCCCAAAGAGGTCAATCCCCCCCGGGTCCCCGAACCCCTAGTGGCCACGGGTACCTTGTTACGCCACTGGGTCAGACCATTATTTTATATTGTCTTCCCATTGTTTTCCTAGATCTAATATAATAGATATAGACTCTGATTAGTAACTAACTGCATTTAAAAAAATAATAATAATTCCCATTTCAAGAATAAAACCTCTAGGCTATAATATGTTATTATTTTATTTTAATTTCATAGGTCTGACACTGACTGACAGGTCCAATATAAGAATTTTTAATATCTAGAAAGATATCTATGTGTTTATGTTTTATAGTCTCTAGTTGCAATAAAAGATCTTTTATTATTAATGAAGTAGCCCTAAGTCAATAGGTATTATATTTAGAATACTTATCTCAGTTCAAAATTTTCAATATCACTCTAAGCCTGTTTAGTAGTCTTCAATTATTTAAATATCCACAAAAAAAACACCGAAAATTAATTCATATTCCTATTAATTTATTTCATGTCTTATTAAATTAAAAATGGATTACAATGCTGTAATGAACTTAATATCAGTAGATGAGTAGGTTTTATATGAACTTCATATTTTTAAGACATCTAACTATTTATACTAATTATTGATGCTTTACAAGTCAGTATTTTCCAATAAAACAATGATAAACTTAAGACCTAAATATTATATTATTTTTCAAAAATTATAGTTATATCTGCAAAAACTATTTTTAAAAAAACTTTAATATTTTTTTAAGAAAAAAAAGTTGTGAAGCTTTGACATCTAAAAGATTTAGGCTACATTAAAGTCTATAAGGTTGAACATGTTGAAGGAAAAAAGTGACTAAGCTGGATGTGTAGAAAGTTAAAATCATAATGAAATCTTAAAGACCAACTGAAGAGGTTTTGGGGTCAGACGCAGAAACCGGTGTAATACTTTTTTTAAGTTTCATAATGCTTAAAAAAAACATACATACGAAATATTAGACATATATTCTTTGTAATTATTTAGATATAAGCAATTTAGTGTGCGTTTTAGGGACAATAAAATTTCTCAATCTCGAAGCCATTCGAGATCGGATTCTCCCAGACAACCAAGGTCGATGACGTAGTCTGGGGGAATCTAGGTCAAATTATTCAGTTTATGGCTAAGCGTGTTTCCCTATTCCTTTTTACAGGAATGCTAGTTTCTGAAAACAAAGGCGACTAAAACACACCAATTTATAAAAAGTGGATGTTAGAGTAGGGGAAATTAGGTCAAATCACGCAATTTATGGCTTTACATGTTAGATCTACCGTTTGTCGGCTTTTCTTGATCTAGTCAAGCGAACAGCGTTTCAGCCCACCAGTACCGCGCGCCTCAGTTCACATGTTTCGTTTTACTTAGTCAAGTTACGCAATTTATGGCTTATACTACTGCTTCAGGCTTATTCTAGTTCTAGACCTACTGCTTTTAATCAAGAACTAGATCTTCTTTTCTCAGATCTAATATCTAATGATGTAGATATATAAACTAGAGTACTAGACCTAAATTTGATTATTTGAAGTCTAGATCTAGTAACTAATAGTAGTATTAGCAGATAACGCCAGATAATAAGAAATTAGGCCCATCTATAGATATAGACTGATCCGATCGAGGTGCTGGGCCTAGATCTAGAAAAACAAAGTTTTAAATTATTAAATTACCTAGTCGTCCCTAAATAGGCCCAATATGGGTGAAAAAATAATAGCTACAATGTTGAGCTCATTCAATGGAGTTATTATATTGTAGTGCACGATTATATTTAGTTTTACTCTATAGAGCCACAACCCCGTACAACACTAGTCACTAGCAAATTGAGTAGCAAATAGCTTTAACCTTAACCTAGACTTAAAAATAGTCTAGCTGATTTAGATCTTCTAGATCTAAATTTCTAAAAACTATATAAGCAACAATTAGGCTAGTAATTAGATTAGACATAGAGCCCTAGATATACCTGCTACCAATTCTATAATATTACTACTATAGGAAATATGAATTTTGTTATTCGGGCCTATATATATACTTAAAAAAAAGTACTATAAATCTATAGGCCTATGTAAAAATTAAATTAATTTATTTATCTCACGGTACACTTGATTTATTTGTTAATTGGAATAAAATCATTAGAATCAAGTTAGCAAGTTAATCTGTAACTGTAACAAGGTTTTAAATTGTGTTTAGACTATAAATAAAAGAGATTATCCTACGGTACTGGAAAAGGATTTTTTTTTCTGTGGGAAGTCAAGGAAGTGGAAAATAAATTGTAGTATCAATATAATATTAAGTAATGCATAGACTACTGTTAATGTGGTTAATCAATGAATATATTTATATTTTTTAAAAATATTTTATTAAAAATGTAGAGCTATTCATAATTTAAAGTGTTTAATAATTAAGGCTGGCCTCAAAAGATTAATGAGGAATGCAGTATTTTCAGTGGCTATGCAGCCCTAACTGCAAACTACATATTTTGCCATGTTCAGCGAAGACATTTAAAAACCATTTTCTGCTGGTGGTTGAATTAAATGATCTTTCGGATGTCTACCCTCGGCAGTGAATTTTCTTTTGGCCTTTAATGTGTATTCCACGTTGCAATTTCTAATAAAAAGGATTGTTTCAAGAATGAGATCCAACTCTTATTTATTTTAAATATAACCCCTTTACAGATCAATTTAAGTCATCATTGCAATGGACATTCAAATCTGCAATAACATAGAGATTATCAAAATTTGAATAAGTTTCATAATATAGAAAGTGGTGTGGTTTGCGCTCGGAACTGTCTTCTCTGCGGTCTCGGGTTCAAACATTGACCGCAGCCATTACTAAAATGCTGCTGGAGTTTTGTGCTATCCCGATTCAAAACTTTGTCTAAACCTAGCAAGTGAAAAAGAAGATAGTAAAATAATGTGTGTATAATAAAGAACTCTATTAAAATGTGATTTTAAATATTTACATTTATTGGTATTTATTATATGAAATAAAATTGTAGAATGTTTCTGTGAAACACAATAGAAACAGGGAATATTAACTCTTCTTGTTCTTCCAAAATGATGAAAGATCCATCTAGTAAACTTGTCTGTTCGCCACTTGCCACATGTCATACATGTTTTCTGTAAAATAGATTTTAAAAAATTTATTTATTAACACTGATACTTAATTATGTAAACATATTGGGGGCGCGGTGGTCAAATGGTTAAACGCTTGGCTTTCGAACCTGGTGTCCTATTTTCGAATCCCGTTGAAGACTTGGGATTTTGAATTTTGGGATTTTTAGGGTGCCCCTGAGTCTACCCAACTCTAATGGGTACCTGACTTTAGTTGGGGAAAGTAAAGGCGGTTGGTTGTTGTGCTGGCCACATAACACCCGCTGCTCGTTAACCGTTGGCCAAAGAAACAGATGACCTTAACATCATGTGTCCCATAGATTACATGCAAGGTCTGAAGGGGGCACTTTACTACTTTATGTATACATATAATGATATATATATATAGAACTAGTGGTTATATACATTATAAATATGTTATACTGATCAAACATTAACATCTAACTCTTATTGTTCTTAATAACAATAAATTTGTCTACGTCTAGTTTGCAATCTAATATATAATGTATATTTAAATTTAAGTCTTAAGGACATGCCACCTAGTATAGATCTGTATTTAATAATACCAATATTTTAAATATAATTATAAATGATGACTTATTTTTTTTTTTAGATCTAAAATATAAATTCTGCCTAATTAATAAGTATAGTAAGGGCTATATTAGATCTATTAGTATTATAAATATATTCTATACAGAATTATAGATTTAACATCTAAAGGTTTTAGGACTTGCATATTTAGATCTTGACTAATAGATTATATTGTATATAGATTATGAATAATCTTTATCATACCTTATGCTAGGACACTAGACTATAGGTCTAAATCAAATTCTAAATATTATTACAGAGATATACAAATTCAAACATAAAAATATGCATGTTGGCACTGGTCTTAGTTAGACTTACTTTAGCAGCCTTAGTGCCCTTATAGTCTAAGGCACTCTAAGGCTAAGGCTAGGCTAGAATTAGTTAGATCTAGATATTTAGTTTTGGTATAATTATAATAGAATACACCTGACTTATTTGTATATAAGTTAAACTAGAGTAGTAATATATATACTCATTCTGTTATGAAATACTAGATCTATAGACTCTATACGTCTAATATTAATACTATACTTATAAAAAAAATATGCTAGACTAGTAGACTACACTAACACTGTCCTATCATAATTAATCATTAATCTATCTATAAAATAATAATACTAAAAGTGTAATTATAATAGTCTGCTCTATTCTCTATTATATATTTTGAAAAGGTGGAAGAGTTCAGGGCATTTTTGTGCATTCCATCATTATTTATAGATAGATATCTGAATCGCTATCAATTAACGTATCCAGCCATGTCTATTTTATTTATTTACATTTTCTCAGTCCAACGCAATACGTCACTTCCGGATTCGGCCATTGAAGCTGATTTTCAAATCTCGTTATTTTTTACACTTTCAAAGTACTTTTTCTAATATAAATACGCTTTTCTAAAATCTCAAATTTTTAGGAACTAACTTTGATGCTATGTACTATCTAAATCAATCGCTATCTCAATTTCGAAAAAAACCTCTTCAGTTGGTCTTTAAATTGAGAAGAACATGTGGAAAGTAGCTAACTAAAATGAATCTTTCTATTTTGATCAACATGTCATTGAGATACTTCCTCTGATGCAAGTATTATAAATACTAATGTTTCTCTTTTTCTGATAGGCACACTTCTCACAGCTTGATGGCTGAGATTGTAATAACAGCTCATTGGCATTGGGATGTATTAATATTTTTATATTAAATTTATTTAAATATAAAATATACTTTGAAGGAGTTAATTTTAGTTAAAAATTTGTGAATTTTAGAAACAAAAAAGTTCAAGCTTGATACTATATTTCTAGTTCATGCAACCTAATCAGTGTAAATTTGCTACATAAAGATAATGAAAATAATGACAAATATATGTTTTCTATGGTAAAATTCAGTAGCCTTGGGAATTACAGTTGATATCCTATATTTTCATGTAGAATTCTTTGTTTTAGGCCAAAAATTATGTGTTTAGAATAGTTGAGCTTTACTGAAAAGAATTAACTGGTCATTATATTGCAGATATAAAAAAAAAAATTTCTGCACACAAATTGAGTTCTGATTTTCAGTTTATCAAATCAGCTTATAGAGTTTAAAGATTCGATAAGAAATAATAGAATAGCATTCAGCTGAATGGCTTCCAAATCGAGGGCCCCGAGTTCAAATCCCGGTGAAGACTGGGATTTTTATTTTCTTGGGTGCCTCTGAATCCACCCAGCTCTAATTAGTTGGGAAAAGTAAAGGCGGTTGGTCGTTGTGCTGGCCACATGACACCCTCGTTTACCGTAGGCCACAGAATCAAATGACCTTTACATCATCTGCGCTATGTACCACAAGGTCTGAAAGGGGAACTTTTTTTTACTATTAATAGAAATGGCTGAATATGTGATTTTTATCCCTTTAGGTAATTGTGCACATTTCTACCCACCAATTCTTGGATCAAGTTAAAACTTTCCACAAATATTAAATGTACCTTTAAAAAAACATGAATCGGTATAACGATAATTAAGAACTAGACAGATATTATCCACTGCCCGCGGGTCTTAACTTGCGTATTGCTGATGTATTCAGTGACATAGTGCATTAGTAACAATAAAAGAAAATAATAATATTGTCAGTAAAGCGAAAGCGTGAATTCATGTAAAAAAATATGAATGGAGCTAAAAATAGTTAATTGACCTTAATTTACGCGTTAGGATAATACTAATAAAAAATAATGTAAAAATGCTTTAGAAAACAAATTTCAATGTTAATTTGATTAAAATATTAAAATGAATAGACTATAATTAGTATGTTTATGTGTTAAAGATTAAAACTATATTTGCGAAGAGAAGTTCTATCATCTTGGAGTTGAATTACACTTTTAGACCTAGATATAGAATGCCTAGATCTAGGAATAGAGAGATGTGTAACCTTTCGGTATAGTTCGTCCATAGTGGTTCGATGATGACCACTTTGTCATCCAGGGGGGCTGAGGGCTTTGCACTGGAGTTTTGTGCCTCCTCATGTGGCTGGTGAGACTTATGCGAGCCGGAATGTTCGGCCGCACTCTGGGCAGGTAATTCCAGCTGGAGCTAGTGTCGTTTGCCTTGCTTTCCTTCTCTGGCGTTTTTCTTTCGCCAGAGAGCAGGCAATTTTTGGGGCACCTTTTCTAGCCCTGTCCCATGCTATGGAGGTGAGTAGTGCACTCCTAAATAGGGCTGCTCAGCCGCTCAGGGGGCTGCCGGACTCCACTGCTGCTCTGTGTCAGTGGTAATGACTAATGAAAGTATGCTCAACAGGATATTTATATTCGCAGATACAAAGAACGAATTTATGTAAAAATCCTTTTGAAACACAAATTCGAAGGTTAATTTTGTTAAATAATAAAATCAATAGACTATATTTTGTATTTTCATGCCTCAAAGTAAAAATCTGTAAGTGCAAAGTGTATTTTCTTAAAATAGATCTAGATCTAAATCCTTTTGATCTTTTCTTGTGTCAACACTGTAAACAAAGTCTAGATCCATAAAATAGTATAGCTGTAATAGAGTTGGGCAACTTTATTTTTTTTTCAGGGTCTTAAGTTTGTTTTAGGGCTACAATAGGCCTACATACATTACGGTCTAAGTTGGTACCCAAGGAACATTTCTGCCAAGTTTAATCAAGATTGGTCAAGCGGTTTTGATTTCTATTCGATGCATACATACATACATACATTTTCAACTTTATAGTATAGATATACAAATTAGTCAATTAATTATAGATATACATTTTTTTGTTGATATTAAAAAAAGGAAAACTTCTATTCAACCCCCAGATTCAGAGTAAGCAATACCTGGAGCCTTCTGTGTGGACACGAATCATCGATCTAACGATTTGCCTAGAAATTTAACAGTTTCTGTATATTGTTGGGAAAAAAAATAACTGGCTCGATGGCCATATTGGGAAATGTCTAGTTTGGCTGTTATAATTATAATTTAATTATTGTTTTTCTTCAGCGCGATTTCATACGTTTTAGCTTTTTTCAATACGCTATAATCCTATCCCTTGTCTGGTCCTGTTGAAAGGGGGCGGGCGGGGGGGGACAAAGAACGGGGTATCTGGGTGTCAAGAACCTCTCATTGGCAGAATTTAAGTCACTGGTAAATATGCATGACTGAATGCATGACGCGTAGGACGTAATCATCTTCTTTTTTGAAGTAACGTCTGTATTATATAAGATAAGATAAGATTATCTTATTAGCTCTTGATGGTTATTCGTCTAGGATGATTCTCGCTGAAGTAATTTAACTGATAAAACACACCTTAAAGATGACGATAAAATTAAAGACCACAATATTCAATAATGATATAAATTATGATTTCTGAACACAAATTTGCATTCTAAAAATTAATATTTAATTAACAGCTATAGTTTCATATAATAAGACAGTATTAATACATAACAAAAGAAGTTCTTATAAAAATACTACTAAATAGTTTAACTCATGTGATTCTAGACTTAACATTTAATAATCACATAGACATAGATACTTGGCTGTAGGTCACGACCAACTCTCTCTCTCTCTCTCTCTCTCTCGTTCGTCTCTCTCTCTAGTCTCTGCACGGATCCTGTAGCCCAACTTCACAGTCCGCTCAACACTAGAGTGATATTTACTTGCGTAGTAGGCAAATGTTACACCACATGTATGAGTACCGTCTCTGTCTCTGACTATGGCTGCAACTCTCGACTAAGACTTCCTGTCACTCTGTCACCAAGACTGTCATCACCACGACTGCCATCCCCAAGACTATCACCACAAAGACTGTAACCAAGGACTGACTGTCATCACCACGACTGCCATCCCCAAGACTGTCACTCTAAATAAATAAATAATCGAAATATCGCTAACAACTAGCTTAAGCGCCATTCTATTACTTCATAATCACCTAACATCTAAAGCTAGATAAATAACTAATAGAAACATTTTCTTACCCTGGTCCTATAGAACTAATTCTTACATGTTTCTCTGGCAAACAACTCGCACCTCTTGGAGCCAAGATCGCGAGCCAACCTCGGCGACTTGCTCCCAAAGTCTGTATGGGTCGTTCACCAGAAAACGCCTGACATACGCCCCTGCTAAACTACATGGTCCCGGTCTGTCCCAAACTTCTCTATATATAGGCTAAGTATCTAGCTTCCCGCCTAACTAACATTAATAATTGTCTGTCTGTCGAGACCCCCGTATCAGTCGCTCTACAAGACAAACATTGCCCTAACCTTTGTCTGGTCTCTGTCAAGTCTATCAGTGAGCCTTGATAATAGTTATAAAGCTAATTAATAACACTCACACACACACACACATCTGTGACACTTGGTTATCGTTTTTTAAATGAATTTATTTTTTTTAAAGGGTGAATGACCTAAATTTGAACTCGTGGGCTTACGCCTTCTCAGGCTTCTCAAGCCAACATGGTAGCCACTCTAGCGAAGAGCTAATGAACATGGAAGATTGAACATTGATTGTATAGTTCTCTATTGTTTCTATTTAATGTTTTATTTTCACTAAGCCACGGACTAAATGACTTATAAAGAGGATTTTATTCAGCTTATACCAACGCTTCAGTCAAAACAATTAATAACCAATAATTAATTAACTCATTGGATTTTTTAACATTGATTCTTGTGTTGTCTGGTAAAAGAAAAATTAGGCGTAATTTCAGATTGACCCGAGATTGTATGTGGGAAAAAATAACGTGTACATGTCATTTAATCAGACAGACAGAGTTGATATGAGCTTTGTAAAAAATTAAGGTCGATAAATACGCAATGATTTAAAAACCTTCCTGTATCTTTATCTAAATTAACAAATGAGTTACATTCATATAGCGCCGATAACACAAGAGTCCTTTATGGACGAGTTATTGTTACCTGACTAGAACTAACGTTTTGACATGTCACCAACTGGAAGAACAATAGTCTTCTAACATATTCGTGAATAAAAATAAAAACTCGACCTAGAAAACTACAATGATGAAATAGACACATACAAATTTATCGATCAGAACAAACACAGACAAGCACATCGACTGAAACAAATAGTTGCAATTAGATTCAATTTCGATCAGTCTAACCTTTATTTCATTATAATATCATCTTATTCGTATACGACCAGTGGAAAATATTTTATTTGCTTTGACTTCCTGTCAAACTTAATAGATATAAAACTGTAATTAAAATTAAAATAAAAGTAACAAATAAATTGGTAAATATTACATATAAGTTCATTATTTTGTCTTTGAAATTTTTAAATTTGTCAATGGTGTACAGAGCTCAGTCAGAGTTTGAAATAATTTGAAATGTATTTGTTGCAAGTGAACCTCAGTGGCGTAGCTACCAATGTGCGGGTGGTGCGGGTCGCACAGGGCATGAAGTGGAGCGGGGCCCCAAAATCCCCCCAGTGTGTATTAATTTCCTATTTCCCTGAGCTTTTCAGTAAAAACGACTAAGTGTATGGAAACGAACAAACATAAGCTACTGTATTTTAAACATGAACTAACTATTTATAAACTAGTCATGTCGCTATTTTGTTTCATCTCCTTGACGGTTATCATTGAATCCAGAATAACTTATGAGGCCGACAACCTGAATGATGAAAAAGAAGAAAATACTTCAATACCGCAGGTTCTAGAGACTAAATGACAGCACACAAGCATGTTTTTAGTACACTCCTCAAAAATTCATAATGAAGAAGCTGAACCATTAGACAATTTTAACAATACAGAAAGCAGAAAAATAACTCTAGACTGAACGACATTAGAGACTGGCCTGATGTCATCACAGATAATATTCGCATACACCTTGTCACTCAAGGATCTGAAACAGTTCAGCGCATGGACAGTCAATTCAGCGAGGTGTATAGACATCAAGAATCAGCAAAAGGAAATGCTAGAAAGCTTTAAAAGGCTTCTTTTTTCCCGATAAATGTCAAACGGCGAGAAAGTTCCTAGAAAGTGGACGTGTTATTCGCCAAAAAAAAGGATCCTTATTTTGCTTCCCCTGCATACTCTTCTCAACAAGATCAAGTACCAAATCTTCATTTAAATCCAAAGATGGATTCAAAGACTGGTGGAGGTTAACATGAGACCAGCAGAGCTCACATTCAGCCATCGCTTGGTTGGAGGAAACTTGAAGTTCGCCTAAGAGTAGGGAACAGTATTGACAACAAGGCCCAAGATTTAATTATACAAGAGACAAAAACCTTCAGAGACTGCCTGAAGAGAATCTTGGACATCATTCCCTAATTGGACCATTTTGTCCATTGAACAAGCGCTGGTGGAAAAAATTGATTTCGATCAAACTATTGAACTTTTGCCAGCAAGAAAGCGCGTAAATTTCACTTGTAGTATGTTTATGTAAAAGTATTTTTTCTAATTAACAATTGATTGTTTGATTAATGAATACATATTATTTTGAACAAAAAAGTAAGGTTTTGCAATATTATTATTTAGTTGTTGATGTTTTTTAGGGGGGGGCATAAAGATGAGGTACCGCACCAGGCATCATGTACTCTAGCTACGCCACTGTATTCATATGTCACCCAATATCATTTATATTTACTTGAATAAAAAAAACGACAATGACGGAGCAGCAACATAACACTTAAAAGTGACCCATATTTCTGGGTTTAACCTTAAACGAATTTAGAATTCGACGAAAGTGATTGTTCAGGGTACGCTGGTAAACTGCGTATCGGGAACACAAATATTTGTATCGCCTGTCTACATTCTTACTAGGCCCTGGTCTCCAAGCTACTAAGGCATGCTCGGTAAGGCATTGTTGTGCTTCTATAGCTGTCTCACTGCGCTCTGGTCTACACTCTACATGATACAATAGTTGTCTCACTGCGTTCTGGTCTACTTGATACAATAGATGTCTTACTGCGCTCTGGTCTACATGATACCATAGCTGTCTTACTGCTCTCTGGTCTACATGATAATATAGCTGTCTCACTGCGCTCTGGTCTACATGATAACATAGCTGTCTCACTTCGCTCTGGTCTACACTATAGCTGTCTTACTGCGCTCTGGTCTACATGATACTATGATCTCATACGCCTGGCCAGCTGATATGTGTGACGTGAAGTAGGTTCACCAGTGGCGTAGCTACGGAGGGGGGATGATGGGGGAGAATTTGAAAATGCCCCCGGGGCCCCACTTGAGGGGGCCCTAAAATGAGTATATTTTACATTAAAAATTACGTATTACGCAAAATGTAGGGGCCCCCAAAGAGGTCAGCCCCCCAGGCCCCCAAACGTTAGAAAATTTCTAGCTACGCCCCTGGAGTTGCACAGTTCGAAAACAAACCGCCAAAAGTTTTCATTAATCAGGTCAAACAAGGTTTGTCCTGGCTTGTAGGTCGCTTTTTAAAAGAAGGCTGTTGCTCTAGATGGGTATCGATTCTGTCTTCTGACCAAAATATGATACTACTAGAGGTGGTCTGGGCGTATAGTATGGGAGACCAATCGTCGTCTGTCAATGTTGAGACCTACCGTAACGAAAGGTTAATTGTTAACTGGAGGCCCTAGGCTGCGGCTTAGTTTGTCTTTGCCTAAGGCCGGCCCTGCTTATAGCTGGGAACATTCCAATGACTACCAAATTCTAAACGGATTTTCGCTGAGAGCCTGATAAAGTCACAACGAATTGGTTTCATCACTCATCTAGTCAATTATGTTTTTGTCCATCATCTGCAATGCTAAGTTTACACGAGGCTGTATGGCTCTCAAATCGCCCAAATGGCTTACTCGAATTTACAAGCATCACCTAGAAAACGTTTGGGTCACTGTGGGGGTGTCAAGGTGGGTTTTACGGGTTTATCCAGGGGACGATATAATTAACCAGGCAAACAACATGGGGCACACACTGGTCATCCAATGCAACCCCCCCCCCTCTTTAAACCGGCTCCCGATGTCTGAACACTGTTCTGCCAAAGGAGGGGTGGTGGAGTTAGATTGATGTAGCACTCTACTTCACTTTAAACATCCAGCAGGAGGTTTTGGTCAGGACGTAGCAATGTTGTTTTTTATGTGTAACTACATCAAAAACGTGTAAATCATAACTCTGCTTATCTACTACATAATCCTGTTCCAATACATAACTCTGCTTATCAACTACATAATCCTGTTTGTCCAATACATAACTCTGTTTTTCTACTGCACAATTCAATATACAATGTTTCCTCTATATCTACCCAATGTATTTAAAGGCAACTAAAAACAAAACAATTTGCAGCACTTTTAATGTAGGTTTATCAAGCAAGTGCTCCAGGTAGCTCGTAGATAAACGGAACTGATGCAGGAGTTTGTGTGTACATTTATCAAGCATGTGCTCCAGATAACTTGTAGGCTTATGAAGCAGGAGATGTGCACATATATTTCACAAGTCCGCCACTCAGGTTGTATCCTTAAGCAGCAGGTGCACAGCTGGGCTTTAAAACTCATTGTACGACAACGCCGCACCTTTAACTCTGATCTACATTCTACATTCACTGTTAACAACTGAAACATGTCATAGATCTCATTGTCAGTTTTGTAGCACTCTACATTCACTGTTAACAGATGACACATATTCTAGATCTGAATTTCATTAATGTATGGTATATTCCTTTGATTTCACACTTTCTTTGAGAGTAGAGAGAAAGTGTAGTTCCCCTTTCAGATCTTGCGATCTATAGGGCAGCTTATGTAAAGGTCATCTGTTTCTATGACCGTCGATTAACGAGGGTGTCATGTGGCCAGCACAACGATCTATTGCTTTAGAGTTGGGTGTAGTCATCGGACCTTAAAAATATCGTCGCTAAAAATTTCAGTATTGACCGACATTTGAACACGGCCTCTCGATCCAATCTCTTTACATTCAGTCACCTTATAGAGTTGTCAAACAATAATGTGCTCTCCGATTCCTCAGATATTGATTTTATCCAAAGTGATACATGAACAAGAAGAACAGAAAAAAAATCTATTCAGGGTGCCACCCCCTTCCCCCCATCGTTTAAACAAAAATTGTATTTTTTTTTAATTGTTTTTTTTTTGTCTGTTGTGTCATAATACATATAATTTATAATTAACTACATTCGTTGATTGTTAAACAACTAGGCCTATAATGAAAATTTATCTATAGTTCCATTTTCCAACAATGCAACATAAATAAATTACAATGTTTTTTTTTTTCTCTTTATAGATTTCAAACGTGAAAACGTAGCAATCACATTTGCAATTTACAATTTAACGATCTCATTTTTAGCGGCCCCCGTAAGGGGAAAAAGCCGCTATTAGGTTTGTGCAAAATGTCCGTCTGTCCGTCTGTCCGTCTGTCCGTCTGTCCGTCTGTCCGTCTGTCCGTCTGTCCGTCTGTCCGTCTGTC
>JADKLZ010084329.1:13435944-13457991 GCA_021533235.1 Biomphalaria straminea
GTCTGTCCGTCTGTCCGTCTGTCCGTCTGTCCGTCTGTCCGTCTGTCACACTCAGGGCGCCGAAACTAGAAGAGATACGAAAAATATTTTTTCACCATTAAATGCGGCTTGAAAAGTTTAGGTGCAACGGCTACTTTTAGTTTTCTAAAAGCAAACCGTTTAATTTATAAAAATTATTTTGCAAGCGATTTTTTAATAATAAAACACCAATTGTGAAGCAATTACGTAAATCTAAGGGAGGAAATGTTAGTATATGAAATGCTCTTGGCATGTAGATATCACGCACATTTTTTAAAATGACTTTCTGTCTGTCTGTCCGTCTGTCCGTCTGTCAGACTCACAGCGCCAAAACTAGAAGAGATACGAAAAATATTATTTCACCATTAAATGCGGCTTGAAAAGTTTAGGTGAAACGGCTACTTTTAGTTTTCTAAAAGCAAACCGTTTAATTTATAAAATTAATTATGCAAGCGATTTTTTAATAACAAAACACCAATTCTAAAATAATTACGTAAATGTAAGGGAGGAAATGTTACTATAAGAAATACATAAGGCATGTAGATATCACGCACATTTTTTAAAATGATTTTTTAGCAGCGGCTTTCGTGTACTAGCGTAAAGCCCGGAAATGACATGATTCTAAACTAATTTCTTAATTTTGTTTAAAAATCTGATTTTTTAAAATAAAATTGTTTAGTACCCCCATTAGAATGTAACTAGCATATTTTTGTGCGTTTTGTCTGTTGGTTGGTCTGTCCGTCACGGTTAGAAAAAAACACTAAAGGCTTTTGAAAATATGATTTAACCTTTACTGTTCTTTCTGAAATAGTGCGATAGTTTAAGGATGGGAGCATACAGTAAATGAGCCAGGGACTTAGAAGGAACATCCAAAACATCTTGCGAATGGGCGGATTTGACAGGGATCCGACTCCGACGGGGGCCGCCTCTGAGTTTGTGTATTACACAAACTCTCTTTGTAATCTTGTTAATAAATGTGCCCGTTGTGAAAAATGTCGTCTGTTCATTGTCGAATGGTATGTGCTTTTGGGGTAAAGACAAAGTTTAATTAGCCACCAGTTTGTCAATAGTTTTAAGGTAGGCCTACTATTATATATCTTTGGCCTTATAGTTCACCTTTCTCGCGAAGAAAAAAAATAAGCGAAGATAAGTCAAATAAAAGACATCTGGCAACAATAATCTGTGCAATTTGTCCTTCCGTTGTTTCTTTACATTAATCATAGCAACGACTTCTTTCTTAATTGTATTAGTAGCCGGATGCCTTTGTTTTCTGATTTTCCCATTCTGATAACTATTCTTCATACGTCTTTTGATATTCCTATTTTGGACTTTATTTCCACCACGTATTAAGCTACTAATTTGTATTTCATTTCTATAGAATTAGTTGAAAGTAGTTGAAAACAAAATACATACAATTTCTATCAATACAATAACTATCTTAAATCATCCCCAATACAAAGCATCAGAACCATTGTTATAACAACTGGCGTATTTTTCCTTTTGAGAAATAGGCACACGTCAAAAAAAAAAAAGAAACTATCCTCTAAAATATTAAAGTCTATATGATTAGACTGATTCATTGTAACATTTCCTTCATCTTGGCTACAGTTTCTCTTACATTCAACATCCGAAACATCATCTTAAGAACTCACAATTGCCACTTATTTACTTGCCAACTCTACAAAATTACATGTGAGATTTCGATAATATTACATGTCTGAAGAATGTCTTTTGTTAAACAGTGACTATTAGTTGGCATTCTAATATTACGATGCTAGCTACAATTTAAATAGGTTCGATAAAAACATTGTTAAAAATCAAAGCAGTGTTTATATACATATGGTTAGTATACAGTTGAAAGTAAGGTTTCACATCTGCTTTTAATATATAAGTATGGTGTAACGTTTTGAACTATTTGTAAAATGTCATTAAAAAATTCAAATATGTTTAGCCAGAATATTTGTTAAAATGTATTTAGATCTATCTATCAATTGTGAATAACATATTCAAATATTTAGCCACTGATACTTTTTTGTCAGTTAATCCAAACGTGAATTTTTTTCACTTGGGTGTTACCCTCCTAACGGGTGTCACCCATTGCGGACTGCACCCTCCTAGTGACGCCACTGATCACTTTTAAAAGTATTTATTTTAAAAAAAGAGGGGGGAGGAAACAATCTCATTTGGAACTTATTGCTCATGCCTCCTCAAGCCAACATACTAACCACTCTGATAGTAAGATGAATATAAAAATAGAAGATTGTATAGTTATATATTGTTTATTTCAATCTTACTTTAAAGCGGCGACCTATGAGGGGGACTAATTCAGCTTATACCACCACTTCAGTCAAGTAAGTATTTCTTTCCCTTGTTCGAGCTACCAAACAAAAAATAATTACCAATAGTTAACTAACTAATTGGATATTCTATTTAGTTGACTCTTGTGTTGTCAGGTAAAAGAAATAATTGTGCCAAATTTCAGCTTGATCCAAGATTGGGTGTCCGAGAAATAATGCGTATAAACTTTTTACCAGAACGCGGACAAAGTGGGTTGATATAAATAAAGCTCTGTAAAAATGCTGATTTTAAGCATGTGAATGGTGTAAAAAAGCTAATGATTTGTAAAAGTAGTACATTTTCATTGACCTATTTCCGTTGACAAGGTTCTATTCAAACATGAAACATTTACCCACGTCAACCAATTATTATTATAGCTTTTATATAGCGCTACTTTCATGCTTATAGCATTCTCAGAGCGCTTTGGTCCAATCTCACTTGTGGACCAGTGGGGGGGAGGGGGTATCTAGGAGTTGGTTTCCCGTACTGCCTTTGGGCGCTCAGTAAACACAACTCTGCCCGAGTCGGGTGTCGAACCTCGAGCCCCCTTCTAGGTAGCCAAGCAAGCCAAGTTCAAGCCGCACTTAGCCTCTCGACCACGCTTCCCACTACCTACTACAGCATTCAAATCATGAATGTCCTGAATGTTAATAGTCAAAATGCAAACTGTCAAAAGTCATCCTAAAAAGTACAGTGAAGGGTGGCGCGAAATGGTCGTCCAAAAACAAAAAAAAAAAACACTTGGATATAGTAAACGAATGGACCGCCTCTTTCTTTATATCTTGTTAAGAAAAGCTGTTGACAGGGGAATGATCTAGTTTTGCGAACTTAAATCCTTCAGCACCCCTACGACGAAAGTCAAGAGATAGATGGTGATGATGATATATGTAATATGTATGCACCGTGCAATGCTTCATCAATTAGGTTCACACTTCTATCTCTAGCAGGAAGAAAGGAAAATAACCCAGCTCAAGTTGTCAAAAAATATTCTCCCTTATAAAAACAAAGTAATTTTTAACGCTATCGTAACATATATCAATTAACTATTTTCTTCGTTTTGTTAGTTAGACAATACAGAGGGTCCTTCTTAACAGTGGATAATTATATTATACACGTATTCATGTGTGATGTGCAAATCTATTAAAGAAACCTACAACTATTTAAAGCTATAGGTTTTATTTGCTGCTTTAGGCAATGCATTCCGTTCAAAGACATTGCTTAGTTGAGATAGAAGGAGCACGTGTACCTAGCACAGTTTCCCTTTCAGACCTTGTGGTCTATTATCTATAGGTTAGATGGTGTAAAGGTAATCTGCTTCTGTGGCTAACTGTTTACGAGGGTGTCGTGTGGCCAGCACAACGAACAGCTTTACTTTAAAACGACTTTTACTTTTCCCCAACAAATGACAGGCACCCATTAGAGCTGGGTGGACTCAGAGATCCCGAAATGAAAAATCCAAGTCTTCACCAGGATTAGAACCCGGAACCCCCGGTTCAGAAGCCAAGCGTTTTACCCCTCAGCTTCAGCAGTCTTAGCATCAGTGGCGTAGCGTAGGGGGAGGGAGGAAGGGGAGGTTTTCAAATTCCCCCGGGCCCCCGCCTAGGGGGGGGGCCCCAATTGGGTGTTTGTAAATACATAAATTAATATATTTGATTGACAAATAGTGTCAACGGGTGCATTTATTTTCAACATTTATGGATTATATTCATATCAAAGACCAAATCTAGATCTAGGTATAGCAGTACGTAGACTTTGTTGACATTTTAAAATATTTTTTTCTCCCACAGAGATCAAAATTGTTGTTTTTAGTTTTACATTTTAAAATACAAATCTTTAATAGATTTGTTGCCGATTATAGAGATCAAACATGTTCTTGCAGCAAAAACAAAGAGTATTACTCTCTTTGTTGCCACGAATAAAACTGTATGATATACAGCAGTAGCGGCCTTAGGGGGTGGCAAGTAGAGTGCCTGTGGGGGCCCACGATCGGAGATATTACAGTAACAAACTTGATCACTACACATTTTCCTACTAAAATCCTATTAGACGTCGATGTTTAAATACAAAATAAACAGGGAATTCCAGGTATCTTGTTACCTTTACTAATAATAGATTTAAATGGCGAGTATTTTAAGGTTACGCTAATTAACCTTGAAGCAGAATTTACAGAAACGAGTATAACAGATCCAATAGTTATTCTTAACAATGCTAGAATTGTCCATTATTCGGGTTTGGCTTCTTTAATTTCAGAATTAACTTCACACTCGAGTTATTACCCCTCTATTCATCTTTCCGCAATCAAATGGAAAAAGACTTTTCTAAATAAAAAAAATCGTTGTTATAGAGTGATAAAAAGAGTGAATTGCAAAGGTGGGAAAATGAATAAAAACAACAACAAATGTACGTCTTTTCGTCAGAGGAAATTTCACAATCATAGCATATTTTTTATATGTGAAATAAAAAAAATGTTATTCTTTCTATGGGAACTTCCCTCATGCCGAGTTGACCAGAGTGGGGCTACAAAACAGCGTGACGCAAAGGTAAACCTATTATAACGTAGCCACAATGAGTGGCCGTCTGTCTGGCCTGCGCATACGTCTGTTAGGCATAAATCCAAAAGCAACATTTCACAACTGTGATAATAAACTCTAAACCTGTCATCTTTTCATTCTGCTGAGATAGAGCCAACAATTGTCACCTTTTTTGTAACTGTACATGAATTGTTCAACTTTTTTTTTTCAAATTAACCCCAGAGATCCTTCCTTTTGAAGTTATTATCACATCCTTCTTTTTAATGTTCTTAAGACTGATGTCTACTAGGAACTTTAACAATTCGACCACTTCTGGTAGTCTTGACTGGCACAACTAGTTCTCTAGACGTTGATCTATAACTGTCTGTTTCATTTGATCTAACAGTTTACTGCTCGTTGTCTTCATCTTTATCATAGTACCCAGAGATATCTTCATCGAAGCACTTGTTCAAAAAGCTTTGATTTCTTCTGTATGTTTTTGAATTGTTTGTTTATGATGTAAGATCTGGGTGATAGATGTTTTTTTTTATGACAACTGCTTTCTGCTATGTTTGTCCTAGACGAACACTCACTTTCTCTCCGACAAAATAACCTCTAGGTAGTCTTGCCTTTGCATCGTATTTCACTTTGCTTTTCATCTGTCGTTCGTTGAGTAATGGCTCTGCATTTTAAGTTACCGATGGTTTCAATAGTTTGAGATCAGTTGGAATGATGTCCCTGAGTCTTCTACTCATCAGAAGTTGTGATGCTTATCGGAGTATTTCTATACTCGAGCATAGCAAGATATGGTATGACTTATATCTTTGTGCTTTCGCACAAAACATAAACAATACATAAATTGAAACTCATTCATGCTTTCCGCAAAATGGTGAGAAACGGACGAAACTGATCACCCAATCCAACGAAAAAGCAAAGGAAGGTAGTGAATACTATGGATTCCCTGTAATCACAACAACCAGAAGAAAGAAAAGACTTGATGGGAAGTTGAGTTCTAATGTAGGACTCAGTAAGACTGTCAATAGAACTGCAATTCAAACGTGTTGCGACAGAAGTGCTGGACAGACTTCATATGTGGATGAAGGACAGATTACAAAGGCTGGAAAGAAAATGGATACCTTTGGGTTTCTGCTTGGACCAAGACTCCTGTTGGATGATGACACTCTTATGACAAACTGTGTTATTTTTTACTGTTTGTATGATGAAATAAATAGCTAATCGATTGTTCAATGATGTCACTGATGCACGAGCACTTTTCATCAACAAACTAGTAATACAATCAACAATAGGCTCAAACCTTGCAAAATTTTCTGAATACCGCTAACTCAGGCCACTTCCATTGCGTCATTCTAAAGAAAAAGCTATCCCAGGAGCACAATGACGCAAGAAAGGCTTATCATGGCTTTAATGTCAGTGAAGTCACAAATACTAGAAAGTATCGATGTAAATCATGTTATAGATGTCTTTGCTGCACAGAATGCACCACGTGAAGCGATATGAATCGAGATTTGTCACTTGTGCATTATTTAGCTAATAAACAACGGTATTATTCATTAAAAGAGTCTTAATGATTTTTTTTGGTTAAATTTACTGATATACTGAACCAATTTGATCTTGGGCTTATATATTTTTTGCGTACATTATGTCATGTCATATATCGAAAGTCAAATTGCAAGGGGCCCCCAAAGAGGTCGGTCCCCCAGGGCCCCCGAACCCCTAGCTACGCCCCTGCTTAGCATATGAAATAAAATTGTGCAATTGTGTGTCATGCCGGGTATTTTATTAGGCTGTGTTGTTTTTTTTTTTACTATCTTAATTATTTTCTATACAAGTGTATGTTATATAAAAATAACATTTAAAAAATGCAGCGTACGGATTTTCCTTTTTCTTTTGGCGGCCATCTACTTCAAATAGAAATTAGATTTAGTTGCTGAACATAAAATATGGTTTTCAAGTGAAAATAACTGACTATACTTTATTACAGAGGTTCTCAAACTTTTTTGACCATGGCACCTCTGTCTGTGGAAATTACTTGACCCAATAGGTGTTGTTGTTGTTTTTTTAAGGGATTCTTTTATAGTTTGCTTGTTTATGTTTATGGTTTAGGGCACACGAAGAAGGAAAGACTTCAGATCATGACAGCTTTTTAATCCGTGTCTAATTTGATACATGGACGAGAGTATGCTCTACGGATTGTGATCCCGCTCGTCATCCCCTGTCTAGGACGTAATCATCAGTTCTTAAGAAACATTCGAAACGACTAAAAAACACAAACACAAGTTTGTAACCAGCTCAAACAAACCTCTCAACCAAACAGATGTTTCCAGCATTAAAAAAATTTAACTTGAAAAAATTTCATGTCATCTTTAAGCTCATGTATAGACTTTGAATTTTCTCAAAACATATTAAATGTTGAATCTTGTTCAGTTCATCTAGTCGTTATCCACCACTTCAACTAATCACGAGATTAACATTGTTGTAGTCAACTTAGAAATATGAGGCTAAACAAAATCAGTAGAACTCAATTCTACTTGAACGGCCTATAAAGGTTTAATGTACCAAGATGTTCTAGCACCCATTAAGCGTGTTGACCTCTATGTTACTGTAATTCATATGCGTAGTTCATTCTGTCGGAGGACATGCCCCTCATTAGAATGTACTTTCTTTTCCCCAGGTTGTGTCCATCTTTGTGATGACCATCTTTTGATAATGGACAATTTAACTCAAGCAAGCGACCATGTTGCTACAAGACTTCGCAATGCCTCCTCAGCATCAGGCTACACTCTCTGTGGTGCCAACTTGGACAATGCCGAACAATACATGTCTGTCTTTATTTTGATGTCCTTTGTGCTACCTTCCATTTCCTTCATTGGTTTGTGCTGTAACATCATGAGCTATGTCATCCTTAAACGTAGCGGACTTCACAAACCTTCAAACATTCTTCTGTTAGGAACTGTCACAGCCGACACCATGATTCTCATCAGCAAGTTAGACTATCCAAGGATCCTGTTATACTTTGGTCCCGACAAGATCGTTTCCACTTTATGTCTCTTTCAGTATGGAGAGACCTTAAACTACTTTCTAACAGTTTCTATGGCGGTACTTTTATTTTTAGCCGCGTGGGGGAGCTTATCAAGCTTAGTTTTAGCCATTTTTATCACGGGAGAAAGACTTTTAGCTATTTTTAGACCAATGACATTTAGAGCTTTCGTGACGCCAAAAACTGCGAAAATTGCAGTGATCACAGCTTTTGTTGTCTGGTTACCATGGGTACTGGGTTACTCTTCGTATTTAAGAATTGTGACATTTCATCAGACAGATTCTGTCATTTGGATGTCATTAGCCCCTGATCTTTCGTACCTTGTATTCTTACTGGATACCTATGTCATCGGTTCATTTCAGATTGGTTTCACCGTATTGTTTATCAGTATAGGCTGTGTCGCGATATGGATCAAGGTGAGAATAACTCTGAGAAACAGGCTGAGGTTGACGTCGTCCCAGAGTAACCTTTCTTGGTCGCCAAGGACAACGCGGACGCTGCTTCTAACGTGCGTCATTATCGCTGTGACCTACAGTGTGACCGCGGTATTTTCTGCGTTGTCCACTTCTTTCTCTGAGGGACTAAACCAGGTGATGCTACTCATGAGGGTACTCGTGTACCCACTGGACGCCTCCAGTAACTTATTTGTTTACATTCTGTGTGATACGAAAATGTACCAGATCTTTAAAACAATGATAAATATTGTAAAGACATAAACGAAGATAAAAAGGGATAAGTCTGCCTTTCTCCCTTTTTATAAGAATATATATTTTTTATATTTTTTCTGACCAAATTATCATTTTGGGTTATTGTAGTAAAGATTCACAGTTTTAACAAAATACAATTATTTACACGAATAATCCATTGAGTCATTGAACAATGTACCTACGGCAATATAAGTGAGGTATGGTGGTGTTAGTTTATAATATAAACTTTAGGCTATATAAACATACTTTCAGTTACATTTTCTTGGTGAAAGATAAATCTACAAATTTTTTCTATACTATTTTACAAAATATAACTTCAATATTTTTTCTAAATGATGAAATTTTTAAAAAATAAAACAGTTTTTTAAAAGAAAAGATAATGTTTAAATAGATGACATCTTTTTCCAAAAGTTATAACCTTTGACGTTAACATTTCGGTATATATTATTTTCGTAGGACAGTGATAAATAGAACTCTATGGACATTTTATTAGCAAAATTTTGCATATTTCGTCCAAAAAAATGTTGAATTGAAAGTAAGTAGAAATTTTATCATAACATTTATTTTTTCGTTTGTACAATAAATAATTTTGTAAAGTTTCAACTTGATCTTAGAGTCTTAGAATAGTTTTGGGAGAAAAAAAAAGTAAAGAAAATTTGTACCAGACAAACAGGGAGGTCAAGTTGAACTAAGGGTTTTTACAATATAAAGTTAGGGTTAAGTCTTTGGGAGTTTTGCTGTAGCCCACTTATTGAGTCGCTGACCATGGCTATCAACAGATTCACGTGAATAGTAGGGAGGTAATATAAGGTATCTGGACGGTGTTAAATTTAGTTGGAATGGGAGACTTCTTATTATTAGAGAAGAAGAATTGTTCACCTGGGAGTGAGATAGTTGGAATGGTGAAGTTAACGACAATCTAATTGAAATATCTGGTAGCATGTTAATTAGTTCAATAAAGCATTCGTATATAATTGAGTTGATTTTTCCTCAAGAAAATGATAGTGCCATGTGAACTAAGTACCTCTACTCATAGATGTTCTTGCCTTACTGTCGGCAATTAACTGGACTATGGTTTGAAATAGCTGGTCAGTGAGACAACGTACCTTTGCAAACACCAGAAAGATGTATAGAGACGGTTCGTGGCGCCACTTTTGCATAGTAAGTTTCAAAGGCACCGACTGGATCACATTTGTGGCATAACATCCGACAACAATTGAAGTTCCTTGCATGTCATCTGTAGGTAGAGATGTGGCCTGCAGGACAGCCATTAGGCTTGCAGAGTAAAGACATAGTGAGTGTAAATTACCGATACAGGTGATGAGTCGGCTTGTAGATTCCAGGAGAATGGGCACCATTTAACATGCCTTATTCTTTGCAGGTGAGCCACTTGTTATAAAGGTTCAACATACAAGTTCAACATACAGGCTCAACATACAGGCTCAAAGAGCCCACTTAACAACTTGGCTTGTATCTTTAAGGAACAAATGAACCAATTAGCTTGCAGGATTATGGCGCTGGTGCACCAAGTAGCTTATAGATTAATGGAGCAGGTGCAGCACTTTGCGTGTAGGTTTATAAAGCATGTGCACCAGGTATCTAGTAGAATAATGGAACTGGCGCAACACTTTTTATGTAGGTTTATCAAGCATTTGCACGAAGTATATAGTAGAAAAATGGAACATGTGCAGCACTTTGCGTGTAGGTTTATCAAGCATGTGTACCAGGTAACTTGTAGGCTTACGAAGCAGGTGTAGGTGCACCACCTGACCTTTACGTTAATGTAGCAGGAGATGTGCACATATATTACACAAGTCCGCCACTCAGCTTGTATCCTTAAGCAGCAGGTGCACAGCTGGGCTTTAAAACTCATGGTACGACAACGCCGCACCTTTAAACTACATTCTACATTCACTGTTAACAACTGAAACATGTCATAGATCTCATTGTCAGTTTTGGAGCACTCTACATTCACATTCACTGTTATCAGATGACACATATTCTAGATCTCCATTAGATTAATGTATAGTCCTTTGATTTCACACCTTCTTTGAGAGTAGAAAAAAGTACATTTTCAGACCTTGCGATCTATAGGGCAGCTTTTGTAAAGGACATCTGTTTATATGACCGTCTGTTAACGAGGGTGTCATGTGGTAAGCACAACGATCTATTGTTTTAGATTTGGGTTTACACATTGGTGTCCTAAAAATTTCGAAGTTAAAAATTCCAAAATTGACCAAGATTCGAACACGGCCTTTCGGTCCAAGCTCTCTACATACAGTCACCTTGTAGAGCTGTTGAAAAATAATTTGCTCTCCAATTCCTGAGATATTTATTAAATTCAAAGCGATAAATAAACAAGAAGGTCATAGATAAATCAGTTCAGGGTGTCACCCTTTAAAAATGACAAGGTATGTATAGGTAAAAAAAAAAAAAAACAAAGACACCTGGCAACATATCTTAAACTGCACCTCTAAATCTAAAGGCTATAATTTTAGAACGAAAAAATTATGGGCAAGAAACATTTTCTGAAGAGAATGTTGACCACATAGATTGAGTGAATGTTATACACATCTATAAAATAGCTTTTCTGTTGGTTCTTAAGATTTCATCTACTCTTTTATGGGTCCATGCACCGAAGCTGAGCTCGACATATCATAATTTCAAGCTAACTCCCATTCTAGATATTTTAACTAATGTAACTTACCAAACACCTATGTAAGATTGTTTTTCATTGATTTTTCATCCTCTTTCAATACAATACAACTTCATTTACTCATTGAAAAAATGAAAGCATTGAAGATTAGTCCATATATCATCCTATGGGCTAATGAATTTTTGACCCAGAGACCTCAGAGGGTTAGGGTAAACAATGTTATATCAAATGCACGCATAGTTAACACAGGGGCGCCCCAGGGGGCTGTGACATCGCCATTATGGTTCATTTTGTACACCAATGACTTTCAATCCCATAGTCCCTTTTGCTCTTTCACAAAATTCGCTGATGATGCGGCTCTTCTTGCCCTGCTTTCAGAATGTTCAGACGTAAACGAGTATTTTAGAGAAATAGACCACATTGAAAGGTACTGTAAAGATAATTTTTTATTATTAAATGTGAAAAAAAAAAAAGAAATGATTATCGATTTTCGTAGGGAAAAGAAGGAAAATGATATTGTAACTGTAGCTGGAGAGACCATTGAAATAGTGCAAACTTTTAAATACCTTGGTACTATCCTAGACAATAAATTAAATTTTACAGCAAACACAGATTATATCAGCAAAAAAGGGCAGCAAAGACTACGATTACTGAGAAAACTGTCCTCTTTTAATATTAGCGAAAAGGCCTTGGCTATGTTTTATCACGCTCACATCGGCAATATTTTACATTTTAATATCACTGCCTGGTATGGCAATCTAAGCACTAAGAATAAAAATAAACTCCAGAGAATCCTAAATGCTACTGGTAAGGTCATTGGCAAAAAGCAAACCCCATTAGGGCAGCTGTTTGAGGCAAACATCCTCACAAAAACTAAGAAGATTCTAGAAATAAAAAATCACCTTTGGGTCAGGATTTTGCTATTTTACCATCACAAAAGAGATACAAGACACCGATAGCAAGGACAAACAGACACAAAAAATCTTTTGTTCCTCTGGCAATCAGATCATTAAATAGAACCAATCTAATGTAAACTTTTCATATGTTAATTGTGAGTGAGTCTGGTGTGAATGTACATTTTTTTTTTAAATAATGTTTTGTTTTGTATAATGCACAAATTGTAAGACAAATTTCCTTACGGACAATAAAGATTATTATTATTATTATTATTATTATTAAGTAAATCTTAACAGCTTTTTTTTTTCTATCCCTTAAAATCTTGTAAATTATTCATCTGATCAATGTGCATTATGTCAGGTGTGCTGTCGAACATAATGCAAATGTGCTTACAGTAATTTTAACTCTTGTAAATATATATAATATATATATATATTTATTTATATATATATTTATTTATTTATTTATTTATTTATTTATTACATGGTTTTCTAAAAGTTTTATATAATTAGTAAACGATATAGATACACTTGCAGGGCGCGGTGGCTGAGCGGTAAAGCGCTGGGCTTCCGTACTGGAGGTCCCGGTTCGAATCCTGGTGGAGACTGGAATTTTTATTTCGGGATTTTCGGTGCCCTTGAGTCCACCCAGCTCTAATGGGTACCTGACATTAGTTGGGGAAAATTAAAGGCGGTTGGTCGTTGTGCTGGCCACATGACACCCTCGTTAACCGTGGGCCACAGAATCAGATGACCTTTACATCATCTACCCTATAGACCATAAGGTCTGAAAGGGGAACTTTCTTTTTACTTTATAGATACACTTTCAGTTATGGGTGACCGTTTTATTCACATCATATTGTGGAAATTCTACAGGCTAACTGAACTGAACTTTTCAAATGTACAGTGAGAACGATGAAGACTAGTCGTTAAAATGGTCACAAAATGTCACATATTATGATTTTATAGAAATACTCTGTTCACTTTGTTCTTCAACTTTTTCTTCTTCTTTAAATCAATCATAGCAACTACTTCTTTGTCAATTGTATTAGTAGCCGGATGCCTTTGTTTTCTGATTTTCCGATTCTGATAACTATTCTTCATACGTCTTTTGCTATTCCTATTTAGGACTTTGTTTCTACCACTTATTTAGTTACTAATTTGTATTTTATCTTTAAGCTCGTGCAACACTTAGAGTATTCTCAAAACTTTTTTAAATGTTGAATCTCGTTCAGTTCATCTAGTCGTTACCCAGCACTTGACCTCGTCACGTGATCACCATTGTTATTAAAAACCTAGATATATGCGTCGCAACAAAATCAGGAGAACTCAATTCTACTTGAACGGCCTATGATGGTTTAATGTACCAAGACATTCTAGGCACCAACCAAGCGAAAACAACAAAATAAACTCATCATGACAATGATTTGCTGATCTCAAGTGATTGCATTTAAACATACTCGCTAAACCCTTGACTTAAGATTTTGATTCGCTAACAAGTCTTTTTTATACCACCAAGAATCCCACTTGACCTGATTTTGTAAACATAAGATATAGATACTGATATGTCTTCCATTCTTAATGAAAATAGAATCAATTATAAATCTTGACTTTAAAACTAAATTGGCTAACAAGTTTGTATTACCATGGAGGCATCCCACTTGACCTGTTTGGTAAACGTAGATACAGTAGAATTAATGATGAACCATTTATGGTTGAGAATTAGAGTGGCATTAGGTTCTTGATAAAACGGAAATCTCGTGGAAGCTTTAAATTTACCACAAATTTGACGTTTCTGGAATATTTACAAAAATTCACATTTTCAGAATCGAACTGAAAATATACAAAAGAACTTGACATGAAGGCACTTGAATAATATGAAATGTAAATTGTATAGAGTAGTCAGTCAAATTTTATAGACTTATTCTTCGATTTATTGTGTTTTTAACTCGTTGCGATCTCCAGCCAACCATGAAGGAGGAGGCAAACTAAAAGGAAGTATAATTTCCGAAACAAGTTCACCGGTGAGAAAGAAAAATATACACGACATTAGAATTTATCGAACTTTACATGTGGCGCCTCACTCCCCTTGAGCTAGCTGTTCACCTTGAGGCACAATGTCTGTGGGGGTCCGGGAGGGCTTTAAGAAACTTAAAGACATAATTATAACATAATTTTGAGGTTCTAATTTGAATATATATTTACAATATGTTAAGAATCGCTGCCTGATCGTGTGAGATGTGCTGTGGAAACTCGTTCATTGGTGCCCATGGTCCTTGGTTTGAACCTTGCCCTCTGTCTGCGGAAGGTTTGGGCTAGAATGTAATTATGTTCAAATCAGAAGAAACCAAAAACATGTTTGCCATTTTAACAAATTTTTTTACAGAATCTTAATTTACGTTTATATTTTATATAACTAATCCTATAATATTAGCTTTTTTAGCGCCCCCGAAAGGGGAAAAGACGCTTTTAGTTGCTTCGACTGAAGTGGGTGGGTGTTAATTTGTAAATCACAACTAATGATTGGGGTGTTTTTTTTATAAAGGATACGGTCGAGCTGTAAATGGCTGTAATGGGTTCCAAGTGATTCAGACATCTACTCACTTTAGAATATAGAAATATAACACGAGCATAAAGTAAAACTCAAATTTCAGATCTTGCGATCTATGACGAAGATGATGCAAAGGTCATTTGTTTCTGTGGACGACAGCTAACGAGTATTCAAGTGGCCAGTACAACGACCTATGCCTTTACTGCCCAAAGGTTTGTCAAATACCCATTGAAGTTGGTCGGACTCAGAGAGGTCCTGAAAATCTGAAGCTCATTTTCCAAACTTTCAACGGAATCCAAGCTGGATACTCCTGGGTTCATGAGGCAAGAACAATTCATTTATTAATTTCTATTTCGTTATCTTGATTGAATAAATGAGCAAGCGTTATCACCTGGAATCATAGTCTGGTTTCTAGTTTATATTCTTATCACACTGAGAAATACAGAAAAATGTCTTTACGTTTTACAAAACAACTTTCTTTTCTTAGATCTCAATCATGACTTCATTGACACATGAATTGCGTAGGTCCTAATTATCTCTTTAAAGTAACCCACTGTGGCAAGCTGTCAGAGGAATTTCCAGTCACAACAGGAGTCAAACAGGGATGTCTTCTTTCACCACTCCTGTTTCTTCTAGTATTGGATTGGGTCACAAAAGAAGCCTACTCTAATTCAGGGAAAGGAATCAAATGAACTCTTACACAAAAGCTGGAAGATCTGGAATTCGCTGACGGCATAGCCTTATTATCACACAGACTACAGGATATGCAAGAAAATATCACAGTTCTAAGCGAAGTAGGAAAAAGAGTAGGCCTCAAAATAAACCACCAAAAAACAAAAGTACTTAAAGTAAACAACAAACAAATTGGAGACATAGAACTGGATTCTCATACCATAGGCCAAGTAGAAAATTGTATATACCTTGGGAGTGTAGTCAGTGTAGCAGGTGGAACTGATCAAAACATTAAACGTCGTATAAATCTAGTGCATCAGACATTTACACAGCTAAAACCAGCCTGGAAATCTCCTCACATCTCAAACAAGACTAAACTAAGAATCTTAAACTCTAATGTCAAGGCTGTCCTACTGTATGGTTCTGAAACATGGAGAACAACTGAAGTGTCAACAAAAAAGGTACAGACCTTCATCAACAGATGCCTGAGAAATATCCTAAAAATAAAGTGGTACGACAAAGTAGAAAATACCAAACTGTGGGAGATGAGTGGTCAGAAAAATATAGAGGTGCAGATCTTGGAGAGGAAGTGGAGATGGATTGGTCACACCCTTAGAAAAGATACCAGCAACAGAGCTAGGCAGGCCTTAGAGTGGAACCCCCAGGGAACAAGACGTAGAGGAAGACCGAAAAGAACATGGCCACGCAGTATACTGGGAAGACTTGCAAGAGACCGTGGAGAGTTTTTGTCGTGGCTCTATGTTCCACAAGGAACACAAAGGAAAGATGATGATGAAAGTAACGTAAATAATCTATCAAATAGATACATTGTGGTCTTTTCTCAAAATATAATTGTTTCATTCCAGTTTTTAGATACCTGATGCAAATAACAGAAAATATGTTATTAAATTTGTTTTAACAAGGCAAAGTAAGTACTCTCAAGTAACATATCTCAAGCTATAGCTCGCTCAATGCGATATGGTCATTCTCTTTTGTTGACCTGCGATTCATATGCGTAGCTCATTCTGTCGGACATAAAAAAAAGTGTCCCCTTCACACCTTGCGATCTGTGGGGCAGATGATGTTAAGGTCACCTGTTTCTTTGACCAACGGTCAACGAGCTGGGTGTTATGTGGCCAGCACAACAACCCAACTTAAGTCAACTTTAAATGTACTTTTTTTCCCCAGGTTGTGTCCATCTTTATGATGACCATCTTTTGATAATGGACAATTTAACCCAAGCAAGCGACCACGTTGCTACAGGACTTCACAATGCCTCCTCAACATCAGGCTACACTCTCTGTGGTGCCAACTTGGACAATGCTGAACAATACATGTCTGTCTTTATTTTGATGTCCTTTGTGCTACCTTCCATTTCCTTCGTTGGTTTATGCTGTAACATCATGAGCTATGTCATCCTTAAACGTAGCGGACTTCACAAACCTTCAAACATTCTTCTGTTAGGAACTGTCACAGCCGATAGCATGATTCTCATCAGCAAGTTAGACTATCCAAGGATTCTGTTATACTTTGGTCCCGACAAAATCGTTTCCACTTTATGTCTCTTTCAGTATGGCGAGACCTTAAACTACTTTTTAACAATTTCTATGGCAGTACTTTTATTTTTAGCCGCGTGGGGGAGCTTATCAAGCTTAGTTTTAGCCATTTTTATCACGGGAGAAAGACTTGTAGCTATTTTTAGACCACTGACATTTAGAGCTTTCGTGACGCCAAAAACTGCGAAAATTACAGTGATCACAGCTTTTGTTGTTTGGTTACCATGGGTACTGGGTTACTTTTCGTACTTGAGAATTGTGACATTTCATCAATCAGACTCTGTCATTTGGATGTCATTAGCCCCTGACCTTCCATATCTGGTATTTATTCTGGATACTTATGTCATTGGTTCATTTCAGATTGGTTTTACCGTATTGTTTATCAGTATAGGCTGTGTCGCGATATGGATCAAGGTGAGAATAACTCTGAGAAACAGGCGGAAGCTGACGTCGTCCCAGAGTAAACTTTCTTGGTCGCCAAGGACAACGCGGACGCTGCTTCTAACGTGCGTCATCATCGCTGTGACCTACAGTGTGAGCGCGATATTTTCTGCGTTGTCCACCTCTTTTTCTGAGGGACTAAACCAGTTGATGCTACTCATGAGGGTACTCGTGTACCCACTGGACGCCTCCAGTAACTTATTTGTTTACATTCTGTGTGATAAGAAAATGTACCAGATCTTTAAAACAATGATTAGCGTTATAAAAGCATAAGCGAAAAGGAAGAGAATTGAACAGCACGTTGCATCATGAGTTATGTAGTATTAGTAAAAATTTGAGATGGATATACAATGTTGTACTAATATTTTAGACTAAGGGATAGTTTAGTTTTTTCATGACGTTTCTTCTTCTTCCTAATTGTCCTAATAGTTGAGCTTAAGATTCAAAGTCTATGGAAGCAAGCGCGGGATTCTATGCGAAATAGATTGCGCGGGGTACAGTCTGGATAGGGATAAGGATAATGGAAAATTACGATTTTTTAGTAGAAAATAAATTCGTGTGTGTGTTTATTCATTTTTACTTAGCACAAAATCACGATCAAATCTAATTTAGAGTCTTGCGTGTAGGGAAGTCATAGCGCCTTTTAAAGACGTCTCTTCCAGAGCGAACGTACATCCAGCCAACGTTGAATGTTTATTTTTATATAGATACTTTATAACTCCCCCCAACTATACACTGGACATTAGCGCTGTAACGCTACAATGCACAATCATACTTTCCATACTTATAAATTATTTAGAGCTGCACACAAATATGAAATACTTTTTTTTATTATTCAATAGAAGATTACATTGCCAAAAACACATAAGACATAACCGTTTCATGTGTTCACAATTATTAAGGTTAACATCGTTCAGAAATTGTTCAAGCTTCACGATTGTCATTTGTCCTCTGTTGTGGACTCATGTACGTACACTTGAAATTTTATCAATCAATTTTAAAAAAGAAGACGTTTATAAATATAAAATTATCTATAAAATTCTTATAATTCTTATAAATCGCTATGTTCAATACACACACACACACACATCTTCGGACTCGAAGACAAGCCTTATTATTATTATTATTACAATATACACAATTTGCTGTGACATGAGTTGTTGTTTTTTTTTTTTTTGAATTATTATTTTTGTATGCCAGTGAACCATGTCTGGTGATTATGTCAAAGTCTCTTTCTCTGTATCTTTTTGTCCACAATTTTTTTTTACTTTTGTGTAAGTATGCCACTAAATAGTGAATAAATAATGACCTAGGTCCTAGATCTAGATCTATGTCTTAAAGAGGAGCCTACAGATGGGCAACAATACATGTAAAACATTACCTCTTGCATTTTATTAAAGGAAACTTAACAGAATTGCGACTGGGCCTAAATATTTCTCTAGGAGAAAAAAAAACGCATTCTTTCCACGTATCATTTATCACTATTATAAGAATTTCATTAGCGGTCTTAGTTTGTATGCATATGGAATCCTAAATGCTTAAAACCGAAACTGCTTTTTTTCTAGGCCTATACATTTCATATTCCGGTGACTGGCATCAGAAAAACATTCTCGTGCTTTTGACAAACTTTATCTCACGCGCCAACTGAGCAAGTGCGCATGTGTAGCAGCAGAGACTCAGACATCCGGAAGTAATGGAAGCATCGGAACTCAGACTTCCCTGAAAAATATTTTTTTATAAATAAATAAAATATAAGAAATCACAAAATCTTAATAGATCTACTAGTTCGGTATTTGGGGAAAAAAATAAAGAAATTAATTATAAATTGAAACTCAGAATTGGTTAAGTATATCAGAAAATGTTGTTACGGCACTGAGGCAGACAGTGTGCTAATAACTGCATTGGCCTTACACTTACTCACTATCGACCCACATCTTGCGTACCGTATGATGGATGTCTTCATAATATGTAAAGTAGGTGTCCCATAGATTAGACAAGTGTCTTTTGCTTTCTCCCAACTGTGACGAAATACGTCCCCTGAATACAGAACTGACCAGTGAAGTATATACCCCCCCTTTTCCCCCACTTATTAACACCGCACAGTCCCCTCTACACCAGATTCGCCTGTGTGAAACTACCCCCCCTTGACCAGTAGCCGTCTTCACAATTGATCCAGTTCCGACCATCCGCTACTGACCACAAACACACACACACATTCCATTCTGATCACTCGTGACGCAACAATGGCCTTGGGCGAGCAACTGCATAAGACTACCCCCCTTACGTCAAACTGGCTTTCCATGCGTTTCAAGCCACGCGCCAAACATTAGATCCAGAGATGCGCCCGCGTCCATTCAAATTCTTCATGCCCGCTCACGGCACCGGACAAAGGTCAAACCTTGTAATCACAACGTGATTCCATCCACCACCACCCTTCCTTTATTCACTCACTAGTCAGGTGAGTGTACACATAGGAAATCTATTGGTCCAATTCAAACGATTGAACAATCTAATTGAAAACTTAATGACCATTGGTTTAGCCACAACGCTACACGTGGACACCAACCCTATAAAAGCCAGAGACAAGAGTCGCACGACAATGCCTCTCTGCCTCACACTTAGCGAGAAGTCATAATACTCTCGACTTAATCAAATTCATTTAGGAACGTGCCAGTATCGGGTGAGTCAAAATAACTTTATTATTAAAACTTAGTGTGTCTTCGCCTGTGACATTTTGTCCATGTCATTTACCATGTTAGCACTTGTTTATTTCCTATATTACATGTGTAAATTGCTGTAAATATGATTCTCTTTTGCTTGCTTCTCAATACTTCATGCGTGAATTTCTATAAATATTCCTCTTTTATTGATTGATGTTAACTATACTTTTATGCAGTGGACACCCATCCGTCATTTGTCCACTTACTTATTTGATTACTTATTAATGTTTATATTTATCTGGACTTTACACGTCTAGATTATTTCATTTGCATGCATGCCTACGTATGCGCGCACATCTATGCACATAATCATGTTTATCTTCTATGTACCGTACCCGATGAACTGTTAACATATACCCTTAGGTCCGAGTACCAGTCTCGCGTGCCTATTGTGAATCATGTCACACGTGCCCCCCCCTTTTCTCCACAACAGTTCCCGAGCCATGATCTACCTACAGGCTCATGTGGTCACGGCAGGGGCTACAACCCCTTAAAATGTTCCCCCGGTTTCCCTCCTCAGTTATGTCCCCACCTGTATACTTATATGTGTGTTTTGTATTACTATACTATTATTATCATATTGTTAGCATGACAAATGTTATTAGACTTAGCAAGATATCATTATCACGTATCTTAGCTAGTCTGAGGGAGACGCTCCTTACAAGGAGGCGCCCCTCGCCAATCATCCTGTATGGTTAAATAATTTAGGCTCCTCTCGCATCTCTTCTCACAGCCTCCTATATCAGGGTTGGCGTGTTTTGTTGTCTGACGACACATCTCAGCAACTCTCCACACATTCCAGTCGAGGGTGAACCATCCATCACCCTAGACCAGAACTGAAGGCATTCCAGGCTGAAGCATCAATCCAGTCTGCAACTATCAGAGGGATAAGTCCACCACGTGGCATCCTCCTCTTCATCTTCTCAGCGCCTGCCCACTTGCAGGACGTCAACTGACTGACAATCAGTACACCTGAGACTCAACTCATCCCGAGTTCAAATACAGATAAGTGAGAACAGCCGAGCTAGCAAACCATACTCGAGTTACATGAGCAAACATCCCAGTGATGATTTTATCCTAGAACTTATCCTAAAGCTTTAGATCATCTTGTACATCCCCTTTTTTTTACTCATTATTTGTATTTCTTATTATTCACTCCTTATTAAATATTTTTTCTATTGTTCACACGCCTTGGTTCTTGCTTGTGCCTGTCAATGCGCCTATAACAACCATAGCAATAATATAATATTTACCACGTTGTGGTTCTAAGACTTAACCCCTAGAAGTCGCAGGCCATATCCCCATCGGAAGGTGTAAACAATCCAATTGGTGGACTTATTCCACCACACCAACTCTGGTAAGTTTTTTTCCTCTACTCGTAATCCTTGTGGGTGAGAGCGCCTTGTATTTAAGTTTTGAATTGTTTTTGCTACGCCACAAAGTCCGGTGACATTTATTGGTCATTCTTTGTCATGAGGCAGTTCACCCTCTGAAGTTTGTTGAAACGGACGGTGTGTTGGTCCGTACAAAATTATTAGTCTGTGTAACATGTACTAGTTCCTTAAATTTATTACTAATTTTAGGGTTTTGTGTTTGTTGTGTTTAAAGGGTGTCAGTGTTGGAGTTGAGGGCGCGGTGGCTGAGCGGTAAAGCGTTTGGCTTCCGTGCTGGAGGTCCTGGGTTCGAATCCTGGTGAAGACTGGGATTTTTATTTCGGGATTTTCGGGCGCCCTTGAGTCCACCCAGCTCTAATGACATTGGTGATAAGTAAAGGCGGTTGGTCGTTATGCTGGCCACATGACACCCTGGTTAACCGTAGGCCACAGAATCAGATGACCTTTACATCATCTGCCCTATAGACCACAACTTTACTTTACTAGTGTTGGAGTTGTATTACGGGACTCGATTCTTTGTCAGTGTTGGAG
>JADKLZ010084329.1:13458352-13481926 GCA_021533235.1 Biomphalaria straminea
ATATATATATATATATATATATATATATATATATATATATATATATATATATATATTGTAAATCTATTCATGCAACGCAACGATGTTCTACAGTAATCAAATAAGTGTGTTTATTTACCAGGACAAACACATAACAGCCTTCTGCATTCAAAGAGTTGTGTTACTATTTATACCAGCCCATTCACCAACAACCTGAATACGGACCAACGACAGCCTGCCCCGCTTTGCTCCAGGTCACCACTACAGGCTTCAGGCAGTACAAAAGACGGCTCCTTAGTTTCCAACAAATCAGACTCTTCACAATCACTTGATACCCTGTTATTTTCTCTATCCCAGCGTCCTCCTGTTCTGGTTCAATCGTGCGCTCGTATTGGTTCAAGGCAGGGTTACAACAATATATATATACAATTATCTATTCATCACTCTATCATTCTCATTGTGCATATACATATATCAGTTTCTTAGAATTAAATTCATATTTTTTTTATTTAAATTCATCCACATAGTTGATTATTCTCTGTACGACTGTGTGTGAATGATGTTATTGTCAGGTGGAACATCGGCACCTTAATTGTAAGCTATTTAACAACCTAAATAACTCCTAACCCTCACAGTAGGATAAAAGCACCGAAAACTGAAATCACGCATGCGCTGGTAATGTATTACGTTTCTACAGAAAGGTGGCCTTAGAGGCCTTGCGAAATCTCAAAGTGTAATTACAAATCTACAGACCAATCTGTATGTATTTACCGAAAAAAGACACTTCAATGCATGCGTTACCTTTTACAATAGCCTCATAAAACTAAATTCAATAACGACTTCTTCCAAGATATTTTGTCATTAGAAGATTTCATAACTCAATTTAATAACGACTTCTTATCAGAAATAATGTCATTAATTCAGTAACGATTGGAGACACCATAATCTCCAAATACAAAAACAAAACTTAATAAAATACTCAGAAAGACACAAAGATAAAGGCACATTCCTCGTCCCATATGCTAGGACAAATCTGTACAAATGCTCTTTCTTCCCTAGTGCCATTAGAGCATGGAATGGTTTGCCTGAGCTAGCCAGGAAAACCAGTGACTTGGCAGAATTTAAGTCACTGGTAAATATGCATGACTGAATGCATGACGCGTAGGACGTAATCATCTTCTTTTTTGAAGTAACGTCTGTATTATATAAGACTAGTTGACCGGCGGCATAGCATACGCCGCTATTTACCATGGCCGGCGACCGCAGTGGGGCCCGCATTTCATAGGACACGCAATTTTATAGGACCCGCTCTAATTTAAAGTGTAAAAATTATTAAATTAAGCCATTTTATTACTTACAACAGATTCCCCGCGCCATCCTGTCGATTTAACATCCCTATAATTATTTGTCTGTTAAGCTATTGCTTTAAAAGAAATCAAACACATTTTTAACAAAATATAGTCATTTATAACGCTGTTAACCATCAAGCTGTAAGGGAAATAAGTCTTTGGCATATGGTTGAACACAATCTGCAATTACAAACACAATAGCACACTACAGACTGAAAAGATAAAATATAAATTTTAAAAAGTCGAAGAACAAAACTCCACTTGTCTCTCTAACCTTGCTAATGCTTTTTTTTTTTCCACCACAATTGTTCACAAATACTCGTATTAAAGGTCTTTTGCAAGTCAATGGATTTTTTTCTAAAGAATTATAGAATATTTGCGCTCCAGAAAACTTTTATCTTTGACTATTAAATACATAAATAATTCGAGTTTTAAATATGGTTCTAATTTTTCGCATTATAAAATAAGTAAAGCGAATGCGTTAAAAAAATTATTAATGGAGCTAAAAATAGATTACTTGTTGCATTGTGTTGTTGCACGTTTGACCTATTTACTTTGAGAAATAATATATAGATAAGAAGACACTTCATCACTAACCTGTATGTTTTCTCTTCCCCTCATGAAGACTCGGAGACCAAAGTGCGAGGAAGGATTGCAGCAAACATAACAGCAAGCATTGCAGCAGGACTCCCCCATGTCCTGGGCGATCATACACTGAAGGCAACAGGGACAGAAGCATGCTAAGAGACCTGCAGTTTTAAAGGAAAATAATTTGAAATTTAAAGGGATTGAATAGTGAAAAAAAAAGATGTCCTAAATGCAATTTGAAATACAAAACAAGCAAGTCTAAATGAGATTACTTTAGGTGTGTATTTGAACAAGAGGAACATAGGGTGGGTGTTTAAGTGATACATATTAAAAGAGCGGAAACTGTGGCTTAATACCATTACAGTAACGTAACCTGCTAGTGACACAACTAAGAGACAGCTAGTATTTACACTATACCTAAAATATTTGAGTGCTTTTTCATCCTGATAGTTTTATTTCTGTTGACTGATATTCCCCATAGCAGCGTCTTTGAGTACACAATTTTTTTTACTTATAATAGATGAAAAATAACTCAAAAATGTATAATTGCATATCAATAATGTCAACAATTCTAGTAGTGTCGCATTTTCTTCTCAAAAGTTACGTTCCGTGGGTTTTTTTCGGTGCACGGACCAAAGGTTTCGAAATCTGGAAATCGCTTCCCATTTCCCAGTCGTAGAACGATCATCCCGAAGAACATGTCACTGTGACGCCCTGTTCTTGAGATACCATATAGAATAAACACATGTTATATTCAAGAATAGCATTAAACTGTATTTTTAGCGGAAAAGACGCTATTAGTTTTGTGTGGCCTGTCTGTCCGTCTGTCTGTTAGTCCGTCCAGTTTAGATCTCAGAAAGTAGAAGAGAAAATGAAAATCGGACATCACAATAATTTAGATCATTCAAAGTTCTGATGCAAAGGTTACTTTTTTTTCTAAAAGCTCAAAATCTAATTTTTTAAAATCATTTATGCAAGCAGTTTTTTAAAGAGAAAACCTAATTATTATGCATTATATATCAGACCTAATTTAAAACAATTAATAATGTTATAAATTTTATTTCACATTTACTTATGAGTATTTCATGCTCACATAAACGACTCAAAAAGAAGCAAAGAAAAGAGGCCTAATGCCTAAGGAGTACTGGGGCACTACATAGGATCTGTTAACCTTCTATCTGCATTCTCATCTGTCATTTGTCTTTGATATAATTTCATTCGGATGTTCTTTCTGAAAATATTGAAACCTGCCTGGGTGTAACACTTCGGGGGCCGATTTTAAGTTTGTGTTTTCACACAAACTGCTTTGTAACCTTGTTTTATTACATATTTAGATTGGTTCGCCATTTTACTTCTTATGAATTTTATGTTTGTTATCGTCTTCCATAGACACAGCTTACACTGCACACCTACTCAACACATAAATTGCAGTAATATTCACATCAAAAGTACCGCAGAGATATTCCCAGCTAAAGTACAGCAGAGATATTCCCAGCATAAGTACTGCAGAGATATGTTCTGGCATCATGTACTTCAGAGATACTCACAACTAGAGCAGTCCTCAAAACAGGCACACAATCCACTAATCCAGTTTCGGGGAGGAGGAATGGTTCTTCCTTGACCTACGATTTGTGGTTGGGTGGTGACGACGATGTTGGTAGTGGTGCTAGTTGCCGCTGTCGACTCGTTACCAGGCTGCTGCAAGTTCATGAACTCGAACTGATCCATAGTATATTAACTGTGTGTGTGTTTAAAAAAAAAAAAACACAAATTAAGTTTTGGTTTTGCCATTTTGGCGCGAGATTTTTTTGAAATTTTATAAAACACAAGACTTTTTATAATAAACATTTTTTATTATACTATACTGTTTATAGCAGAAAGTAAGATCACAGTATGTATATATGTATGTATATCCCGAAAAAAATCAAAAACTTTTAACAATCTTTATATAACTTGATATAAATCCTCCATAGATCATGAAGGATACCGTGATGTATGTTAAATGTCCCTCCCACAACCAGAGGGCCCTAAAAAGACAAAAATATCTAATTGTATCTGTATTAGACTAAGGGATAGCTGAAGGTAAAGGTCAACATTCTTCATGTTGACTCCATACGATTCGGACAAGATACTTTAAAATCTCCTTATCAATGGACCTCATTCACCAATCGTAAAACAAACATTTAATCACGTGATCATACTGATAAAACAATGGAAAAAATGTCACGTGATAGCCATTGTGTATTAAAAATTAGATCGTAAATTATATGGAATAGATAGAGCACCACGTGGCTAAGTGTTACGATTGGTGAATGAGGTTCATTGATAGAACAAATACCGTCTTACCTCCTTATGCAGGACATATATGATTATGCAACGCAAACCCATAAATCGTTATCTAATAAGAAACAAAAATTGACTAGAATTATTTTTAATATCCCTACAACATGAAAAGACAGAGAGTAGAAAGACTGTCGACGAATCTTGCTTGGTGCCCCAACTTTCCAACAGACCAAGGGATAGGTAAGGGTCAACAACATCAATGCTTTTCACTTAACAATTAGAGTGTAACTGACCTGTCCATTTCAAAGGTGAATAAATTAGATTATTAAAACTAATTGCAATTTGTTTTACTTACCACAATGTGCAGGATGTGTTGTGTCAAACCATTCACCTTGTTACCGTGCAATAGAAAGGAAACATAACTTATCTCAAATTGAAACACGGATTCCATCATTCTTTTCAATCTCACTAGTGCGTAGCGGTTTTAAACTGTGTGTGCTATTTGTTGGTTTCTCTTGCGTAAGATCTGGCAGGCTGTCTATGAAGAAGAAAGCCGGAGGGGGGGGGGGTGGAGGGGTACATCAACATCAAGTACTGCAACAACTACACGGTAAAAAAGAAAATGTGCTGTCCTGGATCTAGAACTACTGGCTCTCTCATTGAGACCTTTTTTTTTATTAACCACGAGACTTTGGTGTTATTTACATTGTCCTGGTTTATGATCTGCCTGCAGCCAAGACGGAAGTCGCAGCTGAACTCATCGCAGACGTAGTGCATGAGTTTCAGACAAGGTCACCGGACGCATGAGTAGTTATACTGGGTGATCTTAATAAATGCACCTTCGAGGTTGACCTACCAACCTTCTATCAACACATCTCATGTGCAACAAGAGAGAACAGAACTCTGGACTTATGTTACTGTAACAACTGTTTAGAATTAGCGATTGTTAAAGAGCAAGTCTGCAAAATTTAAAAAAAACGTCAACCCAACGAAAGTTAGTGCGCCTGATGGAAAAAAATGGCGAATCTTAAAAGAATGTGCTGAACAACTAGTTGAACCTTTCCTAGAGATTTTATCCTCTTCATTACTAAACCACGAGATACCATCAGTGTGGAAGTCGTCCATAATTGTACCTGTACCATAGGTGTCCAAACCACAGGAAATGAATGACTTTAGACCTGTTTCACTTACTTCCATTGTATCTAAATGTTTAGAAAAACTGGGGAAAATGATACTCCTAAATGAACTTTGTAGTAAATTGGACCCTTTACAATTTGCTTACCATCATATAAGAGATACAAGACGCCGGTAGAAAAGACAAACAGACACAAAAATTATTTTGTTTCCCTTGCAATCAAATCATTAAAAAGAAACTATCTGATATAAACTTTTAGCATGGAAATTATGATTGACCCTGGTATATTTTTGGTTTTCTACAATGATAATGTTTTGTTTGGTATGATGCAAAAATTATAAGACAAATTTCCATATGGATATTGTTGATGAAAATTTAGGTTCTAGGTGAGCAATAGTTCATTAAGACACATGGTCATTGCATCTTGTGGGTTTCTTCAACTGATATCTTGCAAATAAAACTTTCAGTTTCTTTATAATTGCGTGTGTTGTCACCTGTATGTTTTCTACCTCTATGAAATTTGAATAATAGTCCACTATAACTAGATATTGTTGGTCACACATTTGGAATAAATCAATTCCAATCGTATCCCACGGATTAGAACCTATTTGGTGCTGTATCAATTCTTCTCTCTGATTTGCTGGTTTGTTTTTGTGACAAATGTATCATGAGTTGAGTGCACCTATTTTGATTATATTTGTATTGATTTTTTTCTAGTGATCCTAACGCCTTAGTACAAAAACAGACCAACAGCACAAACATATTAGCAGCTCTCTAATAAGGAAACCATACATGATATATGCCCTGCCCAGCGTAACTGTCGGACCATAAGAAGTCCCTCTATAGTAGTAAATCTATGGCAAGCAACTCAACCAGGTTCTATAGAATAAGTGTGTTTATTTACCAGGTCAAACACATGACAGCCTTCTGCATTCCAAGAGTCTTGTTCCTAATTCTACCAATACCTAGGTGTTACAATAAATGAAAAACTGTCATGGAATCCCCATATTGATGAAACAATAAAAAAACAAGATTACAAAGAGAGTTTGTGTGATACACAAACTCAGAGGCGGCCCCCGTCGGAGTCGGATCCCTGTCAGATTAGCTTTGATCTCTCAACGGACGGACAGACAGACAGACAGACGGACAGACAGGCCACACAAAACTAATATACATCTTCCGTGCTTTGATCTCTCAACGTTAGCCTTGTAAAGCCGATGTTCAAGGCAATTGCCACACTTGTTTTATGAGTTGATTACTTTACGAGTAAATACTGGTATGTTACTCGTATGTTGGAACAAAAAAAAATGTGAAGACATGTGCAGTATATTAGATTATTAATTGTCTTAAAGTAGGTTTCATTTATATTGCATACTAATTAGGTTTTTTCTCTTTAAATACTGTTTGCATAAAATATTTTTAAAAATTAGATTTTGAGCTTTTAGAAAAAAAAAAGTAGCCGTTGCATCAGAACTTTGAATGCTCTATATTATCGTGATGTCAGATTTTCATTTTCTCTTCTACTTTCTGAGCACTAAACGGGACGGACGGACAGACGGACAGACAGACAGACAGACAGACAGACAGACAGACGGACAGACAGGCCACACAAAACTAATAGCGTCTTTTCCCCTTTCGGGGGCCGCTAAAAATCAAACAAAGCATTAGGGTTTATTGAAAGAAATTTCTATAAATCAAATAAGAACATAAAACTAAAATGGTATTTAACCTTAGTTAGGCCTATAATAGAATATGCATCCTCTGTTTGGGACCCCTCAACGCAAGAAAGCATTAAGAAACTGGAACAGACACAAAATAGAGCAGTGAGATTCATAACAAATCAATATTCACATTTGACTAGAGTAACACCTTTAGTAAAATCACTAAATTTAGAAAGCCTTCAGGACAGAAGACTCAAAAGTAAAGTAGCACTTATACATAAAACACTGAACCATAATCTTCAAATTCAAATATTCAGGTATTCCCAGCATCTTTACAGCCCTCCGACAACGCCGCCTGCGCTGGCTTGGACATGTTCGCCGGATGGAGGACAATCGCATACCGAAAGTCATCCTCTACGGACAACTTGCGACTGGCTCAAGAAAAACTGGTCGCCCCCACGTCCGTTACATAGATGTTATAAAACGTGACCTAAAATCAGTGAACATCAATACTGACCAGTGGGAAGACATAGCTCTAGACCGCACCAAATGGAGAGAGACAGTGACCAAGAAGCTATGGACAGCGAAAGAGCATGGGCCTCAACTCTGGAAGAAAAGCAGACAACGCGGAAACTGGCCAGCTCCTCTACCACTGTAGCGAAGACCACCTTTACCTGCGATACTTGTGGACGGGAGTGTCTCTCCAAAATAGGACTCCACACCCACACGATGAACTGTGCGAGATGAACCATAGTCGTTCTACGACTGAAGGAGGCCAATGATGATACACAAAACACTGAACCATAATCTTCAAATTCAAAAACAAAAGTTAATAGAATACTCAGAAAGACACAAAGAAAAAGGCACATTCCTCGTCTCATATGCTAGGACAAATTTGTACAAAAGCTCCTTCTACCCTAGCGCTATTAGAGCATGGAATGGATTGCCTGGGAATAGCCAGGAAAACCAGTGACTTGGCAGAATTTAAGTCATTGGTTAATATGCAGGACTGAATGCATGACGTGTAGGACGTAATCATCTTCTTTTTTGAAGTGACGTCTGTATTATATAAGATAAGATAATCCTTTCACCACTAAACTTGAATAGGGACCAACGACAGCCTTCGCTCCAGGTCACCATTACAGGCTTCAGGCAGCACAAAGAACGACATCTTAGTTCCCTACTATTCTGAATCTTCCAAATCCCTAGATACCGATGTAAACACTATTCTCTCGTCTATTCCAGCGACTTACCGTCCTTATCTAATAGTGCACCACAGGCACTGATGCAAGGCAGGGTTACAAGAATAGCTTTATACTGCAAAAGGACATACCCATTCTCTATCTGCATTTATATCATAATGTTTAGTTTATTTCCATGCTATTTAACTTCAGGTTTTCAAGTAAATGCGAGGGTCGATTGAATTAATGTAAGCAGTAACCTATTTTGGAAACAAAAGTTTAAATCCATTTTAATAAAACGTTTGTCTAAGTTCTCAAAACAGAATGCGAAAACTTTACGAGTAAAAACAAAGACTTTAGCGTCACATTTAAATGCGAGGACTGTAACAAAAAGAATGTTGGCATTTGACATTGTGGAGTGTCACCAGAGTATGCCGACCGATTCGTTGAGGCTGTATTCATCCGTCAAGAGGCACCGAAACTTCCCTCTATAAGACTGACTCTATATTATGAACCAGTGATCTGAGCCCAAGAAGACATGGACAGAGCAGTTTAGTAAACATATAAATAAATATTGCTTGTAAATTTAATAATAATTGTTGACCAAACCATGTTTGTAAAACTCTCGGCAAATTGTACCATTTATAGACGTCTATTCCAGAAGGAACGTACTTTCAGCGACAATTGAATGATTATTATTACCGGTATATAGATACGTATCCCCCCCCCCCAACTATAAATTGGACATTAGCGCTGTAGGAGCATAATCCCACAATTATACAAAACATACTAGTAAATTATATAGAGTTACACACAAATATAAAATACTCTTTTTTATTATTTAGTAGAAGATTACATTGCTAAAAAAAAACATAAGACAAAACCATAAGCTCTAGTAAAGTTCCCCTTTCAGACCTAGTGGTCTATATCTATAGGGCAGATGATGTAAAGGTCATCTGATTCTGTGGCCCACGGTTAACGAGGGTGTCATGTGGTCAGCACAACGACCAACCGCCTTTACTTTTCCCCAACTAATGTCAGGTACCCATTAGAGCTGGGTGGACTCAAGGGCGCCCGAAAATCCCGAAACAAAAATCCCAGCCTTCACCAGGATTTGAACCCGGGACCTCCAGTACGGAAGCCAAGCGCTTTACCGCTCAGCCACCGCGCCCTCCATAAGCTCTAGATGTTTGCAAAAGTTTAAGGTTAACAACATTCAGAAATAGTTCAAACTTCACAATCATTAGATTGTCATTTGTCCTCTGAAGTAGACTTGTGTACGTACACTTGAAATTGTATAAAATTCGTTTTATTTTGATTTGGAACAAAATTTATTTATAAAATTCATATATTTCATTCAAGTCCCTGGATGCAACCTTAAATCGCTATGTTTAATATACACTATTTGCTGTGACAAGAGGTTTTTTTTATTTCGGTTATTATTTTTTATACCAGTGAACCATGTATGGTGGTTATATTTGGTGCATGTTTAAATCTATTTGTCATTGATATGCGTATTCTATGCACCGAGTAATTGTATGTTTAAATTACATCCATTAAGTATATTTTTTTTGTCCACTATTTTTTTTTACTTTTGTCTAAGTCTGCCACTAAATGGTGACTAAATAATAACCTAGGTCCTAGATCTAGATCTATGTCTTAAAGAGGAGCCTTTAGATGAGCAACAGTACATGTTAAACAGTACCTCTTAAATTTTATTAAATGAAGCTTAACAGTATTTTGACTAGGCCTAAATATGTCTCTAGGCGAAAACGCTTTCTTTCCATGTGTCACTTGTCACTACTACAAGTATTTGATAACTGGTCATTAGTTACTAGGCATATGGAATCCTAAATTCATAAAACTGAAATTGTTTTTTTTTCTTTTTTTTCTAGACCTATACATTTCATATCCTGTGACTGGCATCAGAAAAACATTCTCGTGCTTTTGACAAACTTCACCTCACGCGCCAACTGAGCAAGTGCGCATGTGTAGCAGCAGAGACTCAGACATCCGGATGTAATGGAGGCATCGTAGTTCAGACTTCCCTGAAAAATATATTTTTAAAATTTAAATAAAAGTTTAGCAAATCACACATTCTTGATAGATCTATTTATATGAATTGGGAGAAAAATTTAAAAAACATATTTTTATTTAATAAATTGAAACTCAGAAAATGTTTCGGCTCAGGAGCTAACTGAGTGCTATGGTCGGCCCTGGTATTACTTACTTTCGACCCACATCTTGCGTGCCATATGATGGGTGTCCGTTTGTATACCTACCTGTCTTCATAATATGAAAAGTAGGATAAAAGCACTGAAAACTTAACTCATGCATAATTTGGTGTACCTAATGTATTACATTTCTACAGGGAGATGGGCTTAGAGGCTATGCGAAATCTCAAAGTGGAAATTGAAATAGTATCGTTTGATCTTAATTTAATAACGACTTCTTAACAGAAATATTGTCATTTGAGATCAATTTTAAAATGACTTCTTAACAGAAATAGTGTCATTTGAGCTCAATTTAATAACGACTTCTTAACAGAAATAGTGTCATTTGATCTCAATTTAATAACGACTTTAAAACATAAATAGTGTCATTTGAACTTAATTGAATAACGACTTTTTAACAGAAATAGTTTCATTTGAACTTAATTTAATAATGACTTCTTAACAGAAATTGTGTCATTTGACCTCAATTTAATAACGACTTCTTAACAGAAATTGTGTCATTTGAGCTCAATTTAATAATGACTTCTTAACATAAATAGTGTCATTTGAACTCAATTTCATTTGAACTCAATTTAATAACGATTTCATAGAAATAGTGTCATTTGAACTCAATTCGACTTCTTAACAGAAAAAGTGTTATTAATTCAGTAACGATTGGAAACTATTCATCACTGACCTGTATGTTCTCTCTTCCCTTCATGAAAACCCGGAGACCAAAGTGCGAGGCAGGATTGCAGCAAACATAACAGAAAGCATTGCAGCAGGATTCTCCCATGTCCTGGGCGATCATACACTGAAGCAAACAGGGACAGAAGCATGCAAGGAGACCTGTAAGGGGGCAAAGTTTTAAAGGGAAATAATTTGAAATTTAAAGGGAGCGAATAGTGAAAAAAATTGAAATCCTAAATATAATTTGAAATATGCAAGCAAGGCTATATGAGATTACTTTAGGTGTGCATTTCAACAAGAGGAACACAGGGTGGGTGTTTAAGTGATACATATCGAAATTATAACTAAATTATTTGAAATTGTTGCTTAATAGCACTACCGGATAAAACACCATTACAGTACACCAGGTAATTACTACATAGCCTGCTAGTGACACAAATAAGAGACAAATTCTATTTTCAGTATATCTATTGTTATAACCCTATTGGCGGCGCGAAAGGATTAACTGTGTGTTACCAGCTGACATTTGTGACACAGGCCAGCAATACAGTTTAGTGTGCTATGTCGATGGGCAAAAGAACAGTACTGGTATGAACTTCGTACGTGAATATGACTTGTGTTATGGTCATCTGATCATAGGCCTGAGACCAGAGACAGAGTGTGTAAGAAAACAGGCAGCTCAAGACAGGACACTGAGGAGACCAGGACTGTTAGTCTGGCTATGAAGTCTGTCCTGGTTGAGTCCTCTAGTGTTTGGTATGAGTCCAAGTAGAGATAGACAGTAGAGTTTTGTACGGCGATGTAGAGTAACATTTTAGTTGTGGCGCAATATGTGAGAATTTTTTCATCCTGATAGTTTTTTTCTCTGTAAAATAATTTTGCTCTTAAAGCGTGTATGGGTATAAAATTTTACATATTGTAGACATCATAGTGCCATCATGTACTTCAGAGATACTCACAACTAGAGCAGTCCTCAAAACAGGCACACAGTCCACTAATCCAGTTTCGGGGAGGAGGAATGGTTCTTCCTTGACCTACGATTTGTGGTTGGGTGGTGATGATGATGTTGGTAGTGGTGCTAGTTGCTGCTGGAGTTTCGTTAGCAGGCTGCTGCCAGTTCATAAACTCAAACTGCTCCATTGTAAATTAACTGTCTGTTAAAAAAAAGGCACAAATCAAATTTTGGCTCTACCGTCTTGGCACGAGTTAGGGACTTTTTAAAATAAACGAGTTGGCTGAGTGGTTAAGCGATTGGCTTCCGAACCTGGGGTCCTGGGTTCAAATCTCGGGGAAGACTGAATTTTAACTTAGGGATTTTTAGGGCGCCCCTGAGACCACCGAACATTCATGAGTATCTGACTTTAGTTGGGGAAAGTAAAAGCGGTTGGTCGTTGTGCTGGCCACATGACACCCTTCTCATTAACTGTCGGCCACAGATAAGGATGACCTTAACATTATTTTCCCAATAGAAAGCATGGTCAGAAAGAGGAACTTTGTTTTTACGTTTAATGCAAGAGAGACTAGGAGCTAGCAACTTGTGATTACAGAACAATTGTAAGCGTATTAATGATATTATCTATAACCTGACAGAGCCTGAGTACGCCTTAATAGCAAATAAGTATAAGGTACAGGTCCTAAAACTGCGTTTTTTGACAGTAATTATCAGGTCATCGTGGGTTTATTTTGCTGTATTAATCCTGTTGCTAATCTCTTAATTCATGAAGCAGTCTTTCTAAGTGATTCCTATGATCTTTTTGTAGCAAACAAAATCTAATTTAAACTCCGTATAGGCGCATATGATTTGAAACTATTGCGCCCAAAACTTGGGGTCACTGAGCACTTCAAACTGTGTGGAGCCATCAAATGATCCGCGTAACTGAGCGTGTTAAACCACAATGCTGATGACCTTTCAATTTCAAACAATCTCTGGGAAAGTCATGCTATTTATTTTAATATAAAGATTTCAACCCATGTCCAAAAGACCTCATTCACCAACAGTAAACAAACAACACGGTCTCTAGCTCTTCTATACAAATTACAACCTTATTCAAATCAACAATGGATTCACATGACAGTATCCCTCGTGGTATCAATAGTTATCACGTGACCGTTCATTTTGGTGAATGAAGTCCATTTTTATATTAAAAAATACCGTCTGGCCTATGTATGAAGGATATATATGTTTATGCAACGCAAACCCATAATTTTTTTAAATCTAATACGAAACATAATGTTGCTAGAAATATTTATAATATCCCTACAACGTCAATGCTTTATACTTAATAATTAGAGTGTAACTGACTTGTCCTTTTCAAAGGTGTATTAACCAGATTATTAAATCTAACTGCAATTTGTTTTACTTACCAAAATGTACTAGATTTGTTATGTAAAAGCATTAACCTTGTTGTCCAACAGAATCGAACACATCTAAACTAAAATTAAAAACACGGATCACATCTTTCGTTTCGATCTCACCAGCGCGTAGCGGTTTGAAACAGCTGTCAAGCAGTGTGTAATTCAATGTCTTTCTTAGGTAAACAGAATGAGCTAACAGTATTAAATGATCAATCTATGTTCTCTGAATGTCAGCCGCTGCAAGTGTTTGACATAATGGGTGTGAGGTATACGAGGTCACGACCTTGATGAGTGCGTCTCGTGCTTTCTAATAGTTGTTAGGTATCTGAAATGTGAATCTTATGTGGGTGAGTTGGTAAAAAGGTGTGAGAGAAACTGGGGAAAAAGTGAAATAGAAAGAAAGATAGAGAAAGAGAAAGAAAGAAAGAGAGGGGGGAAGGGAGAGAAAGAGAGCGAGAGAGAGAACAAAAAAGAAAGGATAGATAGCGAAAGATTGATAAAGATAAAGAAAGAGAGAGAGAGAGAGAGCGAGAGAGAAGAGGGTGGAGACAGAGAGAGAAGCAAAGAAGAAGGAAATAAGATAAAGATAGAGCAAGAAAGAGCAGAGTTTGGGCGTCTGATATACAGACTGCTCTGAGGCTGGTCTATGGTTTGAGTCCCTAACACTGTTTATACCTACCTGTCCCTCTTTTCTTCTTAATTAAAACAAACGTTTTATAAAGTAATGTAACAAGTTATGCCGAATACGACCGATTTGATAACATCCTAGAAAACAAGGCGAAGAGAGATACAGTTGGCGCGCTAGACTGTCGTTTGGATTATCGATGGTCCCAGGTTCAAACCCTGCCGGCACCCATCCCCCGTCGTCTTGCGGGCGGTTAAGACTAGGAAGTAAACTATATCTTGTTTTTAGATGTCCAGTAAAATGACAAACATACACAGAATGTATCTTGTTTTTTTTTTAATCAGCGAATTAAAGAAGTTTTAAAGTTAAGACAATGATTCATCTGCAGTAATTTATCTTCGATCGCCTCAAGCGCTATCTTCAATAGTGACAGATGTATTTAAAAAACTTAAATAGTTTAGCTCACCTGGTTCTCTATAGTCTTACATCCCTCACAAGTAATTTTCATTTAGCCAATCACCGAACAAGAATGTATATGTAAAGTTGCTTGCATTGTTAACGAGATATTTAGTGGCGAAAATACGAGTATTTACAATGAGACACATATACAATGCTGCAATCCACCATTGCTATTAACAAAATACGACAGAGCTACCACAGAGCTACCACAGAGCTACCGCAGAGCTACCACAGAGCAACTGTCCACCAGGGGTCTATTTACGTTCTCTCTTCAGGAGAAGACTTTTATTTGATTGCAGTTGTGTCCCTTAGAGTTCTCCAGCTGTCTCTGTCAGAAGTTTGGTTACACTTGAGATTCAACTTAATAATTCTTCGCAGATATAGACAATGCACAGCTCGCGGCTAATGATGTACCACTGACACAAGCTATGACGATCACTTTGACCCTGGTCATTTAATCACTCACCCATCTATGTCCTATCTCAGCTTGGCTTTAAAAAAAATAAAAGGCAAAAGTCTTTGGATATGGCTAAATATGTAGGTCAACTCCTTGTCTGTGCCCACACGTGGTGAATTGTACTCCTTAATCCTCGGATTCGGAGAAAAGCTTTTTTTCTTCTTTTTTTTTCCTTTTATACTCAATAATAATTGAATACGATATGCATACGCTGTGATTCAAGAAACGTAAATCTATTCTATATATATGAAATGTATATGTGTGTTGTCTGTGCTTGAGTGGTATTGTAATTATAAGTCTGGTGCTGTATTGATTGAAATGATGAGTCAGTAGGACGTATTGAGTGGAAATAATGAGAGAGAGAGAGAGGGAGGGAGAGAGAGAGAGAGAGGGAGAGAGAGAGAGAGGGAGAGAGAGAGGGAGAGAGAGAGGGAGGGAGAGAGAGAGAGAGAGAGGGAGAGAGAGAGAGAGGGAGAGAGAGAGAGAGAGAGAGGGAGAGAGAGAGAGAGAGGGAGAGAGAGGGAGAGAGAGGGAGAGAGAGAGAGAGAGGGAGAGAGAGGGAGAGAGAATTAGAGAGAATGAGAACGTGAGAGAGAGGAAGTGAATGAGAGAGAGAGAGGGGGGGGGGAAAGAATGACGGAGATGGGGATAGACTGAGAAAGGGGAAGTAAATGAGAGAGAGAGAGAGAGAGAGAGAGTAAAAGAAATTCGAGAGGCAGAATCTACAGAAAATGAATGAGAGACTGAGAAAGAGAGAGGGAGAGAGAGAAGAGGGAGAATGAGAGAAAACATTCAACTGATATTTAGCAACAAACAAAAAACGAATATACTTTGAGGTACAGTTAGCAACATCATTATGACTGGTCAGCTTCACATAATGTAATTTAATGCAATTAGAGAATTTAATGGGTTGCCTGAATCAGCCAGGAATAACAACCACTTAGCAGGAGTTCATGCATGACTCGACAGACGCATGAAATGTGTAGAACGTAATCATCTGCTTTGTTGAAGTAATGTCTGTAATCTATAAGTAAAAAAAAGATAATCTAGATCTTATTTATTAACAGACGACCAGTAGTCTTGTAATCTTGTATTACTAGATCTACGATAACACACAAAACTAAAGAAGCATTATGTCACTTGAGTTAAAACAATACCAGATATATTTTATACGATCACAGTATAAGATTTTAAGGGGAAAAAAACACGAGACTGTCTGGAGAAATCATTTTAATGAAAAGCAATAACTGTAAAATACAATATTAGCCCCTGAATACAATTTACACTTTGCATTTATATAGAAAAAGAAAGAGAGCGATAAAGAGACGGAGAGAGGGAGGGAGACACAGAGAGACAGAGTTGTGCATGTTATTTATGAGAGTGATGATGTTACAAGATAAACAAAAAGTTGAATGAAGTTTTAAAAGTAGCCTCTGGTCTTCTTGACATGTTTGACCTCCCGCGCTATTTGCGCCAAAACACAGCAGTACATAATGCCGCATACACCAGCCCTGTTGAAGTCATCGCACAGAGAACCCTATGGAGATGTAACAACAATAAAAATAATAAGAAGTTAGCTAAGCATGTTAAGAGCAAATCTAAATTAAAATACTATCTATTTATATAATTATCTTCTTCCCTCAACAGTTTAAACGAGAAGAAGTAAAGGAAAGATCACTCTCTTATTTCTGCGGATAGTCCACGAGAAAACAAGAGGGAGAGAGAGCATTGAGTCACAAAATAGCAGCGCCGGACCGTTGTAACCAAGAAATGTCACTCTTTTTTTATTTATACCTCAAGTTAAAAAAAAAGGGGGGGGGGGAAATCTATTCTGTAGTAAGGGTTAGGTAGCGAGAAGCTTCTTTCACTAGATTCCACAATTGCGGGTATTGCATGATGCCGTTTTTTTTTTATCGCGCGTAGGATTGGCGTTTTCCATATTAAATGACACCCCAAAATAACAATCTTGGGCTAAATATTTCAGGAGATTTTAATGAGTTTTCAAAAGATTTTAATCATTTCCGGATATTTCCAGGACTTCCTCGTATATTTTGCAATTTCAGGAGATTTCCAGGACCACCCGTTAAATCGACAGGTGGCCGCGGGAAATCTGATATAAGTTATAAAATGGTTTAATTTAATAATTTATACACCTTAAGTTAGCGCGTATATTATAAAAGTGCGGGGCCCACTGCGGTAGCATAGGTTGCAGTGGCCTTAAGGTCGGCCCTGCAAAAAAGCGGCGTATGCTACACCGCCGGTCGACTAGTTTGTAATAGTAAGCGTGAACAATAACAGTGTATAGAAACATTATCAAGGAACTAATTTGAAAACAATATCAGGGAACTAATTAAGGAACAATATCAGGGAACTAATTTGGAAACAATATCAGGGTACTAATTAGGAAACAATATCAGGAAACTAATCATGAAACAATATCAGGGAACTAATTGACTAACAATAACAGGGAACTAATCAAGAAACAATATCAGGAAACTAATTAATAAAAAATATCAGCGAAATGGTTATGACAAAAATTATAAACAAAGAAAATATATCAGGCAACTAAAAATGTTACATTACTTGAAGTTACAATAATAAGCAACTAATAAAACAAATTAATAGCACAGAACAATGGCCCCAATAATTGGAGGAAAAAAAACATAAATAAACAATAAAAACATAACAAACATAATGAACTACTAAAAGACAACAAACAATACAAAATAATAAGTAAATAATTATTTTTTTTAAAGAGCTTGCTAAAGTAATCTCTCTTTTCTCTACCTGTATATTGGCTTTAGATCTGACGTAAACCCTCAACCCAAACAGAGAGGCTGAGGCGAAACAGGCAAAACAGCAGGCGTTGCAGCAGTCCTCTCCAATATCTTGGGCAACTTTAAACTGTAGAATGGTGGGGCAACACCAAGCAAGACAGCCTGAACACAAAAAAAAACGCGAAAAAAAAATTTGAACCCAATCAAGCCTTCTTAACTCTTTCTCTCCGCAATTATTTTCTTCGTTGCAATAGAATTATTTATTTTGCCCATTCGTATTTCACTATCCTGTTATGATTAGACTTCAATAATTTTTTTTTGTTTGATATCAGAAAATGTTATTTGGGATTTATAGGCTCTTTTTACACAACATAAATTAAAGTTTATAAATCCAAAAATCAATTTAGTTTAATGAGGTAAAATCAACGTTGGCATGGTCAATTAGAGAGAAAGAGTTAAACAAGAAAGACATGAAAGATGCTATTTTTAAAAGACAGTACCTCCTTAGAGCGATTGTTTTCCTCTTGACAACTAATGAATGTTAGTTGTTTGTAAAGGCGATGGAACATTTTTTACACCATCCCAGCCCCCTTCTCACCAGAAAAAAAACATAGTAAAACGAATGTAGAGATATAATATTCCAATGCTGTAGATCTAAATCTAGACTTAGAAGACGTTGCGCAAAATTTTCTTTAACATTAATTTATTAAAATTTTCTAGGAAAACGTAGTCTGTTCAAGATAAATATTTCTCGTTCTCTGGCCAAATTTAAAATTCTTTCTTTTTTTATTAGAAAAATTATGACGGTCCAATTAGAGTTTTCCTAGTGTGACCAACGAGTTAGGCATTCTTCTCCCAACGATATACAGCAACTGTCTAATTTCTTCGGGAAATTGTTAGAGCCGTTTTTGAGATCAGTGCCCCAGAACTTTTTAGATTTTTGAAGCTTCCTCGAAGTTACAAATGGAATAGAGGTATTGTAATAAAGGCAACTGAAATTAAGGATTAGTCTAAATAGTTCTCGCTATTTGTGGGTATACATTGTTTATTGAAGATACAATTGTATACCTTTATTTAATTTAAATTGGTTTTAAAATTGGTTTCAGAATGCATCTCAACGTGTATGTCTTTTACTCTTAACAATGTCAGCCATGCTGGAGTCTCGCGCCTCCCTGTGGCTACTTACATGTTTCCATGTCGCTGCAGCAGTCGCAAAGTCCGCTGCTCCAGTCTCTAAGGGCTGGAGGCCCCGCAGGCGCACCTGGCTGATTGGTGATGATGATGGTGTTGTTGGTGCTCATGCTGCTGTTGTTGACGGGCCCCATCGGGAGTGGTGGGTAGCCCGGAGGCTGATTTGGGGGCCACTGCTGCTGCTGTGACCACTGGGGTTGCTGACTTTGTTGCCAAGGCGCGGCCTGTTGCCCCGACCATTGCGGGTATTGGGGTGGCGGCACATTCGTTGAAAAGGGTTGTGAGGTTACTATGGGCGGTAGCTGAGGATGACAATTAGGTATTAATGAAATCAAATTGACATTTCTTTTTTTTTTCGAGAACACGGAACGGAATATGTACACTCTGGTTAGCAATGGAGGAGTACATGTAAATTAAAACAATTAAAGTAATCCAGAATCTCTACAAGCAGGCCTCTATAGCAGCGTGCTTCATCATCAGCATTGGAGACTGTTGTAGGGAAAGCAACGTCTCTATTGTAATATAGATCGGAAATACTTCTTCTTCTTCTAGCCAGCTTTTTGCTGCTGAGCTGTCAGCTCTTTTGCAGACTGTGCCAAGGAAAAATAGTGTGCTGTTTATTCAGTTGTTCAGCACTGCCGTACAGGGTGCTGGTTATGTTGGGCTGTAGTGGTAGTACTAGTGGGGTCTGCCTAAGGAAGGGGCATTCAAAAAGGATATGGTTTACGGCTGCATAAATGTGGGCGCAGTGTCTACAAAGGGGGAGTTGTGTGGGATTTATTTTATTGAAATGATAATTTAACAGAGGTGTGTCCTGTCCTTAGTTGGAAGATAGTAGATTGCTCTTTGCGGGGGAGGAAGTTAATACTGTCCAGTTTGTTAGGAAGTACTGAAGAATAGTTAATGTATAGAGAGTGTAGATAGGATTTTACTTTTTTTTTTGGGGGGGGGGGGGGGAAGGACCGAAAACGGTATGAAAGAAAGATAAGTGATAATGAAGAAAGATAAGTGATAATGAAGAAAGATAAGTGATAATGGAATTCATTGACCATGGGTCTGTGGGGAGGGTAGTAACCAGGCCTTTCCAAATCAACATAATAAATATAGATCTAGTATTCATGGATCAATATTTTTAGCAGAAGGTGCTTTAAAAGGTGGACTGTTCTTCTGAAAATAAAAAAAAACTATATTGGACTCCTTCGATGCGGAAAACTAGCAAAATAAGGGAGAGAACTTAAGCAATGTGACTGAATGCTGTAAGATGCATTTCCATTTTTCTATATCAAACAAAATTATTTAATAAGCGTTAATTGATTTGTTAATGTGTTAATGTATTCATGATTTCTTACGGACGATGAATATTTTTGCAAATTGTCATCTTGATCCAAGACAGAGAAGTGGGAAAGAAAACGTGTACAATAAAACTTGCTCCAGACAGACAGAAAGACAGACACAGAGCCTGTCAAATATTTGGAGCTATAACTGTTGTATCAAGGAACTGGGGTGGTTGCAGCTGTATACTAGAATACATGTACGTCAAAAGTATGAGTGCGTTATGGAAGACTTTTCAACTCCAAAAGATACTTGAATTCACTTGCAAAAACTTTCGTAGGTGGGAGTATTGGCTTTCTATTTATAGACAAAAACAGGAGGCGGTTCCTGTCAAAATAAGCAGAATATAGCATGGCAACAATCATCAGGCGTAGCTGATGGGCAAAGCTAGTATTGAATCAATTGAATCATTCAATGATGTCACGTCTTTCCATAGCGTCTTTGCAAGAGGCGCCCTCAACAAGATCTTTTCAAAACGTTCTGTTGAAGAAGACATTTGAAAACGTCTTTGCCAATTCAGTTCCACAGATTTCTCGTCTTAATTGTGTAAGAGTAGTGCATTTTGTGACTAGACTGCCAAAAAAATGACGTTTTGTTTACGTCTAATGAGTGACAAAACAGTACCACTACAAAACGCCTTCCGAGAATGGGGATAATTTTTTTTTGGATAATCAAGCGTATTACAAATTTATTAAACTTTATTTCACCTGCGCTCTTCTTATTTAGACAAAAAATAGTGCAAGATTGACCCCTAGAGAATGAATTTCTGATTCTCTAGCAGGAAAACGTTTGGTGGCGTTATTTCAAACCACTGAGGCTAAAATGGTCCGGGGTGGATAGGGAGGGTCGCTAACACAAACATTGTTTCGTCCATGTAGCCTCACAAGTAATAGTTTGGGAATCTCTGATCTATATTCTTTATCCTCACCTCAACCTCGTCTTGCTTTGTATGTTCCCCGTCAGCCATTGAGGTCACAGCACAGTGAAGAGCTGAAAAGAGAGAACACAATATAGAACATCATTTGTATTTATTTATATTTATATGTATGTATTTATGTATTTATTTATTTATTCATTTATTTATAATAAATGAAAAACTGTCATGGAATCCCCATATTGATGAAACTATAAAAAAATCAAACAAAGCATTAGGGTTTATTAAAAGAAATTTCTATAAATCAAATAAGAACATAAAACTAAAATGCTATTTAACCTTGGTTAGGCCAATAATAGAATATGCATCCTCTGTTTGGGACCCCTCAACTCAAGAAAACATTAAGAAACTAGAACAGACACAAAATAGAGCAGTGAGATTCATAACAAACGAATATTCACATTTCACTAGAGTAACACCTTTAGTAAAATCACTAAATTTAGAAAGCCTTCAGTATAGAAGACTTAAGAGTAAAGTAGCAATTATACACAAAACACTGAACCATAATCTCCAAATACAAAAACAAAACTTAATAAAATACTCAGAAAGACACAAAGATAAAGGCACATTCCTCGTCCCATATGCTAGGACAAATCTGTACAAATGCTCTTTCTTCCCTAGTGCCATTAGAGCATGGAATGGGTTGTCTGAGCTAGCCAGGAAAACCAGTGACTTGGCAGAATTTAAGTCACTGGTAAATATGCATGACTGAATGCATGACGCGTAGGACGTAATCATCTTCTTTTTTGAAGTAACGTCTGTATTATATAAGATAAGATATTACATGCAGTGTACACGCAGTTCATTGCTTTTTCAACAGATCAGAATGTTCTGGGGATGTCGAAAGATAAAGGGCAAGAAGAACGCATTCTTTTCCCTTTAGCTCAAGAACATAGATGAAGGCGCGGTGGCTGGGCGGTAAAGCCACTGACTTCCGAACCAGGGGTCTCGGGTTCGAATCCTGGAACGACAGGGATTTTTAATTGCTGGATCTTTGGGCACCTCTAAGGCAACCCAGCTCTAATGGGTACCTGACATTAGTTGGGAGAAAGTAAAAGGCTGTTTATCGTTGTGCTGTCAACATGACACCCTCGTTAACCTTAGGCCGTAGAATCAGTTGACCATCACATCATCTGCCTTATATATAGACCACAAAGTCTGTAAGGGGAAATTTTTTTTCAAGAACATAGATACTTTAAAAGCTTGTTCACGTCTGCTCACATTGTGGTTAAGCAGATGTCATCTGGCTGTAACTGTTTTGTTTTTTCTTAAGTGGAAATACTATTAACCGTTGCCTGATTACTGAGTAATTGTCTATTATTTTACTATTCGTCTTTTTCTTTAAAAACAAAAAGAAAAAATCAACTGACATTTTTAAAACACTATTCAATTTATGTTAATACTTTTTAAACGAATAATAATAAACAGAATTGAATGTATATAGCACTGTTAACAAACACATGTAGACTCAATGCGCGATGGAAATATAACATAAGCAAAAATTCTTTTTACTTTAAAGCAAAGAGCAAACACATACAGTTCAATTGATGCCTCTCAATATTGCAATGTTTATCTTCTTTTAATCTGTATCAAATAAACTCCCCGATGGCTCAATCAGAGTAGGATATGAAAAAAAACAATGTTGTGCACATAAGTTTCCTATTGGTGAATTAAAGTTAAAAATCTCTTCTTGTGATTTATAGGATACTTAGTATAGTATTGACACTTTCATTTCATTTATAAATTAAACTGTAGGCCTAATTTTAGAAGTAAACTTTTTAAAACTGTTCTACTCTGTAACTTATGCAATCTTCTCTGTCTTTCTTTAAACTTGGAGGAGTCATGAAACCTTACCTTTATTAGAGAAATGAAAAGAAGGAAGAAATACAATGAACTACTTACAATTGTCATCAATTGAATTTCTTTCCTTGTAGAATATTTCTAACGCGTTTTCTGAAGAAACTGTTATCAATTACTCCTTTAGTAGAAGATGCTCTTCAACTGTGACCCCCCCACACGACCCATAGAGTACACACAAACACAGACACACACACACCAAAGACAAACAAGCCTAAATAAAGACACACACACACTCAAACAAAGATACACGCACACATACAAAGATACACACACACACAAAGATATAAACACGCACACAAAGATACACGCAATTTTTATCATTGTACTTGTACAACTCTTAAACGAAAAAAAAGGAAGTTCAGCGGCGTCTCCATGTTTCTCTGAGCCTGATCAAGAATTTTATTACTAAGTGAAGAGGCAACTCCGATTACAGAATATTGTTTTTGGACAGATAGATAGATAGATAGATAGATAGATAGATAGATAGATAGATAGATAGATAGAT
>JADKLZ010084329.1:13490420-13502997 GCA_021533235.1 Biomphalaria straminea
AAAAAAAAAAAATAAAGTAAAAGATCTTTGAATAACTTTATGTTTTTAATAATTACATAACACATCTGAACAAAAAAAAATATGTACATCTAACAAAATTAAGAGTCTTCTATCTCTTCATCAGAATCTTCCTCTTCTACTGTTTCTTTCTCTTCAGTGTCTTTTTTACTTTTGTCTTTTTTGGCTGTGAGAAAAAAACACAAAAATTAGAAATAAACATTTGATAGTTTAGAATGTTTGAACCGTGTCGTTTAGTTTGTAATGAAGAAATAAAAGTATGCTGTGTAGGCATTTCTAAAACACATTAAGGCTGAAGAAATTAAATTTGAAATTAATGTGTTCAGTTTTTGGGAGGTTAAGAACTAAGGTAAATATAATTACAGTGGATATAAGCTGGTAGTATGTTATGGATAAACTAACTTAATACTTCATACAAATTGTTTTATTGTACATTTCTTTCAATAATTATTAGATTCCTTTGAAATTTTTAATTTTGCTCTTATGTATTTCACTACACTATGATTAAATTCTAAAACCTTTTTCTTTGTTACAATAAAATGTTGTATTTGTTATAGAATTAAAAAGGAAATGATTAATTGTAAAACTAAAATATTATTTTGGATAACAGAATTTTAAATTAAAACTTAATGACTTGTGCAAGTCTCTTTAGAACTAGATGTAGACAGATCTAGGCAATATTTCATTAACCAAACTGAGCTAAAACTATTTTTTATTATAGTTATTTGTATTTTCACAATATTTAATAACACCATGTACAGTAAGAAATTAATATAAAATAATAAATTTTTTTTTTTAGGACCCAACTATTTTACAAACATTGATTGTGATAAAAAAAAAATTGAAAATGAAAAAAAATCTATGCTTCCAATAGTAAGTTTAAATTATAAGCAATTAAAAATATTTTGGGAGGAAAGAAAACAATACATACTGACTTATTAAAGTCATTGACAATTGTATTGTCCATTGGACTGAAAGAATGAGGTCAAATCAACCATGGTATGGACAAGGAGAGAAAGATTTAAGATTTAAACTAAAAGAGTTGACTTAATTTATTTTCAACTTTCTAAGAAAGGTAACTTTTTTTCTGCAACTGGATATATAAATTGTGTTAATCTCCCTTTCACTTTTATTTTTTTTGTAAAGCAGCTTATGTTTGTCTTAAGTATTCTTGCTATTGGAAATTTGATTCAACTATCAATTCCATCAACTCAAAAGAAACTCATAGGAAAGTTGTGGAAAGTTTACTAAACAGCACAGATAAATTTGAAGACCTTTTCTTTGCTTAGCACTCATAATTTCTTTACACAGAAAGGAAGCAAATATTTTTTTTTAATTTCAATATGGCTGCAGAATGTCAAATAACGCAATTTTGTAGGTAAATGCCTAGGTCTAATTTTCTTATTAAAACTATTCTCTTGCATATAAATCTTATTGAATATTGTAATTAAGATCTATATAATTGATTAGTTTCTGTTTTAAATTTCAAAAGATAATTATAGTGTGCTAAATCATTTTTTGTGATGTGTACAAACTTAATTAATCTGGTACAAATATTGGTGTGAGAAAAGCTTTTCTGAATGTATTGTTACAACTCTACAGTGGTGGACTGAATGTGTTTACATGTGAGACCCACTGACACGCACAGACGAAGGCGGGTCACAGGTCAACTGTTGTCCCTAGTGTGACCTGTGCTCTGCGCATGACCCGAGCTTGGACGGACGAGAATGTGGGATATGTGTGTGTTGTACAGAGACAGTCAGAATTGTAGTCCAGTTAGAGAGACGGTGGTAGTCCAGTACAGTTAGAGAGAGAGACAGTTAGAACTGTGTGTGTGTTAGAATAAGAAGTCTTTGAAAATGTAGCTCATACGCTCTAGATGCTTGTAGTGTTAGTTAGGCAGTTCCATTGTGTTATTAAGCATTTGAAATTAGTGTAGACAATTGTGTCGTATTGGCTGTGGTTGATGTGTTTATTATTAAACCGCCACTGTTGTTAATGAAGCTCTTGTTGTTAAGTTCTTGAGTTAGATGTGTTGTGTTGTTGTTAAGCAGTGTGAGCAGAAGGCCTGAGAAGTGAAGTTCTTTACAGTATTTTATACTACTTACGTTTGACTTTGACTTTGCCAGGTACTATGTGTTCTGGTCTGGCATCAAATTTTTTCCACTTGCCAGAATTATTCCACATGCCTTCAATTGTGATGTGAAATTCTGACATTTTGTGTCCAAACAATTTCTGTGAATTCAGAAGACAAAAATGAAAAAATAAAGTATCAAATTTATTTCAATAAAAATGTTATGAAGTTTTTTTTTCAAGATAAAATTTTTGTTATCAAATTGAATATTGATCATGTCACTCAAAAGTCCTAAAATGAGGAAATAAATATGAAAATAACACATAATCTCAAACAGAAAATGAACAAATTGTGCTTGTTCTTAAGACATGTGTAAAAAAATATATTTATTAATTGTTTACAAAGAGGGTAAAATATTTCAGATTTCATTTAAAAATAAGTGTTACTAGTAGATCTAATAACAATTTTTTCTTATACATTTCATTTATTGACTGGAAACTACATATTTAAAACAGAGCATAGTAGTGCAGTATCAGTAATAAAAAAAACTGTCCTTTCAAGATTCTGTACATATTTATATATATTTTTTTTTTTTCGTTGGTGTAATGTAATATAGAAAGTCATGGTTAATGAAATTCAGATTTTGCATTACAAAATATCACGAACAAAGAACCAAAAAACAGAACAAAGTTTGTAAGTATGTCAATTTAACGTAGAGTTAGAAAGTGACATTTTTCTTTGCAGACTTGATGGAGTTAGGCCTCCACTCTTAGACATCATACTTACAAGAATTCTACATTGTTCTGGATTCAGAACTTGATCTTTTTCACAAACAGTGTGGTCCCATAATAAATGAATTTTACCTACAAGCAAAGAAACATATTTTAAATCAAATTTTACCATAACAGTTGGACTATGTTACTTTATTTTATTACTTAAAGCAGTGATGCCCAACCTAATTTAATCGGGCCATTTTAATTTCTAACACTAGTGTGGTGGGCCGCATGATGGAAAAGATACAAAATCTTAATGACATTGACCTGAAACTATTTTAGTTCAAACCTGAGGATCTAGTACTTACACTGAATTATTGGGATATTTGAATTTTCTCTTGACATGTTAAAAATGGCTTAAGTTCGGTTTATATTCTTTTCTTCTTCTTGTTTTTTTAAACTAAACAGACATACTTTCTTTATGTTGGCTCGCAATGGTATCATGTTAAAAAAAAAAGTAAAGATCTGTTTATTTGTCCTAGTAGATTCTATAGTCCTATTTCATGAAAGCACTAATGTTAAATGCCTTGGTAGTAATCCATTACAAAAAGTATGAATTCTAACGTAGGTAAAGATACATTTAGAAAAAAAATTTTTTGGGGGAGGGGGGGTAAAAATCTTTTGTGCCGACGTTTCGGTGGGCCGGATGAAAGCACATCGCGGGCCGGATCTGGCCCATATTTTGGGCATCACTGACTTAATGAATTAAAATAACTTCTTAAAAATCAAAATGGAAACCAGATTACAGTGATTAAGTATTAAAATACTGAGGCCTATAAAATATGCTGTAGTTGTCATTTAATCTCAAAAAAAGGAGAAAAAAAAGCTATTTTACATTTACAGTAGCTTCTGAAAAAAAAAAAGAACCTGCTTCAATATGAAATTTCAACAAGAAATGTAAAATGTAAATTTAATAAATATATGTTACCTTTCTTTATCATTATTCATTGGGACTTAAATTTGGGGGAGCTACCCTCTCCTACCAAGCATGTCACCAGGAGATATATAAGAACTAGATATAAGGGCTAGCTGTGAATATCAAACAGCTGGTTTGCAGTCATGGAGGATGAGGAAAGGTATTTCAGTAGTTAGGATATTCACTTAAAACATCAAATATCTAGGGAAGTGTTAACAGAAAGCGAGTATAGAGTGCTATAACTAAGCTCATTAGCTAGAGATAGCGGTTCATCTGGGAAAGACAACTACAAAACTAAACAACTGTTACCTTGATGATGTTTGATGATCAAAGCTATGGGAGCATACAGAGAAAGAAAAGGCTGAAGTCATAGTAAATGGTCCTTCTGGCATATAACACATTTACATGCAACATTATCTATGTTGGAGTTCAGTATTGATTCTTATAGATGTGGCGTCCTGCCTGTGGAATACCAGCCTCGCAGGTAGGGGAAGGGCTTTTCACCTCAAAATAAGCCCACACAAGTGAGACCATGCCTTTCAAAGCTGCATATCAAAAGGCCAAAACAAGAACTAAATGGAGAGCTACCAGACATGAAAACCACTGGGCAGCTCATCTCAGGTATAGGACAACTTGTCTGAACAGTGAACCCTTAACCATATACATGAAAATGTAGAAGAAGAAGGGACTATTAAAACCTATATTCAACCCATCTGTTAAATTATTTTTCTAATTGAAAGAAATAAACTTCACCTATTTGGTACAATTCCATTGAAAATGACCACATAATTAACTACAAGAGGGTGAAGAAATTTCAAACTGACCATTTTTATTTTGTGTGGGTAAACCCAGTTGCCTCAGTTGGGGCTCCATTGAAAAGTCAAAATCTGGTAGAGGTCCTTGTTCTAACACAACTGTCTGTGTTGCAGTGACGCCAGACCTGGCATAGTCTGGGATATACAACTCATCAAAGTAACTGAAAGCAAAGAGAAAAATTATTAAACACATCATTGGAATCTAACCCACAACATGTGTATACATCTATCCATCCATCCATTCATCCCAGTAGCGCTACAGCCCATGGAGGGTTCTGGCCTGCTTCAACACATCCTTCCATTCAGATCTCTCCTGGGCCTTTTGTCTCCATGCCTATCTGCTTCCACATCATCAATCTATCACATTCGGGGTCTGCCTTTGGGGTTTGTATGCATCTACAATATCATAATAACCCTTCCCATGCACTTACTGTGCACACTGTTGACACTGAAAAAGAACATGACTGGTTTTGATGGAGAAGTTTTCTTCCAGCTGAAATGAATTGAAAGTTTCTATGTCTGGAGTTCTGTGTAAAGAAGGAAAGAGCTCTCGGCTGCCTGAGAACTGCATTGTGGAGCTGGAGAAACACTGGAAAGGGTGTTGTTGGTCTGAATAAAAATGTGACAGAAAGGACAGGTGGACCTAGGAATTAGATTAAGTGTATCACAGAAATACGCTGTGTGTGAAGGCTTAAAGTAACTGTGTTTTTTTCTTAACCTTTAATTAACATGCATGATCTGTCACTGTTAACCTGCGTTGAGTTGCCTTTAAGTTTGTTACATTATACTAGGAAGTGTTCCAGTCCTTGTGCTTTATGTGAACAAGTTTTGTGACATTTTAATTTAAATGTATCCAAAATGAAAACAAGGGCGCAGTTATGCCTAATGTTGATGTACACAATAGGGATATTCTTACTACAATATATGACAACACGTTAAGTAAGAAGACTGGAACCCTGGTTCTCAATGTACCGAAGATGGCTTCCATACGAAGATGGTTTGTTTGAAAATGGCTACCAGATTCTTTGTTTCATTCGCACTTCGAGGACTGTTGGATTTAGTATGTTGGTTTTCAGGCTCCCAGATTAACCCAAAGGTAATCAGTTTCAGTATGCCTAACTGCTTTCACTAACTGAGGGCACCACGTGGAGACTATGGAAGCAGAAATCTATTGGACACAAAATAAACAGGACCCCCCCCCCCCAAAAAAAAAAGAACACACTTTATACTCAGTCCATCTTCTGACTAAAAGTTTTACAGAATAATATTAAGTTTGATATATGACTAAAAGCTTTACAGAATAATATTAAGTTTGATATAATATCTCAGCTCCATGCCTGAAAAAAAAAAGGGAGTTATATACATTAAGGAAAAGTTTCCTTACTCTAATACTTCTTTCTCAGTGGAGTTTGTAAACAAGAGCCCAGTTTGTCCCTGTAAAGACTGCGTCAGCTTGTGCAAGTTTTCTCTATACTCTTCATCTTCTGTTCTTCCAAGTGCTAACTGCATGACTTTATTTTTACCAAAGAAAAACCTGTAAGGCATTTGCAGTTTTGTCATTCACAATTATTTTAATAGATATTATTACTACAATGCTACAGGAACAGTTCAAATTCAAAATTATAGTATTTAGATATTCTTTATATTTTTTTTTAGAATAGGATATCAACTATTTCACCACATTAATTATTGACTTCATCAAATGATTTCTTTAAGACATGATAGACAAAGTTATTAATTATTGACTTCATCAAATGATTTCTTTAAAATATGATAGTATTTTAGAAACTCAAAAATGTAAAAAAATAAATAAATAAATATTTAAGAATGAATTTAATTTTTTTTGTAAAACATTTTGGATAATTTTTCTCCCTTGGTCACACAGGGTCACAGAATAAACATCATAAAAATATTATTTAATTTTCAAGAAGCACTTGCTCAGTATAAGGAAGGTTAGAAGATCAACTCAAAGACCCAGCTAATGACATATTTCATTAGTTAAAAACTAAACAGTAATGGTATGACAGTGAAAAGGTTTTTTTGTTTTTTCCTTAAAGTAACAAACAATAATAAACAAACCTGCTGTGGCTCCACTCTTGGCGAATGTCTTTCAACTGAACATTTCTCATATTATGTACAGAAAAGGTAAAAATTCTAGCATATTGATCAGCTGATTCTCGTATCTGAAAAAAAAAATTGTACTTATTTTAACTCTTTCTCTCCTAATCGACAATATCATTGTTGATTTGACCTCATTAAATTAAATTAATGTTTAATTTTATAAACTTTACTTTGTGTATAAAAAGAGAATGCATTTCCCTTTAATTCTATACCAAATACAACATTTTCTAGTAAAAAAAACAACAAAGCTATTTAAGCCTAACCATAACAGCCTTAACAGGGTTTGAAACAGTAATGAGCAAAATGAAGAATTCCTTCGAAATGTGGAAAAATGGTAACAGAGAGAAAGAGTTAAAGGGTGAGTTGAAGAGTTCATAAGCAGATTTAAGTTAATTAACCAGCACAATGTCTGTGAAAATTGCCTACGATATTGTAATGTTCAATGAACATTTTTGTTGTTACCTTTTCAATTAAAGTCTGTTTGAGTTCTAAGCCCTTCTTTCTTGTTTGGGTGAGAGAAACTGAAAAATAAATGATTTTAAATGTACATTATATGTGTTAAACATTTCAATTCTGGTGAATGATTTCATGAGTACAAATTGTTTTAAAATCATCCCCCCCCCCCAAAGTGAATGGCACTGGGGTGCTGAACATTATTTTATTCAGTAAATGCTCCAGCTCCTTGCAAAAAATAAAAAAAGTTTAATGAAAATATAATTGTATGTCTACAAATCATTAACCACAGCTATTTTAGGACTCAGATGTGAGCAACTCTTTTGGTGAAATCAAAATTATTATTGCAGCCTTTTCTCCTTTGATGGCAAAATTATCTTCTAAAGTATTCTGGCCAACCCATTTTTTTTTTTGTTTAACTTTTTAAAAAAAAATTACCTATTGAGCACTGGTCCAATCTCTATTATGGGGGGGGGGGAGAAAACATAATTCAGCTCAAGTCAGAATTAGACCAGGAGCCCTCTTGGTAGTTGTTTTTTGTCACTCTGATACATATCCCACTTTGCTTATAATTGTTAATTGTCAGGCTGATGACAGTTAAGTTATTAAGTTGATGTATTTAAAAAGTGGTTCACAAACACTGCTACACAAATCAAGTCATCTTGTCCTGAGGTAATTCCAGTTCCCAGTGACCTCACTGTGGCACCTTGTTGGAAATGTTCGGAGGGGGGTTAGGATCTATAGGGGTTACCTTGGTTTAGCTCTTTTTGTTGTTGTTTTTTTTTATCTCCTCCTGGGTGGGGTTGGAACAGAGACCCGACAACCCAGCCCAACAAATCTGTAAAGCCTTTCCACAATGGGGTCCCCATATATGTTGTCTTAGAACAGTGATGCCCAAACTACGGCCCGTGGGCCAGATCCGGTCCGTGAAGTGGTTCCATCCGGCCCGCCTATACGACGGCACCAAAAGTAGAAAATCCCCTATCTAAAAAGGTTATTTTACGTACGGTAGGGCCCAAAATTTTTTTCTGATTGGTACAATGACCAATAACATTTTGTTTATGAAACTGGACTACAAGTGTGATCTAACAGGGAAAAGTATAATAATGATAATAAGCCAATTGATTTTATTAGTAAAGAAAGTGTGGTTGGTAAAAAAAAAAAACAAATATGGCAGCATTCTTGATTTGAGCCACGAATAAAATTTAAACCATGCCTAGAGATTGAAGGATTGAATATTTGTCAAAAAACAAGATAAGAAAATGAGTCTGTGGTTAAGCTAGATATAATGTTGCTCACATTTTAAGTAGCGAAATGAAGACATTTTTTTTCCAAAGGGAAGAAAAGAAAATAAACTTGAAACATATCACTAATGAATGTAAGTGTTAGATCCACGGTTTTAGTTTTAGTTCCATTTCATTACGTTTTTTTGTATCTTTTCGGTCATGTGGCCCGCGACACGAGTGTCGGAAATAAAAATGGCCCGCAGGTCGAATTATGCTGGGCATCACTGTCTTAGAATGACAATCCTTGAATGGCTTTGTAGCAGTTACGTAATAGGAATGACGAAATTCCTCAAGGTTAGAGCAGCTTTGATAGACAGATAGCAGGCCAGATCCAGAGGCCTGCATCCTGCATGCTTTGTATATATGGAATGACCCATTATAGTAGTGGTTGCTGCTATTGTGGAACCTTCAGACAAGATGTGGGATGAGCATTTAATCTAACCATGGTCATCTTGCCTTTTAATTTGAGGTTCCTATTATTTTGATATCAATCCAACATTAAGTTATTTTTTTTTATCCCTTCTACATCCCAAAGTCAGCCCAAAGGTTTGAAGTTTTCTATTTTTTTTTTCCTCTGTGGACCCAAATTCCTGAACTGACAATATCTGAATATCAGATCAGATAGGAAAGCATACTGAGAAGCTTAAGATTTTATTTGCATAGTATCATAATCATAGACAGAACTCTCTGACTAAAATTGACTATATCATGTAGACCTACATATGATTAAAAATTTTATCTAAATTCACTCAGAGTACATATACTCTACTAGTACTACATATGACATTTATTCAACATTGGACATTGGTTTCATTGGACTGGATACTGCCTTACTTGTACTGGTTTTTGTCTAAGAGTACACTGAATAACTATTATACTTGTAAGTAATACTAATGTAAGAAGATTAAATGGTCAGCGACAGTCTCCCAACAAAACAACACAAGTTACAAATTTCAAAGTTCACGTCACTAAGTAAACAAATTTAGGCAAACATAGATTATAGTATAGTGACATAGTCTTAGACTTAAGTGACTTAAGGCAAATGGTTAAGTAACTTATAAGTTATAAATTATTAATATATATATACTTATAACTAATATTTTATATAATATATATATAATATAGTATTTTAGTATTAATAGTATTTAATTATTAATAGATCTACTAATCTACTTAAATCTACTACTTACTACTAGATCTAGATTTTAAATCTATTCAACTATTCTACTTGTTAACTTTCTATAAGACATAAGTTATGAGTATGAGTATAACTGTGACAATAGAATAAGTAGTACAAGTATAGTTACTAATAGTTATAGTTAGACTATAAAAAAAAGTATAATATATAGTTAATAGATTAATACTAAACTAAAAGATCTCTTTAGTTTAGTTAGCAGATAAGACAACTTAGACTTAAGTTTAAGAGACTTTGGTCCAGGTCGCGTAGGACTCTAGTCAATCAATCATTATCAATCTTGAATCTAGATTCTAGAATATATTCTAGATCTATAATAATCTATATAGATATTTTAGAATCTATAATAATGATAATCATTGATGATGGCGACCATTACTGCCATCATCATCATATAAATCATATAATCATATATGATATATTATAATAATAATAATAAATATAATAAAATTGAGTAGACTCATAACTATGTCATAAGTCTCATTCAAACTCATTGTCAGTGTCACTGACCACTGAGTGAAGTGAGTGTCAGTCACAGTCAGTGTTACTCATACCGTCATACGAGACTCACAACTCACACTCAGATCTAGATCTAATTTCTAATCATTCAGACTACTAATTGTCACTACGACTACGACACTACGTCACTAGTCTAATCTCACTGCCACTGTGACTGAGACTTGAGTCTGACTCTGAGACTGTGAGACTACTGACTACTGAGAGTTTTGTATTTCAATTGACAATGACAGAGACTACCTTTTTTATCCCTTTTTGATTTAGGCATTATTTATAACTCCTCAAAGATCGATGTAGCCTCAAATTGATGATAACGTTATGCAAGAAGGCTTACGAATGATTAAACAAGCACACAACCAAATATTCCATACAGAAATAATCTCGATCAAGAGTCTAGATCTGTCTAATATCCACACGTGTTGTTAATATAAATAGATCGCGATGTAGAAACAAACTTTTTAAACAACAGCGGAAATCGAATGTAGGAGTGGCAACATTTGCTTTCTTATATTATTTGGAGTTTAGATAAAAACGTTTATTTTAAACTAGGCATTATATATAGATGTGTATTTACATTTTAAAGCAAGTATAAATATATAAATATATTTTATAATATTAAACTTTAACAAAAAAAATAATAAAAATATCTAAAACAATGACATAAATAGTCTATAATTTGTTTTTGTTTCGTTTGAAAACAAGCAGGCATATTTTTTATTCCTATTTTTAAAATATATTTTATAGTAGTCAGTGACCTAACTGACCCACCCCCACATAGATCTAATACCTTATAATTTATATGATCCATAGACAATTAGACAAAAATAAATATAGATCTAGATCTAGACCTTATAGACTGGCCAATAAGAGAGTTTTATTAAACTAAAATTTGTAAAGTGTGTACTTTATTTTATGTCTATAAATTGTGCTTAATCTCTAAGACTTAAGATCATGCAATTTTTAAATTTTTCATAATTTGGAAATCCAAATTCAATACATATTTTCAAGTAACATGAAGTTACTTAACCCTTTTTCCAGTCTATATTTATCTGTTTCTATGATCTTATCTTATCTATAGGCTAATACAGACGTTACTTCAAAAAAGAAGATGATTACGTCCTAAGCGTTATAGGCCTACAGTAGTAGGTTACACCGCATACTACACAGTTATATATACCCTCAAGAGACTAAATATTGATCGTGCAATAAAAATGTATACGCGGAATGAAAAAAAAAACAACACACACACACACTTGTGTTCTGGTTTTCATGTTATGCGATTAAGACAGTTTTACAATTATACGATGTGCATCTAAGCGGTTTCGCTGTAATTTGTAGACTCGCCCCACTTGGTAGAGCAGTGCCTCGCCCATACTAGATTTACGTAATTTTATCGATAGTTTCTGGTCATATAAGTTACCATTGGCGAAGTTGTTATTTTTATTCTTGTGAGTGTTTTTTTTTTTTTTTAAATGGAAGGGGGATTAAAAAGAAACAAGAAGGTTAAATAAAACTGAAATAAGTTCAAAACAAAAATCCACCTTTTTTTTTTTAATAAAGCTTGTATCAACTCATACTGTATGTATGGTAAAATGATTGTAGGCTACACGTTATTGCTCAGACACCCAATCTCGGATCAATCTGAAATTTTGCACAGTTAGATACTTTTACTTGACAACACAAGAATCGATAAAAAAAAACGATTAGTTAATTTACTATTGAAAATTAATTATTTTGTTTGTTATCTCGAACAAGGGAAAGAAATTTACTTTACTTGACTTCGCTTATTGACATGACATGTCCTCCGACAGAATGAACCACCTATACCAAGAGTTGCAATGACATATGGAGGCCAATATTAGGAAAAGCGCAGACAGGGACGTCCATGCAGGCCTATAACTTGATGCTACACCTTCACAGAGGACCTTAGAGCGGTGAACAGGGGCTGAGAAAGGGCTGCAGACGTTGCCATAGCAGATTTTCCTGGAGACAGCTTGCCATTAATGCACCGAATTGAGGGAAAGGATCTATATGAAGTCTCTTTACCTCTACCCATCCATTAGTCTGTTGGGCCGTTGGGGCACCATGCAACAAGATTTGTCGACCGTCTTTCTCCATTCCTCTCTGTGCCTGTATTTATGTGAGTGGGGGACTAAAACTTTAATTGACTTCACCCAGAGCATGGGTTCTCAACCTGTGGGTCGCGACCCCCTAGGGGATCGATTGACGATTTGCCAGGGGTCGCCTAAGACCATCGAAAATATGGATCGTTATTGTCTATTCTTCTATTGCTGTATGTGTGGGGGAGGGGAGGGGTCGCGGCAGAGTGGGGGATTGTAAAAGGGGTCGCCAATCATAAAAGGTTGAGAACCGCTGACCTAGGGTGACAATAACCATATAGACAAAGAAA
>JADKLZ010084329.1:13507997-13525564 GCA_021533235.1 Biomphalaria straminea
CTTCCAAGCAGTGGTTCTCTCAACCCTTCTATATGCATCTGAGACATTGCTATTAAAACAGAAAAGCATCTTGGGCATTATATAGCAAGAACTCACTACAAACAGCAATATCCTTGCGAACGCATGTTTGGACAGTATAGAGGGACTTCTTGTGGTCCGACCTTACGCTGAGCAGTGAACGTATCCAATATATATATATATATAATATATATCAATATAATTTTTTTTGGTACGCTTTTTTCCAAGAGCTGGGTTATATGCCAATGCTTTTTTTTTATATCCATAGCTTTCTTTGTCTCCGTCTCTTTCCAAATAGTATCCTACCTTTCCTTTTGGTTCTATGTTTTCCCAGTAATCAACATCGATGCTCACTACTTTAAGGTCCCGCTTTATTATGTCCACATATTGGAGTTGTGTTGTTTTTTTTTTGTTTTTTTGAGTAGTTGAGAGTTGTTCATTTAGCATGACTTTCGAGATACTTTTGTCCTCAATCAGACCCGATTAAGCCAGCGCATGCGGCGTTGTCTGACGATTGAAAAGATGCTGGGTAGACCCGTTCAATCGAGTATGTTAATGTTACAGACTCTTTTTTTGCCATATGATTTTCAGGATCCTCAGGAGGCAAGGTAACTAAAATGAATTGAATTTTCGCTCTTGTTTCGCGAAAGTAGCCCGTGACGCACTGCCTTACAGTGGCGTGCTAAAAAAATAAGGCCTTATAGACCTTAATTTTGTTACGTTAATTATTTCACTAGGGCGCGGAACACCCATACAGGAACCCCAGTGTTCCGCGGAACACACTCTGGGAAACACTGTCCTATTGAAATGTGGAGCCCAAGTAAAAAGCTAGAATTCTTGTACATCTAGCTAGTTTCCATAAGTGGATTGGGGGGGGGGGGGTGTTAGCTGACGTGACCCCATCGCACACTTCGTGTTAATAGCCATACTCTTTGCAGGCATGAGAAAAGCGGGGCATTAGTGACTTTGTGTGTGTGTGTGTGTGTGTGTTTGTGTGTATTCAGCCAACACTTTAAAATAAGGTTTGTCTTCGAGCCCGAATTAATGTGGAATGCTGTATTTCCCGTGGCTTAAATTAATAAGCTACCAACAAAAATTGCATGAGATACGAGAGCTCGGTTACTTTTTATCTTCTTCTTATCTTATACAATACAGACGTTACTTCAAAAAAGATGATTACGTCCTACGCGTCATGCATTCAGTCATGCATATTAACCAATGACTTATATTCTGCCAAGTCACTGGTTTTCCTGGCTAGCTCAGGCAATCCATTCCATGCTCTAATACACATAGCGCTAGGGTAGAAGGAGCTTTTGTACAAATTTGTCCTAGCATATGGGACGAGTCCGGATGAAGAATGTGTCCTTTTTTTGTGCCTTTCTGAGTATTTTATTAAATTTTGTTTTTGAATTTGAAGATTATGGTTAAGTGTTTTATGTATAATTGCTACTTTACTTTACTTTTGAGTCTTCTGTCCTGAAGGCTTTCTAAATTTAGTGATTTTACCAAAGGTGTTACTCTAGTCAAATGTGAATATATATTGATTTGTTATGAATCTCACTGCTCTATTTTGTGTCTGTTCTAGTTTCTTAATGTTTTCTTGAGTTGAGGGGTCCCAAACAGAGGATGCATATTCTATTATAGGCCTAACCAAGGTTAAATAATATTTTAGTTTTATGTTCTTATTTGATCTATAGAAATTTCTTTTAATAAACCCTAATGCTTTGTTTGATTTTTTTTTATTGTTTCATCAATATGGGGATTCCATGACAGTTTTTCATTTATTATAACACCTAGGTATTTTGCGAAGAAGGCTTCATCCTTTTAGGGCCTATACATACTTAGGAAGCAAAAAAGGCCTATAATTCTTATAAAGATTGATTTCACTATAAGCATTTATATCTATACATTATAAAACTTATACATTATGATTTCGAGGACAGGTAGGCCCATCTTATGATATATCTTTTCTGGGCCGGATTGTACAGAAACGCCCGGGACGATTTTGACACCCAGTCCGCTACTGGTTGTAAATGTGGATTTTAGGTCTATATTTTTATTATACCTGAATATCAATTTATTTATGTCTTTATGAGATTTATTTTTAATCAATAATAACGAACATTATAAAGCTACATTTTTTCCCTTATAGTTTCGAACTTTATTTGACAATTATATTTTTTAATGTATTTGTAAAAATGGGTCCTTAAATGTTCAAATATTTATAATTTAATTTATTTTTTCGAAAAAAAAAACAATATTTCTTGAAACGATTGTAAGTCTCTCTGTTCGTTGTTATGGTAACAATGACGTCAAAATCTTATAGGTCTAAGTTCCGTATTCACAGCATAGTCTCTATAGTGCGGAATAACACAAGTCACGGTTGCAAAATTTGCGGAAGTACCACCCGTATAAAAAGAGTACTATATATTATACTTTTGTTTGCGAATAGTTAAATTTGTTTAATAAAATTAAAAAGTATTTTATAAATTAAAATGCATTTCTAAAGATATTTTTTGATAAAATATGATTTAACACTAAAGATTAAAAGGATATTGAATTATGTGAGTAATATCGAAAAGTAGGGCAAGTCGCTAGCCATCTTGGAATATTTCTGTTTCATTCCAGCAGAATCGTGGTCTGCTCAAATACAATATAGTAAAATGAGTAATCAGGGTCTTACTCTCAAGGAACAATATGTGCACAAAGCGAAGCTTGCCGAACAAGCTGAAAGGTATGATGATATGGCTGAGGCTATGAAAAAATGTGTAAATTACGTTTACTCTGAATCTTCTGGAGCTCCTCTCGACAACGAGGAAAGAAACCTATTGTCAGTTGCTTACAAAAATGTCGTTGGTGCCCGACGATCGGCCTGGCGGGTAGTTTCAAGCATTGAGTCAAAAACAGAAGGAAGTGAGAAGAAGCTAGAAATGGCCAAGAAGTATCGGGAAACTATTGAAGACGAACTGAAATCAATATGCAATGACGTTTTGGTGAGTAAAAACATTTATTATGATTTATACCGGTTGTCTTGTTCCGGTGTCTTGTTGTGTGTGTTATTGTTTGAAAGCTCTAGACTCTGTATACCTATGTTTAGTGTAGACTCCATGTAACCTTGTGATATTGTGAATATTTTATTTAAACAATTCAATTGAATTATCTATAGATTCTCAGGGGTTCTAAGCCTGACTCTTGATCTTACTTAGGGTGAATGTCTAGATTGGATCTATTCTACACAACTGACAACTATCATAATCTAGATCTTGAATCACATGACTAATCTGTTGCCTGATCAGCCATGAGGGGATTTTACTTAACTATATTTTGCTCTTTATCTACTGCTTGAATGCTACATTTAGATCTGAGAAACGTTTTAATGGACATCAAAATCAGTTTAGTTTAATATAGATCTAGAATCTAGATCCTAGAATGACTACAATAATCTAGAGATCTAATCTAGTTGAGATCAGCAGTTTTTAAGTTTAAGACGGGATGTCCTGATAATCATGATAATGCCCTTGCCTTAAATTGGAAATAATAATGTTTCAGTTTATTTTATAAACTAAATGAAAATAACTGCATGAACTCTGTTGCATCATGATAGTCCCAAAATATTTGTCTATTTGTTAGTCTTGATTTATTTTTCTTACACTAATAGTTAATAGTCTCAAGGGCCATGTGCATTGTTGTACTTAGTTATAAATAATCTGTTTTAGCTATCCAGATCACTTTTTTTTTTTTTGATGTTTTAATTTACATTTTAGTAGGAAATATTTCTGTATTCAAATACACTATATACATAACCTATGTTTATTGTTTCTCTTGAAAATGTTATGTTAAATATTAATTACAGGATACTTGCATGCAGTAAATATTTTTTCTTTTTTTTTCAGATACATTATATATTTGAGTTTAATTTTTTATTTCTGAATATGCCACCTCACAGAGACATGCAAATTATTTTCCCAAAATTCTAATTTTTAAACAGGAATTGCTATCTAAACACCTAATCCAGAAGGCCCAGGAAGATAGTGCCCACCATGATAGTCATGTTTTCTACCTCAAAATGCAAGGGGACTACTATCGCTACTTGTCAGAAGTTTCAGTAGGAGAAGATAGAAAAGGTAAATATAGCTTAGGACAAAATTAAATTTTAGTTATACATGAACACACAGTTTTCAGTGATTTAATGTTTATGCATATAATTATTATATACACATATTTATTTTCAGCTAATGTTGCCAAATCAAATGAGGCCTATAAAAAAGCCACAGAAATAGCCAAAGAAAAGATGCAGCCAACACATCCCATTAGACTAGGATTGGCTCTTAACTTTTCTGTGTTTTATTATGAAATAATGAATGAGCCTGATGAAGCCTGCAAGCTGGCCAAAGCAGTATGTTTATTTATAGCTTAAATAGGGTTTAGCAGTTATTAGTTGTATTAAATTAGAATTTAGACATTTATTGGTATTGAAAGAAATGTTTATATTTATAAAATGACTGAATTAACAGGCATTTGATGACGCCATTGCCCAATTAGATCAGTTGAACGAAGAATCCTACAAAGACAGCACATTAATAATGCAGCTGTTGAGGGACAACCTTACAGTAAGTATTTTTATTTTTAATTTCTATCTTTGAGTGAAGACATACATTACAACAGTAGGTTAATAAATGCTTTTAGCATAAAGTATATTGAAATGGGAAAACTAATTTTATCTTTTTTTTTTTAAAAGATATTCTGAATTTAAAACAAAATTTGTTTCAGTTAAAAACAAATTAGATTATAATTGAAATTTGCAAAGTCTAAGTTTCAACCAAGGAACATTTATCATGTGTAGTATATATATATTTTTTTTCTGTTTTTTTTTTAATTTGAATTGAGCAGACCTACTCGCTTTGCTCAGTTAGAATTGCAAGTTCAATTTAAAAAAACTGTTCTTCATTAATAATAATTAAAAAAAAAAACACAAAGATATATTTTCACTACATTATGAATATAAAAAAAATCTGCTCTAAATTTTATTTCCTATTCATAAGTGGCATTTTAACTTCTTTTAATCACTATGTATGAAAATTTAGTATTTAAATAGGGCATAGGGTTTTGGTCATTGAGAAAATTGACCTAATCCTGGTTGGTTTATTATCAAATCTGTTAGATAAAAGAGTATTACTATTTCACCTTGTATCTTTCTGATAAGTTCTATTTTATATTATTTTATACAGTTGGTAATTTAATTTTAAAAAAATAACTCTGCTATGTATATTTAAGCTTTGTTTCTTCTTAGTTAAATGGGATTGAGATGTAATAAAAAATTGTTTGTGAATTAATTAGCTTGAAACTAGACTATCATATAAAATTTCTGTGTTGATAGACTCTTCCTTCTCTCGTTCTACTCTCCATGTTTTAAAACCAGCAATGCTGATAATGCATGAATATTTTCTAGTTACATCAGCAGTTTGTAAATGTACATAGCAGACATAAAAAAGCGGGCTAGTTGAAGAACATGTTCATAAGCACAATGGTTTTTATGGTTAGAGACGTTAATATTGGAATTGAATTTTAAATCATTTTGACCAATGTTTATCATGCTTTGTGCATGTTCTTATTTGATTGTAGCTTTAATTTGACCTAGCCAAGTCAGCATTAAGTAAACCATATTGTCCTTTAGTCTTGGTTATGAGCTTGCAATAGTTTTAAATGATTAAAATTAGAGTGGAAATTGATATTTAAAGTGTTGTGGCGTCAAGGTGTTGAAATAAATGGCCTATCAGCATAATATTTAAAAATCACACTACATCTTTTCCCAGGAAAGTAGAAGAATGCATTCTCATTTAAAATAAGATGGATTTTCCCATGCCATTATGGTCAGATGAGAAAGTTACTGAACTTATGATAATGTGATTGCCTGACATTATAATGTTGTGGCCCTTTATGTTGTGTTCAAGGGCATAAGTGTCATTGATGGTCTAGGACTGAGACAGACACAAATAATCAGATCTTAAAATATTGTCTTTACCTAAATATTTAATTCACATTTTTTTTTAATGCAATACCTTCTTTTTTTTTCTTCTTTCTCTAGCTGTGGACATCAGATTCACAAGCAGAAGTGGAACAAGAGGCCGAAAACCCGTGATATGTATGGCCTAATAATCTACACATTCTTAATTTTGAAATTGAGCAGTTAAAAGAAGAAGAAAACACACCTTGTCATCATTTTTCTTCATCTCAAGACCTTGGCCTCATCCCTCAACCCCATGTTCACTCATCTCAGAAATCTTAACCTTGTCCCTTTTGCATCACCTGGGTTCAGTAGTTATTTAGTCATCATCACTACACAGCAAGGCATACAACTTTCACACATTACATCTAGGTATTTTTAATACTATGATTATTATTATATTCAACCACATAAATAGCTTCCTTTTTTTTTTTTTTTGGCTATATTAATTGTGGTATTTGTCTCCACCTACACCCCACCCTTTTCCAACAAAAGAGCAAAGTAGCTGTATTTAAATTATTATTGTATTATCCTTAATTAGCATTGAATGTTATTTTACCCCCCAAATTGTAACAGTAGATAGATTTATTGCAAATAAAGCACTCCAAACGTTGAAACGATTTTGTATAACAGCTTTTGTTTAAAAAGGAAATTTTTTTTACAAACTAGCATTTATTGTGGTTAGATAACCTGAAAATGATTACCTGAAATATTTTAAATATCTAGATTTAAACTAGTAGTTTTTCATCCAATTAGTGTTACAGCTCATAACCTCCCTTTGTTTGTAACATACTTGTGTTAATATTGCTTTAGAAATTTCTCAATGATTGTGTTTGTATTGTTTAGGATACCTTCAGCAAGCTATTTTAAATCTTGCTTCTCATAATTTTCCAAACCAATAAACATTTTAACATCATGCCAAAAAAAAGTCATTGTTTTACAGTTTACAAGAATTGCATACTAATTAAAAAAAAAAGTACATAAAAGTTTTGTTGGTCCTTTTGGTTTTTAATTTTTACAGATCACTTCAGGAAAAGTTTTTCTTGGATTTTTTTTGTTTTTGTTTTTGTTTGTGTTCTTTTAGAATAATGTATTCTTTTTTTTTTTTCTTTTTAAAAAAAATATTTATTGTTTTGGTATCTTAAGATGTGTAGTTCAACAAATTGACAGATCTTTATTATGTATACATACAAAATAATTCTCTAGGTTCATCTTATTCCACTTTTATCAACCTGATCTATGTGTGTATCAGCATCTGAGTGCAATCAGTGACAAGTAAACAATAAACTGAATATCAGTTATGCTCTTTGTTTGTTTAACGTGGAGGTTTTTTTTTTTTTTTTAATGCTGAATCATCTTTGCTTATGTCATTCAATACATTAAACCAATAGCCACATGCATTATGCTACTAGTACCTTATAATGATATCATTAATTGTTAAATCTTTTACTCTAGCTGTCCAAAGTTAAGAAATAACACATCATTTTTGTTTTTCTGTGATCACTTTGAATGGGCTGCATGACTTGTATTATAATGAAGCACTACCATTTACCTTCTAATTGTCTGGTAACTTTCTTTGAATTCAATACTTTAGAATGTAGCGATTCAGATTGTTAGACTGCAGTATACTGGCAGGTATTTAAACATCACGCTGTTAGCACTAGGAAAGTCAGTTGTTGTGTCTGAATGGTTCTGTGAATGGTTTGAATGTCTTATAGATGTCAGCTAATAGATGGTTTGTTTTCTTCACTTCTAATATGATTATTGTTCATCATCCACCCTTTTTTTTTTTAAATTTGAAGTCTGTTGTAGTTATACTTTTGTTTAAATTGTTTTCACAATGCTGAAGTCTTGCTGGTTTAAATAATCTAGATATTCTTTGTTGTGCATTCAATGTTTATTTTTTTCTCTTTTGTTTCCCCCTAAATTAAAAACAAAAAGGACTGAAATGTATTTTCTGCTGTCCGCTAGTGATTGAATTTCCATTCAAAGGCTGGTTATTTATTTAAAAAAACGTCCTTCTGTTAGGGTTGTACAATGTTATTATTCTATTGACACTTTGTGAAGCTGAAGTCCGTGTTATGTGACAAGAATTTTTTTTTTTTTCACATTTTTATTATAATTCTTATTTTGCCTATCTTTAAAAAAGAAACATTTTGTATTCCTAAGTAACAAAAGCATAATAGTTTTTTTTTCTTGTTTGACTGATTGAAATTTAGTTCAGTTATTTTAAAACAGCTTTCGTAATTTTGATATACCCAGTATGCGGAATAATAATGTATATTTTGTATTCAATAGAGATGATTATCTCATACTGACCTGATTTTCTACCATGGTTAAAAGTTCTGCATCATTAAAATACATTTTTAAAAAAATATAAGCATTAACAAATAGTGATAAAAGTTTGATGTTGCAATAGTTCTTAAAATGTTAGCTCTAGTTATGGGCTTTTTCTATTTGCGCAATAAAATTTTGAAGTGCTTAAATTATTGAGGCAATCTTTTGTCCCAAATTGACATTTTATTGCTTTGCCCAATGTGATAAACTTTGCAAGCTCATTCTGTTTATAGTCCTAGCAGTGTTTTCATGTCGAAAGAAGAAAAACAACTCCACAGCTGTGTAACTGCAGAGAATACTTTTATGTGTACATTTTCAGTTGATTACATATTGACTCCTGTGTGTCACCTGAATGAATCCGCCTGTCAGCTGGATTAGATGTTCTAATGAACAAAACCTTCTGGAATCCTTAGATTTTTTTTTTCTTCTAGCCACGCTGGTCAACCAAGACTAATCCATCTCAAACTATTAATATCATACTACTAATTTGCTTAATTGTGTCTGTACCTTGTTAACGGAGTATTAACATAGGTGTCCAATGTTGTTTTTTTTCCCTTTGGTGTTGCTCATTGTGGTTTATTATTACAAATTGTTTGTTAGTACTGTACCTATATTATCAACCTGAACTGGTTCCATTTTATACATTTTAAGTGGACAACTCAATGTGAATAATATAAGAGCTTAATACATTTTGTTTAGGCCACCAAGAGACAAGTACAAAAAAATAAACTGTGCGTGTGTACTAAAGCACAAAAAGACCAAATGTATCGACATGAATTTGTCTTTTCTTTCTGGTTCATGACCACCCTGGTTCACTTTGGTTGGCTCTCAAAGGATGTCTGATCAGTTTTGGTTCAATTTTTTGGCTTCAGTACAGTCTAGCGCTAAAAGTAGTGGATACTGAGTGTATGCTACAAAATTTCATAGCAGTGTTTAAATCTAGTACTTGGCTAACAACAATAATGAAATGGTTTAACTGATGATTTGTAATGTATTAAACAAGAAATTATCATATGAGCTATGGTTTCCAAACAATAAAAAACAAATATCAGTAAATAAAATTTACAAGGTACAGAGGTTAGGGTGCGGAAATACTTATGTGGGGGGAAAACGCAGTAATCACTATTCAGACATTGCCAGTGACAGATCTTTATGGAAACAGCCCAGTGCATAGGAGGATCTATGTTAGCTCTTGAAACAAAAGATTTAAAATAAATGCATGTGGCTTCTTAGAAATTTTAGTTTAATGCTTTCAAGTTAAATAGCTGGCTACTTTATTTAATACTACTTATCAATTTGCAGTGATTTACAGTTAACAATTTAAATGCTATTCAACATTGTCTCTTAGTTTCAGCTGGTTATGATCAGGGCCGGACTTAACCATTGCAGGGCCCAGTTTGGGTAGGGATATGTAGGCCTATAATAAGTGAAGATTAAGAGTTTGTATTACAAAATAAATTCTTCTTTGCATTTTATCCATTCTTTAACTCTTTCTCTCCGTAACTTTTTACCACATTCTGGTGGAATCAACGTTGGCATCGTCAGTTAGGAGAGAAAGAGTTGTACATGTTAATGTGTACAGAATTAATTATGAGCTTTGTGTGTAGCGAAGTCTTATCATAATAGTTTTCTACATAGATCATGCTCAATAGCAAGAATTACCAAATGTTTCAATCTATCTTTCAAGACTTGTAGACCTCAAGTATTCTTCATTAGTTTTAGACACTGGAAGTTTTTTTTTTTTTTCATTAGGATTGGCATTTCATATTGAATGACACCCCGAAATGACAATTTTTTATTATATTTCAGATTTTTATGAGTTTTCAAAAGATTTTAATAATTTCTGAACTTTTTAGTACGGTATATTTTGCAGTTTCAGATTTCCAAGAGCTTCTGGTAAATCAGGAGGCAGAGGGAAATCTTATAAGTTATAAAATGGTTTAATTTAATAATTTATACCTAGAATTACTGTGGGGACCACTGCAGTTGCATAGGTTTCAGTAGTCTATGGCCAGACCTGGTTATGATCAACCGAGTAGTCTTTGTCAAATATATTTCCATCTTATATATTTCCATCTTGTTAAGTTTTGAGTGTCAATATGTGCAAAAAGTGTATTTATTTTAACATTTGACATTCATTATGCACCCTTCACACACAAGTGTTATTGATTTTTTGGGCTAATTCAGGCCTACACTTCTCTAGAGAGACAAATAACAACATATTTAGGTACAAAACAACAATGTATTGCATAAATAAACTGTGTACAAAACTGTCAACAATGTCAGGAACTAGCTCCTGCAGCAAGAAGAATGTTGTAAGGAGCAAATCTGAGATAGGAGAGAAGGGCAGACTTAGTTGGGAACGCTCCCAACAATTCAGGGGAAGAATGGCCTTCGATTCTGAAAAAGAAGGAAAAGAAATCTGTGTTGAAATACCAGTAGTAATCAAAATGAATCTTACAATTACTATTTTTAAAATGTAAAAAAAAAAAAAAATAATAGTCACCAAAGCAATGAAAGCTAAGTTTAATCTCTATCATCACAAGACAAAAATGTAAATTAATTACAAATCTATGAAAGTGATTTAAAAACTAGAGAATGTTCATATAGTAATGGTTTGGCTCCACAATAAAAATGCTGTCCAATTACTTGATTCTTCCTGCTCATTCATCTTTGTGGGTAAGTAAAGCTAGTATTTAACCTAAAGAATTAATTGGACCAAGATCAGATACTGTTTTTGTATTGTGCAGCTTTCATGCTTATAGCATTCTCAGTGAGAGTCTTTGATAGGTAGCCAAGTGGTTAATTATTCTTGGCCAAGCATATCACTGCAAAGACAACTTTATGTTATGGCTAATGTCTTAGCCACTAAATTTTTTCTATTTAAGTAGAATGAAGAGACAGTAAACAAGTTGTATCTTATACATTCATGCAGAATTCAGAATTATTAAAAGCACAGTGATTTAACAACTATTGAATGTAATATTATTCAAGTCAGATGTTAAAATGTTGTTACAATAGCAGACACAGAACTAATAGAAAATGTTGCGTTTGATAGGCACACTATCCATACAAGTAATATAAACTTCCACTTACTGCTGTGAGTCTGTGGTTTTCTGAATATCCCAAAGCCTGACACAACAGTCTGCCCCTCCAGAGGCCAAAATAGAGCTGGTATCATCAAAGGCTAAGGCAAAAACTGTGTCACTGTGACCTCGCAGATCTTTTAAGACTTGTCCACTACCCAAGTCCCACACTCGTATTCTTCTATCTTCACCTGAAATGGAAATGTACTACTGGTACAATAAGACAGGTTAATTGTTCAAACTTGAGCATTCATTTGATGTCTCTTTGATCATTACGGATTATCCATTGACTTTCTGTTATATTTCTATCTTAACCCTTTTCATTGATAAGTTAAACCTTTCAGACCAAACATATCTCTACTGGAAAGAAGACTAATATACATCTATTGGTTAGATGTTCCTAATAGATCTATAGGCCATACATTCCAGTATTCTCATGACTGTGGAAAATAGTTCCAGCAAATGCCAAAGTGCTACAAGTATTTCTTTCACCTCCAGGGAATTATGGGTGATCTCAGTTGTCTTCTTTATTTTACCAACATTGTCCTTCATTTCTATCATCACAATCAGAAAGACATTTGCATCACGTTGTGCCAATTAACCCAAGGAAATAGGATGTAACTCATACAAACTTCAACCAAAAATGCATTTTTAGTAAATAAATTATCAAACCTGCAGAAGCTAGCAATTTCCCATTGGGGGAGAAAGCCAAGGCCAATACTGAACCCCGATGACCTTGAAGCAATCTTACTGTGCGACCTTCAGATACACTCCAAAACCGTACAGTTTTATCCCCAGATCCAGTAGCCAAATAATTATTGTTAGGATGGAAGTCTATGCACTGCAACGAAAGAAACACAGAATTTGAAGTCAAATAAACTTCATTTGAAGAACCAATGGCAATATACAATTAGATTTTAATCCTACTGCAAAAAAAAAAAAAAACATATAAAGACAAATTTAAAGTTAACTTTTTTCAAGAAGAGTGACAAATTAAGCAAATAGATTTTAGCATTACAATAAATTCAGTATGGGTGGGTGGCCAAATGATTAAGATTTCAGGTACTAGTAAGCTATTTATTTATTTATTAAACCTTAGCGTTTCTGCAAATATTTCGCAGTGCTTTTCTCTGTAACAAAATTTTATTACAAAGTGTTAAGAAAAAAACGTATGCATAGTAAAAATATTCATATAAATTGTAGGACAAATAATATTTTTTTTTGTTATTTATTTAGGCCATACGATCGGATTTATTATTTTGGTCAACTAAAGTGTAAGAAAAACAAGTGTGGATTGAAGTGTTGATGTTGTTTTGTGCTCCATTAAGATTAAATAAGAGGCTTCAAGCTTTTTACAAATTTACTTAAAATTCTTTAATTAACTCTTCAAACTCTTTATGATCTTATGTTTTAGAATCAAAGAGGAAGGTGTGTGTGTGTAAAACGGGTACTGGTTCAAAAGTTTGTTTTAATACTTGGAGAATGCCCACAGGAGGAACAGAATAGTTTGTCAAACACATGAGCAACAGACTAGTTTGTCACACATGAGCAACAGACTAGTTTATCTCACTAATGAGGAAAAGGAATTCAGATCTAGTGTACTGAAAATCAATGACCTTAATCCTTTTCAGCCTACATTATAAAAACAAAAGTTAAAAGTGAAATGCTCTTACATCCACATCAAAGGTGTGCCCAATGTATGAGCGGAGGGGATACGTTCGTTCAAATGTCCACAGTTTGGCAGTGGTGTCATGGGAACAGCTGGCAAACCAAGTGTCAGTGGAGCTGGAGAGAAAAAAGAAATGCTTAATGTTCATTTTTACAAATTTCTTTTTCCCATTTCTACCAAAATGAAGTGACTGGATGAAAACAAAAAAAAATTTTTGAGCAAATAAAATAGAGTATTAGTCTTGTTGTTTACTGTGTGACTAGCTAGATAAGAGCAGGATTAATGAGATGAGTGTTTCCAAAGCTGTAGAAGCCTACTGTTCTGTGAGGCCTGAATAGGTGTTTCCCAAACTACTGGAATAACTAACTAGTGGGCAACCATGTCAATTAATCTCTCTAAAAAAAATAAATAAGCAAAAGTGTTCCACTAAATACTCAGACATTACAGAGTGTTTCATTATGGGAAAGTTTGGGAAACAAACAGAGAGTACTGAAATAATGACTTGTTTTTTGTTGTTCCCAAGTTTTTGTTGTCAATGCTTTAAACTATTAATTGTTGTAGCTAATAGGAAAACATGGGTTCATCTGTTACTTTGACCAATGGCATAACCTTTATACAAGCAATAAGAACATTTTTGTATCTGTTACTATTAAGTGCTGCATTTACTTGGATAAACGTGTCCTGTATTTTCCAAATTGGATTCCTAAACAAGATATAAGGTTTGACAGCCGCAACTTTACTACCTAAAGAATGTTTGATTTTATCAAAATAACAAATAATATGTATTTATCAGTTATTAACTCTACGGGGTGATTACATTTTTATAAACACAAATTGGTCTACCTGATGTTGACATCCCAAACTGCTGAACTATGACCAACATACAATGAGGCATTTGTCTGTGTTCCCAAGTTCCACAATCTGACTGGAAAATAGTTGTGAGAAATATTTTTTTTTATTATTACATGGGTATGGTATTGTAATTAATGGTAAATAGGTCAAAGTTGGATTATTTTGAAAAGCAGAACATTATGCCTTTACTTACTAGTGGAATCTTCAGAACAAGAGAGCAAATAGGTTTTGGAATCAGACAGAAATCTACTTTTATATACAGGGCCACGGTGACCGACTAGTTTGGCTGTTTCTGTACTTTGAGTTGATCTGCCAAAAGAATGAAAGAAAGATATTAAGTATGTTACATAACACTAAAAAACATGCCCCCTTTTTCCTAAGTCTTTCAAGGTATAACCAACCATCCCCCAGTGCACTATGGCGCTATCTATTTTGTGGAAAAGTGGGGGAGGGGTATCAGGGAAAAGGTTTTAATGCTGCCTTTAGGGGCTCAGAAAAACACAACTCAGCCGAGTCAGGATTTAAACTTGATCCCTCTTCTCTTGATAAGTAACCAAGTGGTTTAGGCCACACCTTCTGATTGAAAAAAAATATTTTGGGGTCATTAAGAAGGTGAGGCTAGTGCTTTATTGTTCTGCTTTGCCATGAAGTACTCTTTTTTTACCTGTCAACAAGAAACTTTCCTTGCATCTATGCATTTAGCTCTCCATGTTTTCCTTGGATCAACAAAGTGTGCTCTTTTTGTTTCGAAAAAAAAAGCGTCCATTTAAGAAATTTCTTTCTGCCAGATACATTTTTGCTATACAAGTTTCAGATAGCTGGTGAAAATTTGAAGGATATTACATTGAATCACAAAACCTCCTGCAAGATGGTAGTAAATAATGGGAGGGGAGGGTCTGAAAGGAGAAGATATTTCTGAACAGATGTCCAGATAGTCCATAATGAATCTGATGCAACAATGGAGCTCTCCAGTCTTTCAAAGGGAAGGCTGTTTGAGAAATAAGAATAGTTCCTCCAGCTATGACGAAAGTAGGGTTATATAAAAGCTATAATTTATTTAATTATTTTACCTGCTAAAAACTTTGTCTTTGATTTCGTCCTCTAGACAATGAATGTAGTCTGCCGCTAGAACTATTTTACTAACGTCACACTCAGAAGGAGTTCTTGTCAATTGATCTGGCTCTAGGTTCCACACCAGGATGCTGGAATCTTCAAAACAGCCACTGAGCTTTTTCTTATCAACAGATATGGTTGACGAACACAGACTGAAATTTGGAAAGACCTTTTTTGTTTTAATCAAGATAAAAATTGGCAGAGGGAGATTTGAAGATCTTGGGGACAAAAACTTTTTTTTCCTCACAATATTTATCTTTGAGCTAGAAATGATGTTAGTCATTTGGTCAAATATGTGATGAGATAACTTAGAGATGACTGTCTTAAATGATGACTTTAAGATACAAGCAAAGTAATTGTTTCTATTTTATATTCTGTTTCTATATTCCAAGTGTCACAAGCATGTGCCCATTTATGTCACGATACTGTGTGACGCCAGGGATTGTATTTTGAATAAAAAACGATGTAGATCTAGGATTCAACTGAGTAAATGCTTTAGTAATAAAATACAGGAACCTTTATTTAAATCCAACATAAGTACAGCAATGTACAAATAAATATTAATAAAACTTATGAATCAACAAAGAGATACTTTTTCTTAAAATCTTAGACCTACAAAATACACGACTGATCTCAACAGATGCTAAGCCCTGACTGATTTGGGCGCCTTTGCAAACTGAAAATGAAAATGTCCTTTTATTCAAAACAACCAATCAGATTTGAATCTAGACGAGGCAAATTCTGGAACAAGCTAAAAATAGCTGCCGGGTAAATCCATAGGTACTGTTAAAACCTAGATTTCATATCTGTATACGTGTTCTTACTAAATTATGAAATACATAGATAAGCTTAGAATTGCATATGTGACACCAAGCCTTACCCTTGATAAGTGTTCAAAAATGTGAAGAAACATATAGATGGAAGGCAAGGAGGCAGCTCTCTGACAGCTTTGATAGCAACGGCAAGTTCATCTTCCAGTGTTGGTTCTCGTTGCTGACCATCAATAACTGGGGCAACAGATGCTGGAGATTCTTTGACGAGTTGAGATTCTTCTAGAACTTCTGGAAGCTGTTTCATTTCAAGCTTGCTGCCACACACTGTAGCAGCATCTTGCACAACTGATAATAAATAAGCATGACAGACAGGAAATACTAGAAAAATAAAAATCCTTAAAACAAATTAACAGTAAAGTTTTTTGATGATGGTACCAATTAGAGTTTATTTTAGTGAGAGGCATTTTTAAAGACCTTTCAGTCATGATTAATGTAATTTAATTCACATGATTATTTATAAAAAAATCTGTAAGACTTTAAAATATAACCCAGAACTATATACAAAAGCTAAAGTGCCTCAGATTTATAACATTCTGTACAACATTTTGAAAAAAAAAAGTTTGTAGTATTATTATGTATTTACCTTTCAACCTAACACCTAAAACAAAGAGATTATAAAAAAAGAACATCATATAATTTTCTTGTATCTGTTATATTTTATATATAGGAATAACTGATTATAACATTGGTACCTGGAATTACTAATGAGGGTGACTTAGCTATTGTATAGTTAAGAAATTAACTTTTAAAAAAGTTTCTAGCTGCAGGTTTCCCCCACCTTGCCCCCACCACACACACACCTTGACTTTGGCAGAAGCTGAAGGCTTTTCAACTTACTCAAAGAGTATCATTTGTGTTTTCTCAGTTGGCACTAACATAAACACTACATTGAAAGATGGGAAACCGCAGAGAAAAAAAACAAAATTTATAAAAATAGCAAAAATAAAAAAAATTTGATTGCATTAGAGAGGCTTGCCAATGGAAGGGTAGCATGAGATCAACATTCTTTTTAATTATAATAAAAATGCTTAAAAAAAAAAAAGTGTTAAAATGAAACAAACCATTAATTTTGATATATTGATTAAAAATCTGAAGCATGATCATGTTATCCTCAGCCTGAAAGTAAACAAAAGTTTACAAATAAAAGATCATTTCTTTTTAAAAAGCAATAGCGTTTTTTTTTTAATTTGCTATATTTAAAAAAAAAAACATGATACAGACAAAATTGATAATCATTTTCTTAATGTTAATCTTTTCTTTTTGTAAAAGTAATGGTATCCTAAATGATGCTATAATTATTAGTAGATCCTTATGCACAACTTACAGAGACCATTACTTATGTTTTCAGATGGTTTAGTGAATAAAAGTATTAGTGTGGTGGAATGAATAATATAATATTTTCTTTTTGTCAATGCTAAAGCTTTTGTAGAACATTCTTCTTTTCATTTTTCTTACATTTATTTGGCCCTCTTTTTTGTTTTGTTTTGGAAGCCATGTTAAAATATGGTGACTGAGTAGTTAAATGCTGTTTAACCCTGTTTTAGGGCATACAAACCTTTAAATGTAGCATCATGTAATGAAAGGACTCCTCACTCAAGTTCAATATGTAGCGATGCTCTCTGAGAAATGTTAATAAATAAATTTGAACAGATCAT
>JADKLZ010084329.1:13525574-13540833 GCA_021533235.1 Biomphalaria straminea
AGTAAGTAAATCTTGATACCTAATGAGTGCTTTTGTTTTCCCAACAAAACCCAATAGTACTGTGTTTGTAATGAGTTTAACTATAGTCCAATTCAGTGTGAGGATCTGATAGTTTTTGTTTTAACTTCTTATATATTTCATGTTTAACTTTTCTTTAAAGACTATCAGATCAAGTTGTTCATGTTATCTTGGAGCTAAGTATTGTATTGATGGGAGATGACAAATGAAGACATATAGTCATTCTTCCTATTTAACGTGAAAATTGATGTAGACTTGAAGAAGACACTGAGCTAAGAAATAAAATCAAACAGTTGAAAGATACTGCATTATCCATATGGCATTGTATTTAATACCATAACAAAGATTCAAATTACTCTAAAGCATTGAAAGAATCGTATGTCTAAAATTGATAAAATATTAACTCACTGACATGAGCTTATAGAATTGTTTCTTCTATAAACTCATCTTTGTTTGTTTTTTTGGGTCAAGACACAGTTATTTTCTCTAACATGTATTTAGTAGCTTAAACATGAGCCTAGTTCTTTTGGTAATATTTAAAACAATGAAAATGTGTGTTTTCCGGACATGACTTTTGACATTTCGGACATGACTTTTGACATTGTCTGCTTTTTGTATGATGCTTAATATTTATTTATATTTCATTATACAGAGGTTTGTAACATTTAATTCTTTGTGCTTCAAAAACAAAGCGATTATTCAATCAAATAATGCAGTACCAATAAAAAGACACAGATATTTTTTCTAACATGTATTTACAAGCTTAAACATGAGCCTAGTTCTTTTGTAAATATTTCATATAATGACAATGTGTCTTTTATAAACATGGCTTTTGACCTTGTCTCCTTTTTTGTATTATGCTTAATATAAACCCTTTAAATATTAAGCTATATTTTTTTATACAGAGGTTTGTAACATTTAATTCTTTGTACTTCAAAAACAAAACCATTATTCAATCAAATAATGCAGTACCGGTATATAAAAGCAAAGTTTGTATAATTAAAAACCCAAACTTGGGTAAAGGTATATTTGTTTTATAAAAAGGACTTCTTGGTTTTCAAATGGAGATTAAATCCTCCAGTGTCAGATTTTATTTTGTAATATACCTAGTGAACTGCTGGTCACAAGCTGTTGCATCTCCAGATATGCTGGTCAGTGCTAGCGAGTTTTCAACACTTGTCCTGGAACGTGTCCGCCTTCGTACTGACATATCTGTAACAGACTGCTCACGTTGTGCATCTTTCCTGGCAGGCATTTCACTTTCCTTAAACAAAAATGTTTTTAATGTTTTATCATGATACCATGGAAAAAAAAGTAACATTTTCATCTACACCACTCCCTATCACAAAAAGTAAATAAATCCATGTGTCTGACTGATTTTAACAAACTGGTCATTGTAAGGGTAGCCTCGGCTACATGTCGCCAGCTATCGGATCATTGTCTAATAAGAAAAAGTGCTTGTGTGTTAAGTGATCAGGTGAGAAAATACACTGTACTGCTATTCTTTAACTGCTACAAAGCCATTCAAGGATTGTCATTCTAAGATAACATATATGACAACCCCATTGTGGAAAGGCTTTACAGAAAAGATAACCACTACCGATTTGTGGAAAAAAACGAGACAAAAGCCCATAGCACAAGACATTACCAAACGAAAATGGAGCTGGATAGGACACACCCTGCGAAAACCAGCTACCAATGTTGCAAGGCAGGCTCTTGACTGGAATCCACAAGGAAAGAGGAAAGTGGGCAGACCCAAGCAAACCTGGAAGAGGTCAGTCATCAGTGAAGCTGAGGGTACTGGAATGACATGGGAGCAGATGAAGAAAGCTGCTCAGAACCAAGTTCGGTGGAGAGGTGTGGTTGTGGCCCTATGCTCCCCTGGGAGTACACAGGATTAAGTCAAGTAAGTCACTGCCATGATTAGTCAAGAATGTAGATCTACTATTTTTTATTTGCTTTTCAGATCTAATTCTAACTGCATAGACCTAGATGTTATGAGATTGTAAAGTTTAGTTTAGTGTATGGGTTTCTGTTATATCGTAAGTCAATAAATTAAATTAAAAGATTTCTGTGACATCACATAGATCTAGATTAGAAACCTGGTGAAAATGCAACCTTTAGACTTTAGGCTTTTGGTTGTGCAGAAAAGTTACATCAAAAAAGCATCACTTACTTAGAAGGTATAATTGAAAATGAAATAAAAAGATTCATTTACTGTAAATCAAATCAAAACACATATATGAAATTGTCAAAATCATTGGAGTTTCCCTTTAAATTGGTTGTAAGCCAAAGAAAGTAAACCCATAATTGGCATCATGATGGTCATGTAATAAAAAAAATACTCAGCAATGAATGGCATGATCTTGAATCCATATTATATCTTATCTTATACATATCTTATACAATACTTCAAAAAAAGAAGATGATTACGTCCTACGCGTCCATAGCTAACCAAAACTAATAATTGAGACTAACGAACTAGTCATTGACAAATCTACATCAAGATTCTAGATCTAGACCTAAATCTAAAAAAAAATCCTAGATATAGGCCTACCACAAATTGTCTTCTTTTGAAATAGCGGCTGATTGTTGAGCGTATGTGGTCATTCTTTGACCGTTTCATTGTGAGTTCTTAATCTTAGTGGTGAAGCAGAAATACTAGATCTAGATGACATAATAAATTTCTAGACTTCAACGCTACATGGCATTTTATTTAAAGTCCATCTGCCTTGTTACTTGTATTTTAGACTAGCAGCCTAGACATTATTATTTAAAATAAGATAGCATTTATAGATCTATATCTAGATCTGGAGTCTACAATAAACTAATGGTTGGTTTTGGTGATCCACTCTTTAGTGTAAAAAGTAAGCCTCGGTATAGTATGGAAAAATTATCGTTCGCTTTTTAAATTATAATCCTGTTACTTCTACTGTAATGTTGGTCGAATATTCTGGTAGATTTATAGACATATACAATAAATCTAGATCTGTGTAAAAACCAAAATGTCTAAACTTTCCGTTTTTCTTGACATTTACTCACATTTTGTAGGTTTCAGCTCTTTAAACTTGTCCTAGAGTCTATATAATATATATAGATCTATTTACGTCCTCAGGAATTTCCATCGCAGCTTTGGAGTTTGGTGATCGTCCATTGGTGCTCACTTGTCTATAAAAAAAATATCTACATAACACCAGTTTTCTTTACCGGTATTTGTATGGCGTGTTGCCAATATACGATGTATTTGAAATTAAACATATATATGATACTTTTGGTGATCACTTCGGTGATAGTGACGGGAAATCCCTGGCTAATACTCGATGTGCTGATGCAAAACCGTCCGCCAACCGGCGCAGGTGTAGATTTCTGTGTTGGCCTAAAATATCGGCTGGATTCGCTGTAACAATAATTTTCAGTTCGTCTGCTGCATGAAGAGTCATGTCCTCTGACTAGCCTCTGTTTTTCTTCTTCTTCATTCTCATTTTTATGTTGGAGCGTTCAGATGACTTCACCAATATATGAGATGAACTGCGCAGTGGATTCCAAATCAGGGAGCTCTCCAGATAGTTTTCTTTCTAGTGGGGTGTTTTGGGGCCAGTGTCTTATACGGGCCTCTTGGTAAAGAGAGCAGTATTGGAGAACGTGGTCGGCATTCTCTGGTGACACTCCACATGGGCAGATTTCACTGGTTCCAATTTTGAGCTTCCAGTACATGTGTTGTCGCATTCTGTTGTGTCCGGTCATGAGTCGAAAGATTAGACGTTGATCTTGTCGTGATAGCTTATAGCAAGCATCATCTTTCTTGTGATTTGGATGAGAGCTCGTCCATTTCTCATTTATTTTGTTTACAATTAATTTCTTCTGGATAGAGTGAAGAGGACAATGAACAACAAACTGTTAGAACAACCGAAACAGACAGTTATAGACCAACGTCTAGAGAACTTGTCGTGCCAGTCAAAACAACCAGAAGTGGCAGAGTTGTTAAGATTCCTTCTCGATATCAATAGGCTCTATTAAGAACTTTAAAAGGAAGGATGTGCTAATATAAAATATATTACGTCATTGTTTATTGTTTATGTTTTGAGTGAACGTAAAAGATAGAGCGGAAATAAAAGAGTTCTCTATATGTCTACCATGATGAAGACAGTCTCGTTATATTATTTATTGTTAAATTGTAAAGTCTACAGTAGTTTATTAATCTGTGACAACAGAACAGTTGTTTTCCCATCGGTTAGAAAGACAATCTGACTGTTTGGGGGAACTAGGATGATTTGCTAGCATGGTAGCAGCTAGTGTTAGTGCTCTTTTCTGCTCTGTGGCTGTCAGAGAGCTCTCCAGATGCAATGGATACTTGCCTCTGTGACTTTTTATTATTCTGACTGCCGTTTCATTGTTACTATTGTTACTCGGCTTTTGTTTGTATATTTTTTTATATGCATGCCTATATACCTTTCAGAATATAGGTCATGCTAATAAGATTGGAAATTAAGTGTTTATGGAAGTTGTTTATGGAAGTTGTCTGAAATAACAATATACCCTGTTTTTTTTTTTTGTCAACTGAGGGGGATAGTGACAACTGACCTCAGGCACCTTCAATGCCCTTAACATTCCTGTAAAGATTCTCGTTGCTTTTTAGAGTTTTCAGTACCACCCCCCGGCTTCGACATACACTTTGTTTGCTAGTTATAAAAAATGCTGTAAGTATTGCTTCCAGCATGCGCTGGCTCACGCAGACCTATAACATTCCTTTACACTAAATGCAATCCACATTGGCCACGAAGTCTTGAGATGGCTGTGAACAACAGGTCGCTGGACATTCATGTAGGGCCTACTACGAACCTTCGTGATTTGCATTCACTGCCGGCGTCCAGGGTTACACTCGACTCATGGCTCAAGCCCTCTCAAGCTTGTTTTCCTTTGGCTCAATCCAAACAGATCATTAGTAGACCGACATAGTTGGTGCCTTGCCCGAATGCCCACATAATCTTTTTCTTCAAGCCAGCTTTTTTTTTTTGCGGCTGAGCTGTAAGCTCTTTCGCAGACTGTGCTCGTCTCTTCAGTCGATCAGTACTGCCGTACAGAGTGTTGGCTATTTTAGTCTGTAGTGGTAGTAGGGCCTGACCTAAGATGGTTTAGGAAGGGACATTTAAAGCTATGGCTTACCTTTTTTACCTTTACATATCCCTAAGTGTGTTGGACCATCTTTCTCTATTCTTCTCTATCTTTTGCCTTAATTATAGAACATCTTTCAATGGCAGGCCCGTTCATCCTTTTATGCTGTCCTTCCATCTCTTTTTCTGTCTGCCTCTTCTTCTTGTTCCTGGTACTGTTCTCTGAAGAAAGGTCTTTACGAGCCCCGAAGATCTCGTGATATGGCCATAGATTTTTAGCTTGCGTTTTTTTTTTTCACGATAGTTAGCAGGTCATCGAGGGGTCCAATCGCTGCAGCAACCTTGTCTCTAACATCTTGGTTTGTGATGCGATCGTATCAAACATGGTATACTGTTTCATAAGTGTGGGCGCAGTGTCTGCAAAGAAATAGGTGTGTAGGATTTATTTTAAGATTGCAATTTAAAAGAAAGAGGTGTGTGTCCTGTTCTTAGTTGAAAGATTATACATTACTCTTTGCGGGGAAGGAAGTTAATACTTTTCAGTTTGTTTGGCATTGTCAATCTTTATGTTTCGTTGTCTTTATATGAGAAAAGAGTCATTGTAATCACAATGAATTTCCGTAAGGATCAATAAAGCAGTCTCAGTCTCTCTTTTCTTTGTACAGAACTATGCCTGTGTTTCCTGATGCCCATTGGTTGAGCCACTCATCTTTCAGATAGTTGACTAGCATTGACCATCGGGTGAGGTAGTTAACAGATCTATATTGTTGTTCCATAGATAATCCCGCTTTGATAAATGTGTATTCTCCTGTTGTGTGAGCTAATAAAGGCTGGCAAAAATTTCTTATTTTCCCCCTATCTAACAAAGTCATAGATTAAAACCCACTGTAATTTAGCCACCCTAAATTCTCTACAATACTACAGAGTGACAATGCGAGTCGATCCTGACCATTTTAAACAACGTATTTGAAATCGAAACATATATTTTAGGGCATGTAACAATTAATCTTCCAATCCTAGTGACCCATGTCTAAAACAACTCTGTTGCCATTTTTATTGGTAGACCTAGATCAGAATCTATACATCTGTGCTTTTCTTAAATTCTATACCCACAGTCTGGAAAAAAAAAATCCTGTTTGACGGAGATGGACATATCCATTTAACCTATTTCCTGATCTCCGTAAAATTTATTTTTAAGATGTAAAATAATTAACATTGTTTACGAGTTTATACAAGTATAAAATAAAAAGAAAGCGATTTAACTTATTAATAATTTATTTTAATTTAGTAACTGAACATAATAAATAGGTATTTTAAAAAAAATCAGCATAGTTAATGAGGTACAAAGCGCTTAGTAAGGGAGACCAATTCGACTATTATTAATTTATGTACACCTTTAATGCTTTATATACAGTTTCTTTAACAATGATAAACTTTATTGTTTTATACTCCACACAGAGTGCTAAAAATATCAGGTATTTAATAATTCTACATAATTAAGTAGATAACGTGAACTTTACATTGCTATGTATTATGTTATTTAAAATACGATTGATCAAAAAGACGATAAAATTGTAATACATAATGCAACCCTGGAATGAGGTTCTTATTACGATAAAAGTACAATGACTTAACAGAAAATCTTTGGCAGCGTTTTATCAAATTTCAAACATAAGTGTAATGAAAATATTAGGAAAAAAACACATTAGAAAGAGATATGAGGATATCTTGATATTTTATACATTATTATAAAAAAATTAATAGGTTCACTTTACCGTACTACTAGTATTTGTATGAAGCCAACATTTCATTCGGAAATGCTTTTTTCTTGAGGATTTGAATAAGATATTAACCCTTTAAAAACAATTAGATATTCATTATAAGACACCAGTTAGGCCAAGTTCACATCTAACTTCATATTCACTTTCACCTATCCGTTGGTCTGCTGGACGTTTGGGGCACCACTAAAAATCTGTCAACATTCTTTTTCCATTCCTCTCTGTCATTTGTCTTTCATAAAATTTCATTCTGATGTTCTTTCTGAAAATATTGAAACCTGCCTTTTTACCTGCCTGGGTGGATCACTTCGGGAGCGAATTTTGAGTTTGTGTTTCCACAAAAACTGTCTTTGCAACCTTGTTTAATATATATTTATTTATCTACAGAAAGAGGAAGTAGTGTGTGAATCTACATTTGTGTTTTATTTTGTAAGGGATATGAAGTATTTCCATAAATTTATTTCTATTAGTATTTCTTATGCATGTTTTTATTTGGTTTCTTTTAATAAACTTTACTTTTATATTAGATTAAAAATATTGTTTAAATACATCTTATTATCTTTACAATATACATTAAAAGAAAGATAAAACTAACAATTAAATACTTTTTTTTTTAAAAAAGCTGTATTGTTTTGAATAGGTGTACACAGTCTACCTAAATATACACAAACTCGCAAAGTTTGCATTCCAATTAGGCCTACATAATATATATCTAGATCTAGACTACATTTGATGTCACAAACGTTATTCCATTACATATTTTATACTGTTGATGACGCCGACATTTCGACTCCTTGGAAAACCAAGCTCAGGCACAGAAAGTCGTAGATTCTGAGTAGTCTAGAGTCTAGACTTAACTAATGAAGCATTGACTCTGTGATTACTAACAATGATCCTTATTTTTCTCACACATTATGTCTGTTAATGACAATACTCGTCTGTTATTGTTCATTTATTGTAACTACTGTGAATATATGTTTGTATCATGTGTGTAAAGTGTGCTCATCTTGTAAACTTGTAAAGATCACCAGGCGTCTGACCCACGAGGTTTTAGCATTTTAGCGAAAGCCGCTAGATCTATAACTCACAATTTTTCTTAGAACGGGAGATCTATACATCTAGAGTCTAGATCTAAATTTAGCAGTTAGGAAACAAAATAGATCTGGATAATCTAGATCTAATAACATATTTGGATCTACATTATGTGCACGATTCATTGATTAACATAGTCTTGAAAGTCTACATTACACGACTACATCTGTGTAGTGTGTAGTCTGGGTTTTAAATGGAGAGATCACAGACAGACGGCACCTTGATCTTGATCGATCACGTGATTCTCCCGGACGACGAGTTGTTTTGTTATGGCGGAGAATCAAAGAATGTAAATCTAGACGGAACACTAAAGTCATAAGCGACATGGAATAATTAAAGTATTGTTTAAATAATATGTACAGTTATTAATCTAGTACTTTTGTAGAATCATTCAAGAAACTAAACATGAGCCACATTGACCAGGGGTAAGTAGCTAGACTATTTGATTTATTATAGTTAAAAGTTAAGGTTATTATAAATATTAAGGCATTTAAGGTCTTGGAATCTTGTAGTCATATTCCTAGAATCAAAATGAAGACTAATTATTCAATCAATGAATCAACTTGTCCAGTAGGAAGTAAAGTTCTATAGTAATCTATTAATATAAGTCTTAAAGATTAAGTCTTTTACTTAGAATTTTATAATTAATTAGTGCTAGACTAACTAGTCACGGACTAGTGTTAACTAGTGTAAAATTTTGAGTTTACTCTAGCTCTGATATTCTAATATTCTAAAATAATTATTATCATCTAGATGTAGATTATATTCAAGATGAATCAAGATTGTGAATTGATCTAGACAAATTTTACATCATATCTATTCTAAATAATTCTAGGCTATTAAAATTTGATATTTAAATAAATAGAAAAAGAGTTACACAACTTTTGAGACTTCCATTTTCATAATAGTTTTGAGCTAATTTAGGGCAGTCATTTCTTTCTCTTTCTAGAGTTTATACTAGTATATATCTATATATCATTGAGGCATAATTTTATAAGTTCTAGTTCCTCATTATTATTTTAAGGTTTAAATTTAAATCTATCATTAAATATTATTATTAAATGAAGTAGCCAATCACATTTAAATAAATAAATAAAATAATATTATCTAAAAAAAATATATACCAAATAGTCAATTTAAGTTGCTACTCTATTAAACACAATATAAAAATGGCAAGCTATCTCTACCCTTGCATTATCTAGCACATATGTAAAACCTAAAACTTTATTATTGTATTAGAACATGGTTTGAATGAACAACAAAATATATACAGTCCAATCCTGTTACTTTGACCATCTGCTTATTTGGATCAAATCCTAGAGTACCATAACAGATCCTATTATAGTTAATTGATTAACTGAACCAAAACAGTTGTCCCAATTTGGTTCAATTTATCAGATTCCAGTGTATCTATTGGCCCGTAGACTCATGTTGACATAGTTAATTTAAGTGACACTGTTTGGTTGATTTGACAGCTCTAAGTACACATTAATCTTTTTCCAACCAACACTTATTGATAAATTCAGACATAATTTTGCTGCACAAGGTATGAATTCTAGATTCTAAATGAACTTTATTTAATGAAGAAGTAGTTTAATGTTAGACAAGGAATTAATAAAAATTTCATTTATTTTTCTTTAACTAGACCTTTGTCCCATTACAACAGTCTTGTAGACAGTAATTTGTCAGGATATTTCACCAGTACTCGGATGCGCAGGCACTTAATAAAAGCTGGCTTGGTAAGTATTGGACAGAGACTTGACTTGTTAGTTTAGCACATTCTTTCAGAATAGAAGATCATTATATCCTAGCCTAAGCCTCCTACAGAATGGCAGGATTTAAACCTGGAACCAACGAGACAACAGTCTGGAGCGCATATCGCATGACCAGGCAATACCATCTTGTTTACTCTCACACCTGCCATCATGCAGGAGGTTTGCACTTTCTTTCTAGGGCAAAAACCTGTAATTTAACAAGAGATTCCTATGGTATCTAATATTTAAATTCTAAAAAGAAGATTAATTCCTTTTCCCTTACTTGTATTGCATATAGTTCAGTATGGTAAAAGAGACTAAATTTGTCAAATTCATTAATTTGTATAGGAAGTTAATTTTGTTTCTTTAAGACAGATAAAGGAAAGAACAATTAAAATTTCCTATTTTAGATTTTTTTCATCTAGAACTGTTCTCACCAACAAAATATCTGCCTTTTTTCATGAAGAGCGTGAAAGTTGGTTCTTTACTAAAATTAATTTGCTGCTATTATAGACATTCAAAGGTGGCCATTTACCTTTGTCATAAAGCATATTGGCCATGGAAAATGGGGGGAAATCAGGTTTCTGTCCAGGGCTTTTGCTAGAAAGGATTTTAGACTCACTTATATGGACTTAATCACCTTCCTTTTCAAAGTAATGTCTGTATTTTATAATATACGATTAGGAATTTATACATTGAGAATGATTAGTCTTTGTGTATGGCAAAAAAAATATTTAAAAAAAAAAGAAATTTCTTAAATTAAACTTACAAAAAATTTTTTTTTTAGAAATATTAAAAAAACAACTAAGTTTTACTTTTTAAGATGATTTTAATATTATAAGTATTTTGTAGTTTAAGTGAAATAAATAAATTCACATATGTGATGAAAACAAACTGTTGGCATCTTTATTAGATCAGTCGAGATGGCCACATAGTCTCGGAGAATACTTACAGGTTGAACATGTGTCGTAAGGAGCACAAGCAGCATGTGAAGGAAATGCTGGCGCAGGCGATTGTTCACAAGACACTTGACCTGGAGAGAATGAGGCAGGCTGAGATTAGGAAAAAACTGGAAGAAATAGCCAAGATAGAATTAGTCAGAAGAGTTAGGGTAGGATTTCATGCTTTCATTTTTACTTTTCAATCCACTTATTAATGTTTTGCAATGTGCATAATTTTTTTTTGAAATTATTACAACCCCTGTTTACGTTATGTCAAATTTATTTTTGTGACTTCTTATGATTTACATAAATGTGTTGTTTGCTCACAAGGAATTGTACATTTTAAAATATTTCTAATGAAAGCAAACTGAATGTAAACTTTGGCTTACTGTTTAGAGTTAAAATATAAAAAATTAATACAAATTTGTCACTTTGGTGAAAAATTAATTTTCAGAATAGGAAATATTTGGGATCAGAATATAATAAATTAAAAAAATTTTTGAAACTGTGCTCATAGTCATACCTTAGGAAAAGATTGTTGAAATAAAATCAATCAACATTAATTTGCTTTTTTTCAAATGGATCAAATCAATCATCTTAATATTTGTTTATCAGGTTGTTGTTTTTTTTCAAACATCATCTCATTATCTTAGTGTAAAGTTACAATATTTGTAAAGGAAAACTTGGGAGGGGATATATTCTTTAGAGTAGATGCTCCCTTCTTATTTTAACTTATGAAAATGTAAGATGCACTTATTTTTTAAAGATGTCAAGGCAACGAAAACGAGATACAGATATTCTCCCATACATCAGCCCTCGATCAGAGTCTAGGAAGAGGGTCAAGTCGAAGCCAAGTAGCAGTGATAGTTACAAAAACAGATCAACTAGCGCCCCATCAAAGCACAAAACCAGACCTGTCTCTTCTTTGTCCTCCAACTATGATGAGGATGATGAAGATGAGGTAATTTTATTTTTAAATAAATTTTTTATTCAACCAAAAAGTCTTAATCATTAACATACTTCTTTTTAGACTAGGAATCCTCCTGTATACTGTTACAACTCAGAGGTGCAAGTGTGTGCCCTTCTGTTTTTTGCACTATCTTTGACAGGATTAGAATGCATTGTTTTGGTGTGATAACAATTTTCCCTCAATGTTTGGAAGTTGACAAGAACAGTATGTCGAAGACAGATCTTTTTTGTTTTTGTTTTTGTTCAATCTTCTATTTACCTTCATAGTGTAATTAAACATTTTGCTGGCTAGCATTATATATGTATCCAGCTATATTTTTTATCTTAAAATTTTTGGATTTTTGGATGGTGGTGTTCTGTATGGTTCTTCCCCTTAATATGCAATAGAACTGACTTGAGGCTACTTGGGCCAAAAGCATTTTGTTTGAGAAAACTCTGGTTTCTTTAACCTTGTTTTCAGAATTTTCATTGTCTTCAAATCTATAGAACTGATTTAACATCTAAGGGCAGATGAAGTAAAGGTCATTTGTTTCTTTGACAGTTAATGATGGTGTCATATGGCCAACCACCTTTACTTTCCCCAACTGAGTCAGGTACCCATAAGAGATGGGTTGAGTCAGAAGCACCCAAAAGATCCCAAAAGTAAAAACCAAGATTTGAAACCAGGACCCCTGGTTCAGAAGCCAAGCACTTTACTTATGCCAGTATAAGCCAATATGATTAGTTACAAAATATACTATTTAAAAAATACAAAGTAAGTAAAGTAACGTTCTCCTTTCAGACCTTGTGGTCTATAAAAAAAAATACAAAGTAAGTAAAGTAATGTTCCCCTTTCAGACCCTGTGGTCTATAAAAAATAATACAAAGCCCCCACACATATTTCCCTTTAGAAAGAAATTCTACAGTTGGAATTTTTTTTTTTATCTATCTGGAGTGGTCTGAGATGAAGCTATACTTTTCCTTGATGGGAATGATAATCTTAGCAGAGTTAGCAGAGAGAAAGCAAAATCTTCTTTTCCCTTTTCTTTTGCTGCTTTAATAGATCTTATCAGCATCCTTAATCATTACCAGAGGTGTGTGCTTGTTTTATCATCTTCCATTAGTTTGACCAAGACCTTGATTTTTTACCGTCTCATTTTCTTCACTCTACAAAATTATTCTAATATAACTATTGTCATTATAGTTCTTTTGGTGAGGATATTTATTTGGGAACTTGTCTGGATAATGCTTTTTTTTTTTTTTTGTTCTTAAAGTGGAACCTTTCAGACAAGTTCTTGTCTTGCCTGAGGGGGGCAGTGGTCGAATGTTTAAGCTCTTGGCTTCTGAACCTGAGGTCCTGGGTTTGAATCCCGGTGAAGACTGGGATTTTGAATTTTGGGATTTTTAGGGCGCCCCTGAGTCCACCCAACTCTAATGGCTACCTGACTTTAGTTGGGGAAAGTAAAGGCGGTTGGTCGTTGTGCTGGCCATATAACACCCTGCTCATTAACCGTTGGCCAAATACCAAGGTCTAAAAGGGACTCTTTACTTACTTTACTCTTGTCTTGCCAGGGTTACAGAATTTTATTTATGGTGTGGATTAAAACAATTCATCTGCATTCCTTGGGCTGAAACCCAGTAAATCTTCTAAAAGTGGGATGTGTGGCTGGAAAGCATAAACCACTTGCCTACTTGCAAAGGTGGCTTGAAATAAAAACCAGACTTGTACTAAATTTTATTTGCTGATTGCTTAAAGTAGTAAGGAAATCTCCCACTGGTCCAAGAAATAGGACCATAGTGCACAGAGCAAGCTTTTAGCATGAAGATGTGATATCCTGGCATAGTTTTAGAAATAGGAGAAAGTCAAATAATAGGACAAAGTCCAATGATACATTTACTTTTATTTTGTTGTTTTTTTAACCATTTAGTTTATCCGTGACATGGTTTTCTTGAAGTCAGATCAGTTATTGATGAATCTTATCAAACGCAGACGTTGTTTCAAAAAAAAAAAAAAGATAATTACATCCTACTCATGTTCCTAGGTCAATTTAGTCATGCATGTTAATCAATGACTTAAATGCAGAGTGATCTCTAGCCCAGCTTTAAAAACAAAAAGCAACAATAATTGTATGTAATCAAACAAAGTATGCTTATAACCAAGCTACATTTTTCAAAACATACTCATTTAGAATAACTGAGTTTCTATGGGATAGTGAATCAAGTTGTTTTGACATGAAGTATACATGGCTTTACTTGTAAGACATGCACGATACAATTGATCAGAGAGGAGGGGGGGGGTAGAGAACATGTTTTTTACCTCCCGTCTCCTTTAAGTCAATCAATCAACGCTCCATCAGTCACTTAGTGGTAAACCTTTCTCTCTCCCTACTCTCTATCATCTCTGAGGGTAATTGCCATTCGTGTGACAATGCCACCATTGATTTTATGTTTCTTGAATCAATATTCCCCCCCCCTTCCCAGACGCATTCGCTCTTGACAAATTGATGCTGCTGGCGTCATGCATCTGCTCCAATGATGAAAAGTCTCTGGGATGCCACAGTAGTATTTTTTTAATATTGATTATTTCTTTTTTTTTTTTTATTCCTTTTTTGAATGAATGATAATATTTATAAAGTAGTAGCAAAACTGGGAGAGAAAAGAATGTTCATTTTAAAATTGTGTACAGTCTTCTAGCCAAAGACCGGAGACAACCCTTGCTGAGAACAAAAGAATTGAAGTGGCCTTAATCAAAAGGGAAAAAAAGAAAGCTGCCCTGTCCGCTAGCCCTGAATCTGATGCATACACATGCATGAATTGTGTCGAAGTCTGCTGCTCTAGAATTGGCTTGATTAGCCACTCCAGATTCTGCCCCGTCTCAAGACTAAACCAAAACCAGTGACTCATCTGGACGCATCCATTGCCTTTCGAGACAAAAGGAGCCATAGAGACAGTCTTATCTTAACAATAAGAAGACAGACTAGTAAAGTAAAGTTCCCCTCTCAGACCTTGTGACCATTCAAAGACAATCCAGGAAAGAAATAAAATGTATAAATATACCGGTATCAATTTAAAAATTTCTTTCTGATTATTTTCAGTCAACAAAAAAATAACTCTAAATATAACCTAACTTTAACTTAATCCTGAAATTCATTATAATAAGTTTTATTTTTTATTTATTAAAAAAAAATTAAATAAATACTTAGAATGGTGATGACCAAACCATGGCCAGAGGGCCATATTCGGACTTTTCCTTTGAATTTTCTGTCTGTTAGAGCAATAATAGAGCTTCTGTCTGTGCAATACATGAACTTATTAAAAACTCTAGAGAAGTAACACAATTTAAATTCTCAAGTGAGAATGGGCAGGTCTGTCTGTGAATAGCACTACAGTTAAGGCAAAGAACAGAGAGGAATGGAGAGAGACAGATAACAGATCTTGTGTGGTGCCCCAGTGGTCTAACAGACTTAGGGATAGGTGAATTAGCACAATGGACCAGATTAACAGAAACATTCATAATGATGAATTTGACAGAAACATTTGTAAATTGCAAGAAGGCTGCCTTTATTTATGAAGACCTAATCTTGCCATTATTTATAAAGACCTAATCTTGCCATTAT
>JADKLZ010084329.1:13540843-13559226 GCA_021533235.1 Biomphalaria straminea
AGACCTAATCTTGCCATTATTTATAAAGACCTAATCTTGCCATTATTCATAAAGACCTAATCTTGCCATTATTTATAAAGACCTAATCTTGCCATTATTTATAAAGACTTAATCCTGACATTATTTATAAAGACCTAATCTTGCCATTATTTATAAAGACCTAATCTTGCCATTATTTATAAAGACCTAATCCTGCCATTATTTATAAAGACCTAATCTTATGCCCTTTACAGTGCAAGGCACCTGATCCATTTTTTAGTTGAATATTTATTCTCATTAAGCTAGATAACTAAAGATGAGATTTCAAGAAAGACTTTGACATGAGAGTTGAAAGATTTAACTTTTCTGCACATTGAGGCAATATAGCATGACACAAAAATAATTGATCATTTATTTTACTCTTCTAACTGCATTTTTAGATAAGTGGTTATGGTAACTTAATATGCTTATTATTTATTAATTGTTTTTGTTTGATAGGTTGAATACCTGGATGATAATGGACAGCCCATTGCTAGACATTCAGCTAGATCTAGAGAATCTTTAGATACCAGGCAGTTGTATGGAGTAAGTCTCTATTTTTAACATTAAAAAATCCCTTTTAAAAAAAAAAAAAACTTATCTAAAGGGGAAGAACTCCATCCTTAAAACTTCACTTATTCAATATCAAACAAACTAATTTATTGCCAATATTTAATTGACTAATTGGGTATTTTTAAAAATTTATTCATGTTTTGATAGATAAAATAAATAATTGTTTAAAATATCAACTTGATAGGAGAATGGCTGAGGGAGAAATATCTTTAGCAATTTATTTAAAGGACTAAATCCAACAAAAATATGTGAATACTGAAGGATTAGTTTCCCTTGTTGATATTAAATAAAATAATTTACAGATTGCACACTTGTTCTCTTACCATATATCAAATCTTGTTTAAATTTTTAAAATGTTGCTTTTGAACTATTTGTGATATTAGAACGATTGCCATAATGTCCAGTGTGTGATAATGTGTAATATTTTTTAAAAATCAACAGTTAGATAGTGCAGCTTTAAGAAGGTATGCTATGGAGGTGGCTAAGCTGAATCAGAGAAATCCTCATGAGTCTCCTTACCTAATTCCTCAAGTGCCTCTCCCTCCCAAGTCTCCAAGGAGTGAACGAATGCCTCGCAGTTCTCGACGATACAGAAATGCTTTAGAGCAAAGCAATGGCTCCTCTCCTAAAAGGCCATACACAGCAGTAAGTCTGATTCTTAATTTAGGGCATTGTTATTTGTTTAAGTAGTAACAAAAAAAAACAACAACAACTGCAAATGCTCTTTCAATTACTCACTTCGAATTAAAAAATTAGAATTACATGCAATAAAATTTCTGATAAATGAAACTGATTTGATCAACATTCTAGTAAATTCTCTTTTGTGCAATTGTAGCCTATGTATGCCTGAATAATATAATGTATATGAAAAACAAAGAGAGTTATTTTCTTCTTCTTCATACTCATTTAGTTTTGGAGCGTACAGACGAGTAGTCTTATATATACGAACGAGTGCGCAGTGGTTTCTAGATAGATCTGCCCTCCCTCTAATTTTTTTCTAGGGGGGGGGGGGGGGGGGTGTTGGTGGCCAGTGTTTTGTCCAGGCCTGATGATAAAGTATGCACTTTGAGGAAGCTATTTTTTTAACAGTGGCTTTATCCTTTAATTTCAGAATCACACCTACTTACACCCAGCCAGCCCCACACGTAGACACATTCCCTACCAGCCGGTGAATAGCAGCTGTCTAGTTGAGTTAAAGTACCTTGGGAGCAAGCTCCACCTTGTCAGGGAACAGTTTGACAAGAGGCAGGAGGTCCTGGTGGAGCAGCAGCACTGTGGTGGCAACACTTTGATTGTGTTTAAGGATAAACTGGAACCTGGGCGTAAGTTGTTTGCACAAGAGAACATCATTTCCATTTTTGACAGGGAGATCCAGAAGAGCAAAAGAGTTAATACCAAGCCAGAGAAAATAGTTTTCCTTACTATAGGAAAAAAACAATTAATTTACAATCACAAAAATATTCAATTCTGATCCTTTTTATATAAACAATTTTTCAAGCAACAAAATAAGTACCAGTACTTCCCACTCTTTACACACTCTTGAATTATCTTAAATTATTTCTATTAAAAACTGGATATTCAAGAATATTTCTCATTTCAATTTATAATTGGGATAAAAGTTTTTAAGAATCGCTTTTTGGGTAATTCATATAGCTATCGGGTTTAGTGTAATGAATTTAATGATTTTTTGTTATGACATCAGTTTTTTATTTCATAGATCCACTTTCAAAGCTTTTTCTCTTTTTTATTTTCAGAAATTTTTTCCTTCAACTCACATCGACACAGGGGTTACCCATTTGCTTTGACTATATACATCGATGGTAAAGCTGACTGCCGTGTCAGCACCTGCTGTGAGTACCGCCACCAGGGATACAAGCTCTTTGGTAAAAATGGACATTTCACTTTCTCCAAAGTGTCCAATGCTTCTCCATGCTACAAGTAAGTCGAGGAAGGTCCAGCCAATTTTAGTTTAACGGCTTAAACTATACCATATGAATAAGGAAAGACTTGAGCTTAACAGTAGGACTAGTTGTTCTTAGAAGTGTGCATACGTATACCCTGTCACATACCTTTCTTCTTCTTTTATTTATTTTTTCTACTAAGCATACTTTCAATTTGTATGTCAGACTCTGTTTTTAAGTTCAACATTATATGGTCATCATTCTTTTAAATTTTCTGGGTGACACACCTCTCAATATAGTCTAATCATTACTAAAAAAAACTGAATCTGCTTTTAACAACATATTTTACCTATCTTGGCTAAACCATTATTTATTTATAATTAATTAATTTTGATCAATTAATACAAAGCTTTATTATGCTGGAGGATTTTTTTTTGTAATGATTGCCTGATTGACACAACAAAAGCATAGATGTTGCAATAAATATTTCAATTTTGTGATGAAAATTTATCTGAACAGGTGCAGGTTGGAAAAGAGTCAGAAGAAAAAGGGCACAAAAACGCAGGCAGTGAAAGCCAAGAAGAAGTCAGAAAAGGAAGATGAAGGCTTTGATGAAGTTGATCAAGGCCAAGAAGAGCAGCATATGTCACCAAAACAGGAAAAAGAAGGTGGGTATTGTGTCAAATATATGTTTTGGCTTATCACTTGTTATCATGTTTAAAAAGGGGGAACAAATGTAACTTTCAAACTGTCAGTAATGTAATTGAATTAATAACTTGATTGTTTCTCTTAACTTCTGAGTTTCTGGTGCTGTATATCCAGTAGAATATATTTCCTCAATCTCAATCTGACTGGTGAAGAATGTATGCTGTACTTTCCTTTTGGGGTCTCCTTGACTTTTAAATGCTTAGGCATCTGATTTTACCAGTGCTTACTTTCTGCTCTAGACTTGTTTTTTTTTTTTTGTGTGTGTTTTGTTTTACACATTTTTGGATTTTCCAGTTTTGCAGATAATTACATTCTAGCCCAAACCTCCTGCAAGGAATGACGTCAGGCTATGTTGAAACCCAGGACCAGTGAGACCATCCAATGACAGCCCAGAGGGCATACCAGGCAGCCGTCCATTGTATTAAATCATATTATATGTTTCAACATTATATTCAAACTTGCATTTATATGTAGTTCTTTGTCGTTTTTTTTTTACTATTTTTTTTAACTTTGTTTATATATATTAACAATTCTTGTTATTTTTATCATTATGTTTTTTTTTTAGATGAAAAGAAGAATCATCCCATAATTCCTGTAGAACGTGATGTGAAAGCTAGCAGTAAGTCTCCTCCTCCGTACTAACCTTTTTCTAAAACATTTCGGTCATTTTAGTGTTTTTCGTTTGTTTTGTTTTTTTAATTAAACTAGATAAGCCTTTTGCCTAATTGAAATCTAGCAGTAAGTCTCCTCTTCCGTACTAACCTTTTTCTAAAACCATTGACATTTTGGTCATTTTAGTGTTTTTTTTTTGTTTTTTTTTTTTAATTAAACTAGATAAGCATTTTGCCTAATTGAAATCTTAAATAGGATCGAGTGTGTTGATAAATTATAATCACATTCATAATTTATATTGTTTTTTAAATTAACTTTTTAACCGACTGTCTTATGTCACCAATATTTACATTTTATATTTGTTTAAAACAAGTTTTTGAAGAATAATAAATTATACTAGACTTTTGTCTTTTAACAATGATTATGATTAATTCATGTAAAGATATGAAATTAAATTTTTAGTATTTGTATTTTAGAAAATTCAAATCAATTATAACAAAGAACAAAATGTATTAAAATTAAACAAAAATGCTTTTAGTTAAATTTATTAGAAAAAAAAAAAGAGACTACTACTAGTATGCCCTATTTATTATTATGGCTCTTAATCTTTTTCCTTTAAATTTCAGGTACATACGATGATGATGATTTTGAATCAAGCAGTCAGAGTAGTCATAGTAGTCGCAGCAGAAGCAGTAGTCGAAGCAGTAGCAGAAGTCATAGCAGAAGTCGTAGCAGCAGCAGAAGTTCAAGATCAGGCTCAGAAGAGGAAGCACCCAAACAAGAAGGTAATTGTCCAACTGTCTGGAAAGAGTTTGCATGGTTATGCTCACTTGATAACACATACGTCTCACTGTGCTGATTAGTTCTTCTGACTCTATTATATATTGTTAATCTAAATGTGCCGGCATCCAATACAAAGACAGATGCTTCTTTTGAATTGGGAGATTCGATTATGTAAAAGAAATACTTCTTATGTAACAGCGACAAACTTTCTTTTTTTTAAGAGTCCTGTTGAAGACTAAATACCCTTTTTTTTTAAATTTGTTCCTGAAGGCGTAAAATTATTCTTTTTATTTTAACCAACTTATCCTTTCCCAAAAAATGTACAAGAGACACAATCACTCTGGCATATAGGCAAGAGTGGTTAAGTGGTCAACAGCCATTTCTTAAGATGCAAGTTTTAGTTCTGGAGGAGATACAAGCAGTTTTTGTCTGTTGTTGCCTGAGTGCTCTAGCATGCAGCAAAGTCGTAACTAGAGGAAGACAGTATCCATCTCTTCATGGAGTGTTTATGTGTGTGTGTGTGGGGGGGTCCAAGGTTGTGGGGAGTAGCTACAGATTTTAGCCCAGGCTTTCATCTGACTTCTTTTCTGTTATGAGATAAAATTTATTGGGTAGGTCTACTACTGTTGACTGCAACTAACAGCAGCAATTATACATTTAGAGTTTCATTCCTTGAGATTACACTGCTAAGATTGGACACAATCTTAGCTACAAGCTGTAAAATGTAAAGATGGTTTCCATTTGGGCTGAATGCAAAACTCTAAACTTGTGGAAATCATCATCAAACTCAATTTTAGTGAGGCATTGAGAGCCTCCAATCCTCTCTTTTGCTAAAGCCCTGGACAGTAACAATGCTGCTGTGTGTAATGCTGCATGTTGTCATATGATTAAAAACTTAAAAACTTGTAGTTTCACAGACCTTTCAAAATCAAAATCAGTAAATCTGGGGCATTTGAAAAGATTATGAGGCTTGATTTCCTCTTCTTGTTCCCCCTCCCTGACACTGTAGGCTTTTTTTTGGGACTTGTCCCAGCACTCAAACCATTTTTCCATTTATTTTTTAGCTTTTGCCAGTGCATGATGGAAAACTTACAGGGTGCTTGGCAGTATTAGCCCTTTCTCGAAAGTAAAGTAACAATTATACATAAAACACTCATAATTTTCACATACAAAAACAAAATCTAATAAAATACTCAGAAAGACACAAAGATAAAGGCACATTCCTTGTTCCATATGCTAAGACAAACTTGTACAAATGCTCCTTCCTTAGGGTATTAGAGCATGGAATGGGTTGCCTGAGCCAGCCAGGAAAACCAATGACTTGGCAGAATTAAAGTCATTAGTTAACATGCATAACTAGATGCATCTTGCATACGTCATTTACATTTTCTTCATAACCATTTCCTCAGTTTGAAAACAATATTTTAAGTTTTAGAACTTTACAGAAAACAAAAATGATGCTTACCCTACATCTTTTTTTTATGTATTTCAGAATAAGACAAAAGATAATATGTGAAAATAGATTATCTTTGCTTTTTTTTAAATTGCTCTTTCTTGTCAAAAAATTTTAATAAATATTTAATACCATAGTTTCAATTATTAATATAATCACCCATTTAGCTCAAAGGAAAATTGCTATAAATATTTTTATACAATGTTAAGTTCCAGGTATACATCACTTTGATGTAGTTATTTTTAGCTGGAGCTAAGAGTTAATGCAAAACTTCTTTAAAAAGGGTAGTGATAGGAAGTTTATATGTAGAGGAGTTCTGGATTATGTCTTATTAGGATATGTACTCATTATATCAAAACAATTTTGTGAACAAGGCACCTATCCAAAATTTTAAAATAAAAACAAGATATTTCTTAATATCAAATTGTTTATATAAATATATATTCGAAATATAGTCCATGTTAGAAAAGTTGTCAAAAAAAATTTTTTTTTTAAAAATATAGTGAAAGTTTTTTTCTTTTTTAAATAAAGTAAAAAAAAAAAGCTAAGTTAATTACTTTTATAACAATTAGTGATACTATTTTTTTTTATTAGTTATTTTGCCACTAACTTCTTTCTGCTAAGCTTATGAATAAATTTATATATTTTTAAAGGGGCTATTCGAAAGCACTTCATTAAAACACTTCTAGCTCAATATGTTATTATATCTTTCTTTTGCTATTACAAACAAAAATCAACATCTTCTTTCTTGCAGATAAAAATATGATAGTTATTCTGACTTAGACATCTTTGGTCTGATATTTCTGAGTTATAAACAACCAACCACTATTGATTTTTTACCACTTTTTATGTGAAATCATTGAATGTACTTTGTCTTGATCCCTAGACGTACATACTTTGAAGAAGTTAATTAATAAGTTCACTAGATACATAAAAAATAGGGTCTCCTTCTTTCAAGGAAAAAAGTGGGAATAAAAATGGAGTCAGGCTTCTGTTGAAAATAAATTGTTACTCCCAACCCTTGTAATTAAACTAATTAGTTTTTATAGTTTTCAAGCACCACATATGGTGTTCATATAGTGCTAGAGGATAGTACATTTTATTTTTATTGTACATTTATATTTATGTTTGTTATTAGTAAGATATAGTTTTTTTCTTCAGTCTCGATACTTTATTGATTAAGATATGTGACTCCTTATGAGTACTTTTATATTTTTATTTTTTTAATTTTTTAAAAATATTTTACTTCAAGGAATCAGTTACATTGTGTTTGAATATGATATTCAGTTGATCTTTTAATACTCTGTATTTACTATAGCTTTTGGCTTTAGCAATAAGGAGACAAGCCAATCTAAAGCTTTCATTGTTATTCTTCAGTAATGCTTTTATATCATTTTATATATTTGTTATTTTATTTATTTTTTACCTTGCTAGAGTTTTGCTTCTCTCACCTGTTTTCACATATTTCTAATTTTGTCACCAACTGATCACATGATCTTGTAGCCCTTTGCAGGTCAGTACATTTATGAATAGAATAATTGTAATCTTTAAAATAAAACATTAAAAGAAACTTAAATTTAAATATTTTCTTTAAAGTTTACAATATTTAATTAATAATTGACTTTCAAAAAACCATCTTGTCATTTTGTGGTAAATTTTAAAATGTTTAAATAATTTAAATAATTTTTTTTCATATTTTTGTTTTATTCTTTCAGGATTTAGAAAGAAAAATCCTAATCCCAAAATTAAAGATGTGAATGCAACTGAAAAGTTTTTTTATTACTCTGGAAAAGGCAAAGAAAAAATCAAAACAAAATATAGCAAAAGTAATAAAGAAGATGTTAATATATGGAAAAATAAAACAAACGTTAGTAAAGAATGTGATCATGGCTCATTCATCGCAGAACGTACTTCTAACTTAGACCAGAAAGAAAAGTTTAAACAAAAAAAGAATGCTGTCGACAGAGATAAAAATGATGCTTTGGACACAGCGGATGAGGTCTCGGATATTGAGTCTGAAATAGCTTCCTCTGGGACGTCAGAGTGTAAAGGTGATTTGAATTTAGAAGTTGAAAATGAAACTCTCAAAAGTAGCTCAGAGAGCAGCAGCACAGCTGTTCAGGAAGCTAAACAAGATCTCTTGAAGCTAAATGTCGCCAGACGACAGCCGAGCATCGTCATAAGTACGTCTGATGGCAGAACAGAAGAGGTGCTGGATTTTAGTGAACTAGAGCAAAACATCACTAGGAGCTGTGATCATTACACACCCTTTGAAGATGATGATTTAAATCCAATTGTGCCCTCACTAGAAATTCTTATAGACCAAGACATATCAAGTCAGTTGTGTAAAAATAGTGTAACAAAACAAAGCAAGAAGGAAGCAAAGGCTTTAGTATTTGAAGAGAAGTGTATGACAATACCCATGGCCAAGACTGGTCACAACAAATACATTAATAAACAGCTCAAGAGACAGGCGAGGAAAATTAAGAAGAGAATGCAACAATCAGTTAAAGACAATATGGAGTTGAATGCTATGAAAGACTTAACTCCTAGAGAAAATGTAATAAAAGGCTATCCTGGAGACAGCAGTGATGAGGAATTGCTTTCTCTTGTCATGCCTATTGACTCCCGTCCACATTTTGGTAAAGAGTCCTGTCAGGTCAACACTCATCACACTGTGGAAATAGAAAACAGTCTAGGGTCAGAAAAAACACCCAGGTTCAGTGTCCTGTTAGACAAATTTCAAATTAAAAAAGGATCAGCAAAACAGTGGATTATTAGAAACAATGTGCTGTCCCAAGAGGAGGATCATGACAAAGACAGTGAAAGTAATGCTGACAGCAATGATGCTCAAATAGATCCAATGTCATTGCACTTAACTGAACCTTTCAATGGCAAGGATAACATCAAAGTGGATCAAAGTGATGCTAACATCATTCCTTTGACAGTTCAGAAAATTAATGCAGACGAGGCAGAAACCGCAAAGACAATGGCTGAAAGCGTAGCTAGGAATGAATATGTTTCTAATGAATCAAAACCAATCTTGAAGCAGCCCATTTCCAGCTCACACAATGATTTCAATATTGATGAGAAGCCGGAAGGCATTGCTGTCATTGACTGCCAGGCTGTTGCACCAACCTTATACACTTTGGGTCTTGAAGCAATGATTAAGGACAATGGTCTCAAAGAGGGTGACAGTTATCAGCATTCACCTTCTGCCATAAGCAGGGACTTAACACTTTTAACAAGAGGTGAAGCTGCTGCTTCTACAGAGTTGACTTATTTCACAACTACAGAACAAAATGTTGATTGCTTGAACCCTCCTGCTAGAATAGTTAAAATAAGAAGCCTGGACAGAGAGTCTGAGCGATATGTTAGACACAGTGAGGCCCTTGAAGAGCCACCTACTTTCAACACTCATGTTATACAGAGTGATGTTGAGACTGAAGACTTACCAAACCCAGAGCCAATGTCTCTCTCTGTTCTAAGCCCTGGTGAGATGTATCATATAGCAGATTTAAAATGGCAGGAGTTGCGACAAGGCAACAAAATTATCAGCCCGCAGACTGAGAATCTTACAAAGAACTCTCAAGAAAAGGAAAATAACTTGAATGATCAATGTGATCTAGAAATTCTCAAGGGTAGTGTCGAGGGTGATACTTGGGAGGATTTGCAAGTTCTGCATGAGATTACTTCCCTTAGTTGTTATAACAGAGAGCAGGTATTACCTTCCACCTACACGTCTAGTGACAAGAAAGATTGGAATGGTATTGAAATTAATTCAGACATTGGTCTCAACCTGATTGAACCTTTTCATTCCTCTAATGAGAAATCATTCTATAGTAAAACTTCAGTTGATAAAGATGAAGAAAGTAATGTTGATCATACCGATGTAGGCACACACCCTAACTTGATGGAAGAAACAACTTCCTCTGATCAGATATCAACTCCTAGTCCCAGCATATCAAGTGAGATAATTAATAATAATCAGATCAACAAAGGTAGCAAACTTATCTTGACAGAACTAATTACTTCCCCTGCTCATGCATCAAATAGTCAAGGATTACCAGTTGATGGAAGTATGATTGATGAGACCAACCGTGATAATAAGTTTAATTTGATGGAACAAATTACTGATCAAATTTCATCTTACAAAGATGAAAATAATTTTGAGACCACCACAGAAATATTAGCAGACAGTCATATGCATGGCTCAAACAGAGAAGAGACCCCTGATGTTCAGTCCATTGTCACATTTCCTGAATCAGATACAAGTTCTGAGGACTGCTCTATAAGAGAAGTAAATACCCCATTTACTTTTCAGTGTGAAGTTGTGGATGTTTCAGATAGTGAGAATGGCCCACTTGAAATGGATGAGGTACCTATTGACACCAACTTTCTTTATCCCAGAAGGCAATCAGTCAGTGAGACTTTGGTGATGGACAAACTCATAAAAAACAATCATGAAACATCACATAACATATTGGGGGATCCTGTTGTTGATTCACACTTACCATATCAAGATGATTTGTTGACTTCTTTGTGTAATCCACATATGGGCCTCACCCTAAGTGAGAGCTTGGGTGTTTCTGAAGTATCTCATGAAACCATTCGAAAAGCTACACCAAGTGATGACCCCTTGAAATCAGAACCAAATCAAAGCTTGGTAGACAATAAACAGTTAAATGCTGATTACAAAACAGAACTTTTGCCTCATGTGTTTCAACAGTATGAAATTTCCCCAGACCAAACACAGGCCAATTATATTCTTAATGGTGACACTGGATACAATGAGAGTTATCTTCTCTCTGTTCATAATAATGATAACATTGTAAATCATGACACTGATAACTTTGTGAGCCTATTTAATGACACAGACATTTGTGACCCAAGTAATAATACTTTACAAGAAGATAATCTTAACAATTCACAAACATGGGAAGCAAGCAGTGTAGATATAAAACCTGTTAAAGCACAAACTGACTGTGTATCAGCTGATTCAGAAATGGAAGGGACTGTGGACATTCATACACATTTGAACAGCATGCCCAGTTTGCCCACAGATTGTTTCATCAGCACCAATGAGGAAAGTGAGCATCAATGGGGGAGATCTAGCATTTACATGAGTGACTTGAACCAACAGAGGGTTGAATCATCTGACGTGTTTAACATGCATGAATCCCAGTTTGAAAGTAGTAGTAGCCTAGATAAAATAGACTTAGACCAGGTAGATTCTAGCTTTATACTATCTGGGGAGGAGAAAGAAGAATTTTCCCCAGATTTTCAGAGCAACATCGAGGAACTAAGTCAGCTTAGTGAAAACAATAGCATCAATGCACTGATAGCTTGCCTTGAAGAACAGTTGTCTTTGGACCAGCTCTAATAGAATAATAATATCATCTGCTGTAAAAGAACAAACAAATGAATTTTCTTTCTCATTGAAAAGTATTTTTTTTTATATTCAGGCCAATCACTGTGAAAATGTTTTGGTTAAATAATATGTAATTTATTTGTAATTTTTAGACATTTTTCACTGCAATATTTTATGATACATTCTTGATTTCTAGTTTAAAAATAATTCTTGTAATAGAATATATGCAGCTTAGCACAATATATCTTCTTTTTTTTTGTTGAAATGTTTAATGTGCTTGTTATAAATGTTGTTGACAACATTCAATCTGGTTAGATGTGATAACAAGACTTACTCATGAATTGTCTTTTCAGAGGCAAACATCATCTCAGTATTATTTTTATATGATAAAAACAATGATGTTTTCAGAAACAATGTTAAAATATCTTAAAATTTGTTAGTCCGCCTTTGTGTGACTTAGTTTGGGCAAGTTCCTTTTTGTTTTCTAACCCTGATATCGTCTTATAATATATAATTTTTTTTCATTATGTCCCTTTAAAAAATTAATTCTATCTAATCCAAAAAAAGTATATAAAGTCTTTTTACTATGGATAGACATTTTCAGTGAATATGAAATTATATATTCTTTCAAAATTGGCTTTAATAGTATTATGATATGTACAGAATAAATACTTGAGCTGAACTGTTTTGTTAGTTTCACAAATAAAATTTTTCCACTCATACACTCAACTGTATAAATTTGAGATGACATTGGCTAAAAAAAATTTAGAAACATATTAATGTTTAAATCATAAATTATAAAACTAGTTTATATTGGAACAAAAATTAAATATGGAAAATGATGTAAAGTAACTGTAAGCATCTGTCTGATAAATGAACTTCAATACTCCATCTAAGTCTGACTTGGTTATGTTCCCCTTTTTAAGTTTTGAGACGGAAATCTTTTTAAAAGCAATCATATATGTATATTATTTTCATTATGATGTGGCTATTTGTATATGTGGTCTAGTTTACATCATAAAATGGTGACTTTTGTCAAAGTTCTATGTTGTTATAGACTAGAACCTTCTTTCTTCACGATGTTTCCAGATTTTTCCTTTTCTCTTTCCTGTCACTGTAAACAAGAAGTAACATGACCTTTCTTGAAATGGCTGTTGAGTTATGTGTTATGTACTTCATACAGTCATGGCAATGGTTCAGAGTTCACATCCTACCAGCCATCATCTCCTACCAACCAGGGACGGCCTTAGACCATATGGACAGAGTTCTTTTAGATATTTTTATTTTGTTTATAAGTGGATTTTATTAAAGATTTCGCAAAAAAAGTTGGAGCCTCCTCAAAAGTTCTGCCCCAGGGGCATCCACATACTTAAATCTGGCCCTGCTTGGGGTTAATATATGACCGTGACTTAACTTGTGACTTAACTTTTTCTTCTGTATAAAAAAGTAGTACACATAATTTTAAACTATAACTGGTGTTAGCATTTTATAGAGCTATAAAATCCCTTTGCAACTTGTACACAATAAAAAATACATTTTTAGAAAATATATTAAAACTTATTTTGACTTTACAATGCATTGTGCACTTGTGTATATCTGGGTTATGTTTCTTATTGTTTCCACTCTTTATTGAGAATTCTTGGAGTTAGGGTAGACTTAGTTTTTAATAATATCATGTCAAATAACAATTCAAAAGTAACAAACAAAAAATAGAAATAACTCTTATAAATAAGAGCTAAAAAGTTAATTAAGGGGTCTACTTTGACTTCAGGTGATTTTGTTTTTAACCAAAACTTTATAAATTGTGGGAAGCATGGTCAAGAGGTAAATGCTCTTGAACTTGGCTTGGCTTGGCTACTTAGAAGGGGGCTTGAAGTTTGAATTTGTTTTGTTTACTGAGCACGGAAAACCAACTCCTAGATACCCCCTTCCCCCCTCCAGGTCAACAAATGAGATTGGACCAAAGGGCTCTGAGCATGCTATAAGCATGAAAGTAGCGCTATATAAAAAAGCTATAATAGCTATAAAATTGCAGTTGTTGTTGTATTCAAAAATATATAATAAAATGTAAGACTACAAGTCAATGTTGTAAATGAACCTTTTAATTATTAAATACACAAAATAAAATAAAAAGCCTCCATTATTTGTATTCCATTTTTCCAGCCTGTATCCCTAAGTTTCACTGCAGGATAATGTCTGTGCTGACAGAGAGAGAGTGACTTTGAATGTGATAATACTTTGTATATTTGCGAGAAGAGAAACAGTGTAAATAAAAATTGGAGCCTTGGATTTGTTCTGTGCTACATACATGCAACAAGAATAAGAATAATAAAATAGCACCCCTAACAATGACATTCACTTAGCTGTAATATAAGGTTTAAAAAAAAAGGTTTCTATGGTAATGATTGAAGCAATGAACTAATTTTTTTTTTAGTCTTGATGACTTATAATTACATCATGAGTAAATTAAAGTATGATATACCATGCAATACAGCATGATCAACTAGTGAAGTGTTGTTGTTTTTTTTTTGTCTATTAAAATTCTAAAGGAAGCAATGAATTAATTGGTTTGTGAAAATGTGGCAGACCTAGGATTAAGTCTCTGAGTTTATTTAACTCTTAATGGCTACCTCGTTTCAGCTGGGTAAAAGTAGTTTATATATAAATTAAAATATATAAATATTTGAATGTGTAGGTGAAAATTTATCTTAAAATCATTTTTGTGAGATGTATACAACATTTTATTTTGTTAATATATTTTTTTTTTAGTACAACAACAGTCACCTAAAATTGAAAATGCCAAGAAAGTCGACAAGGACCAAAGAAAGAAAGAAATAGTCAAGAAAACTGTACAAGAAGTTAAAACTAAAGATGGTAAAATTTATTTCTTTATACTGGTATATCTCATCTCTGCATAGGCTACCAACCTCCATGTATCTTGGTTATGGGCGAGTCTCTCCAACTGTCATCACATCTTCTTTATCAGCAGTGATGTGAAACACTGATCTTATCCTTAATTTTTGGAATCCAAGGCATTCCCATTATATTTTCATTTCAACTACAAATATTAAAATAAATCATACAATATAATAATTATAGTATTTATATAGCGCTACTTTCATGCTTTTATCATGCTCAGAGTGCTGTAATCCAATCTCATTTGTGAACCATTGGGGGAAGGGGGTATCTAGAAGCTTTTCCATGCTGCCTTTAGGCACTCAGTAAACACAACTCTGCCCGAGTCGGGTTTCGAACCTTGAGCCCTCTTCATAGGCATCCAAGCCAAGTTCAAGCATACTTTGCTTCTTGACCATGTTTCCCCACATTTAGTGCAGTTCAAAACAGAGACAACAAGACCAACCTTCTTCCCCAATTGTTTTTCCCATTTCAATAGCATTCCATATTTGTTTCATCGTATTCATCAAGATAGAAGTACCTGCACTAAGCAACCAAAGTGAATGTATGTTGAGTATTCAGTGTTGGAAGTGAAACTCATATACCAGGTCATAAACAAGTTCATATTGAAATTGTATAAACAGCACCTAGCCTGATTGATGAGTCATCCTATTATTTACATATCTCCTTACTTTTGTAAAGTGTAGACCCACAGCAAGACCTCTTCTTGGTCTCTGTCTTGTTGTCTGAATCATTGAATCTTCTTGGTCTCTGTCTTGTTGTCTGAATCATTGAATAAGTCGTATAATACACATCAGAGGGAAGTTTTTTTTTTATAGATTTTTCTGGCCACTTCTGCATGCATAAAAACTGCTAACATCTGTTTTTTTCTTTCAGAAGTTTCATCAAAACCTTTGTCAATGAAGTATAGTGACACTAGTGACAGTAGCAGTGAAGCCAGTGACACAGGTCAGTCTTTCAACATTACATTTTATCTTTCTGAATTCAAACTGAAGTGCAGTCAACCCAGTTAAGATCAGGATGTGATCTTTTTATCCCTAATAACCAGATGGTTCAATTACATGAGCATCTGTGTTTCAATAAAGTTTCAGTGGCTTAAGATTCAGCTCAAATACATGGCAGATCTGATTAACCACACATCATTTTAAAATTGTAGATATAGTTATCACTTACTGGTGCAATGCAGGATTTATATATAAGCTGTACAACCTTAAGACCTCTAAAAATTGTCAGAGTGAATTAGTTATGAATAATAATGTTTTAAAGTTAAAGATACTGTCATATGCTTCTTTAGTGTATTATTAGTAATATTCTTCTAGGTATCTGAAATTTATATTAATCACTGAAATATATCATTACTAATAATAGTTATAAAGGGCCCTAGATCTCAGATGGCCTTTTCAATTCTAAATCTGGCTCTGATGTGTCATAATGTTACAATGACAAATTAGATTAGTGTGATTGAAAATGAAATGCAATAATTATACAATTATCTTGTTTGTCTAAAAATAAATATGTGCAATTAAAAGAAAATTTTTAAGTTTTGTGTTGTGTCTAACAGAGGAGAAATCAAAACAGACTTCTAAGAGATCTGTAGCTGCACCACAGATAGTGGAAGTGAAACATGAAGAAAGTGACAATGGTAGGCTGTCAATATTTTACTCCAACAATTGTAGCAAGCTTTAAGATAGGATTAAGTAGCCGCGCCTATAGTTGTAGTTATTATTATATACAAAACACATGGTTTGTTTACTAGCCAGTATTCTCGTAGTCTTTCAAATTGTGAAATTTAAGTTTTAGCAACTTCTTTAGCAAGTTTTATTTTGAACTGAAGCATAGATTCAGTATGGTAAAGTGTTTCCCAGAGTTCAAGACCTACTGAAGATACATTCAGATTTTTGTTTCTGGATTTTTGGTAGTTTTTATTGTTTTCTTCTTCTTTCTTCTTCTTCTAGCCAGCTTTTTGCTGCTGAGCTGTCAGCTCTTTTGCAGACTGTGCCAAGGAAAAATAGTGTGCTGTAATCTTCAGTTGTTCAGTACTGCAGTACAGGGTTTTGATTATGTTGGCATTGTTGTTTTATAAGATAAGATAAGATAATTTCATTGATCCAATCTAATGGAAATTCAGTTTGATTACAATTGACAACCTCAGCGTAACTACTGTACAAAAACAATATTGTTGAAAAATTTGAACAACATTCACATACAAACACACATACACATTCACAACCAGCGCTTTATGAATTTGACTTCTATGTACTTCTCGATGACGGCAGCTGACCTCGTAACACTCTGACCGAAAGTGGGACAAAGTAGTTTTAAAATCTTTCAGTTTTAGTCTTGATGGAAAGGAGATGACCACTTCGTTCAGATCTTATGTAACATTTCTTTAATGGGTGCAGGTTGTCTTTAAGAATCGTGAGTGATTTGGAAAGGCATCTTTCTTGGAAGAGCTCTTCAAGAGATGGTAGCTGTACTTGAGTAATATATGATGCTTTTTAAATTAGTCTATAAGGAAGTCAGGGAATAAAAGCTGGCAGGATTTAAACCTGGGACCATCAGGATGACATTCTAAAGCAATTGTCACATGATCAGTTGTCTTGGCCACTATACAGGGTCTTAAGCATTCACAGAAGCCAGTGAATTTAAATTCTCCTGAACTGAAAGAAAGGTGATCTTTATAAAGTTTGTTGGTTGTTTGTGTGATTTCAGAAGGGAAAGGCTCCCCAGTTTTGGTCAAGAAATCCACATCATTAACTGAATCTACTTCCAGTGTGTCTGGCTCTTCAGATTCATCCTCCTCCTCAGAAGATTCAGACAGTGAGCATTCTGGCTCCACAAAGTCACCAAGAGAAGCTACTCCTGTAAGTATGACATAAACAACAGGAACCCATGTTCTGCTGAGAGTTGGTGTGCATTAAAAAGATTATTACCTAGGGCTAATTAAATACCATCTTACTAGAATTAAATGATCTAGTTGATAAGGTCTTATAAACCAGTAATTTTTTTTATAAGATTGTTACCTAGGGCTAATTTAATACCATCTTACTAGAATTAAATGATCTAGTTGATAAGATCTTATAAACCAGTAATTTATTTTTTCTACATTCTGAACTCAATAATAAAGTAGTGATGTTTTGGATACAATTTCTTTATATTTGGATACTAATTAAGAAGAATTGTACTCAATTTGGTAATAGATTGTCTGGGTATCATCCTTAACATTGATGGGGTCATGTAGGGGTTACTTGATAGAACTGTCCTTCATTTAGGAGAAGTTAACAAATCTTTGAAGTGTTTGTGAAAACTCAACAATGAACGTAAACCCTGTACTATGGTAGTGTCTGAAGTGGATAGAAATAGATTTGTTGAATGATAAAGAGCTTGTTATCAATGCACGATTAACATTAAACAAAATTGACTAAAAATATCATTTTTTGTGGTGATGAACTGTATAAAAAATATAAGCTATTTTATTCATCTTTGTTTGCCTGAAACTTGAAATCATTATTTTGTCAGGTTTTGGTACAAGCTAAATACTTGCTTAGAAGTTAACAGTGTTATTGCTAACAAAAAATTAACATGAATACAGTCAAATCAGCTTGAATGGACCATGGAATTATAGGACCAGCCTCACTGTTACAACACCTCTATTCAGCTTGTAACCTTCTTGGTGGATCCTTGGCATGGTTCTTGAAAATGGTTCCAAACATTTTTCTAGAAACTTGACACTTGCCTGTATATCATTGTGAGAAGAATTAATAGCTCATTGGCCAAACTGAGAAAACTTTAGTTTGATGGTTTTAATTTTTTTAATTGAAAAAGAAATAAATTTAAATATCTATCTTCATATAAAGAAAATATTTACCTTGAATGAATTATGTCTTATTTCCACATTCATTGAGGAGTTTTATAAACTAATGTTCAGGAAAATTTTGCTCATCATCCTCTAAGTTTAGATCTAAAGGCCTGTCTTTGGAATATCACAAAGTCTAGTAGATATATACATTCACAGGATTCTTTCTTGGTGTAAACATGGAATGGGGTT
>JADKLZ010084329.1:13587052-13600905 GCA_021533235.1 Biomphalaria straminea
TAATGGTGAAAAAATATTTTTCGTATCTCTTCTAGTTTCGGCGCCCTGAGTGTGACAGACGGACAGACGGACAGACGGACAGACGGACATTTTGCACAAACCTAATAGCGGCTTTTTCCCCTTACGGGGGCCGCTAAAAAAAAAAACACAAATTGTTTTGGATCTCCGTTACTCTCTCACTAAATGCTTTTAAAACTATAGAATACAACATTACAACTGAATTCCAAGCAGCGGGCTCGAAAAGCCACTTTCATACAGTCGTTAAAGAGCCGTAGGCGGGGTTCACGACGTTTGGATGCCATGCCACGTTCGGTATTATCGGTGCAGATTATGCAGTTTGGCCCTTAGCGAAAGGAGAATAAGAGGGAGGGGTGGATATATTCCATCAGTCATTTATTGCGTCATCCAGTTCGACGTTCATTCAAAATGTCTGGTGTATCCGCTGCTTTCATTACATTTTACACGTACCCAGTCTCATTAAAGTCTTCGTCAACGTAATCAATTGCTTATTGTTGTTGTACTATTACGTACAGGATGTAGTTGGAATGAATAAGCTTTACCAAGAAAACTTTATAGGCTACATCTCGGGAGACCCAGTCAGATTGTTTCTTTCTAGTATGCATTCATCCCCTTGGTATTGATTTACGCCATTCATATTCATCTATGCTTTTCATATCAGTAATTTATATATTTGAGGGCGCGGTGGCTGAGCGGTAAAGCGCTTGGCTTCCGTACTGGAGGTCCCGGGTTCAAATCCTGGTGAAGACTGGGATTTTTATTTCGGGATTTTCGGGCGCCCTTGAGTCCACCCAGCTTTAATGGGTACCTGACTTTAGTTGGGGAAAAGTAAAGGCGGTTGGTTGTTGTGCTGGCCACATGACACCCTCGTTAACCGTGGGCCACAGAATCAGATGACCTTTACATCATCTGCCCTATACTACTATAGACCACTAGGTCTGAAAGGGGAACTTTACTTTACTTAATTTTATATATTTATAAGTTCCGCTTTCAGACATTGTGATCTATGGGGAAGATGATATTAAGCTCATTTGGTTTTGTGGTCCGCTGTTAATAAGGGTGTCAAATGGCCAGCACAAAGACCAACCGCCTTTACTTCCTTGAAATTCGACAGTGTTATTTATATCATTGAGTAAAAAACAAAATCTACCTAATTGGCCACACATTCAAATTCTGGTTTGTATTTTGTTTTCAAAATATAATCATCTTAAAACTAAAAACTAAATTTGGCTTACGCCTTTTTTAGTTTTCAACACGGCTTCAGAGGGGATTCCCGCACTCGACTCCAATGTTTCTTGCTATTCTGTTCATGAATTGAATAAATAAATAGGTGTTCATGAACATTTGGCATACCGTCTTATGTAGGCTTTAAGTTCCAGTCCTTTTTAAAATCAATGCCTGAACTGTTAATTAAAAAAATAAATTGTACAAAGCTCACCGAAAAGATATTTGCATTAATGAAGCATTACAAGAAATAAATAGAATTATAACAGATAGACCACGATCTAGCTCATAAAGTGGGAATTGATTTAAAAAACAAAACTTTTTATGTTTTTAATTGTGTTTAAAGTTTAATTTTACAAAATTATTGTCATGTCTGATAAAACCTGACACATCTTCATTTTCAGGTAATTAGATAACTTTTTTTTAGTGTCTAGATCATAAACTCTTGAGTAATTTGTTTAGAATTAGGGCACACATTTTTAGTTTTCTGCAGTTTATGCCCCCAGCAAGAACTTGGATGAATAGTTTTAAGATGTGGAAATCTGGAATGTCCCAGATAGGAGTTAGGGCAAGGAAAAAGGAGAGACAACAATTTGATTTGTGATTCGAAATGTCCTCTTCTATTGTTTATTAATTGCCTTCCAAGAATACCTCTACTTCTATATTTAAACAAGGGATCGTCTGCTTTTGCTATTACCGAGTTAAACTTCTATGAATGAAGAGTGATAGATCACGAAGCCGAGAATGGAGCTTCCGGTTTCATTATATTTATGACATCCCTTGTAGGAGCTGATCTGTTTCAGTGTGGTGGCCACTACAAAGCCGCAGAGTTAAATTCTGCTTCACTTAGAAGTTTTTTGTTTATTAAAAATACATAGAACAGTTGAAATGCAATTTCCCAATTATGAATACATATTTATAGAAAAAAAAAATCACGCTTTCAGAACACATAATGAAGGAAATGGGAGTTTCAATAGCGCTTTTTTTTTTTGTTTCCATATATAAATGTAACAGCAGTGGCGTAGCTACCAATGTGCGGGTGGTGCGGGCCGCACAGGGCACCAAGTGGATAGGGGCCCCAAAATCCCCCCAGTGTGTATTAATTTCCCATTTCTCTGAGCTTTTCAGTAAAAACGACTGTGTGGACACGAACAAACATAAACTACTGTAATTTAAACATGAACAAACGATTTATAAACTAGTCATGTCGCTATTTTGTTTCATCTCCTTGACGGTTATCATTGAATCCAGAAAAAAGATGAGGCCGACATCCTGAATGATGAAAAAGAAGAAAATACTTCAATACCGCAGGTTCTAGAGACTAAAGGACAGAACACAAGCATGTCTTTAGTACACTCCTCAAAAAGTCATACTGAAGAAGCTGAACCATCAGACAGTGTAAACAATACAGAAAGCAGGAAACAGTATTGATAACAAGGCCCAAGATTTGATTAAACAAGAGACGAAAACCTGGAGAGACTACCTGAAGAGAATCTCGAACATGATTCGTTTTTTTCTCAAAGCGAAATCTGGCACTTCGTGGGCATCGCGAGCGAGCTGAAGAAGTGTTGAAAGGGCAAAATCAAGGCAATTTCTTGGAGTTAGTAAAATTACTATCAAAGTAAGATCCACTCTTGAGGGAGCATGTGCTTTGAACTAAGTTTTGATCCAGACAGAATACATACTTGTCTCCACAAATGCAAAATAAATTTATTACAATTTATTACAATATTGGGGGATCACGTTAAAAAACAACTCATACAGCAAGTAAAACAAGCCAAATATGTCTCTATTTTTTTTGATAGTACAGATGACATCTTAAAGCTGGATCAAACTTCCTCAAATTTCCGGTTCGTTGTCATGGATAATGACGGGGTGCAGGTTCGTGAGTCTTTTATTGACTCCATCGACACAAGGACAAGCATGCTGCTGGAATCACTGAGATGTTTCTAGAGAAATTGCGTTCGGATGGCTTAGACATAATGTTCTGCAGGAGTCAAGGCTATGATAATGCTGCGGTTATGAAATATCAAAACTACGGTGTCCAAAAACGTATTCTAGAAGTCAATCCCAAAGCACTATTCATGGCCTGCTCAAACCATTCTTTTAATTTAGTAGGAATTCGAGCTGCTGAAGCTGAAGTCAATTCGGTAACATTTCTTGGTACACTGGACCGCTGACACGCCTTTTTTCTCAACTTCAACACACCGCTGGGACATCCTCAACAAAATTACCGGAACAAGCCTTAAACGTTTAGTTGAGACCCGCTGCAGCGCCAGAGCAGAAGCCGTCAAGATGGTTTGGGATACATTTTCTAAAATTATAGAAACTGGAGACATTAACTAGCAGAGATGAAAATTCATCGACTAGATCTGAAGCAGGTGGATTATTAGTTGCTATTCAGTCTTTTAAATATTCTCACCTATCTTGGATTTAGGGCTCGTGTATTAACTAAAATTAATGATGTGCAAGTAGTAATCGAGAGGACATCGCTGAAGCCAGCATTACCTTTGCCAAAAGAGTGTGCTCAGATCTGAGAATCAGTACAGAACATCAAAAACGTATTGGCCATAAGAAAAAGATATCTAGTGAGAAAAGTCACGACTCTGTACTTACACACAAAGAAGAGCTACGAAGGGAAATTTATTCTACCTTGGACAGGATTGTTCAAGTAATAATCACCCGATTCGAGCAACTACATGATGTAGCATATATGTATGAATTTTTGTCCATTGAAAAAGGGCTGGTGGAAAAAATTGATTTCGATAAAATTATTTATACTTTTGCCAGAAGAAAGCGCCTAAAATTCACTTGTAGTATGTTTATGTAAGAGGGATTTTGTTTTGAATTAACAATATTTGATTAATGAATACATATTATTTTGAATAAAAAAAAGTAAGGTTATTATTTGGGGTTTTTTTTGGAGGGGGGGGGGGCACCAAGATGGGTACCGCACCAGGCCTCATATAGTCTAGCTACGCCACTGTGTAACAGACAGAAAACCCAGACATAATGGCTGCTCTTTGATAGGTAGTCACTCAAAAAAAAAATAATTTTAAATGTAAGGAACATGGCTGAATAGAGAAAGCAAATAAATAAATAAATGGTGGCTTAGTTCGCATCCTTCATTGAATGTCGCCTGGCGACACTATGTTTAACAGCCTTTGGTGGATTTCGGTTGGGGGGTGGGGTTAGTTGATACTTGTCCAAGCGTTTCTTTGCTCCCAATCTGGTCAGTATCAAGTGATCATACGCTTCACTTCTGCGGTAGGAACAATCTTAGTGTACACTGGTTAACCTGATCAATTCCTGGTAGTGTATAGCCTGCTGTAAGGCGTCTTGATTTAAATGAATGTGTTTTAAACATTTTATAGCCACGCTTTATAAATTAAAGCCTCTGTTTCATGGTATTAAGGCCTGAAGCTAATGTTTTAATCAATTAAAAGTACTACTATATGTTTGTATATGCAATCATTTGCTCAACATAGTTTTATTTTTTCATACATGTTAGATATTTGATTTAAAAGCAGTTTCCAATATTTGCATTTTTTTAATAACTTTTAATCAAATACTTGTTTAATGTAAAACTAAAATAATGTGTTTGTTCTTGAATGTATTAAGAAAGTGTACGAGTAATGTTAAATTCCTTTACACGGGAGTGTAATTCTGTTCAAATGATTAAATACAAAAAATAACAAATAATGTCTTAATAATGATAAATTATGCTAAATTAAATAACAATTTAAAAATTTTAAGGCCACCACACTATTAAATGAGATCGATTCCACAGTACAATGAATGATTCTCAAAATGTAATTTAAAATATCATATGAGAATGCATTACAGCTTTATTACAGTTTTCATGTCATGAATCACACGTCTATTTACCGGTTTTTGGGTCAACACTCTTAGTATCCATTTCGCTAATAATGTATCAAAATGTATTTTGCTTACAGATTTAAAGACTGTCTAACCTTATTACTTCCCTTCCTAACTTTACAAGACCAGTATTTGTGAATATTTCGTTTTATTAATTGAGTCTAAGGTAAATGACAACTCTAAATGGTGACATGGACTTAGCTAAGCGATTCGATGACAGGGAAATCCCTGGTGGTCGTGTTTTTTTTTTTCTCTAAATATTAGAACGTGCCTAGAATGGGAAGAAGCTGTTTGGTCGTCACGTTTTCAGTCACGTGTGTGGGGCGTAGTGGTTGAGTGTTGGCTTTGGAACCGAGGTTCTCGGGTTCAAATCTCGGTGAAGATTGGGATTTCTAATTCCAACTCAGTGCCTGACATTAGTTGGGGGAAAGTAAAGGCGGTTGGTCCTTGTGCTAGCCACATGACACCCTCGTTAACCGTCTTTACATCATTTGCTCTATAGATGATATGGTCTAGAAGCGGAGCTGCTGACGTTGTTGGTTTATGAAATTCTACCTTATCATTTTCTCATTTATTTATTAGCTTGTTATCTTAATTAAACACACCATGTTAATTAAACACAGCATGCTCCCAACTACATTAAACATGGAGACACTTCGAGAACGTTCCAGCCTTCTGTGGACTATTCAGCAGTCCAGGGACGAGACGGGAACCATTTTCAAATGTCTGTGCTCAAAACATCCGAGTCATTGATGCTAGCTGGATCATTTTCGTACAAATGTTTGGGGAAATTATTTTAAAAATTAAACCAACACTGAAATTGGAGCGTTTGTATCACTCCGCACTACAGTGTGATCTTCTTTAGGGTTTAAATCGTAAAGAGAATTTATATTTATCTCCGGCCGACAATGACTTTGTCTGCGTTGAATTTTTGCAAAATATGTAGTCCACAAGTGGGTCAGTGTGAAATACTGCCCTATTTCTTTATCTTCGGACTAGAAATATATAGTTTTAAAAAGTCACATGGGCAGGCGTGTTTCACACTTTTGAACAACAAAACACTTTTGATTAGTTTACTCTCTATGCAGTAAAGTTGCTTTTCCTGCGCGTGCACTAGAAATAAATGTATTTACGTCTGCTGTAATCAGAGGCGTAGCTAGGGTGGGGGTAGGGAGGGAGAGAATTTGAAAATTCTCCCCGGGGGCCCCCATATGGGTGGGGTTTTTTTTACATTCAATATTAAGTATATTACGTAAAATGCTAATGTAAAATCGCAAAAATTCTTGGCTTTACGCCACTGGCTGTAATGTTAGTGAAACTGACCTCGCTCTGAAAACGAGACTTTCTTCAAGCTAATTCTTCAAAGTAATCAAGTTTTTTTCTTTGAAAACTGGAACGAAATCAACGCGCTAACCGAATTAAAAAAACAAACAACTTTGGTAAAGTTAGTAGATGACATTGCTGTATAACAAGCACAAATACCTGCTGTTTTGTTATACAGGGAAGTGGGGCATCCGCCGTGACTAAATGGGATTAAATTCGTGTAACGGGTTTACGTAATTGTGTCCAAATGGATAGTCTTCAATACTGAAACAATCGTGTGCTGTCCCGGTGGCCTGACTGGGCCACAAATCAAAGACCAGATTTGGGCGACACGCATTGAAGTGCACGGATACGTGACGGAGAAAGTTGTCGATTGTATTAGCAGGAGGCGGAGATGGAGATGGAGGCGCCCTTTTAAACCTGACGACGGTGATGGCGAATTCTTCAGATCCAGAAACAAAAGTTATGCGAGTGTTCCAGCATTCCTTTTTCTATTAGATTCGTCTACAAAATGTTTCTAAATATTTTAACACTAAAGTACCTTGTTAAGCAAAAGTTGGAATGTTTTAGTATTGTAACCCCCCCCCTTTTCTTTTTTTAAAACTCTGATATATAGCCACAGTCTTTGTACAGAACTAATATCAACTTACTCTGTATATCTGTCTGGTAAAAAGTTTGTTCACGTTAGTTCTCCCTAGCTGAAATTTTGCACAATTATTTCTTTTACCCGACAACACACACAAAAAAAATCAATTAAAAAACAACAACAACCAAATAGTGAATTAACTATTGATATCTGATTAATTTTTTTTTTGGTATCTGGAACAAGGGAAAGAAATTTTACCTGACTGAAGTGGTGGTATAAGCTGAGTTAGTCCCCTTTATGGGTCGCCGCTTTAAAGTAAGTTTGAAACAAACAATGCATGACATACAAGAGGTATAGTCTTTAAAAAAGTATTTTAATGCTTTTCTTCTTTATCACTCAAAGATTTAGAGATCAAGACTATTTTCACATTGAAATGATAATGAAATCAATGATAGCATTATTGTAACCAACATTACCATGTGACATGTAAGAAATACAGAACAGCCTCACTGGTCACCGATTTACGATCGCTCCCTCATAAATAAATGGTACTCTTTTATCCTCTTATTTTGTATATTATAAACGTTATACGTATTTCATGTGTCAATCTAGTCATGCATGTTAATCATTGACTTAAACTCTGCTAAATCGTTATTTTTCCTGGCTGATTCAGGCAACCCATTCCATTCTCTAATGACACTAGGGAAGAAGGAGCACTTGCAAGAATTAGTATTAGCGTATGGAATAAGATATGTGCATCTTTGTGTTTTTCTGAGTATTTATTAGGTTTTGTTTTTCTATTTGTAAGTTGTGGTTTAGTTTTTTAGTATTATTGCTAATATTACTTCTTATTCTTCTGTCCTGAAGTGTCTCTAAGTTAAATGATTTTACTTATGGTTTGGTGTTACACTTTATTTGAATATTCGTTTGCCATAAATTTCACTGCTCTATTTTGTATTTATTCTAGTTTCTTTATGTCTTCTTGAGTTGAGGGATCCCAAACAGAGGATGCATATTCTAATACTGGCCTTACTAAAGGGAAATAAAATTTTAGTTTTATGTTCTAGTTTGATTTGTAAAAAATCCTTTACAAAGTTTAGACCATAGACATAAATAAATATAGACTGGAAACAGGAAGTAACTTTATGTAACTTGAAAAAATGTATATCCATTGTATTCGGATTTCCGAAATCTGACAAGTTGCACGATCTTCAGTCTTAGAGATTAAACAAAACTACACTGCCTCCTCATTTACGCAGCATGGTGTGAAAGAAAAATGGTGTATCCAAATCCGCACTATTTTCATTCACAAAATAACATAGATAGCATAAATAAATATAGACTGGAAAAAGGAAGTAATGGATTCAGTCCTTAACTTTGAATTAGTGAAATTAGGGATTTTCTCAGCAGAATGTCCAAATAAGCTAAAATTAAAAAACAGTTTCAGAACAAAAAATGAACATTATGATTAATTGACATTACAGTCCGCGCACTAATTTGCAAATCACAAATTTTCCCTTCATAAAACTCTCTTATTGGCCAGTCTATATTTATTTATGTCTATGGTTTAGACTAATAAAAAAAATGTCAGTGAATTGCTTTGATTTATTAGAGCTTTACTGGAAGGCCGCGTACCTTTATAATTTGTGTCTAACAAAAGACTGGACGGGCCTCTCTCTTGATATACTGCTAAGAACAGCTTCCGACTGTTAAAAGTGGAGAGATTGAGTGACGCGAACTGTCACAGCACCCCTACGACAAAAGTCAATGGACAGATGATGATGCTATTATAATTTTACTTTTCTTATAAACAAAAAAGTCGAATTCGTTATATCGAAGTAAACGGGTTTGCATAAACATGATTTCAAAACACGTTTTCTAGTTCTTTTCACTTAAGCAAGATAAACATAGATCTAGAATAGTCTCGATCTAGCGGAAGTTAAACTACAAGACAACACACACGCACGACAGTTTGTCATCCAAAATACTGCAACAAAAGTCCAAAAATAATCAGTTAAAAATTCATTTCACAAGACTAGTCCCCCGGGGGAGGGGGGAATACGTTATCTATGTCAACCTTGACCTTGAAATAATTTGTTTTGAAACGAAATGGAGTCGAAAGATAATTTTCTGGTTTTCTTTTTTGTCCCAAAGACTTCAAGAAATGTGAACATGGCAAACAAGTTAAAACCAAAAAAAAAACAAAAAAAAACATCGTTAGCACGAAACTAGAAATAGATGGAGCGAAATACACACAATGGACATGACGCGCTGGGTGGGTTGTCCTTATGCAACTCATGTGGTTGGCTAGTAAAGTTAAATAACATCAACCCCGACAAGAAGTGTATGTGTATTTAACATTTTTCTCGATAGATGTGACTTCCTTGTGACTTCCTTGTGATGTGAACATAAAAATCTAATATCATTTTCAGAAAGTCATGTCTACATTCTTTCTAGATTAGTTGTCTACTCTACACTTTTTGTCAAGATGTTAAATTGGACGGCTGTCTGGTCGTGTTCGCTGGACTGTCGTTCGGCCGTCTCGATGGTCACGAGTTCCTACCCCCACCCTCTTTTGCCATTTCCCATCGTCTTGCAGGAGGGCTATTTATCTTCAACTGTGAAGGAACATCCGAAACTTGAAAAACATGGAACATTTAATCACACAGAGCTTTTGCCAGCAAATATGAACGTTATTCTCTGAAGTCATTTGTCTTTTGTTACAAAGCTTATATCAACTCAGTCAGTCTGTCTGTCTGTCTTTATAGTCTGTCTGTTTGGCCAAAAGTTTGTACACGTTATTTCTCCGACACTCATTCTCGGATCGAGCTGAAATTTTGCACAATTATCTCTTTTACTTGACAAACACTACTCTCTTTACACAAAAAAAGTTAATTAAATATTGGTAGTATATTACTTTGTTCGGTATCTCGAACAAGGGAAAGAAATAGTACTTGACTGAAGTGCCGCTATAAGCGGAATAAGTCCCTATTCCAAGGGAAAAAAGTAGTACTTCACTGAAGTGGTGTATTAAGCTGAATTAGTCCCTTATATAGGTTGCCATCTGAGGTTTATTACAAATTTAGTTAAATGACTGATCCAAGGTAACTTATACACTTAGGCCTAATATAAACTTTGATTAAAAAAAAATAATTTTTGTTGTATTTCGCTTGTTATCCAGTAGGCCTACTATTTGTTCCTGACCGAAAGTCTATATCTTTTTGTTAATCTAATATGTGGCTGTCTCAAAACAAAGAGACTAATTCTCTTTTCACTCTGAGACCACTACGTGCTGTGCTGTGTGTCTTGGTTTATTATAGGTTTTAATGTCTCTTTGCAGCCTTCGTCCCCGAGTTTCTATAGCCTAATGATTCCCCCCCCCTTTTTTTTTTTCCAAATAGAGACAGAATGTTAATGGGGGAGCCTTAGTTTGCCACTCTTATGTGCTGTTATACATGGTGCTCTAGTCTTTCACTAACGAACGTAAATGAAGACCCAACGCGGTATTGCTCCTCTTTGAGTTATTAGAATCCTGTTTACACTGTTTCGAACTACCAATGACAAAAGACGACGCGTATCGTTTGATAGCTTTTGTTTTTTATTGTCGAAAACACAAACACACACACACACACACACCTGTAAGGCTAGACACAAAGAGCACGTGACCCCTTTTCACCCAGTCACTATGTCGAAATGTAGTGCATTTTTTTTTTACATATCGTCTGTTATTTCTAAGAATTTTTTTTGTTGCGCTAACTAAGCTGTATCTCCAACGAACAGGACATGCTAGGGTACAACAACACGTGTTCATCTAGCTCAAAATTGGGTCTAGTGACATACTGACCCCAAAACGTCTCCATAGAAAACTATTGAAAGAGCTGCCCTGATGTAGAAACAACTGTTTTGTTCTCAGATTAAGAACTTTTTTTTTATCTCCAACCTCCCAATACAAAAAGGATACCTTAATGAAAAGGCAGAAGAAGAGATTAATTATAAAAGCTTTCCTGGATGTCAAACCCAGTTGCGACCTGCATATTTTCTCATATCTGATGCAGACAAAGCCATTGTCGCCGGGAGAATTTTTATGTTTTCTTTACGTCCTCTGCGCCTCTCTTCTGCAAGAATTTTTCTTTGGGCCTGAAATGTTCGTGCAGCGACCTTCGTGAGAGCTCTCCGTTTCTTCAAAGCCTTCTGCTGCCAGCTTTAATTCCTCTAGGCCAGTAAGTGTGGCGCCTGAGCTGATCACTATAGCGCTAACTGTTACGCTGTCCACCTTTAAACTCGCAAATAAAGATGACCGTTGGCATGCGGTCGTCCCCCAATCGGACTAAGTGCTTCTAAATACGTAACAATTCCAGGCCATACAGTTTGGACACCATTGTTGTATAAGGGTTTCTTATGTTTGTTTTGGGTTCTAGTCCGGGTGTGTCATCTTTTTTAACTCTTTCTCACCGAATCGACGATACCAACGTTGATTCCAACAGAATCTGGTAAATAAATACGGAGAGAAAGAGTTAACTTTTCATTTTACATGTATATGAAATTATTTTATATATTTAAAAAAAATGCATACTTAATATAAATGTAAGAAATAATTATGGCTTACTAGAAGTAAGTGTTTTTTTTTTTGGGTGGGGGCCGGGGGGTAAGTTAATTAGAAACATAAAGGAAAGAAGTAGGATTTGTACGAAATAATTATTTTATGCACGGCCTTTTAAGTGTTGACCAGTTGAATCACTTGTCTAATATTAAGTGACTATTTCTTTTAGTAGGTTATTAACTCTTTATCTCCGCAATTATTTTCTGACATAATTGTTCGTTTTTCACATTTCTTTATTCTACCCTGTCATGATTAAACTTCAATAACATTTTTGTTTGTTATCAGAAAATATATTAGTTTTGGTATAGAATTATAGGAGAATGCATGCTCTTTTATACAACACAAGTTAAAGTTTATATAACCAAAAATTAATTTCATTTTTATGGAGTCATATATTTCAGTTACTACTATCATCGGGAGAGAAAGAGTTAAATGCTGAGATGATGCACGTTTTCCTGGTGTAAAAATGGTCGATGGATCTGATCATAATGTCGAGGGCTACGTTAGTGGAGTTTGAAAGCTGGCGCTTCCGCCTAAAGTGATTCAACAATTAAACTAAAAATTCATAACTCATAAGGAATATTTTAAAAACTATTTTTTTTAATCTATTTCTAGAGGATTCTTAAAGTTTGTTGATCTGGGACAATCTTTATTCACCAGGTACCCTGCTAAGGTTCTCCTGACCTATTTAAATACTTCACCTACCTTTCGGTCCGTTTAAATGTTACAAGTGTTGACCGGTTCATTCCATTAAGCATAGTGCTGTCCAGTTCCTTTTAACAAGCGTTTTACAGTTCCTTTCTACAAGTGCTGACCAGTTCCTTTCATTCTGCAGTTATCTGCTTCCAAGTGAGTCTAACCTAGTACAGGCCGATTTTTGGTTTTCTTTCTTTTAACTTTTTTTTTTTGCTCCTCTATCTTTTAAGTTATTTTTTGTCGTCTGGGTTTAAAAAACAACAACTGAGATCTTGTTGCATATTTCCTCATTCATGATGTGTTCCAGATACGTGTTGCTTTATACTAATAACAAGGCTTATGTTCGAGTCCGAAATGACTTCACAGATCAAGAAGTGGTGCACTATTTCAAGTGGGCACGAAGTTCTAGCTTTTATCTGCATATTTAACCACAACCATCGCCTACAAAATATTTATTCGCCTGAATTCGATATAAGTATTCCTTTTTTTTTGTGTCTACCGCAGTGGCTCTCCTTTTGGATCCAAATCAAAACCATCCTGCCATTGTTAGAGATCTCCAGCCGTTTATCTCGGAGACTATTTGCATTGCGGTGATGCCATTGTTTGCCCATGATGGAGTGCAGACTTTTTGTTGATAGCGTTTGAGAATTCTTGGTTTCTTTCTGTGTTGTGAATTTTCATACATGGTAGAAAAACTATAAATAGCAAGTTTTTGGTGTATCTGGTGTAGGAAATAAACTAGTGTCGATAAAGTTTGTTTATTGAAATGTATATTGTATTGTTGTGTGCACATCATTAGAACCTCCAAATCCAGTTATCTAAGCTCTTCAGTTTGTAGCTCAAAATCACGTGACAGCCACAATGGATGAAATACTTTGTATAGAAGATATAGAGAATCACGTGGCTAAATGTTGTTGGTTTACGATTGGTGAATGAGGTCCAATGTTACGAAGATAAGATTAGATAATTTGTATTTAATCAAATGGAAATTCAGTTTGACTACAATTGACCATCTCAACGTAACTACTGTACGGTATTGATGCAAATACGAACAACATTCACACACGAAAACACACACACTCATAACCAGCGCTTTATAATTTGACTTCTATGTACTTCTCGATGACGACAGATGATCTTGTAACACTCTGACCGAAAGTAGGATAAAGGATTTTTAGAATCTTTCCTTTTTAGTCCTAATGGAAAGCAGACGACCACTTCGTTCAGATCTTATGTAACAGTTGTTTCATGGATGCAGGTTATCTTTAAGAATCGTGAGTGTTTTTGGTAAGGCATCTTTCTTGGGAAAACTCTTCCAGAGATGGTAGCTGTGTTCTAGTGATATACGATGCTTTTTTTTAATTAGTCTATTGAGTCTAAATCTTTGTGCAGTTAGGCTTTGAAATATAGTCAAAATTAGAGCTCAATTCTTTTGTATCACGTTTGGAACAGCGACCTTCAGTCTAGCCTCCTTGACAGTGTATAGTTTCTCCTATAGTACCCATATCTCGGGTATAGTTTCTCCTA
>JADKLZ010084329.1:13615405-13626653 GCA_021533235.1 Biomphalaria straminea
AGGATGAGATTGACCCAGTAAGATGACCATACACAATTCTGAAATGACTCCTTGTACTCTACATAAACTCACAATAATAATTGTCGAGAAAGGATAATTTCGAGAGAGAGAGAGAGAGTACAGAAACGCAAGACGCTAGAGAGGACTATAGAAATATGAGAATAGACGGAAAGCCTCTTCAGGACAGCATGGCTTCAGGCGCAAACCGATCAAACCTGGATCCCGCTACGTGGAATATCACCCTCTTGATGGAACTCAACGATGCCATGTTTGAACGCCTGGCCCCCGCTATCGCCTTCTTCGTGGTTTTAATGCTGGTGGGTGTCGTTGGGAATCTGGTCGTCTGCTATATCTTTATCAAGAAGCTCCGGAAGTCGACCCAGAACTTCCTGCTGCTCTGCCTGGGCGTGTTTGACCTACTTAGCACTGTGGTGGGCGTGCCTTCAGAGATCTATGACATGAGGCACTATTACCTGTATGATTCCTCGCCCTGGGCCTGCAAGTGGATGAGGTAGGATTTATTGTAATTGTACTTGAATAAAACAATTATGTAATCCTTTAATAAATCCTGAATTTATGAATTTTTTTTCTGGTTTGGGAGACGAATATGGAGAAATTGTTGGGCTCTAGTCAAGCATGTTAACCAGTGACTTAAAACTCTGCCAAGTCGTTGGTCTTCCTGGATGATTCAGGCAACCCATTCCATTCTCTAATGGCACCAGGGAAGAAGAAGAACTCTTTTTTAAATTTGTATTAGATCATAATGTCATAATTTTATAATTCCTTAGCATATATGTATATATTTTGAAAAGGAATTATATAGATTTGTTTTTATTTTTTAAAAGGACTCTTCTTTTGCGTCTCAGCATCGTTTAACAGTAAAGTATAAAAAAATAAAGTTCCTCTTTCTGACCTTGCGATCTATTGGGCAGATGATGTTAAGGTCATCTGTTTCTGTGGCCCACGGCTAACGAAGGTGTCATTTGGCCAGCACAACGGCCTTTACATTTCGCCCGACAAATGCGAGCTTGGTGGACTCAGGATTTTTAATGTACATGTTTAATATTTGTTATAAAGCTTGTATCAACTCAATGTGTCTGTCACAATGTTTGTTCACGTTATTTCTCCCACATTATTTCTCCCACGTTTGTTCTCCCACGTTATTTCTCCCATATTATTTCTCCCAAGTTATTTCTCCCAAGTTATTTCTCCCAAGTTATTTCTCCCAAGTTATTTCTCCCAAGTTATTTCTCCCAAGTTATTTCTCCCACATTATTTCTCCCACGTTATTTCTCCCACATTATTTCTCCCACGTTATTTCTCCCACGTTATTTCTCCCACGCCCATTACTTGTTGTGCCTAACAAAACATGAATCAATACATTTTTTTAAAACCAGTTTGTTAATTCATTATCGGTAATTATTTTTTTTTTTGATATTGATCAAAGGAAATAAATACTACTAATTGAGAGATGTGGCTGTATATGTTGAGTTACATTGTTAATACATTTTGTACGAGTTATTTCTCCCACTTCGGATCAATATGAAATTTTGCATAAGTATTCCTATTTGATTTCAACAACAACAACAAAACAACAGCTAGTGGTAATTAATTAATCATGTTTTATGTAGATAAAAGGGAACTTATTCGTACAGTATTGAGATATATACCATTAATTTTTCGTTCTCCCACTTAAAAGCTTTTTTTTTTTAAAAAAAAAAAAAGATTTTGTTTTTAATTTACTTCTTTTATTTTTTTTTTTTTAAATTCTTATTTCGCTTTTTGTTTCTCTTCAGATTTCTGACCACACTTCCTTCTATTGCTTCCATCTTGGTCCTGATGGTCATCGCAGTCGACCGCTATCGGAAAGTTTGCAGGCCACTTCATTTTCAGATTCGGGTCTCTTGGGTGAGAAAAGGCATCGTGGTCATTTTAATTGTGTCCCTCGTCTTCTCGCTACCCGCTCTCTACATCTACGGTCTGAGGACCTTTGAGACCCCTATCAAGAACGTCTACGGTCACGACTGCTCGGTGGCCGACTTCTTCGTGGACAAGTCTTACCCAATCATCTACGAGGGGATCCTGGCCACCCTCTTCGTTTTGTTCACCCTAGTGCTCGTGGTGCTCTACATCCGGATCTGGACGGAGACGAGGCGGCACCGAGCGTACATGCGCACCCATGCGTCGATGGGGGCCGTGCGGATGGACGACAGCTTCTACACGTCCTCGACCAACTACGACTCTTCCAGCGACAACATCGCCGACAACGTCTCCAATTCCTCCAGGAGAGCGTCCGGCTCGTCCATTCACAAAAAGAGCTTCCTGCGTGGACATATTGGAAGGCCGAGGACTAGATCCAGAAACAGGACCGGCATTTATAAACAGGTTGACCAGCTTAGAAGTCCGGTGGAAGGTCAAGTCGATCCGGATTTTCACAAATCTTTACTCAGAACTGACGTTAGTTGTTCTGATGGGGATGACCTTGACTCTGCAACGTGTGACAATGGGCCTTACGTCAAACAAACTTTTGGTCGAGGTCTGCGTCAGAACGGTTTAATAAATTCAGCTAGACGTGGCTCTAATAAAACCCAGAAAGAAACTGAACTCTACGATAAAAATCCAAATTTCAAAAGCACGAATGAAGATGAAGCAGCGGCAGATGTGACCTTGACCCCCATTAAAGAAGGTGTCAGTTTAGATTCACAGCCTGTCTCACGTAGGCGGCGGAGCAAATCGCGCGCTAACTCACGTGAACCCGAAGAACCAACCAATGCATCAACACCGAACAGACGCTCCAGTTCTGACCAATCCAAACGCAAAGATTATTCACAAACGGGTGTTGGGCAAGATGGCGATTCCTGTTTCACCGGAAGTAATAACCAGCCGGAAACAAATTCAAATGACGCGAGATTAACAGAACATACCAAACAGAGCAGAGGTTCTCAAATAGATAACAGCTGTGCAGAGGATACTTGTAATACGGACAATGTCAGTGACGATATAAACAAGACACAGAAGGTTAAAAGCCAGGATAGCCTGAGACCGAATCGTGTTTCGTTTTATAAATACTTACAGCAAATGAATGGCGCTGGCAGCATCGACAACGAGGAGGGGGAGGATGAATCGAGGCATTCCATGCTTGCTGGTGACCCAATTATCCCATATAGGCAGCGGGACAATTCCATTCGCCCCAACGGAAGCGTTGCAAGCTTTATCTCGCTCTCCCAGGAGATGCCTCTCAAGTCGGACCAGTTAAAGAGACTCAGCAAGTCCACCCAGTCCCTGACGGCCAAGCGGGTGAAGAAGGCGCTCAGAGCATCCCGAACCACCGTCATCGCTACGGTCATCACCCTGGGCTTCATCCTGAGCTACCTGCCCCACCTGATCCTGGTCATCCTTCGCTCGGCCCTGGTGGACTTCGAGCACCACCTGAACCACGCGGAACTCCTCTTCTACAACATCTTCGTGCGGTCGTACTTCGTGAACAACGTGATCAACATCTTCGTCTATGGCTCCATGAACCTGGAGTTCAGGACTCAGATCGTCAAAATATGGGCGCTCTGCCGAAAACGCCGAGAGAAGAAGCCGGAAGCACCCGTCAGCAACTTGCGTAGGAACACCGCCGCCTCTGGAAACGTGGACATTCCTAACGGCTCAGCCAAAGAAAGTCAGTGCTAAAACAAAACATCTTCACAATGATTCTTGATTCTCAAACATCCGAAACTTTTACGATCATGAAGGGACTTCAAGTAAACGTTGGCCAGATTTTTCTGACCGCATTGAAACAAACGGTCCTATTGTTTTCCTTGTTAAAGTCGTTGTCATTAGACTGATTTCATATTTCAATTAACGATAGTACTTTATACAAAAACTGTTTTCCCGCTCTTCTTCTGTTGTATAGAGAGTGTTGCAATTTATATTCAGTTTGGAGGCTGCTGAACGATCTAGTCGCTGTTTATTTTTCTGTGAGTTCAACCTGCTGTGTCTTTTACGTGGAAACAAAGACATTGTTTTACGTATGTGTTATCTCAAATAATTTATTTTCCTGATTATTTGTAATGTATACACACACACTGGTAACAAAATACATAAATCTACATCGTTGACTTGCCCCTTCGTTTACATATCATGTTCATATCTTTTGATATTTACATATACATACATACTTGTCAGTAAGTTTATCCTCGACATTTGTTGCATTTATTTAGTTATCTTCTTTTTTAGTTTGTAATTCCTAATGTAGCAGAAGCAAATTATTTATTTTGATATTTTTTTATGTGATTAATATATGGACATTTATTTGTTTCAGTGTGACATAGTATGGAGAGAAAGTACTGTATCTTAGCCAACAATATTAAACAATAAAATATGATAGAGAGAGAGATAGATAAATAGAGAGAGAGAGAGATAGAGTGAGAGTTAGAGAGAGAGACAGATAGGGAGGCATGTAGGTAGATAGATAGATAAGATTAGGTTAGATAACATTGAATGGGTTGATGGATAAACGGTCTAATGGACATTGATTGTTTGATTCATTCATTTATTCATTATAGGTTTAATGATTAATTAATTACATGATAAATATGTCGGAATCGATAGCATTGATAGATTGATTGCTAAGTCGTTGTAGATAGTTTGGTACGAGACTTGAGATTATTAAAATACACACTGATATTTACAATCATTAGTGAACAATCGTCCATTTCCCATTGTCAGCAATTTCTTTTCTCTTCTATATTTGTTATTTGTGACTGGCGTATTTTGTATTTAGTCAATAAATAAATTCATAAATAAATTCCTATTATTTGTAAGACAATGTTTTATTTATCAGCGGGGAATAACTTGAAAGTGTATACACAAAGCGATTGTCTTATTTTGTTGCAATCTTTATTACTTTTATTATTTATTATATGCTTGTACATTTTTCAAGCCAGATTTGTATTTTATTGTATTACAGATCGATGTATACCAGACTTTTTTTAAAATGTTGTTTTATTTTTGCCTCTGCCTTCAATTTACAATGTCCATGATCCATTTAAATATATATTTATACGTATGGTTAATCACTTCAGCCAAATTATAAAAAAAATATAAGTTATGATATGAATTTCCTATCTGGCGTTGCGAGGGTTATTTATATGAATTTTTTGTTAAATTATTATTTGTAATTATTTTTATAACGTATTTCAAGGGTAACTTTGGATCGAGGGACCATGTCTTTTCAGGTCAATAAGTTGGGCAGCTGTGTATCCGAAACTTTTTGGCTTAGCGGGCCACAAAAAAAGTACAAACCTCATAGCACACAAAACATTTGTAAGCAGTTGGAAAACGCCGACACGCCCTGTTCTCAATAGTCAAATGTATAGTAAGTCTGTGTACTGGTTATAAAAGTAGGACAGTACATGTATGCCTTCATATAATTTTTAAAATATTAAGTAGCTTTCCATCGATGCCATATTTTATTATTGTGTTCAATGTCAGTCTGTCACGTGCTGTACGTGTCAATGTCTCAAGAGATGTGCAAACAGGAAGTCAATCTACACATTGCTTTTTTTTTTTCACATTTACAGAATAGCTAAAACAAGTAAAGGTAGTCAATTAGAAATTAAAAGTTTTTATCTTACTCCACATCGAGAAACTTAAGTTTGAAAACTCTAAAAAGGGGAAGGCAAGCTTCATTCGGGGTCCACAAAATCAGTGTATCATAAGTTTGAAGCTACATGTTAAGTCCACTGTTTGTGAATTATGGAATTTGGATTGGTATTTGGTAATGTGTATTATTACTTAATTCGTAAAGAATATTGTATTTCTAAACCAAAGAAAAAAATCTTTGTCTAAAATTCGAAATCAAGTTATTTAGATTTAACTTGTTGAAATTACCAAGACGTATAACCCATCGCTACAGGCTCTAAGCAACTCTTGGTTAAATGACGTCATTCTGCTGTGCAGCAATGACACTATAGCATCGTTTAGAATTAGATAGATTGTCCCTGTTCAAAACTGCAAGCAACTTCTTTCTAAACATTACTAGATCATTTCAAAGCAGTGCGTTCGTTTTGCAGTAAAGATCATAAACAGTATATGAATATTTATAATATTTTTTTTACTATTATTGTTCAGACTGTCTTATTATTAATTATTATAACCAACCAACTGCACGTGAGCTTTCGTCTTGAAAGAATTTTTTTTTCCAGAGGTTCGTCTTGCCACATGCCGTGGGCCAAAAGCTGCCACATGCCGTGGGCCAAATGCTGCCACATGCCGTGGGCCAAATGCTGCCACATGCCGTGGGCCAAATGCTGCCACATGCCGTGGGCCAAATGCGTTCCCCGTATCGCCGATCCCTGATTTAAATGTATCACGGCGTGTAGTATTTTATATTTTGTAAACTTCGATCTCTGCTCATACAGCTTCTTAGAACAACTTCGTTCAAAACTAGGTTAAAGCAGGACTTATTGTTCGCGCGCAACCAGAAAAGGCAGTTATGATGTAATGCTTGTTACATTATGATTATATTAACTTATGTTGTCACTCACCTATATACAATCAATGACAATCAATGTAAAATTAATATTTCTTTTCACAATATGCATTTAGTTCTGAAAATGGCTTAATCGGGACTTAACATCTGGCATATCATGCGTGGTGAGATATTGTGAGCTATTCAAAATTGTTATACTCTAATGACCTGAGTTAATGAGGTTAGTAGCTTACAGACCTAAGGTTACCAGTTTACCGGTATTAAGTGAAGCATATGTTGGTCAGAGGTAATCAAGTCATGTGACTAATGTCTAGCGGTAAATAGCTTTAACTTTTTTTTTGTGTTTTAGTCCAAAGACTGTGATGACAAATTATACATACATTTGTACCTGTTGATTGCTGTCCAAAGTTTGTTTAAAAAATACATAATTAAAAGTTTGCGCTATTTTTGATCACTTTGTTGACGTTCTTTTTTTTTTCTCAATAGAGTTCGTTGTATGTGTTTGAGTGTTTATACAATATACTATGATCAGATTTACCTTTATATCGACAGCCAAAGAGTAATTGTGCAGTTTCCATTTTGCCATGGGAAAAATAACTTGAACACACCTTTTCCTACACAGACAGACTTGGTATTTGCTTTGAAGTAAAAATAAAATGCCCCAATAGAAATAAAATATGCAAGTCTAGAAATGAAATATGCAAGTCTAAGAAACAAAACTAGATTAATGATAGAGCAAAGGTCTGGGGAAGGACTTCTTGCTAGCGTGAAGCATTAGCCAAACCAGAATGCAACATCACTGATAAACATCAGGTTTATAAAGCAGGAATCGACTTTTAAAAACAACACTATTACTAATGCGAGTATTTCATTCTAACATTACGAAATTACGTCACCCTGTTTCATGATCTTTTTAGCTAAAGAGAAATTACGTCACCCTGTTTCATGATCTTTTTAGCTAAAGAGTAACGTTATGAATAATTAAAGGCCTTGTCTATTTTTCTGCATGTCGTGGGATATATTCAAACACATTTTGGCTTACAGTTAAGTAGTCTAAAAATGCATTCAGATTTATAAAGTGATTTAATGGGAAATCGATAGTCCCCTAAGATCAGTAGAACAATAACATATTTAGGGCTCAGGCTATACGCTAATCTCATCGAAGCATGTCTGAAACATTTGAAAAAAGATCGATATAAAATCAGCCAATTAAATCTATAAGGTAAGCTACAAGCAAGCTACACAGTGATGGTAGTGGTTCTCATTCAGTTTGTGTGTGGGGCCTGTAGGGGCACTTGAAGTCACAGACATTATAAAAAAAAATTTCGTGAACAATAAGAATGTTATTTTCTATTTTATGTTGCCTCAGTCATTTCACACTCCTCTTGTTATAAGATGATTAGCCTCGTTCTGAGCTAATTACAACAAACTTGCATTAAGGGGTCTACAACACACACATTTCTCAACATAAAGAAAAGAGCTTATCTAACGTAGCTCAGGTTGAAGAGCTGAATGGTCTTCGGACTGTCCTCACAATGATTCCAAGTTCGAACCCTGACGAGGTCATCTCCTGCAGGATGGAACGTTGGATATTTGCCCAACACAAAATAAGTTGCTGTCCACCTTCGATGATGCCATACAAGTCTTGTCAAATTGTGTCATCTATTTGACTTCTTTATTTTGAAAAACAAAATCTACGTGAAATAGACTATCAAACCCAATAAATAGGCCTATTCTTTTCTGGGAGGGCAAACGTAATATTATGATTATGAATTAAAATCTGCTCCAAGGATCCCAGGTTTTTTTTTTGGACGCCCTATCTATAAATACGCCTTTACATTGCCCATTAGTGATCCAAAACATGGCCCAATGTAGTCACCCAGCTAATTCATCCAATCCAAAGGTACGCCTCTGCATTTCCCCATAAGAGCATAAGCGATCCATCACATGGCCCACTGTAGTCACCCAGCTAATTCATCCAATCCAAAGGTACGCCTCTGCATTTCCCCATAAGAGCATAAGCGATCCATCACATGGCCCACTGTATTCACCCAGCTAATTCATCCAATCCAAAGGTACGCCTCTGCATTTCCCCATAAGAGCATAAGCGATCCATCACATGGCCCACTATAGTCACCCAGCTAATTCATCCAATCCAAAGGTACGTCTCTGCATTTCCCCATAAGAGCATAAGCGATCCATCACATGGCCCACTGTAGTCACCCACCCAATCCATAGGTACGCCTCTACATGTCCCCATTAGCGATCCATAGCATGGCCCACTGTAGTCCCACGGTTGACTGGACACACTGAGTCTAGATAAGGTTGTCTTGCTTGTAGGTTAAAAAAAAACCACGAATATTGTTTCCACATAGAATTTGTAATGTTAGTGAGACCAAGTGAGACAAAGTGTCTCTTGTGCTATGAGACTAAAGACAGATCGTGTCTTGTGTAGACCAAATATTGTTCATTATTAATCTAGCCTCCAACAAAGCTATGTAAAGATACCAGTTGTAAATGTGTTCTATTACATGGAGTTTTCCATCCAGCTTTTAAGTTATTAGAATGGATGTAAGTTTTTCTGATTGTAACTTTTGAACTTGTTAAGTAAAGTGTGGAGTGATCTGTCATACATGGTTTTCCATCCAGCTTTTAAGTTATTAGAATGGATCTTGGTTTTTCTCTGTGTAATTTTTGAACTTGATTTGAGTGATTTGGTTATATCTTAATACAATAAACAAACAAACAACCAAAAAAGACGGCATATATTCCGAAGTATACTAGGTCTATAAGGAAGTAGGACTCAAGGAACAACGTGAGAAGAGACAGAATATCGCCATCGGTACGAATATATCGCTGAGTTCATTTTCTTTTGTTGTGTATGACATTAGTTTTGTCATAATCTAGATACTAGAGTAATGTGAATGTGTCTAATGTTATTATCTTTAAGAAAACATGGAGCATTTTGATGGTCTAATTTATACGGAAAATCTTAGCGACTACTTCTTTTTAAAAATTGATTACTATTGTATATTTCTATTTTGGCCTTTTGAATTTTGGATGTTCCCGTGATTAATATTGTTTTATTATACTCTGTTTTTTTTATTTCTTGTTATTAGTTTCATAAGAAGTTATTTTACAAAAGCTTCGTGATGTATTCATATTTTGACTCTTTTGTTAGCATAGTCACGCTGAGCCATTAACTAAAAAGTTAAACTGAAATTTTACGACTATAAAAGCCACCTCCTCTGTCTAGGTGTGGGAAGCGTGGTCGAGAGGCTAAGTGCGGCTTGAGCTTGGCTTGTTTGGCTACCTAGAAGGGGGCTCGAGGTTCGACACCCGACTCGGGCAGAGTTGTGTTTACTGAGCGCCCAAAGGCAGCACGGGAAACCAATTCCTAGATACCCTCTCCCCCCCACCGGTCCACAAATGAGATTGGACCAAAGCGCTCTGAGCATGCTATAAGCATGAAAGTAGCGCTATATAAAAGCTATAATAATAATAATAGGTTACAGCCGTAGCATGTTCCTCATTTAGGTTTCTCGTATCTCTCCACTGCGATTTTACCCACAATTCTTCTTGGGTGATTTTACCCACAATTCTTCTTGGGTGATTTCAGAACATCAACTTCCTCGTCTGTCTCTTAAAACGTGGTAGCCCCAGTTAGTCTTGTGGAAATAACCCAGTTTTAACAAACTTTATATAATACAGAAACTGTTTTCTAATAAAAATTAAATATTTGCTTTAGTTCAATTACAAACTTAAGTGACCCTAGTATGTCACTTTACAACCTTCTGTGGTCCTAGTGTTAGATCTTAACTTCTTAGAGTTCAAAAGAAATAAACTTTCATCGGCCATTTACTTCTGTTAACTTATTTCAACTGTATAAACAAAAAAAAAGCTAAAATGGTAATTAATTGATTACGTCTTGAAAAGTTCAAGCCAAGAGAGTCTACATAATTAATTTTGTTTAACCAGGCCTAATAAAAGTGTCTAAAAGTATGCGTCTAGTGATATGTTAAAATTGTCATTAGAAACTATTTATGGCAGATGCAGCCATACATTAAAAAAAAACATACTGGAAAATAAATACAAAATCATTCAAGTGTAAACCTTGAAAAGTCTGAACTCCAAGTGTAATTCTTGAAAAGTCTGAACACCTTATAAGATGCCGCCCAAAGAAATTCCCCAGATGGGCCCTGGGTCTAAGATCTCGGCACTCATCGACGCCGTGAAGAAGAACCTTATCATCACAGAGGTCAAGGCCAAGAGGGAACTGCTAATTGACTTCTCCTCTTGCGGCTTCACCGTCCTTCCGGTGGAACTGTGCAAGAACGAGGAGGTCATTGAGCTGGCCGTCAAGTTCCTGCTGCCTTTCAACCGGCTGAAGCAGTTGCCTGGCAACATAGACGCTCTCGTGAACCTTAGACACATAGACATGAAATGTAACGTGATGACGTCGATTCCGGGCAGCGTGTTCAACCTTCAACAGTTGGAGTTTGTGAGTATAATATCTTGTTTATCAAAATTTAATGAACTTTTCAAGTTATATTAAGTCAGAAATATTACAGTGCAGAGCATTGCATTAGTCTACATGTCACGTTTCAAGAAAGTCCCGTTTAAAGCATTATCTTATCTTATCTTATAAACTACAGACGTTCCTTCAAAAAACAATATTATTAAGTTCTACACGTATGCATGTGTTAAATCTAGTCGTGCACGTCAACCCTCTGCTAATAACTCAATGAATGGCTCTTTAAAAAAAAA
>JADKLZ010084329.1:13689279-13705835 GCA_021533235.1 Biomphalaria straminea
TATAATCTAAGATATTATATACTTTAATCAATAAAAATCAAGCCTCACAAGACTACTTAAAAAAAACAAAACATTGCCCTGCTAGCTTCTATTCTATTTTGAAAGCTATCATCATAAAATTAAAAACAAAAAGGGTTAAATTAACAAAAATAAAATTTTTGGATGTGAACCTCTTTCAAGTTGAACCTGAGAATGTTGGACATGTAAGCAGGAAGACATGTCAAAAGTGTGTAGTAGCACCAGTTGTTGGTAAAGTGGGCCAGGCTTATCCCCCAGAGAGCTGGACAAGTCAGTATCTGTAGCCATGGCGTCTTGATATGCTGTATGATGAAGCAAAAGAATTTCAGAATAAAGATTTGCCTAACTTAAAATATTATCCGGCTTCAATCTGAGGTCAAAATTTACATTAATGAATTAAATATTCAAAAGCAAACATTGTTTATTACAGATGATCATAAAATGAATTGGGCATGGTAAAAAATAGCTGTTACATTGAGTTTGAATCAGAACTATAAAGGCTTAGATTTTATCCAAATAAAAGAATGATAAAAAGATGGAACTCTTAACACATCTGCAACTGTTACAAACACGATTCCATTTGGTGCAGTTAGGAGAAGGAAAATTCTTGAATTACAATATATCTCTGTTGCCTTGCAGAGATACCCAAACATGAGAAAAAATTTCTGGAGTCAATCTTGAGGAAAAATCAGGAGCCAGGGATTCTTAGGTAGTATGCATCACAGTACTACACTTGGTAGAGCTTGAGAAGCAGCTGATCTCAAACTGCATTGGCACTTGATGTTCCTTTGGATACATCAGAGGGGAAACTGCTGTTTGGACAACACCTTTTTTAAATAGCTCTTACATAGCGCAACGTTCACGCTACTTTCTATTATAGATTTCATATAGCGGTACTTTCATGCTTATAGCATACTTTGGTCCAGTCTCATATGTTGACCAGTGGAAGCAGGGAGGTTTTTTCCATGTTGCCTTTAAACGCTCAGTAAACTGAACACAACTCTGCTCAAGTCGGATGTCCAACTTATATCATATGTTTGATGTTACCAATAGGTCAATCTAACATTTTGAGAGTATCAGGAATGGTAAGTTAATAAATAGAAAAAAAAAGTGAAGACAAGGCTTAATTTATAAAAATGGGATCAGAACCTGTTCTTCCAACCTGCTTACTGTTCAAGTATCTTCAAGTTACTGACAAAAAGATGAAATGTTGTCAATCATTAAAAATAAAAACAAGCAACAAAACTATCATCATGAAGATTTTTAGACCATTTATGTGTGTCATGTGATGCTAGTCAAGCATTTAAAAATTCCATAACCAATTTGTTTTCTTCTTTCTTCTTTGTTCTCAATTTTATGTTGGAGTGTTCAGATGACTAGACCAATATATGAGATGAACTGTTGGAGTGTTCAGATGACTAGACCAATACATAAGATGAACTGTTGGAGTGTTCAGATGACTAGACCAATACATGAGATGAACTGTTGGAACGTTCAGATGACTAGACCAATACATGAGATGAACTATTGGAACCTTCAGATGACTAGACCAATACATGAGATGAACTATTGGAACATTCAGATGACTAGACCAATACATGAGTTGAAATATTTGAACGTTCAGATAACTAGACCAATACATGAGATGAACTGTTGGAACGTTCAGATTAGACCAATATATGAGATGAACTGCGCAATGGTTTCCGAATCAGGGAGCTCTTCATATAGTTTTCTTTCTATTGATGTGTTTTGGGGCCAGTGTCTTGTCATGTTAAAGAGAACAGTTCTGGAGGACATGGTCAGCATTCTCTGGTGACACTCCACATGGGCAGACTTCACTGGTTCCAATTTTAAGCTTCTGGAATATATGTTGTCTCATTCTGTTGTGTTTATTCTTTTGTTTGAAGGAATTTGAACTGCTACATATTAACACATAAACAGAAAGAACAACATCAGAAAGTGATGTACATAAACAAGTTTAGTTTTTCACTTACTTCTCTTTTCCCCACTGAGCTTTCAATGTATTCTCTTTCGGATGTAGATATCCGTGGATGTTCAGCGGGAGTGTTGTGAACAAGGAACATCCAGGCCACAAACCAAACACAGCCTAAAGATCCTGAATTATAGAAGAAATATAGATATTATAATCTGCTTATTACAATATGAATTTGGCTAAAAATATCTTAGAATAAAAAAAATTGTTGTGCTTGTCCATATTAGTTGTTTGTAAACTTTTACATTTTTTAAATGTTGTAAAATTGTATTTTTTTTTTAAATATAATACACAGTTCAAAGTTGAAACATTTGTTGTTAAACAGACATAATGAGCTCTGCCCATAGACTTTGTTCTGCAGTGTAAACATATTAGTTCCAATACAAGGTCATTGCTGTTCTAAAGTTCAGTAAAACAAAGAGCTCGGAAGGTCACTGTCGCTGTTGGAAAGGCAAAAACTTGTATGTCTAACTGCATTGTAGCATTGTGTGGCTGCCTATTAAATGGTGTGTGCTCAGGACAATCATTTCGATAGTCCCAGGCTCGAATCATCTTACTCTGATGTTCAGAATGTAACAATCTTCACAACTATTCTATAAGACAATGGTGGGAAGTTTTAACAGTGAAGACAGTGGAGCCACAGACAAGTGACAAGACATGCTCAACCTGGAGAGCCAAACCCAAGACCTGAAGACTGTTGAGTGTTTATTTTGTCACCACTATTCTCACTTCCTACACCCACTTTTGACTTGCCTAGATTTACATTTTCACATGTTTTTTTTAGTCCATTGAACCATTGGGGCAACACACAGGATCTTTCCACCATCTTTCTCCATTCCTCTCTGTCTTTTGCCTTGAATCGATTCTCTTTCAATAACAGGTTTGTCCATTCTTCAATGCTGTCCTCCCATTACTTTCTATGTCTGCCTCTTCTTATCTGAAAAATGTTTTGGCGAACCCTGAGGTCCTTCTGATATGGCTATATAGCCTACTACTAAGTTGAATTTTAGTTGTTTTTTTTTTTAGCAATTTGTCAGATGTAAAACCAACAGTAATTTCTGGTGTTCAATGTTGGTCAGGTAATCCTCTTTGAGTAAAGTTAAAAAAAAAAGTGTAGTGATCAATGTTCATAGACACCCACTAACAGTGATGACAATCTACTTTCATTTCTTTCACTGACCAACTTGTCTCCAAAGGAAACATTTTTAACCAACTCAATGCAAAAAGTTTTTTAAGTTTTACATAATTCGTGACTTACCAAAAACATAAAAAGCCGAAGGCCATCCACCAGCAAAATCACTGTCACACAGCAGGCCTGAAACAGGCATTGAGATGACAGTCCCTAACTGAGCTCCTGTGGAAATAACAAAAACTGAGATAGAAATTGAAGATATTAATTAAACAAAAAACTTGTCTGAAGCAAAAGACAAAAATTAAAAGCTTATACACAGTAGTTGTTCCAAACTACATGACAGTACAATTTACTAATTGTAATTTTATTTTTTTCTTAAGTTCCTTTTCCTGCTAAAATAAGGCATAGATTAAAGCTGAAAGTTCAAAGTATTTTTTGCTGCTTTTCTATAAGGTTTACAAAAAGAAATGGCACCATGCAAAGCTGAATGTGGTTTTATAGAGAGAGTTAAATATAAACTAATTGACATGTTTGGATAAACAAAAGATAATTTCTAACATTATTTATGCCAACTATATAAAAACTGTGATTAAAATAGATAGGATAGACTTCTTCGTCTACAATTTTGATAAGATAGACAAAAAACATCTCGGTGGTAATTATTATTTTACAACTTGATTAAGCTTAGGTGGTCTATTGTATTTGTTGACCATGAAGTACCAACCAGCAAAGGGCAAATACAGACTTCACCAGAATGATGTAAACACCTGTGCTCCTGACAGTACATGATAGTCTGATGTAGAAGTTGCTCCGCCAAAACCAAGTATGAAATTAACTAATGGGCGTAACATGAATGAAACAAGTCACTGATACCTTTAATAGCATCAGAAAGGTGGAAAATCAAACAACAAAATTTTAAGATCTAGCTATAAGGGGCTACTGGAATAAGATATAATTTTTTGTTTGTTTTATCCTGTATGGCAGTCAATTAATAACATTTTATTCAATATTTTAGTAAATAACATTCAACAAAAGGAATGAACAATTCATCATCAAACTGTTCTTAGTCTTTCTCATGGAACATAGGACCTCGGTAAAAACACCCACAATAACCACAGTCTCTTGCTAGTCTCTTAATGGATTCCCAGCTCTTTTCTGCACACTGCATTGCCATGTTCTTTTTAATAAGTCTTCTTAGTGGAACTCTTCTCTCACCACTATGTTTGTGTTTGTATTTTCGCTTTGGTTTCGTTAAGATAATTTTTTTTGATCCAATCAAATGGAAATTGAGTTTGACTACAATTGACAATCTCAGCATAACAACTATACAATAACAATATTGATGCAAATACGAACGACATTAACACATGAAACACATACACACTCACAACAAGCGCTTTATGAATTAGACTTCTATATACTTCTTGATGATAACAGATGATCTTGTAACACTCTGACCGAAAGTGGGATGAAGGAATTTTTAAAATCTTTCAGTTTTAGTCCTGATGGAAAAGAAATGACCATTTCCTTCAAATCTTATGTAACAGTGGTTTAATCGGTGCAGGCTATCAGGCTACAGTATTTAAAAATATTTTTTAGCCTATCACAAACCCCTATAGCCCGGGAAGGGTGATGCACCTTTTGTCTGGCCCCATATTCCTAACAGACCTGTCCGGCTTGATACTACCAGCCAGGAATGATGAGTTCCCGCCAGTGTACCTCTGAGGTTCAATGAGGCAAGCAAGCACTGTGACAAGGTATGTGCATCAGGTGACAGAACAATTACACAGGTTTAATTATTTACTAAAACAATAAGGTCAATTAAGAACATCCTCAATCATAACAAAAATCTGTCTCTCCTTTCTGCATTCAACACACACCATGGGCCAAATCTTTACTGTCTCTCCTTTCTCATTCAAACCTTCAGTCTTTATCCAGTGTTGAACAGTACTGATGGACACCATAAGCAAGCCTAAGTGCAGGAGTTATTACAATGTTATTAAGAAGGTGAGTAAGCAAATAAAAAAATAATTTAATCCATTCTTTTTATCCTAGGATTATGTTTTAGTGCATGCTTTGTTGGAAAGTTCTACTAGCTGTATAACTTCCCAAGAATATCACTGACCTGCATATGTGAAAGCTGCCAATTTACTTCTTTCCCAGACTGGTGCCCAACTGCCCCACATGGCATGCATGGCTGGAAATGTAACACCCTTAAAGCAGAGAAAAAAAGTTGGTTATTACCATCCTAAATATCCACAGAACAAAAGACTAGTTCTTAAATGCAATTATCTTGCAAAACTCTATTAGAAAATTGATTAATGAAAGTAGTGTCATGTAAACTTTACAATGTCCTACTGAGCTATGAAGCACTTGTCATGTAAATTCCATTAAAAGTGATCTACTGAACAAAAAAAATCTATCACCTCTCCTAGGCCTTCCAAAACCCTAACAGCAATCAACATGTAAACACTGTATCTTGCAGCCACTGGAGTGATGAGTGTTAGGACAGATGTACACAGCACACCATACCCAAACAGATTTTTCCCACCAAACTTGGAGGCAAGCCAACCGCCTGGCACTTGTGTGACTATATAGCCATAGAAGAAAGCACCTAGGATGTAGCCCTGTGTGGTTTCATCCCAGTCAAACTCTCCCACCTGTAAACAAAAGATCAGATGCATACAAACTTTGTAAAACATAGAAACTTAATTCTACAACTCTAATGGAATCACAGCATGTGTCAAATAGAGGAATTGTCTAAATGAAGGTATAAGTAAACTTTAGACTCATGCATCAAGACAATATGTCAAAAAGCTTTTCAAAGGCATCCAGTTTAATGGTGATACAGTTCTGTAATTTATAATGTCAAAGGTTACTAAGTGGCTGAGCGGTAAATCACTTGGCTTCTGGAACCTGGTGAGGACTGGGATTTTTAATTTTGGGAACTTCTGGTGCCTCTGAGTCCAACCAGCTTTATTGGGTACCTGACAATAGTTGGGGAAAAGTAAAGGCGGTTGGCCGTTGTGACACCCCAATTAACAGTAGGCCACAGAAACAAATAACTTTTACAATCATCTGCCTTATTATAGACCACAAGGTCTGAAAGTGAAACTTTACTTTATTATATATATGCATCATATATATATGATGGCCAACAAAATGAGGAACAGGTCTGTAAAACAGATAACCAGATTAAACTATTTTTTTAAGTATTCCATTTTTTTTAAAATAGATACTTGAAATTTCTATGCATTCTTCTTTATTGTGATACCATTGGTCCAAATAGTATTAAAACTCCAATATTTTAATAACTTATTATCAAAACTGTGTTTTTTTTTTAAATAACCTCTACTAATGTGTCTGTGACTGTGTCATTATCTGTTGTTTGTTGTACATGTTTTGGATGTTCCTTCACAATCTTAATCACAATCTAGCTTAAACCTCCCACAGGTCATTGTTCAATCCAGTGACCATCAGGATGGCAGTCTGGAGTGTAAACCGCTTGACAAGGCAGCCATCCGATATATTTATATTTTAGGAAAATGGATGTCTATGTTTCAATTCAGTATAACACATTTAGAGCTCTACAATTTAAAATAAATAATAAGTATTGTATAAATGATAAAAGATCATTTTTAAAGATCAAAATGTTGAAACAGAATACAAGCATTATTATTTTATTACTATTTGTAGATAATTATTTATAATAAAGCAATTTAAAACAAATATTTATCTGTCATAATTTACTACTCATTCCAGATTCAAACATAATATACTGTAATACCATTTGAATAATTTATTTTAGATTAAGAAAAAGATTAAAACCTTGGCTGGTGAAGTAGAGTTATCTTTGCCTGGGGCTGGGCAATCGGTACTTTTACTGGAGTTAGAAATGGAGGTTGATGAGTTGACCATAGCCACCAATGCTACGCTGAGATCCACTCTAAGGCAATAAACATTGACAAAGCCAAGAAAGGCCATAATGGCTAAAACATGACGAGCAGCAATACACTGTGAGCCTAGTACAAAAAGAAATACCTGAATATCTGATAACATACTATAAAGGACTGATTGAAAGATAAGTGAGTTTGTAAGATATTATTTGAAATAAAAATAAAAACTCTAAATGATCAGTAATTTTTATAACTTTTGTTTGCATTGTCTATGATCAGTGTTTGGTCGTGCCTGATGAAATAAATTACAGGGTTAAAATATTTTTTTAATTTGAATTTGGCAATTTAAAAAAATACCCTCTTCATCTTTTTTTTTCCTTTCTAGCTCAGCATAAGAAGGCAAGAGTGCATCTGATTCGTCCATGTCTTGGCTACCACTGTGTACTGATGAGTTGGACAGCGCACTTCCAGTTCTCGATGATCTGGCCATGATTCTGTATCTGAAATTTTAAATTATTTTATATTCTTTTTGTCTAAATCTTTCAAATTAAAAAATAATATTTTTTAAATTGTCAGCTAATTTATTTTATGAACTTTAAATCAGTAAAAACAACAACAACAATAGCTTCAAGCACAAAATAAATATACAGACCTGGTAAATAGCAATCAACAAAAAAATATTAGTCAGTGTTTTTTTAAAGCATCATTTTGTTACAGATTCTTTAGGTTTCAGGGAGAAAATCATGAAGGGTATTGATTCCAGAGCCAAAAATGAATGGATCTTTTGATTCCTAAGGCAATGATCATGTTGTTTGTTTTTCAGAGTTTAAGATTTGTTTTTTTTTTATTGCTTCAGCACCTAAGATAAGAAAGTAGTAATTTTATATGTAACATAAAAAACAATAAAGTACATAGGAGTGATTTTATTAAGTAAGTATCTCATCTATTCTCAAACTTTGTATTCCCAAGTGGTCCTATGTCAATTTATCACTTCCAAGAATCTACACACAGACTTTACCCTATACTTTTATTTGCAAGTTTCCATCAAAGAATGTGGAACCAACACCTTTAGCAAAAAAAAATTATCTCAAGATTTATCCTCTTGGGATGGAGCTTTGAGTATTGGAGTTTCTGAGAATGAAACAAGAGCTAAAGAAAAAGGCAGTGAAGAAAGTTGAGGCTAGTGCAAACCGAGTTGAATTATTCTGTCAATGTAAAAGTACTTTAAAGAAAATGATTGGATTCTACAGCCACCTTGGTGTACAAAGAAAATGAGATTGTGCTTATTTTCAATCACAAAGGAAGAGCTTCATTGGTAGGGACTAATTAAGAAAATGTGTATTTTTACAACAAACTCATCTCCAGCCTTTGTGAGTCAGACATTTGTTTTATTCTAAGTTTCAGATGTCCCTTCAGAAATAAAAACTTTTATGTTCTAGCCAGGAACTCCTCCATAAACGCAGGGGATATGCCAACTGGCAGGGCTCAAATTTAAGACCATCGATATGATAGACTGGAACCAGTAAGTGATTCAGGTCAGAAAACAGGTTTTGATATTTTTACTGTGGCAGACAAAACAAAGAAATAAGATTACAATTTATAATGTTTTTTTTTTGTCACATAAAAACAAAATGACCTGATGTAATAGTAATTTAGTAATTGTTAATATAATGAACTGAGCATACCTCTGGGTCAACGAAAATTCAAAAGGAAACCTTATTCTGAAAATGTCAGAAACTATGAACTACAAATCCTCCATACATAACGTAGGGTATACTTCATGGAAATGAGACTTTTTTTTTTAATAAGTGTTAAACAGGGAAGGTTTAACCAGAGTTTCCATTTCATAAACTAGATTAGTGACTTCTAGTGTTATTCAATCATGTAGGAAGACATAATTGTATTAAAAAAGATTTTGTAAAAGCAAATTACATCCTCTTGTACATGTATGACTTTTTGAATTGAATGCAAATTAACTTTGAAGTAACGCTTCAAGGTCATATAAAAAAAAATCTTCTTTATTATTTCTTTTTTTTAGTGCTGAGTAATTACTTAGCAGCTGATCAACACAAACCAATTGTGAGATTAACAAAAACCTATCAAGTTAAGAAAAGAAAAAAAAGGAGCTCTGACTCTATAATAAAATCTAATAATAATAAGATCTAATTGTAAACCAATAGACATTAGATCAAATAATGATAATCTAAATTTTCTATATAGATTATAGATCTAGATCTTATGTCTAGATCTATTATAATATATTTCTAGATCTAGATTATAAATCTACAGAGGATAGAATATATATATATAGTATGTACTAACATTATATAGATCTATATAATATATTATTTCATACAATATAGACTGTGTAGAATTAAATTAATAAAGATATAGATAGATTAAAGTTCTAAGATCTATACTAATAGACTAATAGAACAGATTTAAGATATAGGCACTTTGATACAAATTTCAAACTAAATATATTGTAATGAAACTAATATAGATATAGTTAGATTTTTTAACTGAGTTTATAGAGATACCTCATTTATGTTTTTACGTTAAAGTTATCTAGCAATTTTAGGAGGCGCGGTAGCTGAAATGTAAAGCGTTTGACTTCCGAACTGGGGTCTGGTGTTCAAATCCTTGTGAATACTGGATTTTTATTTTGCTATCTTCGGGCGCCTCTGAGTCCACCCAGGTCTAATGGGTACCTGACATTAGTTGGGTCGGTCGGTCATTGTGCTGACCACATGACACCCTCGTTAACCGTAGGCCATAGAATCAGATTATAACCTTTACATCATCTGCCCTATAGAGTTTATAGACCAATAGGTCTGAAAGGGAAATTTACTTTACTATAATAGCAATTTTAGTGACGAAAATTTTGCCTTTCTATAATAACCTATATTTTAAGATATGATCATTAGAATTTAGAATGTAGAAGGTAGATTTATTTTAATATTTATATCTAAGTCAGTCTAAGTTAGTGACAGTACTAACAGTAGTAACAGTTAGTCACATAATAATATAAAATATTATTATGTAATAATAAATATAGATTCTAGATATCTAATATTAATATTAATTAATTATAGGTCTAGATCTCTCTCGTTCTAGAATTTAGTAAAATTTAGTAGAATAGATTCTAAATTCTAGTATGAATATGTGACAGTATCGAAGTTGAAACTAAGACTAAGACAGACTAACTTGACTAAGACTTAGTTAGACTGACTTACTGTCACTTAGTTAGATCTAGTTACTACTTTGACTTTTTTACTTAGACGATTAGTATACAGTATACTATAGTCTATATTATACTTTAAACTTTTACTAGTTTTACTATAATGACTAGATCTATATGATATGATATCTTAAATCTTTTAGTTTTAATTATTAATATCTAATCTAGATACTAGATCTATTAATTTTTAGTATTATCATAGTCATACTACTATAGTTATAGTCTATGTATATTTAATATTATAAATTTCTTATTTTTATATAATATAGATCTAGATCTAGAGTAGTCTATACTCTATAGTGCAGGCTAGTCCTCTCTATTTGAATCACATGATGATGATGATAGTGCTATTTAGTTCACCAAAATTTGGACTCGAGCTACATTGGTTAAAAACTAGATAAACAATAAGAGCTGTCAAGAGTATCTCCCCTTGGCTCTTTATTAATGCTACTTTTAATACTTTTTTATTATTATTAAATAAAACAACGAAATAAAAGTGAGAGAAGGACTGTCACTAAGTAAAAGCTAGTAAAAGCTTTCAATTTTATACTATTATAGAAGTCCTTTCCCTGGTCATAAAACTAGATTTTACTTGTTCGTGAACAGCGATGTCCTTGCGAACTCGGTATGGAGGAACTTCATGGTCCGACAGTAACGCTGGGCAGAGCATGAATCCCGTCTGGGGGACGAACGTAGGCAGGCTATGCCAAAAGCAGTCTTTATTTGGTGAGCTTAAAGGTGGTCGACGTAAGAGGTGCCCTGAGAAACACTTAAAAGACCAGCTTATTACTTATTTATTGTTTCAATGCTTCCTATTTAGACTGCGGCCTTTTGGGGAAAAACCGAAAATAAAATACAAAGATTTGATAGAGTCTGCGGTTCTTTGCGAAAAGCGGCGGTCAGGTTGCGTATCTGTCAAAAAGTGTTCTTAGGAACCGGTTGATGAGCATACTTGCAATAATTAAGAGATGTCGTGATACAACAGTGAAATTGTCGCTTCCATATAGTAGATTGTAAGAATTGTGAAGTACAATTTATTTATAAGAAATTCTCGAGTCATAACAAGTGTTGTCTATCCTTAAGTTATGTGCTTCGGAATGTTTTCTGATGGTTCCGTGTTCGAACCCCGGTTACTGACATCCATTCGAGGCTTGTATTTGTATTGGGTTAGGGCCAGTGCCGTAGCTAGGCATTTGGTGACCCAAGGGGGTCTTGACCTCTTTACAGGCCCCTGCATTTTGACATTCGACATCATGAGATATAATAATGGCGTACTATTACATGTAAACAAAATAATTCGGACACTAATTTGGAGGACCCCTCAAGTTGGGGCCGGGGGGGGGGGGATTTTCAATTTCCAATTCGCCCTCCCCCATAGCTACTCCACTGGTTAGGACACTAATTTATAAATGAACTAGTGAAATTTCAAGACAAGACGTAAACATGACATTTCGCATTGACTTTTTATACTGGGTAACTTATAAACGCGACATTATTTAAGTTGTCTAAAACTCTGAAAAAATACTTATTGAAAATGAAATGTGTGTATGTGTGCCTATGTGTTTGGAAATCTAAAGGATTTTTTTAAGGATACCAAGATAAAAAGAAACAACATTATAAATATTTAAAAAATGTATTTAATTGACCTAAACTATGCCATATTTTACAGCTATTTACACTTGCAGTTTAAAAATAATGCTAAATAAGTCACACTCTTAAAGACCATACTTACTGCACTGCAGAAAATATTTGTACTTTAAGATTAGAAGTTCTTAAGTTTACATCGAAAGTACAGTCAACTAACAAAATTCGAAACATGTATGAAATTACACACACTGCATAAAAAATGTAGTTGGAAATGATTTGTATCGACTTCACATCGATACCAGGTACAACGAAACTCTATAAACACAAATTGAGTTAGCCTCGTTATCAGCGTGTTGACCTACATTTCCTCTAATTATCAGTTGATCTTCAGTTTTAAAAAATGTCCCAATCATGTTTGTATATCACCACTGACCCTTTCGTTGCTGTGCATTTTAAAAAAATGACAAGATAACAATAACTTCCTATAAATGTGAGCATATCTCTTCGTTTGGTACGTGGACATACACTTATATTAAAAGAACAAAAGAAAATACTAAAGTCAGAATCTATCAACATGCTCTCGTGAGATTTATCTAATCAGGTTCTTCAAATATATTCTCATGTTATGTACTTTAAATGTTGCTCCAAATTTAGTCCTTTACAATCTACTAGTCGACCGGCGGCATAGCATACGCCACTATTTTGAGGACAGGCCTTAGGCACTGCAACATATGCGACCGCAACGGGCCCCGTACTTTCTTTGAACCCGTGCTAATTTTTAGGTGTATAAATTATTAAATTAAACCATTTTATAACATATAACAGATTTCCCGCAGCCTCGTGATTTACCAGGAGCCCCTGGAAGTCTCCTGAAATGTTATTAAATATAGGCCTACGAAAAAGTCCTGGAGATCTCCGGAAATTATTAAAATCTTTTGTAAAGTAAAAGTAAAGTAAAAACAATAAATATATCCGGAAATATATAGACAAATATCCGGAAATGGAAGTGAGATTAAAAGGAGGAAGCCAGTGAAATTATTATTTTAACGTAATTTGTGATATTAATTAAAGTACTTCTAAAGTCAAACCTGAGAGTAGACTCTATCCGTGTATTGTCGTTCTAGTTTCAAGAGTCTCACGACACAATAATCTGGAAATACTTTTAATATTATGACAAATTGAGAAGAATAGAATTATATACACCACTTTCATTCACAGAATAGCATAGCGCCGCATGCTATGCTATTTTGTGAATGAAAATAGTGCGGATTTGGATACACCATTTTCCATTCACACCATGCTGCGCCATGGGATCTTCCCATTTACTTGTTGCTTGTTGTGTGTTTGAACTTTTGAACTTGTCGACTTTGAGAATTATATATATAGATATAGATGTTTGTTATTGGAGTTTAAAAACTTACTTTTTTTTTATTTGTATTTTTGCCAGAATCCTTGCTAGAATCCGAGATACTATAAGGTTTATTTCGTTTTCTTCTGACTTCTGGTTTAGGGCATTTGAATATTGTTCCTCGGTAATTGAATAGTAGCTTCTGATAGCTAGTAAAACAAAAGTGATGTAGGCGTAGGCCTAATTAAATTATTAATATAGAGCTTTCCATAAACTTAAACAAAAACAACTTGAACTAACAATATTCATAGATTCATCTCAAGAGTTGATGTATAGAAGCACAAACAAGCAGTAGAAAAAATTATACTGAGAAAAAAAAAACAAAGCTTAGTAAGGGAAAGAACCACTAATTACTGTAATTTACTAAAAATTACAGAGTTAAGCTCCCTTTCTGCTTAATGAAACAAAATGAATTAAGTAGTACTAAATGATTAACTAATTGGTTATCTTTTAGGATTGCCGGCACTGGTATTAGAAATTATAGACTCATTACACTGGGTTCAGTTACAACCTATTACAAGTAATTGTGTATTGACACTCAGTGTTTTTTTGTTCTAAAGTAACTGTGATAATCGTAACTTATCTTAGAACAGAATATAAATATTGAAAACAACACGAAAACAACAACAGCACAACAACAACAACACATATTGGAGAACTGTGACAAAGTTTGTGTCCATCCTTTATTAATCCATCAGTTGTCTTTTATTTCAGCTAATTAATCAGGATAATCGATGTACTACTGTATATGGGAAAGCAACGCACAATTACTGACATATCTCACATTACAGCAAGGATTGTCTCCATTTTTTTTTCGAAATAAAACGAAATAAATTATTTAGCAATAATTGATTAAATAATTAGTCTTTTTTTTTCATTCTCGTTGGCAATGTATAATTGTGCGAAATTTCAACTTGATATATTCGTTGTGATTAAATATGTATTTTTCTGTGCTCTTCTTTCCTTAGCTTGTGGACTAGAAAGAGAATATCTTCTTCTGTATGAAGCAAAGGACGTACATTTCTCTATCCAGGTTAAATATGAATACCCACAACTCAATAATCCGTGTGGTAATCTAGTCGTGCATAGTAGCTATAGAAACTAAAGCTATGCTAAGTGGCTGGTTTTCCGTTCCTTTCTCTTTATGCCACCAATGAAGAAGGAGCACCCGTATTAACTTGAACTAGCATATTGACTCTTGACTGGAACCCACAAGGAAAGAGGAAAGTGGGCAGACCCAAGCAAACTTGGAAGAGGTCAGTCATCAGTGAAGCTGAGGGTACTGGAATGACATGGGAGCAGATGAAAGCTGCACAGAAACGAGTTCGGTGGAGAGGTGTGGTTGCGGCCCTATGCTGCCCTGGGAGTACACAGGATTAAGTCAAGTCATATTGACTCAGAGTAATAAATTAGCCTTTATATTTGGGTCTTTGTGACTAATCTTGAAATACATTGGCATTAATTTTATTAGTTTCACTTTTGAACATACTATTAAAAAAAAAAAATGCTATGTTGTCATTACCTCTTTTTATATACCTGTGGAACTGTTTAAGACTTACTAGATCTAAGTATTTTCTCCCAACAAGGAACAATAACTCTGTTACGTTTTATTCGTTAAACCAAACATGGATGGGAACATCTTTCATTATCTCTTAAAGGGAAACTCCGATGGTTTTGACAATTTTTGATATAATATGCGTTTTGATTTACAGATAATGAATATATTATTCTTTTTTTTTTATTTGAAATAATAACTTAGTAATTGATGTTTTTCTGACGTTATTTTTCTGCGCATCCAAAACAGTCAGACTTTCACCGGGTTTCTATGTGACGTCACACTAACCTATTAATTTAATCTATTGACTTATTTTATAGCGTGAGACCATAGATAGAAATTCTCATTAAAAAAATAAATCGCCGTCTATACGGTTAGATCTAGGATCTTGTAAGCAAAGAACAAAATGCGTATTAAAAGGAGATTTACATGCTTGACTAACCACGGCAGTGTATATTTTCTCGCCTGACCACTTAACACACAACAAACATTATCGCTTGGTTGTCTTGTCATGACCGACTACACGTAGTCTAGACTAGCCTTACACTGACCAGTTTGTTCGAATCAGTCAGATACACGATATATTTACTTCTTGGGATAGGGAGAGGTTTAGATGAAAATGTGTTTTTTTTTCTCGAGTTGGTTATCCTAATGCTTTTACATCTCTCTCTCTATATATAAAACTATTGCATAGCTCTGGACTATACCGTCACTAAGCCTAAGAGCTCGACAGCTACTGTAAGAAAGAAGCGATACGATTGGTTAAATCTAGTTTCCCTTTCAGTATTGTTGATGGAAGTGACGTATGTCTAAGATAAAAACAGAATTTCAAAGAACCCCGTTTTTTAGGAGGCGTGGCAAATTTACTGTCCAATTTATTAAATATAAAAATTTCTAAGCATCTAAATAAAAAATGATATAATGTTTACTATTACAACTTTTTACGCAGAATTTAAATATGTCAATAACTAAAATTTGAAAAACTATGAGAGTTTCCCTTTAAGTAATAATGTTATCTATTGGTATTTTAAAATTGTACTTTATTGGAATTATTTGTTAAGGTTAAAAAAGCGTAAAAAGTTTGGTCCTGCAGTGGTAGTTTATTATTCTTTACTTATTGGTTTAATTAGGAATATCTGTTACAATAACTCAAGTTTAATACAAGTTAAATTAATGTTCATTATTACCGTAATCCTATGATGCATAGTGTCTTTTGATATATTGCAAATCAAATTTATATGCTGTTTTGAGCCTTATAAAAAATCTAATTCTAAGTAAGGTGGGATAGTATTCTGCAACCATGCAGAAATTATAGAAATTATAACTTGCCAAAAAAAAAACAAACTTAAATGGTTTAAATCAGCCTTTTTAATCACTAATTCGGCGAAATTTAAATATTTGAAATGTACAAAACTTGAAAGTAAGAGAGATAATTTCGGTTATATGTTAAAGGCGATTTTAAACATGGTTATCTCACTTGTTTGCCCGCCACCGCAATTCTTCCCTCCTTCCATACATTTTATTTTCCGAACTAATCGATTCGCTTGGAGCTCTTCGATGTTTTCACCGGAAGATGATTCATCTCCAGTGCCCGGATGATGTATTTATAACTAAACATCTAATATGGCGCCGTGTGTTGAAATCTGCAGGTGTCCTTAACTGTATTTCATAGGATGTATTCTTAATTTCTTGGAATATTTTATTTAAAGACTATAATTTAAAAAAA
>JADKLZ010084329.1:13705845-13718931 GCA_021533235.1 Biomphalaria straminea
ATCTGTTTCTTTGGCCAACGGTGTCATGCAGTGGCGTAGCTAGGGTGGGGGAGGAGGTGGGAGAATTTGAAAATCCCCCCGGGCCCCACTTGAGAGGGGCCCCAAATGAGTGTTTTTTACATTAAAAATTAACTATTGCGCAAAATGCAGGGGCCCCAAAGAGGTAAAGCCCCCCCCCCCGGGCCTCCAAACTATGGAGATTCATAGCTACGCCCCTGGTGTCATATGGCCAGCACAACGACCGACCGCCTTTACTTTCCCTGAACAAAAGTCAGGTACCCATTAGAGTTAGGAAGCTCAGTGCTTAACCACTCCGCTACCGGAGAAATGTAGAAACATAGAAATAAAGGACTATGCACTAGTATTGTGGAAAGTGTTGTCCTTTGTTGACTAAAAATCTTCTCAATTAAAGGATCCAGTTTAAATCTTTTCGGTGGGTTTCATTGCTTGAAGTTAAATCCGAAAATATAAAAGCATGTTCGATCAGTATACTGGCTGTCATTAAGTCACATCAACGTCTGAACGTCACTTGCCATAAAGACGTTAAGGTCTTCTCAGAAATTATTAACATTTTTTATCCCTTTATAAAGTTTAGCTTTTACACTTTGTTTCAGAAAAAGTGGAGGTTAGTTTGGTGTTGTATTGGTGATTCTAACTAATGTCGGAATATTCAACTAATAAACACATCATTGCAGACACACACATAAATCTTTTAAACAATATCCTGAACAAAGTCTTTCTTTTAAACAATAAATGACAGGAACACGACAGACAATTGTATTTAGTTTCTGCTGTTACTTCTCGTGCTGGAAACACACAATTAACTTGTTTCAAGTCTTTGCAAAAGAAGTCATCGAATAAAACTTTGTTACTGACTTCTCACTAAATCAGGATGACTATTGCATTATCTTCGCTTTGAGTCATGGTCATGTGAAATACTCCACTCATCTTCGGAATCGGAGACGATGGTTATTTTATGTCCGAGAGTTTAGGCTTCAGATAAAGAAAAAAAAGTCGCTTGAGACTTTTAACCTCTATTTCTTAACCTTAGTTTCAAATCTATTCCAGAAATTAATCTGAAAAGAACAGTTTTGCTGTTTAAATCATAAACTGTGTTGCCACAATTGTTTCTTGTAAAATGTTGGCAGGTGACTGTCCAATACAAACCCTCCACTAAAGGGAAATACACGGGACTGGGAAAGGAGATTATAGGGAAGAAGAGAAAAACTGATTTGTCGTTATCAGAGTTTAAAATCCATCTGGCAATCTTGAATTCTTAATGACGTTTATGAAATCCGATCGACTGTGTTGCGGTGTTATGTGGACTCTCTGAGGTGGCACTTGTAAGTAGCGAGGTGATTAGGGTCTCTGTCGACCAGTCGTTGCTAATACGTTTGTGTGCTTGCGTGTATGTCAGTGCGTATCCTGTAAAAGAGAAATAGATAGCTAGGTAACTAAATTTTGGAAAATAAAAAAAGAGATCTGCTGCTGATGGGTGTTATTGGTGAATTGTTGTTAGTGGGTAGGGCGTGTTGCGGACAATGGAAACTCGCATTAAATGCAAATCAGAATGTTGTTTTAAGTCGTATTTTTTTTTCAGTTCCAAAACGAACGCCTCAAACTTTCAAGTCAACACACCGTCTTCCAGAAGTTTCTAGTTAAGTTTCTATTTTGTGTACCATGAAGCACAGATATTGAGGTGTTCCAAATGAAGAATTGTGCGGTATTAACATTCCAATGGGTACATTGACAACATCATTCATTATTTAAGCGAGATTTTTTAACCAGTCTGAAACTCTAGATAGTTCATATTGAAATTCACCAACAAACTGGAGGACTAAAACGTCAGGTAGAAATATATTACGTCATGGTTCAAACATTCCACAAAAAGATAGAAATCGAGTTTTTCTTTTATACTTCAACACATAATTGTATTCATTTAAAAAAAAAATTATACCACAAAAAAATTCTTCAAGATGTTGGTAGTTCCTTCTTTGAAAGTTTGTTTCTTGTTTTAAGAAACTAATGACAAATACGTTGCTTTGTCCACAGAGAGGGATTTAAATACAAAATGTATCGTCGATATGGAAGGCAGCCAGACGATATTGCACCCGATCAAAGACAGGTAAGTCTTGCAACATGCCCACTTTGCTCAATACATGCACTTTCTCCCCTCCGTTTGTTTTGTGTTACACTCATTGTAGACCAAAGTTCTAATGTGCTTGGATCACCATGCCAAATAGCATATTAGAATATACGTCATAATTTTTGTATTCTATCTCTTTCTCACCACTTTTTAAACAAAAAAGTTATATTTATATTCGCATTTCTTTTTCACTACAGATAATTAAAAGACAGAAACATACAAACTACTTACAAATGAATCTTCTGTTCCCTTTAATTCACCATTACAAAAGAAAAATATCAATAGCTTACAAAACTCACATACAATGGTTAAGTACATGATACACGTTACCTACTTTATAATAATACAAACACATTTATCGATACACCACTTCACCATACACATTAACAACATTAACAAGTTTTCATTTTTTATTTTGACAGTAGACACACATACAATGACCAAAACATTTAGAGTAGTTCGTAGTCCGTTTTAAAGCCCAATGCTGGTTTATGATCTGCGTGAGTTTGATCTATGGCCTATATTCTTGCTGTCTCTTATTCATTCCTTTTATTCCCAGCTCATGGCTTTTCAATAACACAAAAAGCAATATTTGGACATTTAAACAAAAAAATGGACTTGGGATCTAGAGTAGTCTGTAAAAACACTTCCGTCATATTACAAACAAAATGTTTGTTGACGTTTAGCTTGGTAAACACGTGACGTCATTCGTTTCTGACCAATCGGTGCTCCTATCTCTAGGACTGTCGTATCGACACAGACTTTGACGTCACAAAATCATCAAGACAGATTTGTGTGCGTGTGTTTAACCCTAGCCTACCAGAGAAAGTTCATGGTGTAACTGATAACATACTATTAACCTTGTATTCGTTGTCGTACACCTAGATTTGCTACTCTATCAGCCGAATGTAGATCGGAATCATCCGTAGAAATATTTAGCGAATTTATAAAATACAAACAGAGAGTTATCAGCCTAAGTAAACTGTTTTTTTTTATACGAATCATATAGAAAAATATTTGGTCACATTTTATTTTTCTAAGTGGTTAGTGTTAAATGTTATCAGATTGGTCGTAGAAGATAGGTATTATTTGTTTCCTGACTCAATTCATTAGTTAGTCGTTTAGTACATTTGTATTGTGAAATTTTAAAATAGTTTCCAAGCGTTTTTTCTTTTCTAATATATGATATACGAAAAAAACTTAACTTTACTTTATTAATGAACTATTCACTTATGCTTGTAGTATATTTCGAATTCCTATAAAGGAGTTATTATGAAAATGAAAGTGTCACCATACCCGAGCAAAGCAAATGCTTTTTCTGTTTAGTAGGTCTAAGGACTTTGCAAAAAAACTTTGAAACAACGTTCAGTTACAGATTCAGACTAAGATCATTGTGTCCGACTTATGAGTTGGCTAAAGATTATTTTCCAACTATTTAATCTGAAAAGATCTTTACAGTATAGCGAAATATTATTTCTTAAGAAGTGAAATATATTTGTAAAAAATAACTATCGACCGGCGTATGTTAATTTGTGCAAGTCCTCTCTGAGTATCAGAGACGCCATATGGACCTAATTCTTCAATCTACTTTTGAGCGTTTCAACGCTTCCAAGCAGTACATGAATTATTTGCTTGTTAGTATTGTAGTGGGGAGCAGCTATCACAATAGCAGGAGGCCATCGATCCACACGCGCTCCAATTGAGAACTCACTCCAGACACATTGTTGGGGGCTGTGGCAAGGTCTTACGTAACTTGGTGTGTGCGTCTAGGCGTGTGCCAGTTTTCCCTTTGATATAGAGTCTTCCATGTTATTAAATTGTAATAATATGTAACCAGATCTATAAATGTTTGTAGGTTTTTTTTTTGGTAGGGGTTCCCACTAAAGCGTTAATATATATACACTTGTGGCGATAACAAAAGATTCACTATAATGGGCTACACAACTATAGGGGCAATGCACAACTGTCTGTGACTGAAGAATTGATCCCCCATTCGCATGTAAATTGTGCCGTATTTCAAAATCGTTTCTATTAAATTTAAATGATTTCTGATGTGAATTAATATTTTAATGCTCTACTGCTTTGGTTTATATATATATTTTTTTTTTTTCTTTATTTATAAACATTGATTTGAGTTTAATTCTGATTTTATTTCATTAGCTATTTCTTCTCCCTTTTTTTTAAAATCAACTTTTGAATGAGCCTGTGCAATGACGGACTTCTTTGTGAGTCCTCTATATCTCTAGGCTATATACTCATGACACACATTAACACGCTTGCAGTTAGACTTATATGTGATATCCGTTCATTAAGTGTCCATTGAACTTCGTCTTGGCGTTTTTTTTTTTCATCGCGGGTTCTATTAGATGGTCAACTTCTCCCAGAAGTGATAAGGGCCACAGTTGTAGATTCCCTAACCCTGTGTGTGGGTGTGTGTGTGGTCGATGTGAACAGTTCTTCCCGTGGACCCTGTCCAGGCGTCACTCGAGACACACACACACACAAATTGCATTGGGTCGGTTGCCGTTCACCCTCAACGTCCTGCCGTTAGCTTATCGATTTGGCTTTAATTTTTTTTTTAACTTCTTTTTGTATACATACAGTCTTGGGATTGTGTGCGCGTGGGTTGGGATCTTGCGTTGGTTTGTGTCTGTGTGCGAGCTCTGGCGTGGGATTTCAAAGATAAATGGTTTGAGATGATAGGAGGAAGAAAGGAAATCTAAATAAAGAGGACTCAGCTGTTTACCAAGTGTGCAAAATCGGTTGTATCGGAGGGATTGTTTTTAGGCTTGCTTTTATCTTAACTGTATAACATAATAAACCCTTCTTTGTTTATTAACTAAACATTATATACTATTTGTATTTTCCAAAAAAAAATGCAACAATATAGGTAGCAATGTGACCAACCACTTTTATTGCATTGCGCACGTACTGATTGACCTTAGTGACCAAAAAACCAGTGAAAGTTGATCGGTGTTGACCTGCTGACTGGCTTGGTAAATTTTGTATGGATATAATTGGATCAGCTGGGTGTTAGAAATATGTTTATAACAGAAACAAATGTTTGATGTTTTCTTTGATACTGTGCTGTTAACAAAGTTCCCCTTTCAGACCTTGTCATCTATAGGGTAGATGATGTTAAGGCCACCTGTTTTTGTGACTCATGGTAAACGAGGATGTCATGTGGATAGCACAACGACCAACCGAATTTACTTTTCCCCAACTAATGTCAGGTACCGGTACTCATTAGGGTGGACTCAGAGGCGCCCTAAAGATCCCGAGATAAAAATACCAGCCTCCATACGAGATTCGAGCCCTAGACCTCTCGGTTCGGAAGCCAAACACTTTACCACTCAGCCACTGCGTCTCCTGATAATGGGAGGTAACCTTGAAAAAAATGTTTCAGTTTTAAATATTCGTGTTTCTTGTAGTATTTGTACAATGTTTCTGAATTGTGCCAAAGGGAATAAAAGTAAAAAGAAACCATAGCTTTTGATGTCCTTTTAGAGTAATTTTATCAGACCGCTTCAACGTGACTCTTCTACGAGTGCTTGTAAATGGACACTGAAGTCGCCTGGAGTGATAAAAAGTACTGAAGTTCTGGTGGAAACGTTTGGCTAATCCGAAGGAATGAAGTAGTCACAGTTGCGGCGCAATACATAATTGAACAACCTGGTCTCTCTGGTCTGAGCCTGGCGAGGCTGGTAGCCAAGGGAGACAGGACCATATGGCGTTATGTTCTGGGACTAAAATGATTATACTTTGCCCGCAACGGAGATTCTCACACTTGGTATATTGCAGAATCAAAGATAAGACATATTATATAAAACTGATTATCCCATTTATCGCTAGGTAGTAGTGGATTTTACCTACAAATTTCATCCATCCCACATTAGACCTTGTTCTCTGAAATGTCTAAATTAGGCCGACTTGATGAAGTAAACGTCCAGTCTCAAGTCACCTCGTCATAGATCTATCAAACGACGAAGACCGGAGAGAAAACTACATCGAATGAACAGTTACAATAAAAAAGAAACTACCGGTACCAAAAGACAAAATATAAGCATTATAAATAACTTATTATTTCGTACTGGATTCTCTTCTTTACATTTCTTCTACAGGCGATTCTTAAGTAACGAGAAATATTCTTTCAGAATCGTTTTATGTAAGTTAAACTCCGGCATATCAAAGCATGCCTTTTTTATATTAAAAAATAAAAACTAAAATGAAAACGTAAAACTTAGTAATACCATGTAATAATTTTTGGTTTTGAAAATTTCGCCGCAATATTTTCCTTTTTTTCTACTGCTGATATACAAGTTAGGTCTATGTTATTTAGATTAAAAAAAAAATCATGCAGAATTGTTTCTTTATCAGTTTCAAAAGACATGCATTTGTATTGCTCAGTTCTTACTGCAGTGCCTTTGAACCGAAGAACCGGTCTTACCACTGAAGTGCTTTTATTAAAACCAACACCAACATTGGATGGAGTATACACTCCGGGGCAATGTCTCGATAGTTCCGGTTGCGAACTTTGCCTGCCACCATTTAGTGCCGGCCTGCGGAACAAGACTTACTACTTTTGTACGTAAAGTTCATTGACCTCACTCTGAACAAAGTGGAGCTGTCATCTTTTTACCTTAACCTATCCTTTACTTTGTTAGAGCACCATGCAAGATTCGTCGACTGTCTTTCTCCATTCCTATCTGTCTTTTGCCTTAGATAGAACCTCTCTCAATGTCAGGCCCGTCCAGTTTTTTAATGCTTTCTTCCCATCGCTTTCTGTCTGTCTCTTCTTTTCCATGGTACTGTTCCTTGAAAGAAGGTTTTTGCGAGCCCCGAAGATCTTGTAATTTGGCCATAGATTTTTAGCTTGTTTATTATTATTTATTTTTTACGATCGTTAGGAGGTCATTGTGGGGTTTTGCTTATGAAAACATGGCCCCAATGGCCATTTCTGCTCTCTGTGCACGCCTGTAATTGCAGCCTCACCATATTCACGTTCAGTCTCTCCAAGAGACACATAATCATTGTTAGATCTAAGGTTGAAGCCGGTAGTCTCTCTCGTAGTCAATACTGTAATAGATCTGGGAGAGGAAGGAAAAAAAAATCACTCAATGAACTACCACAGTGTACACATACGTCTGCTGCAATGTGAAAATCTAGGTCAGCAGGCGATATGATCCAGTAGAAAACTTTGTCACTATGATAATAGGTTATCATCCATCGCCCTAGATGTAAACATGCGTTCGAAAATATAGTGCAGCTTACTCAAGTACAGTACATGAACAGATGCTGCAATTAATTGTATCCAAAAAGAATGAAAGAAAAAAATGTTCTCCTGGTCAAGTCATTTCATGCCATGAGTCTATGACGCGTGAACTACTGGGATCAAATGACAAACCTATTTGATTGACACACGACCAGAGGCAGGCAAGCGAGAAGAGATGCATTGACTGGATTCTTACTGTTGACATTGTTTACAATCTAGGTCACGTCGCTCCTGTGCTAAATATATCCACAGGTAACACGGGTAGGCTCAGGCACACTCTGCAGTCGTAAACAAACAGGGTCCTTGTCTATTTCTGCTCTCATTTCCTCGAAGCCTGTTCGGTTAGTTTGTGTATTTCTATATACTCATTTAATGAAGCGGATATTTCTAGTAGTTCTAGTATTAGTTTCCTCATGACCTGTGTAGCAGTAGAGACTTAATAATATTATTTCAGTCATGATAAATTTAATCCAAATCTTTTACTTCGTTCTTTATTAAGTACATTCCAGATAAAACAGTTTGGTGTATTTAAACGCCCTTCCTATTCGCTGGTTAAAAAAAAAATCAGTTTTTCATAAAAGATTGGTCGACTCATAAAATAGAGATGTGTGGACCTTGGGTTACGATATGTATTCCAACTAAGATTTGTAGAACAAACCATCGTGTTAGACAATTATCTTATCTTAACATACAAAACAACACTTGATCTTCGAATGTCTCTCTTAGTCCATCATGTAATGGCGCCCCTAGAAATGACGTTAAACTGCATTCCTCTTTCCTTAGCACTTTTGGAGCTCAAAAGTGCCCTACTTCTTTTCTTTCTAACACTGTGTCTGCCTCCTCTTTTTCTCAGTCTGCCTTCATTGACCACCACTCTGTCTCCTCATCTTTAAAATGTCACTATGTCTTAGACCAGTCCGTTTAACATGGACTGCGACAGGTAAGGGGGGGGGATAAAGAGATTCTGGTATTTGAGCGGGTGCCTATTCGAGGATAAACTACCACTATACAGTACTTTGACTCTAAGTTCCTCTAGACCCGAGGCCCACATGGCCCACTCTGGGTCAATCGGCTGGTCACGCTGAGCTACCAGCATAGGTCATCGACCTATGCTGGAGGGCAGTGGCTACAGGGTCAGTCATGGAGCTGGTGTATCGGACACATGTCCGATGCAGCAGCTGATCGAGTATAGCCCCTGTGTAGCCCTGCGGGCTCATTCTGAACATTCGAAAAGCTTGTCCCCTTGTTGGACTCGACGGGTGGGGTGCACAGGTGCCGAACTACTATAAATGCCTATGGACAATTGCACCCCCAACCAAAAAAAAAAAAAACTACTTGTATCAGATTTATGTCTAGGCAGGAGACGACAGATAGAGGGAAAAAAGTAGAAACCACTAGAAGCTGTACTACCTTGCCATCATCTCTGGTGGTCAGGTGCACAGAAGAGTGGCAAAGCCTGACAAAGATGAGCCATTTTCTCATGAACAAGAGTATTAAGTCAGTGGTGGGAGAGCCCAAGAGTGTATCGAAGCTGCACAAATCATCTGAACTTCTCGTAGAAGATGATAGCAAGATACACTCTGATGGGCTTCTACGATGCAGAAGAATCTGTGATCTCCATGTGGAAGTCATGCCACACAAGAGTCTGAACACCAGCAGAGGTGTAATCAGCTCTAGAGACCTGCTGGAATGTTCCGAGAAGGAATTAGTGGAGGAACTTAAGAGACGCCCATGCTCGGCGCATTACTAGGCCGCCACTATTATCCTAACATTCGGAACTAGGACACCGCCATAGTATGTGAAGGCAGGATACCTACGAGTTCCAGTGAGGCCCTACATACCTAACCCTATGAGGTGCTTCAAGTGCCAGGGTTATGGACACGGCGCGGCAGTCTGCAAGAGGAACACTGTGTGTGCTAGATGTGCCGGAGAGGGTCATGAGGACAAGGGCTGCACAGCCCAGTTCAAATGCCCGAACTGTCACGCTGGCCACTCAGCCTACTCCAAGGACTGCCCTGTGTGGAAACAGGAGGTTGCCGTGCAGGAGTACAAGGCAAGAAATGGACGTACCTTCAGCCAGGCGAAGTCGGTTGTATTGGCCCTACCCTAGGGCCAATTCGGCTTCACAAAAACCTAGACCAGGCTTTGATTAAGATAGGAAAGTCCATAGCCACACAGATTGACACATCGACCCCATCATCCTCCAACTCTGAAGAAAACAAACTGGGCTTCGTCCGGGAGGTGGGATTGTTTGCTGGGGTTTGATTTGTGATGGGGTGGAGAAATTATGAATATATAATATTTACAAAAGATTTTTATTGAATTAACAAATTTTTACTATTTTTACTATTTTTGTTTTGTTTTTAGTGACTTGGCTTTGTGAGACTTAGCTATTGAGATATGAATGAAGAATGACCCATGAGGAGTTATGGGCGCGACATTGCCTAAATTGTGCCAATGTGCCTAAAACCCAAAATAATAAAAATATCAAACCATCATGATAGGCAGTCTCTCATAAGGTAAAATAAACCCTTGGATGAAACTATAGTTGTCCAACGTGTTGGTTTGTCCCAACCTTGAGGCTGGCTGTAGCACTCTTGACATTGGATCATTAGAGGCCTTACTCTAATCTTGCCAAGGATTAGACGAAATTCGAAACTCCTCCTCTTGCTGATCAAAAGTGAGTACCCTAAATGGCTTACATTTGGCGGGAAATAAGTCAACTACACCCATAAATCAGCTCTCGCTAAGGGCTTCTTGTCAGCTTTTTGCCACGAGATAACAGATCTAGATACTATTAAAAGGCATTTAAAAGGTAAAATACATTGGGCTATTTTCAAAAACATAACTAAAAAAGCCACAAAGTAAACACAATATTAATAGAGTAATATTGAAACGAAAATTCATTTAAATCTCTTGCCTTTTGGTAGAACCTTTTTTTTTTGTATTCTTTAACATGTTCATTAGTCTCGAAATCGGCCTCAACTGGCACTTAATATGCTAAATTGGCAACACGGGTCTAGTGCCAGGCCACCTATAAATAGTCATCCACGCGCTGGCCTCTTGTTGGGAACATAAGTACATCGTAATCATCCATTATTAAAATAGGAAGCTATCGATTACTCTCGGCTTTCTTGCGTTTTCTTCCTGTGGATTGCAGGAACTATCCGTCTCAGCACGATTCCACCGTGATATTCGATACTCTCTCTTTCTCTTCAGAGTACATCGTCTTCCATATTCGCTAAATCGACTTTTTAAGAAGTAAAATAAAAATATCCTTTTGTCTTTCTTTCCAACAGTGCTTCTAATTATCTTCAGAGTTTTACCATGTTTTTATCCAAAAATTAGAATGTCGCTATTAGTGTGCATTTTTATCACAGCTTCAGAGTGCTCTTGCAGTTGCGGTTTTGGGTTCAATGTTTGATGTACATTTAGGCCAACCACCTTCTGTTTGAAATGTCGCCTGGTGTTGTGATATACCAGTGTTTTTGCGTTGGTGTTTGTGATTTGGCTATAAAGACAAAGGACTTTTCCATAGAGATTTAAAGGAGCCTCTAATTTAAGCGTATTGGGACATGAGCTTCATAATAGGGTGGTGACAAATGACATCAGCTTGTATCCATCCCAGGCAGAAGAATGGTTCAGACAGAAGTGGGGCTTCCATGGAGTTCCAAGAGTCTTCCAGTCAACTCTTTGGACAATTACAAAGAAATAAATCGTTAGATATAAGTGACTTAATACCATTTCATGACATGTGCCATACAATCTTTCTCGATCTAACGAACGATGACTTTTATTTTAAATATTAGGTTCATACAATAAGTACACGAAGTCGTCTTTTCTGTATTTTTTTTACTAGAAATTACTTCTTTCAGTGACCATTGTTTCATCCAAACGTCATAACCTCAAAAAAAAAAAAAAAAACCAATATTTCCTTTTATTAATTTGGTAAGGGGGGGGGGGTGGTTTCAGCTTTAAAAAAAAAAACAAACCACTTCCTATTGTTAGGTGGTGCAAAGCTTTAGTTTGTTCATCACTGCAGGACATTCTCATGCAGTCTTTTAGACGTTTACAATGGTTGTAGTCAGTGTTGTGTGTACGAATGATCCTAACTCCTAAGCTTGTCGTTTCATTTTTCCATTAAAGGCTGTCCATTTCGATGTCGCTCTATTCCATTTATTATTCAAAGAAATGTCCAAGACGGCATGCACTTAAGTGGTCTGCTGTAATTAAAGCCATATTTTTTTGTTTTAAACCCCCCCCCCCATCTTTGTCGACCTCCCATCGAGGTTTTCACTTCAAAGAAACAACGACCCTCAGTCCTCATTCCCTCCTGCCTCCGATCAGACGGATGGGAGGCATCTCTGGGCGGCTCCGTAAGTGGCTTAATGTACCGGCCGCGTTTAGCTTCATTATAGATTCGCGGCTGTGCTCTGCCATTACAAACTTTGCCATTGGCATTCTCACTGTCCTGCTGTGAGGGGCCATTGTCTAATGGGTCAATAAAAGCGAAGATGGACATAACGATGTTTACAGCGAACTAGCTCTACGTCCACTACTCTCAGACCTCTTCACTTAGAATCTTTCTACTCTTTCTCTCTAATGTATACTGTTTTTTTTTACACAAACTTTGTCTTATGTCGATATTATTTGAAAATTCCTTCACCGTTAGAGCTTATGGTATTTTAAGCCTAATGGTATTTTGGCTGTTTATTATTGAGAATAATTTTAAAGAATTTTTTCTTCTTATGCTTAAAAAAAAATCAGAGCATAAAAAACAAACTTCACAAGTGAACATGTACACATCTCAATGCGTTATTTAACTAACACACCAGCCCGATTGTCTCTCTGGGAGTCAGATAGATTCAAAAGTAAGCATCTATCAGAAGGGAGTTTTGTTCTTAAAGCAAAAATTATTGGCAATAACGGATGTGTTGAGAAAGCACTTGGAACTTTGGTTCTTTCTATTTATAAGAAAAATCCTATTATGAAACGTCAGAATCAAGCAGTCTCCTAAAAACGTTCTAAATTTAAATTAATGCAATAAAAATATTTTAAAACATTGCTAGTCAAAATAATTCAAGGTTTGATGTGCACGAGATAATTCTACTAATACTTTAGATGTTTTGAAATAAAAAAAAATACTCTTGCTTGTTTTTTTTTATTCTTTTTTTTTGGGGCTTCATCATTTTTGATAAAATCATTAATCATTTATTGAAAAAAAAATGTTGCTTCAATTTCTGCTGAGTCCTTTAGGAAGTTTGATCAATAAAGTATTATAAAAAGAAAGTTCATATATTTAAAACAAATCAACACATTTCAATATTTGTAAACATTAAGCCATACATTCTAAAAAAGTAGGGGGATATAAAGGGAAACAAACTAGATTTAAGTAGAATGGCAATATGGAAAAAAATGAAACAAAAAATATTCATTAAAAGAAATATATGAAAAATACAGAAACTACGTAACCATTTTACCATAAAAGAATTATAATTCGTCTGTTCATGTATTAAACCGAAATATTTGACTTAGCTTTCCCACGCTCTATCGCATCAGACGTGACCTAGTTACTATACTTTCTCCAATTGAAATAAAATCCATTTAACACTCTCCACTTCTCATAGGAGGATCCATTTAATGAACGTCTCTCTCAACTTGTCATAGG
>JADKLZ010084329.1:13718941-13735713 GCA_021533235.1 Biomphalaria straminea
CTCTCAACTTGTCATAGGAGGATCCATTTAATGAACGTCTCTCTCAATTTGTCATAGGAGGATCCATTTAATGAACTTCTCCTCCTCCTCATCCCTACCGTCCCGCTTTTCAAAGTCGTGGTTCCGAACCCAGATACATTTAAGTCTGCATTGCTAGGTTCATTCCTCTTCACCACTGTTTCCCATCTCCCCAGGCTCACAAAAAATATTTTATTCCTCGCGTAAGCTACACTGCTTCTAATAGCTGTCTAAATAACAGCCAGACCAAACAACAACAAAACATTACACGCCAACACACACACACACACGCGCACTGGCGTTGTTGATTAAGTTTGTCAACGCGTCTGCATTAACTAATGGATAGATGATTTGATTTCCACGAAGATTCCTGGCATGGATGGCGCCGGATAAGTAGATAATTAGAGAAATACGCTTTCACCTTATCATTGCGAGTTATGGGCATCCCGACACATTCAACAGACTAGAAACAAAAGCTAGCATTGCTACAGAAAATAACAAACATCTCCATAGTTAATGGACATATACACAAGTAATTTCAACACATTAACAGTCAAATAGAACTGTTTCCTGACACTTTAACTTATTGGTACTGTTGACATCCAGTTACAATGGTTTATAACACTTCTGTGTACTGTTGACATCCACATGAATCTGTTTTATGACACAACTGGGTACTGTTGATATCCAAATAAAGCTGTTTTACGACACTACTGGGTACTGTTGACATTCAACTGAAGCTGTTTTATGACACTACTGGGTACTGTTGACATCCAAATGAAACTGTTTCATGACACTATTGGGTACTGTTGACATGCGAAGTACATTTAGATTAGAAGAGAGACAATACTATCCAAAGGTTTATTTGATTCTCATTTTACACCATTAGGGACCTCAAACCGGTTGTAATGTTCTACTTGATATTTACTAAGCTACGTCTAAAAAGTCCTCAACTAATATTTCAGCTTCTCCGTCAAGCAAGTATTCTGGGAAGTACGTCACCAAAACCTGGACGATCAAACCAGCATTTGCATCATACACATGAAACACTCGTTAGTTAGAGTGATGTCCCTTGTAAATATGGTTTTCACGAAGTTGGATTCCAGACGCTGCCTTAACAATCGAGGCTAATATCTGTCGATAACAATAATATGTTTTCTTGTTTACGTCCACCATAAAAAAACAGGAGATAAAAAGATAGTAACAACAATAAAAATGTTATAACTCTTCCTTTGAATTCAAATTGATGGTACTTATTTCTTTTACACATTTCTTTTCCATTGTTGCTCTAGACATAATGCATTTATTCAATGTCACAAAACATCGTCATTTTACCGCAGAACATTTTGTTTAAATCTATAGTGCGTTCATTAAATTTGAATGACGGGTTGGAAGATACCAGAAGATTGTTAATAAAAAGAAAATCACAAACCAAATGTACTTGTTTTTCTCTTTTACATACAATTTACGTTCACTTGTGTGTTCGTCTGTGCGTGCTCATTTAAGATCTCTTGCTCACTCTTCAAGGCCTAGTTTCAGAAAAACTGTTGTTATGAGTTCGCTCTGTCCCTCCCCTCATTGTGTGCAGACCATCCAATTTGTTGTATATCTTTGTTCTCCCCCTTTCCCAGTTGTGTTCCTCAAGTTGCCCTCTCACTCATCAGTGTCTTGTGCATTGGCCGAGAGCTGTCCAGGGCCAAGAAAGTGGAGGAAAGCAAACCTTTTAGGGGGAAGAAGAGTTTACAATCTTGGTTTGTTTTGTTTGATTTTTTTTTCGCCGTTTTTATGTTGTTTTTTTTTATGAAAGGAATAGAGATACAAGAATAGACATGTACGCTCTAGTGTTATGAAATACAAGCACATCGTTATGTGTTAGAAATCACTTTCCAGGACGCTTTTAACAACCCACCAACATGAGGATGCCTCAAAGTTCCGACGTCTGTCTACTTTCTTTTGATCTAGCACACTTTTTCTAATGCAGTATATTTAGTGAATCGCTACAACAGAAATATCTTAAATAATATCACGGAACACGATGCCAGGCGAAACTCTTCCAGGGAACAAACTCTTGTTTTTATTATCACTATCAGCATTGACTGGTGTGTGTGTGTGTGCTGAGATACGGGTATACTAGACGCCTTTCAGCCAATAGCCGTTTGCATTTGGGTATATAAACAACAACAAAAAATCTTTTAAAAAAAAAAAGAACAACAAAGCTTATATGAGAAATAACGTCTAAAAACTTTTACCATAAAGACAGACAGTGATTTGATATAAACGTTACGAAAAACTCCAGGCTATTTTTATGTTAACCTACAAGCTTTTCATTTGTGGCTCTTGATAATTTTGATATAAATGAGGTAGGATTCAATCATCACGTGACGTTTATCATTAACTGAGACCGGTAAATGGATTGGTCTAAAATTATGTATATGTTGTCTTACTAAGAAAAAAAAACAAACCCTTCAAATAGTTTGACTAATAGCTCGATGCGACTCCATGCATCCACAATGACAGTTTGACACCTAGGATGCATATCGACTTCATAATAACAATTATGTACTATTTTTACCCAACATCTTAACATAGGAACTCCTCTTACACTTCAGAAATGGTAATAATAATAATAATAATATCAAATTTATATGTTTTCATGTTACCCACAAGTTTGGACATTTTTTTTGGGGGGCATAGATGGGGCGTGGGGGGTGAAGGTAGGTAGTGAGGAGGAGGGTACAGCAATACGCGGAGTCGGAAGGTAGATCAATCCTACCATATCGCTAAGAACGGTGTAAAACATTGCTTGACAGTGATGGTATTGTTAACTTGGCATAGGAGCAACAACAGGTGCTGGAGAAAAACATACAGAAATGTCGGAGCCAGTGACGGTGCAAGCAAACACTGGGATGTGTGTGATGAAAACCAAGACGTTTTCACGGTACCATAGTGTCCGCATAGTATAGAAGTCATATTAACTAGTTACATTTGTGTGTTTCGTGTTCTTAGTATAAGTAAATTTATTTGGTTACAATTAGTGTACGGTAACTATAACTATCAGATACCGGATACTTTTTTTTCACATTGAGAAATAATTTATCGATTTACACAAGATATCAATTCTGTAGTTTATTTGTTATTTAGCGGGATGTCTAATTGAATATTTTTTTGTATGGTTACCTCTCCCATGCTATGCTTTCCCATGGAACAGTAGGAGAGGGACACCCCTCTTATGGCCCCTTACATCATTTAGACCCCCCACATATTTTTCATTGTTTTATCACATGTAGCTCTAGTCACCTAGTCACTGCTTTGCTTCCTAGCCTACAGTGCCGTCTCTTAGAACTGATACAATTCTAGAATGGGTAGTATTAATATATCAAAATAATTTGGCGACCCCAGGCGTGACTTTATAAAATTGTATGTTCTTGTCAGTCCGTTTAAAAAAAGGAGGAAATACTAAAAATGTAGGCTAATATTTGTATTCATCCTTCGGGTAAAAACTCCTCTATCTTTACGTATTTATTCTGGTTAGTGTCTTTCCTTTCACAAACTCCTCTCGACTTGAACGTAAGCAGTGATTGTCGTTATGTTCAAGTGGCTTCTAAACTTTTTGACTTCCGTAAGCGGATCAAAACAACAAACCGAAGGGTTAATGTGTTTTCTGTCTCAACAAGACCTTTTTTTTATTTATTTCTATCGCCATTCCATTAGGGCACATAGATTGAATGATTTTTTGTTTGTTTTAAACCTCGCCCCAGGGTAGAGGAAGTTAATGGGGGAAATAAAATCAAGCCATTAAAAGAGATAATTGCTGACGTCATCCAGCCCTGTCCCTTGCCGCCTGAATTTTGAGCCAGCGTCTGATGGATGTGTCGCCTGAATTTGGAGCCAGCGTCTGATGGATGTGTCGCCTGAATTTGGAGCCAGCGTCTGATGGATGTGTCGCATGAATTTGGAGCCAGCGTCTGATGGATGTGTCGCCTGAATTTGGAGCCAGCGTCTGATGGATGTGTCGAGAGCCAGAGCCGTCCATGAAATAGATGAAAAAAAATTGGAGTTTTGTTTCACGTTAATTTATTGTGATTAAAAGTTGTTTTGACATCCCTCAGAACCACTAAAAAAAATATATCTAAGGGCCTAGCCTCCATTTTCATTCAACCAAAGTCGGCCTGACCTTAATCACTAATAGTCCCGTGACGGTTAAACCGTAGTTTCAATAAAGCCGTATAAGGTTAGTGCCACTGGACTAGACTATTTTAGTTTCGTTCATGTGACCCGTGACATGACATCCAATTCGAAAAAAAAAAAAGATTCGGCTTTAAAATATACGTATGTAATATACGTTTAGTAATTTACTAGTAATAGTCACAGCCAAAAAAAAAATAATTTGAAAAATGCGAAATTCTTACAACGAAAACGATCTCCATCTTGGGATGTGTGGTTGATATGGTAAAACCTGCTTGGCTACCTATGACAAAGGGGGGGGGGGGCTCGAATCCCGTCACGAGTAGAATTGTGTTTGCTGAGCGCCTAAAGGGGGCATGGAAATACTTCTCCAGAAATACTCCCTCCCCCCACGGGTTCACAAAGAGATTTGACCAGAGCGCACTTAGCACTCGTAGCATGGAAGCTGTGCTATACAAAAGCAATAACAAAAATCTTCCTCAACAGTTTTTAAGATAATAGCCCCCCCCCCACCCTTTTTCACTAATTCTACTTTAAAAAAATGCCAGTGACAAATCTGGCTACTAATGCAGCGGGGTCCGAGTTCGTAAGCCGATATAGATTACTCCCCCCCACCCCCTTTCACATATCCACTAAAGAGCTTGGAGCATAGCGAACCATGGGAGACTCGCTATTGGAAACCGAAAACTCCGCTTAAGATGTTTTAATCTTTCAAGCTTCTAACTCAATAGAAAGAGAAAGAGCTAATGAACAGAAGAAACATTGGGCATTAAGCTCGCAGACACACAAAAACAAAAACATTTTTGTTGTTGTCAATATTTGCCTGTGTTCAGTGTGATTATCTAATTTCTTTCAGCTTTAGATCTGTAGAATTCCAATTATATCTCCCGCTATCCCGCCTGTCTTGCTCTCACCTACGTGTCCGACGCTTTTAGCCTCGTCTTCTTGAACTTCCCTTCCAATGCATCTTTGTTTTTTTTTTTATTCCTCTCTCTTATGAAAACACGCGCGAGCATTACGTCAATGTCCAAGATAATTAAAGGAAGGGACGCCGTTGACCATTACGTCACAGCCAGACGCTTGTCCAACTGCTGACCACAGCGTCTGGGTGTAATGGCACCGTAGCTGGGGTGATAATAAATGCATCCTTTCTGTTCTTTTTTTTCCCCCGGCCTGCTTCTGCTACCACCATTGAAATGAACAATTTTGATGATGTTTTAATATTTTGATTGTTTGGTTTCTAGACATTTGTCCTTGATCGCTTGAATAATATTAGGAAAATATTGTTTTATACGTTTTCAAAAAATTAGACATATAAAAACATAGACATATATATATATATAGACTGGCCGATGAAGAACAAATTATTATTGGAAAAATTTGGGCAAACATAGATTTAGTTATACAGCAGTTATGAGCAGTATAAAAGTAAAAGTATTTATAGCTTGTTTTTTAAGTCATAATCTATGTAATTAATAGAACCCTTTCTGTATTATTATATTTGTAATCTTTCCTACTAAATCTATGTCAGGCGGGCATAATGATTATATTCCCAACTATTAATTTAACTAGCTTCTAAGTCTAGATCTAGACTGAAGACATTGAACACATTCTTTTGTTGTCAAAATTCGATCAACAACTTTTTAAGGCGATCTAAACTATAGATCTAGACTCTGACTAAGACTCTAGTAAAAAAAAAAGACTACTTACTAGATCTAGATATAATCTATATATTTGTATATAGCAATATCTAGATCTAGAACTAGTGTAGATCTAAGACAGAAGTAAAGAATGTGGGCTATTGTCTCAGCGTTCTCGACGCTATGGCGGCACCGTGTGTCGTAGTTCTCCCAAAACCGTCCAAAGTACTCGCCTATTGGGCAATGTCCGACTCGAACTGGGCAAGGACTGCCTGTTCCGCACGGTTGAGTTCCCACCTTGCGTTCTTTCGGTCTGGTCCTACTCAGCTGCCTATGGAGCTCTCGGCTTTTATCGGAAGCATCCCAACCGTCAAACCAAAGTGCGGAGATTCCCAGACCCATCTTTTGACTTATATTCCTTTTTTTTTGATCTGCTTCTCTAGCAACAATGCAATTTGTTTCTCATGAAATATTTCACAGTAGTCTGCTCTTTTTTTTTTTATTTGATAAAAAAAATGCTAATAAAATGCACAAAAGTTATGGCTTAAAAATGTATAGTTTATCAATACTTCTTCCCATATGTGGCTATTTGTGAATTTTCCTCAATTCATCGAAAATCTCCCATTCAACTTTGTACAGTCAACGTAAAAGTTTTAAGGTCATATTTCAGATGCAATTTTTGAATGCAACAAGTAAGGATTCCATGTCCTTATCGAGGATTTTTATTAAAGGATAAAATGGCTGCTGAAAACATGGCGAAGAAAAAAATATTAACAAGAAAATATTTATGATGGGTCAGGTCTCTTGAAACTACGATACACAATATTTCGTCTTGAAGTGACTACTGAAAAAAAAAATCTCATTACTCCATCGTACGGTAGGAAGCGATCCCTAGTGAAGGCTCATGACAGCCTCGACATCCCACATTCCCAAAGTGCGGGGCGAACGGCGCCATGGAAAATTGAATTAAATAGCAACATCGGCATCCAGAAATTATGGTCTTTTTTTTTTTCTTTCTTTTTCTTATACATGTTTTTTTTTTTTAGATATTGCAGTTTTAAATTTGGATACTATCCACTTTTGCTGCGAATTATTTTATTTTTTTGTAGGTATGCAGGGACTCAGTATGAATGTAAAGAAGTGATTTTGCTAAAATTTGTTAAATTGTAGATCTGTATATAAAAGTTGGCAATGCTGGATCATGCGAACTAATAAATACATTCTAATTGAAAAGATCTTGTCGTGAATTCAGTTTAAAGATATATATTTTTGATATTCAATGAAATCATCTTGTAAAAAAAAAATCATAATTGAATGTGTTTTTTTTTTCTTGAAAACTTGATGAAACAATTTTTTGTTTCGGTTTCTTGAAAAAAGTCTCTTGTCAACTACTTGAAGTGTCCTCGTCTAACTGAAGGAGACGAGATGTGACGGCGATTTTGATTGGTTAATACAGCTCGCTCTCCCATCTCGCAACCTCGTCTTTAATCCAATCATCGAACCTGGTCTCCGTTGTCTTGGCAACAAGTGTGTCGTTACTTTCGATTTTTTTCTCTCCTTCTTGCTTTGTCTAACACATTTATGAACATATATTTAATATTATATCAAGACTTCTTCAGTTTCAAAGCACAATGAATGCGCCAAGTAGAATGGGTCATTGGTTAACAGTACACCTTAGGCTGTCGTCTTGTGACTAGTGGACGTGATACAATGGAATTCTAGGCTTCCTATTTGGCTTTTTCCAGAGATTCAGAGCTGCCGAAAAGGAAACGGTTGATCATCCCAATGCCTACTGGTCTGCACGCCTTTAAACTTTAATACATGACCTTACTTCGTCACCAATCTTTACGTAACCTCCCCCCCCCTGTTTTATCAACACTTACCTTTGTCTGGAATAAGTCAACAAATGTGTTCTTTAACCTAAGCAACTGTGGCTCTGAGGTGCCCAATGAAATTAAGATTTCTATGAATTAAATGCTCAAATGGGACATGGCCAACTTCTGAAGTATTTAGAAGAGAAGATTTTTGGAAATTTTTGTTTTAAACATGTCTTAACTACCTGTTTACTACCCACATAGGCCTAACAAAAAATTGTACTGACAGTCATATTCTTCTTCTTAATCTGACATATAGGATGTGGCCTCACGAAACTGCCGTCATTTGTTGGTCAAGAAAGTTATATGCCCCTCACGTGATATGCTAATAAGACTCGTTCAATTCAAAAAATTGAAAGTATTTTAAAGAAATGCTTGTCACTGCTGCTTCTGGTTGGTTTCTAGCTGAGTGTCACGCAATGTACGAAGGTATTGTTTCAGCTCGAACTATTCTCGTCGTTTTCAACCGATGTAGAGAGTGTTTGTGTTATACATAATAACTCGTGGGCGACCCTTAATGGTATACGTATACCATATAGATGTTTGCTTATCAACATGTACTGGCCATTAACTCTTGAATAAAGCATATATTTATGTGCAAAAAAAAAATACAAATGTAGTTTATAAAAACAAAACTGGACTCTTTCTTCATTTTTTTTATTTAGTCGTGACAGATGGACAAACAGAAAGACAGCTGAAAACCAATTCGGCTTTTCGTCTTTCGGGTGATGCTAGAAACACGTTCGTCAAGTATTAAGTTTCTATTAATTTTGTTTATCTGAAATCAGTTCCTGAAAAAGAATGCATTGCTATGTCGCCTGATTCCCTTCCCGCCTTTTTCCCCCAAAAATGTTTTTTATTAGGAGATGACATCGACCCTTAAATTTTTTATTTTTTTTAAATTATCTTTCACTGAATTGTGTCCTTCCAAACGCAGGTTTGTGGTCAACTCGTCGTTATGTTAATTTTTTCAATTTTCCATGTACACTCGCGGCGTACCGCCACCCACGTTTGTGGTCTATCAAATCGAACATGGTGACCTCTTAATTAGCCACTCCACCCCGCTTTCCTGTAGTCCCATGCACCACTTCCGTCTAAACGTCCCATTATTGCGATTGACGAGTTGATAAGCGACTTCCAGAACTCCGCCCACTCTCTCCCAGCCCTTATGTCATCATAGCTGCTGCTGCTGCTGCTTTCTAGACATCTTCAATACGTTCTTTTAATGTTACCGTTAATTGAAAACGTGCTAATCCGAACAGGTGGCTAGATTTGGAGATCGAACAATCGGCGCAGTTCTATAAGACATCATCTCTTTGATAAGGTCACCAAATAGGTTCTTTCTTTCTTTCTTTTTTTTTTTTTAATTACGCTTATAGACGTCAGCAGACGACAAGCTTCCAATAAATAAAATATCGATCTTCATAAATAACCCGAAACAATTAATAGACACGTCTGTGAATTGAAAAGAAGGGAACAAAAAAATCGCTTGCTTTTGATCGATTTCTGTTTACTGGGCGATTTTCTGAGGGATTTGCCGAGTGCTCCAGAGAGCTGACCTCCCAACTCCAAAAATGGATTGTTTGCAGCGGTAGTGGGGCGAAAGCTTCGTTTGATGAAATAGCGATCTATACAAGATATACACTCTCAAAAAATGTATGAAATATACAGAAAAGATTTTTCTGGATCTGTTTTTTATAACAATGCCTATCCCCCCCTTTCCTTTTTTTTTCAGAGATAAAGAATTTACAAAAATCTATCATTTGCTTTGTAAGTTCTTGTGGTCTGCTTATTAAAACCCGGCATTTCAAGTTGGGCAAAACTAAAATCTTTAGTTAAAATTTTAAAACAATGGAGCTAATGACCTGCTTGCTTGCTCCAGTTCTATTTTTATTTATTATACAAGTTCCTCAAGTTGCACCGACTGATGCCTTTATGAATAATAATGTTTAGACCTAAAGCATTTTGAAACCAACTTATTTAAAGTGATCTCTCTTATTTGACTCGCCTTTCAAAAGAGACAAATAACGACTAAATTATACGATTAGCTCATGGAGTTTGGTTTATTTAGTCTGTCTAGTTGATTGTAAGATACAGTAGAAATATATGGTAACGGTTCATGTTGAAAGATCGTAAAGTTCCGTTCAATGTACAGACATTTGTTTCTTTCAACATAGACTACCACTTACATGTATTGATACTACTGTTACTGTTGAAGTGTTGACCAACTCTGAATCTTTATAACTTGACTGAATTTATATCTTTCTGAGTATTGGCCAGCATGATTCGGTTTTCTTAAACTCTAGACTTAATCTGTGTATGTGTGTTTAAAGATACTGTTGCTTGTTACTTATTGATTTTGAATTACGAGATTGTTCAAGTTGATAGTCTGTGCAACACTTCAGGACCACCACAATCACTCCTTAGTCTTAGACATTCTCTCCGCCTCCCGAAAAGTCGTTGACCTTTCTAGACTCCCTTGCTCGGAACGAAGTTGAAAATAGTAGTTTGTCGACAGGCGAAATCCTTGTTTGGATTTAAGCAGTTTATCAATGCGTTCAGTCGGAAAATGGGAAGAGACGTGGAGGAATCAAATGAAAATATGAAAGAAAAAAAAAGGAATTGTGTATTCATAATAATTCAAATAATAACCCAACGAAGTGCTATTCTTAACAGTTCACTTGTTGCAATCTCCGTACTTTCGCTTCGATGAGTCAGCGTACATAAAATAGTTTTTTGTTTTTGTTTTATAACCTGATTGAATTTTGAGCCCGCTTTGGGAGTCAAAGGGAGTCAAAGAGGAAAAAAAAAATGACGCTCTTATTTTTATTATTGAGACTCTTGATAAAGTTTTGAACACGCGTAGTGGACTGGGCGCCCCACAGAGCGCGTCTCTTTTCTTTTGTAACTGTTCACTTTGCTGATTTGTCAATGAAGTTGTAAGTCTGATTGATTGTTTAACAAAAACAATGGTTGGGGTGAACAATTATTTAGCGTGGAGAATGAATTCAATGTGAAGATGTGCAACTGTTCCTAATTTGCATACACGTTTTAATGCAAAGATTTTTATATAATTACAGATAATTTAGGATTTTGCATTGATGGAATGTCTTGAAGAACTCACGTGTCATATGGGGAATTCAAAGAGATGTCTTACGGAGAACTCAGGGAGGTTACTTATGGAGAACTCAGAGAGGTTACTTATGGAGAACTCAGAGAGGTTACTTATGGAGAACTCAGAGAGGTTACTTATGGATAACTAAGAGAGGTTACGTATGGATAACTCAGAGAGGTCACTTATGGATAACTCAGAGAGGTTACTTATGGAGAACTAAGAGAGGTGTCTTAAAAGAACTCAGATAAGTGTCTTATTGAGAACTCAGAGAGGTGTCATAGAGCAGAGCCGTCATACGGAGAACTCGCAGATGTGTTTTATGAAGAAACGTGTTTTATGGTATCGGTTAACTCACAGAGGTGTCTTCAACTTGTCTTGAGTTCATCACTCTTTTTCATAACCTGACCTTTTCACCATACAACTATCTACCAAACTTGGTTAGTTCACATTGTCTCGGTGTCTTGGGAATTTAGGGATAAGCACATATCCCAGTCAGCTCACAGGAAGCTAATTGCTGGATTAGGGCGCATTGACCACTTGGGCTGGTGGAGTTTCCCCCTTACCCCAACTTAATCAATATTTTTTTATATATTTCTTGTATTGCACATGCCAGTGTTTACTCTTGCAGGCCCTTTTTTTTTACGTCTCGGTCTTTACGATTTTGTTATGGGGTTTTGATCTCATCGTAATGCGTTCCTGACTGATGTATGACTAGTTACGTGATTCACTTGAGGGAGGACGAAAGCGAGCTAAGTTATGTAGAGAGTAAATTCTCTGAGAACTGGTTAACTCTAATGTGTCCAGTGTCTTGTTGACTTGTGCTGCAAGGACAAATCGTATTACTATAACAATACTATTAAATGTTAGTTTCTCCTCTCAGAAATATTAGTCTCTTGTTTTCCTTTCTTTTTCCCTCTCTTCAAATTCCTCCATTCAGCTTTCAAATTCAAGGGCAATGGTTAGGTATATTCATACATTCACTTAACCAGGATTTTTTCGCGGGGCGGCCATGCTGATGGTGAGTTCTTAACATTCATTAGTTATTACGAGTAAAATAATCGCTCTTAAACTTGTGCAATGGAGTAATTGTCTTTTTTTATAAAATAGTATTCTACAAATATTTTTTCTTGTTTATATTTGCACTTGAAGGAAGGGCACAGTGTTGTTTCAGTGTGAAGTCTAAGAAATTGAAATGCTTCCATTCTCTTGGTTCGGTGTAACAAGAGTCAAACAAAGTCAAACCATATTTGAAGACGTAGCATTGTTACAGACGTTCTAGTTCTGTGCACAGTTTCTTCAAAGATGCCTTCCAACAAGAAAGGTCGGTTTCTGACTGGGTTATTGATGAATGATGACCAAATCTGGACCAGAGCTTTTCCCGTCACTTATATGGTACATTTTTTTTACATCCACATACACTGTTCCGAAAGTCACTATCTTTAAAACTCTCGGTCATTTGCATAGCAAACCTATTCCAGGCATTATCTTTCCAACTTTAGATCGTAAACAAGCATTTGTGAGGAATAAAGAACAATGTAATCACAGCGTAGGCTTGAGGGTCGGACTGAGGGGGGGGGGGCTGTTGACCTCATTTTGATGCCAGCCTGTTTTGTTTATTTAGTCAGAAACATACTCAAGACTTATACAATAGACGAGCTCCGAAGAAGAAAAAAAGGTTGCGGCAGTGGATGAAGAGGGAGCAGGAAATGTATTGGCGGGAGAGAACAGAAGCGGAGCTATTATGTGCTGTGCCCAGATGGGGATCATCTTAGGCCGGCCTTGTTGTCAGTGCTTTGACTTATCTTTTTCGAGTGGTCTGACCTTTTCTTCGCCCCTCCCCGGCCTCAGCCATTCTCATCTCGGTCTCCTATCTTCTTTATTTATCACATTTTGGTCTCAGTTTTTTTTTCCTCCAGTGACCTATTGATCAAGAAGATCTCGTTTAACCCCCCTCCCCTCTCCCTCCTTCTGTAGACGTTTGATTTGAAGCTGAGATTTGTGATTAAGAGTTACTTTATGTATTATTCATTCCTATTTACCTATATCTAAGTTTTAGTTTCTCGGTTTCTGTTACGATTCCCAAACACCGAAGGTGTAAGGACAGGGTTGTAGAACTTCAGAAGAGAATCTTGGATTTGGTTTAGCGTTGAAATGCCAAACAAAATAGAAAAAAAAATAAATCGATTTTTGGATTTTTATTTTACTTGAGTACACGTCTATTTGAACAGTCCAGTTACGACTACTATGTAATAAGTTTCCATGTTGTAGAATCACTGGGTATTCCTTATCTAGACAAAGAGTCAGTGGTTAGCCCACATATTATTTTTGTAGACGTTTCGGACGTTCCTTCAGGAATAAAGATTATTACGTCCTAACCAAAGTGGCAGGAATGGCAGAAGATGCAAGGGGGCAGGGTTTATTCCCATCTCTACTTAGGTATTTATTGCTAATCAACGCCAGCATATCAGTACCACGAAACTAAAACTAGTTTGAACGAAAGTAAAATTGTTACTTTTAAACAGCATTAAAACCCCTTCCCCCAAGTCATTTCATTATTTTAAAAATTGTAAGTATTTAAGCATCACTCTTTTTTTGCAGGCACACAAACTTGTACATTAAAATCTCTAATATTAGAAGCCGTCTTCTTAAACCTAGCAGAGCGCATTCAAGGCACCAGCTCTGTATACTTTTTTTCCCCCCACATCTACCAGCTTGTAGGTTAGCAGTCTGTAGTTTCCATTGACTAATGGAGACAATCCCCCGGTTCTGTTTACTGTATACATTGTTTTATTTAGCTCTGTACTGGCAGAAAAACAATTGATATCGTCAAAAAACAAAACAAACATAAGTTATAACTCGAGGCTGGACAGTACAGCGAACTCAAGCGAGTCTGTGTTGACTTGAGTTTCAAAGTAGTCTAGGTCAGTTTATAATGTCCATGTATCTTCGCATTATTTTATTGTAAAGTTTCATCTTCGTCTTTGCACTTTATGTCACTTATCTACATCGAGTGAAGGATGCTTCAAGATAACAGGCTACATCTAAAATACAAGTGAACACGTGTCTCTGAGTTAAGACGTCGTTACCTAAGACCATTGATAGTACTGAAGTATTTATAAGGCGACTCTTGTAATTTACATTAAGCGCCAGACGTATTAGTTGGCAATTTTTTTTTCTTTACGAATAGTAACTTCAGGCTTGGTAAATGTAAATCTAGCTACAGACTATGTACATTGAGAGTATCTACATTGAGACTGATACTTCTGGTCTGTAAAAGGGAAATCAAGTTCTTAAATCAGTCCACTTATCCTTCGTTTCCCTTCTCAATTTTTTTAAAACTAAAGCTTTGGTCAGTAACAACATTGGCTAGTGATCGTCCGGCTAGCTAAGTACCATTGGTCTTTCTGTCTCTTACCTTAAAAAAAAAACTCTCTTAGTTCATGCCCCAAGCTCATTTCAGCATTAGTACGTTCTATCCTAAGAACAAGAAAGAAAAAAACAACAACCCCCCAAAAACAACTAACCAACGGACAAAAGAGAATGACTAACAAGAAGGATTCTCAGACACGTCACTTGAAAGCACAATCATGACATTCAAACTACTTTGCTTTGCTATATTTTCCTCTATTTTATTATAAAAATGTAAATATTACTATCGATGGGATTCTTTGTTTTGTAGGGCCAAGCTCTCATACATCGATTAAAGTCTTTTATATACAAATACAAACCTAAATAGCATCATTGAGAGTAGGACTGACTTACTGGTGTCGCAGGAGAATGTTCAAGTTAAGCCCTACACTCAGAGTTAAGACTTCTTACATGGAAACCTCATTTAACAAAATAAAGGAATAGATTTACAGTAATTTTTCCCCGTTAGATTTGTTGTTTTTAGTTTGAAAACAAATAGCGGTACATTTCGGGTATAGAAACTGCTAACATAGTATCATGACTGAATAATTCAATGTCTACACAAAGTGGCTTATGGAAATAAGTAACAAATTGTTAGTGAGTCACTCTAGACTCAATGCTGTTTGCCTTCTGCGACCCTCGCGGTCAATGCGCCGTGATCAATGGGATATACACATTAGTCGATGGTCAGTAAGTATGTGGGCCACCAGAATAGTGAACAATCTAGGTCAAGTGGGATGGACCGTACCCGGTCCAGTTTTATGCTGATATCTGCCCATTGGAGGTTGGTTGAGTTGACGAGTTGATTTCGTAGCGGAATAACATTGTTAGGGTTATGGCGACAACCTGATTAACAGCTACAAGATTAAGTTAATTTTGTTCACTTGTATTTTCCATTCATTTGTTTAGTACATGCCCTCAAGCCTTGTCTCATCACTAGAATGACATTGTTAGAATGACTTGATGGCAAGCCCCGACCAATAGCGCCCTGAAAATAACACTAAAATTAATTCGTTGTTTTAAGTCATTAGTTAACAAAAGGTACTACACTTGGAAAAAGTGTATGACAAAGGCTTTTTAAAATAACTATTTTTAAATGATTATGATTAATGCTTGTGTTAAAGAGTTTCCTCCATAGCTCAGAGCGCTCTGGTTTTATCTCTTTTTGTGGACATGTGGAAGTGGGTTGGGGGGGGGAGGGAGGGAGAAAGTTTCCGTGACGACAGCAAACATCGCGAGTCAAATATCGAATTAGAAATTCTTAGTCTCGGAACTTGAACTCAATCCCCAAGTTTCCAAACCTTCAATGTCACTGAGCCACACAGCTAAGCTAAAACATTTGATTACATCTTTCACTTATCTTAACATTTGTGTGTGTTTTGTCTGCGTTTTCTAATAATACATTGATATAAAAATACTAATAATAATCCTGATATTTTACTTTTTTAACAACTACTTTATAAAGACTGCCCGAGACAGACCCGACAGACATACTACAGCGAATAACAGTTGAAGGTCTTCAGATCTTGACAACAATATTTTTTCAACGAGTGGAACATACAATTGACTCTCTAGTAACCACGCTATCTCAATGTATTATCCCATTCATAATAGATTTAATGTCAATCGACATTAAACTTTAATAATTTTGAAAAGCTTTACGCAAAATTTCTGTTCACATTTTGTCCAGCTATTTCACTTTTCTCGTGTCCAGATCGAGGGCGACCAATTTCCACCTCTTTTTACCAAGGGATCTTTTTGGATAAAGGCGCGAACTATTTTCAAGTAATGCCTGCTATTGATTGGTCCGTTGGAGCGTGGATGTAAGATGTCTTTTCATTAGTTAGCGTAGCCGCGTATTGATACAATCGATCTGATTAGTGTTCCTCTGGTCTCTAGAGAGGCTTAGAGCACACACACACACACACAAACTTGACGAATGTTCTGCCCCCCCCCTTTCCATTTTCCTTTTTTTTTTTTGTTTAGCATTGAGAAAGTACAGAGAATATTAAAAGCCCGGATTGCCACAAATAATTGACAACGTACCACGAGGACTGTCAGTAAGACAGCAGTACTGCAATCATTTGCGTGGAGAATCATCAAGTTCGTTTGTACCCTAACGTGCCTACCTCTGTAACATTCAATCAACAGTTCAGCATCTTTGTTTGAACATTTCTAGTTCTACGGACAGTTTCTTTTATTTCAATAGAGTCTCAGTTTGATTTCTTTAGAATGAATATAACGAACAACTTTGACGTCGCTTGACGTGTGATGCAGAGTTTCACCAACGTTCTAGTAACGTGTTTGTGGGGCTAGCACATCGACTTCCCAAATAATGTTTTGTTTTCGTTCCAAGACTTGTCAAAATAGGAAGGAAATCGTGTTAAAAATAACTACAGCAACAACAACGACAAACAATTTTCTCCTCAGACACTACTGTTCTATAACAAAGTGTTATTCTATTAAGCCATCAGGTTCCTTAGTCTTTAAACTGCATTTTTTTTTTTTTTTTTTTTTTTTTTTTTTTTTTTT
>JADKLZ010084329.1:13736709-13755578 GCA_021533235.1 Biomphalaria straminea
TCAGAGATTGTCTTAAAGCATTGGCCTCAGAGATTGTCTTAAAGCATTGGCCTCAGAGATTGTCTTAAAGCATTGGCCTCAGAGATTGTCTTAAAGCATTGGCCTCAGAGATTGTCTTAAAGCATTGGCCTTGTTTACAGTTTAGTGTTCAAAAAATAACAATAATAAAAAAAACAGTTGACAAACAACGTAAAAAATAACATGTTAGGCTTTTAAAAGATCTTTTAAATTTAAGAAAACATCTCTTCATTTATTTGTATCTAGTTCTTCAGCCCTAGTTGGTCATAGTGAGGACTAATACATCCACCAAGCGTCACATTTAGTTGATACGGCACATTAAAAGAAAACCTTCAAGTGAGAATTGGTTGGTGAAATGCTTGTGCTACTTTCAATCGAAGAACGGTAACTGAGAACGCGAGTGAAGCCGATGACTAATGTGCAACTAACTCGGACTGACTTTAATTTGGACTGATTTGGGCTGTGACTTGTTCAGCTTCCAGAGACAAAAAAAGAAACAAAATTGAGAAAAATAAAATTTGAAAGTGTTTTAACTTTGAAATCCTCACAATCTCTTATAACTCTGTCATTGAAGATTTTTTATGATTCAGCACGCGTAGTAGTTCAGACTTTCTAATTCTTATATATTTAATTGCTGCATATTTATATATACCTTATAAATGGGAAACATGTAACTTTTAAATACTTGAACTTTATCTTTTTATATGGTTGAACCCGTGTAAGTTTCTATATTAATTTAAAAGGTAGCACTTTCGTTTCTTTTTATTTATATTTGTGAGTGTTTAACTAAGGTAAGATCCCTAATTATACTTTCTGCCTCTGCTCCCACAAAGTCTTTCCTTGCTTTGCTTCCATCATTACCCATTCTTTCTTTCTCTCTTCAACACACACACACACACACACACACACACAGTTTTCCTGAGAGCCTCATTGAATTGTGTCCTCCTATCACGGCCCTTCCTCTGAGCCTCCACTGGGTAGCATTGGTCGCGCTTCAAACATCACTTTCTTGACTGCGGATCCGTGCCACGTCAAGACCGCAATAGCGATCTCCCTTAGGGGGGCAAAGAGGTCGAAATGGTGTGGGGGGCGGGTGGCGAAATATCGTGAGCGTGCCTTCAGGGCTAATTGGCTTACTTGTTGCCGTGGCTGGCAGTGAGAGCAAGAAGCAGGACGAGATGAGCTCGAGGACTTTAGGAGGATGAAGTCACTTTATTTTTTTAAAGGAACTAGACCACATGGGTCAGTAATGAGTAATTTAGTTATCGGATGCTTATTTTTTTTTTCATACATCAAATTCTAACCAGCAATCTCTGTAAAACACTTTCAGATACAAACATATTCAAACTACTGAGACCTCTTCTATCGCAGTGTTTTCATACTTTTGACCTATGCGTCCCCCTTCTAGAATATACAGTAAATCTAATACCCATCGCGCCACCAAAATGGTTCTATTTTAATAACACTAAAAAATTATTTTATTTTTGTTTTGTAGGTCTCCATACACTAAATACTAATTACTCTGTCACATTTACGTATTTAATTAGTGAGTTTATTTTTGCATGCTTCAGAGACACATTAAATACATTCTAAACAATGGAAACCTAGTTTTAACAGTGACAAAGTGGGCGTGTCGACGGAAACATCTCTCTCCATTTCCAGATCTTTGTAGAAATGCATCTTTAAATGTAAACTAGCGCGTGTTTGACTTTGTAAAAACTTCTAATTAATAATAAAAAGAATTTAAAACTTATGATATTTTATTCCAATTTCGACATAACATGGGTACTTAAACAACAACAGAAGAGTTACCTATGTGCAATGAGTACCCCCTTTCAAACTCTTCCCATACCTCTGGGGTACACGTAACTCCCTTTGGGAAACACTGTTCTAATGAAAATGTGAAAGTTTTGAATGATAACATTTGCATGCCCATATAGTTTGGTCCAGTGTTATAATTAGTTGACGTTTCAGATGCATGGCGGTTCTCATTGTTTAGTCACTCTAGCCATTTGTGAATGCACCCGAGTTGACAATGTGACCATAACACCCTGGGACATTAGTTCTTTCTAACATAATCTAGTAGAAGTCTCTTACGTTTCAGAAAGTTCTGATTAACTCCCTTTCATTGTCCTCAGGTTTTTTTTTAGGGGAAAAAAAGGGGATGGGGGTGGTTTGAGGTTAAGTTATTTACAGTTTCACTGTTCCAGCTTTTCTTTTTTTTTTGGGGTCTTGGTCATTTGAGTGAGTGACGAGACTGACCGTGAAGTCCAGGATTGGTCACCGGCTTTAGGGTCTTTATTAGAAGAGTCTATATTTAACATCGCCACTTTAGTGAGAGAAGTCTTTGGCAATCACTCCAGCTGAAACCTTATTGTCTGCTTCTCTAGCACTTTATAGGGATTCTTAAACTGAGAATAATAGACTGATACTTTTCTCTCTCTTCCCTCTTCAATGTTTCAATGACTTTATCTCTCTCTCTTTCTCTAAGAGGAAAAAAAAAAACTAAACAGAAATATACAAAAACTTTAAATAAAAAATCAAGCAAAGCTTGTATACGGCGAAAAAATCTACACTTACAACTGTATCTCAAAAGAAGGCTGGAGTTATTTCTTTTTCGATATCAAAACAAAAATAATTAATTACTACTAAATTATTGACTAATTTATCATTTTTAAATTGATTATGTCCAATGAATACCTGTGCAAAGTTTCGATCCGAGAATGTGTGTGGGAGATATAACATGTTCCAAACTTTGTATCACAGGGTGAGTTATTATAGACTTTGTAAAATAACATTCAGTTATACCAATATTGCCTAGTTGTATAGTCCTGTGCCTATATTTACGCATACAATTCTCAACTCCTCAGCACATACTTCCTTCTTAGTCAAAGGTTAAAGGTTGGTAGGTGGTCAAAAGTAAAATATAGCTCGAGTCAGAAATGGATTTATTTCCAGCTGTCGCTGATGTATGTATGTATCATGCAATTCTCAGAACGTATAAGAGAGTCAGTGTGTGATGTTATCAAGAGCTTGTACTTTTTTTTAATACGACACAGTTATTCAATGTTTACATAGAACCCGAGGTAGCCCTGACAGTGGTGAGAAACTCTTGTAGTTTTCATAGGGTTACATCAATAGCGAGATAAAACTTTCTTTATGTTTGTCTCAATAATACATATATATGGTGCGTTTGATCCCCGAAAAGAGCCCTTTTTTTTCTTTATTGTTTCAATGAAAAAAATATTGCCTAGTTTACCACATTATTTAAATATAAAGCAGGAATTTATTTAAAGAAAAAGAATATTACCGTTTTTTTTTTTTCGGATTGAAACTTCTTTTCCTGTATGCATTAACAATGTGTGTTGTAATGTCTAGTTTCCTAGGAAATGATAAAATATGAAGAAGCGAACATGCTATCAGGCTTTCAGTCTGTATTCTGAGACGTACTTTTAACGACAAGAATAGTGTCCATTTTCAGGTGAATAAATCTAGGATTTAACTGATTTTCAAGGACATACCGATATGTTTAACTAAATGCTTCCCAGCGCACTATTGGCGCGGCCACACAATGCTAAGAATGAAAATAATACCCAATTAATCTGTCCACTATAAAGAAACGGAAAGGCGCTTTTTAGGAGACAGGAAATCATCAGTCCTTGAGACATTATCGAAATATTATTGACATACTGAACACATCAGTGGTGTTTTATTTTGTATATCGTGTTTTCTAGTTTAGGGCCAATGTTCTAATAGGAACGATGGCAATACTACGACAACAAAATCGTTGAGTATATTTTGTACATATTACGTATAGTCCTGTGTCGTACTAAGTAGATATCTCCATAAATCCACTGGAGATCTCTGTGACGCGTGCTGGATAATGGACAGAGGATCCGAAAACAATAAGCACGCTCTCTGACATGCCTTCTCGGATTTCTTTTTGTGATCTTGGACATGAAGCAGATACCTACTCATATTTTATTCATCATCCTTTTATTTTGTGTGCGCCTATTTGTGTGTACACATACGGGAGAGAGTGTGTGTGAGAGAGAGGGAAGAAGAGTGAAAGAGAGCGACAGAGAGAGAGAGAGAGAGAGAGAAAAGGAAAGATAAAAAAAAAGTGGGAATAAATCATTTTAAATTTTGTAACTATTCAACATACCAATCCAATACATGAACTGAATGTTTAACCTGTACATTGGTAACAAGAAACAAAAAACAACCAAGAAAAAAAAAAAAAGAGTCCAATTTTAAAATTATTAATCTAAAGCCCCAGGTTTCGTCAACCCTGGCACACTAACCACTGTACCATTGAAGTGCTTATGAAGATGGACTTATAGTTATCTATTGTTATCTAAGTATAAGTTTTTACCACCACATCAGTCAAGGACAGTTTCTTTCCCTTGTTCGATACGAAACAAAATAATTAATTACCAATAGTTAATGAACTAATTTCTTTTTACTGATTCTTGTTTTGTCAGATCAAAGAACTAAGTGTGTACAATTTCAGCTTGATCTGAGATTGGGCATGGGAGAAATGATGTGTACAAACATTTTGTCAGACAGACAGAGTGATATTAGCTTTGTAAACATAAAGAGGATGAGCTTTGGTTTCTTTTAACAATGAAAGGATTGGCTTTCTATCTTTACTTCTGCATTCTCAATATTTTTTTTTTATGTATGAATGAGTTTGAGTTTCAAAAATTGTGGATGTCATTAATAACAAAACGTAAACGGTGTCTGTATTTTTGTAGTTAAGCCACACCATTCTAGTAATAGTAATACAAAAATAAAATGAGTTTATGAAACGTCAACGTGTGCTGACATATTAAGTGTAAACGAGATCCTCTGCTAGTATTCCTCTCTCTCCAGTTCAGAATGGTCTCCGTCAGAGATGAACTAAGTTAAACGTGTTGTGTTTGTCCCCTAAGGTCTGCCTCGTTCTGAAACACGTACTGATGCAGGAAAGATCTTTATGACAGGAGATTTTCATAAAGTGCATTTCTCTTAGCTCAACCTGATTAAAGAAAAAAAGAAGTGCTAAGCTTAATCCATGATCAATATTGAACTGTCCCGAATAACTCATTAGCCTCGTGAGTTATTGGGTTTACGTCAACGGAGTATAATATCAATATTTGGCTGGGTTGGATCTTTACTATGGGTCGGTTAGAAGTTAAGCTGAAATAAAAAAAAAACAAACTAAAAACAACTTAAGACATTAGTCGATAGCAGTCTAATATTTCAATTCAATTATCCTACTGTTTGTGCTTGAGGACAAAGGGAAGATAATTACATAAAACCTGGAGCTGTATTGTTTCGTTCATCATTCTTATTGCCCATTGTTACACAACACATCATGTGATAATTTCTATACTTTTTTTTTAAATATTTTTTTTTAACTTAGATAATAGATTTAAATCGATTTGTAAAGAAGATCAAAGTACAGGGTATAGCAGTGTTTTAAGGCAACTAATAAAATAACCAATTCATCATTTATGTAAGTGAAAGCTTGGCCTAAGTACACATAGAGCCCTTAATATTGTCACTTCATATTTATTTTCTAATCTACTCCACCTATGCATAGCAACATAATGGAAATGTTTTCTTGATTTCTAAAATATATTTCACTATTATATAGTCAGTGTTCTTTGATGAAACATTTTGTCCGCACATAAATAGCTCAATTTTCATCGAGGGATCTTGCTGTATAGAGGACAAAATTAGTTTCATTTTGTTGCCAGCATTTCTAAGCTTTCATTTTTGTTTTGATACCATACCTTTTTTTTCATGGAACTAGACTACTTAAGTTTTAATAACAACTCAACTATAAACCTCTATAATCAATAGCAAATATCACTCTTTTCATTATAATTTATTTATCTTGATTCAGAATTCTTTTTTTTTTACACTTCCTACTATTAGCTTGCTTTATGAGTAGGTGGAACGTAACACTTGAAAAGTGATGGCTAGAAAAAGGACGAGAATTTGTTAAACGGTTCTAACAATTTTCCTAGGAATTTGACAGTATATGTATATCCTTTATAAAAAAAGGCTAGCTAATTAACTACATATGAAAACTCTGTTTGACCGTTCTACTTTTTCAGAATTACTTATTCATCTTAAAATTTAACTTGGCTTATCAATCACATTGTTCTCACTTGTTCACATGTGCGCCAAAAAGTGATCTCAATACTTTATGTTCAGCGCTTCATTTCCTGTAGAAGGTCTTCAATTTGTTTGGTCCCAACTCAATGATCTGGCTGTTGCTTGTTGGACAGAAATCTATAAAGTCACCTGATCAGGTTTAAAAGAAACAAAAAAAGTCTTTCACTATAGAGGATCAGAAGAATACATTAGCCACCAGAATATCAACTTCGCTTCTCGGGGTGATACTTCTGGTCGACTACAAAGAACGACTTCATAGACTTGATAGTTATCAATCTTGATTTTCACGTGTTGTTTGAAATGTAATCTTCACGACCAAAAGTTTCATTAGTGTCTAATCTCTGGCTCTGTAAGTACAAAGTATGGGTCACAACGGGATTCTGTGGAACATAGATCTTTTCTCTTTGCTTTAATCTTTTTTGTTTTTCTAAGAGTTGAACTATTTGCTGGTAACTTCATTAACTTTTTTAAAAAGTAGGCCACTCATTTACTTTTTAGCATTTTATGCATTATAATATATGAAACACTACTCTGTAAATAGGTAAACTTGGTAAGATAATGGTTTCTTTCTCAGGTTTAAACTTCTACAAGATTCGAACTAATTGCACCCATAGTTGCTATGTTTTCACGTTAGGTATACTTAATCTCACAGAACATTATTGGGCATAGTTCTTTTCTTGTCATAGTAGTTACATCACCAAGAACTTTTCAAGTGGTCCGCGATGATTAACATTCATTTTTCTAACCCATGTAACCATTTTACCCCAAACACAATGTAGCCTTTCATACTAAGATTTGTTTAGATGTCAGATTTTGGAACAATAATAATAATAAAAAAATAATAATAAAGGACGAGATCGAATTTCTAAATGTTTCTATTTAAAATGTATTTTATTTTTATATGTGTTTTCATCAACACATTCATTCATTCATGAATTTACCGATGGTCCCGGGTTCAAACCCTGCCCGCTCCCATCCCCCGTCTTCCTGCGGGAGGTTTGGACTAGGAAGTAACTATCTTCAACTCTGAAGGAATTTCCGAAACATGTTAAACATTTTACAAACAAACAAAACATTTTTACAAACATTTCTGGTCTGTTTTCCTGTTCTTGCAAAGGTCTTAGTCTCTGTGGTACGCGACACGCAGGTTAAGGATCCCCGCGAGTCTATTAGACTAGGGATTGGAAATCTCTTGTCTAGACACAGCAGCAACTTTTCGGTGAACAAAAAAAGTTCATTCTCCTAATGGATGTCGACATCATTATGGTATTCACTTCTCTTATTGGAATCGATTACTACTCTCACAAACACAAATGTAGTCTGCAAACACACCTGCACAGGAAGGTTGAAAAAAAAAAACACAACAATAATAAACAACGGCTTGACCTAATTACGTTTGCATATATTCCTGCTGCTTTCATTGCTTCCCATGGAGTCAGATCGTTGCTGCTTCGACCACCTACACGTTTCCTCACCTCAGAGGTTCTAAAAATTTGTTTTGCTGTAGCCTCTGTAAAAATGTTGCTCTAAATATTGTTTCTAAAAACATTTATTTGCAGCCGATTTACATTATTTTCCCCTTCCGCAGAAATGTCACAATTTTAAGTTGCTTATCTTTTATAGGTTGCCAGTGCTACAAGTTAGGTTTTATTCTGATTGAGAATCACTGGTTAATGAGGTATGAATGGGTCTTAATGACACGACACAAGGCCTGGGGTTGTTGACATTTATTTACCCATCTAGTAGGGTGTGTGTGGATGTGCATGTGTGCCACTATTAATACCCCTATAAAGTCACGTGACATGATGTAACCAGCCAGAAATGTCTGGCATCTTGACAAGCGGTCATGTCCGTCAAGCCTACAGCCAGTGGACGCTTTCATTGCACATTACTCGCTGGTCACTTTATGTGTGTGTGTGTTGAGAGAAGTAAAAAGATGGATCGGGAGAGGTTAATCCAGTGCAGCTCGATTAGTGTCTTGATTCAAGGAGGGAGGGGCAGAGATTTAGCTGTGATAATGGCCGACATATGTATTGTGTACTCGACAACAAAGGCCTCGTCGGCCCAGCGCTGTTTGTAATCGATACCGCTCACGTTTGGAATGAAATGTCACTAGCCTGTATAAATGTCTTGCCTGTCTGAGAGTCAGCTGATAGAACAGGAAATGACGTTTGAATGACATTGCGTGGAGTGTAGCTGATGATCCAGTGTCTCGCGTTACCAACCATCATCATAAAATAAGGCGACTACAACAAACCAAAAGGATTCCATTTCGTTACTTAGGCAATCCTAAGTTCCAAATGAGTACTTGCGTTCAACACGTCTCATATTAGTAATAGCACAGTTGTTTATCACTTTCATTAATTACAAACCTGTCTAATCATACAGTGTAGTCAAAGTAACTATTCTTTACTTAGTGGAAATGTCAAACACAGTAGCGTGACTTCATTGCTAACATGCATATTAAAAAAAAAAGATATTCTTTCACATTTTCTAATCAGAAGAACCTTTAAAAATACATATCTTATAAAATACAGACGTTACTTAAAAAAAAAAAGAAGATGATCACGTCCTACTCGTCATGCATCTAGGCATGCATGTTAACCAATGACTTTAATTTTGCCAAGTCACTGATTTTCCTGGCTAGCTAAGACAACCCATTCCAAGCTCTTATAGTACTAGGGAAGAAGGGGCATTTGTACCAATTAGTCGTAGCATAGGACGGTCAGCTCAGCTACTCTATATAATTGTCATTGTTTTATTATTTATTGGCGTTTTCAATATATATAGACATCTAGGTCTAGGCTGCTGATTTAGAACTCTTAAGCTCTAGATCTACTTCTAGAATCTAGATGTAATGTACATTTTCATTATATTTACGTAAAAATATAAGCGAAGCGTAGATAATTTATCAATAAACTTAAAGCAACTTTAGATTTTTTATTTAATAATTAATTCATTTTACACTACAGCTGACTACACCAAGCTTTTTTTAAAAAATTGTTTTTCTCTTAATAACTATTGAATGTTAGATAAAAACAACAATGGACCATTTTTACCCCTCACCCTCTTAAGTCTGTGTGGCTTAAAGTGTTTAACTTCTTAAAAAAAAGACATTACAATTGAATTGAGCCTAATGTGTCAACCTGAAACATTGAAGCTGGCTAGACAACAGAAACCAAACAACACAACAACAATAGAAGTTTTCTATTCTAATTTTGAGTCCAACTATTTATTGATCCGAAGACTTTCCGATTCTTTGTCCAAATAATCTTACAGTGAACAGAATAGGAGAAACCTATTTATCCCTCTGTTGGTCGACCAGCGCTTAGCGGGTACCTTTATGTCCGTACAAAGTAATTGGAGGAGACGAATAAACACGAATTTTCTACAAATAAGGCGAGTGTATTCCTGGAAGAAATCAAACATAAAGCCAACAACAAAACTGGAAACTCCCAAAGCATCTCGGAAAAAGAAAACTTCTCCCAGAGTCGCGTTAATATCAGCTTCTCAAAAAAAAACTGACAGTCCCAAGGATAGTGATACTAATGGCATCAACTGGAGAGATGCGACCCCTACGGAGTCTGTGACGGACCTCAGTCGACCGACACTCAGGCAAAACCAACATCATTTGAGTGACGTTGCGGTAACTAGAACTAAAGTTTAACTCTACTAGAAGTTGTCCAGGGACTCCCCCCCCCCTTTTTTTTTTACAAAGCTTATATCAACTCACTCTGTCTGTCTCTCTGTCTGTCTGGTAAAAAGTGCGTACTCGTTATTTCTCCCACACCCATTCTTGGATCAAGTTGATTGAAACTTCGCAAAATTATCCATTGGCATAGGCAAGACACAAATCAATTAAAAAAAAAACAAAACAATTAATTACTGGTCATTAATTTTTTTGTTTGATACCAAAAAGAGAAATTAATACTTTAGTATTCACATATATTGCTAAATTTGTTGGGTTAATTTTCTTTACATAATTGTTACCGCTATTTCTTCCTCACGTACACTCCGATAAGTTGTTACTTTAAGCAATTATTCAAAGTACCAAACAAAATAAATGAAAAAAAAAACCCCTCTATTTGTCAATTAATTTTTGATAATAAAAAGTGTTTGTTTGATATCAAGTAAGGAAAAAAAGTGTTTTTAGGTCGGAGTTATTGTCTTTTGGATAAGCTTTTTTATTTTGCTTTTTTTTTCCGTCACTCAATTTTATATCGCAAAAGTAAAAAAAAAACATAAAAAAAAAACATAAAAAAAAAAACACCACGCAATCAAACGGCATCTGGAACAGTAGAATCGGTTTCAATCTAAGATTACATTAGACCAAGTAGACCTACATGTACGCAAATTGTACTGATACTAAAGTCGTGATATATTTTGTTAATCATACACAATTCTAAAGAGACGTACAAATGCAAATTAAAAACAAAATTACGCATCTGAAATAACAAAATAATTTTTTAAAAAGTTAAGTGTAGACGACTCCACTAGTTGGTGCTGAAAACTCACATGAAAGTATTGAAATAGGCTGAGTGTTGAAAACTAGGAGTTAAGTGTAGAAGACTCCAGTGTTGAAAACTGCTCGCGTTGAGTTCTAAAAATTGAACAAACATTAACGAGCATGAACAATTCCATTTTGGAAACAAAACTGAAGAAGGAAGTCACTGGAACTAATCTAAATTCTTAAAACTCGTATTACAAAACAATACTAACATGCATGGAAAGCTACTGTGTACATTAGTACATCTGATAGTGTACAGCAGTAAGTCGTAGGTTTGGGTAACAGCTAATGAGTCCCTCCAGTCCTTACAATTCCATTTTGGAAACAAACTGAAGAAGGAAGTCACTGGAACTAATCTAAATTCTTAGAACTCGTATTACAAAACAATACTAACATCCATGGAAAGCTACTGTACATTAGTACATCTGATAGTGTACAGCAGTAAGTCGTAGGTTTGGGTAATGAGTCCCTCCAGTCCTTACTTGCTGAGCTTGATGGTTCTGGAATGAAACGCTCGTGTTTTTAAATTAAGGTAAGAAGCGATACAGTACATAAAGTACAAAAAAAAAACAACTTTTAAAAACATTTGACTGCTGATAAGGTCAGTCTAACAAATGATTCAAGTTTCCTTTCAGTATTATCGCCTTTGTCAATCTTAGCTGACATCCTGAGTAGAGAATTAGGTAACGCGCCAGGATTTTCAGAACTATTTAGTGTCTCTAAGTTGCTTAACATTTTGTGTGTGTGTGTGCCTACGTGCCGGTTCTTTTTGTTTCCCATATGCGAGATCCAGAATGACAACTCGTTCTGCCAAGTCACTATCCAAGAGCTGCGCCAGAGACCAGGAAACAAAGGTTTGAATGTTGCGCTACTTAAAATAAACAAGCGTCAGAGAATAGTCTTCTAGCGATATAAAAAGTAAATCTAGAAGTTTAATAAAAAAAAATAATTATATTTTATATTATAATGAATTTATACATTAAAAAAAAAAAAAAGCTTTTGAAAGTAATCAGCATCTTTTATGAGTGCAAAAGTAAAATGTCCCTTTCAGAATCGTCCACCTATACGGCTAATGATGTAAGGGTCATATGTTTCTTGGATGACGGTTTACGTTGAATAAACATGTATGGATTTGTGGAACTCATTTTCACTTCAGAGAAAGTCATTTTGATTGGGAGACAACAAATCACACAACAAACAGCAGCGAACAACAACATCGATACGCTTGTTGACACGGCGTCAAAGTTTATGAACACTTGCCCTGGACGCCTGCTGACACTGACAGAGCCTCACTTTGGAGAAAATTTGATCTTTGAAAAAAAAATGTTTTTAATTAATATTACAGGGCCTAGTCTGTGTTGTTGGCCCGTCTTTCAATAAAGTTGGGATGTGAGATGGGGTGGAGAGACGAGGTGAAGATAGAGGAAAGAAGAAAGATGCGTGAACGTTTCCAAGATTGGGAAATAAAGGGTGTGCTAGAAAGAGCTCAAAATAACCCCGCCGGGATTGTTTCTCTTGCTTTCAAATCACTTCAATATGGGCTTGCAGCGAATTGATGTTGGTGATCTATTTTATATTTCTCTTCTCAGGGAGATACATTCTATTTTTTTTTTTTATTTTGTCTTTACATCTTTAGATTACACTTTCCTATTTTTTTCTTTTTTTTTTTTCCTTGCAAGATTTTTTGTTTTCAATTTGATATCCGCAAGCTTATATTTTTAGCTGTTTTTTTTTTTTTATTTCATACAATATTGAAATCTCAAAGAAACTAAAACATTTGGCACTTGTGGCTTGATAGAAAATAATTTGGACATTTAATTTAAGAAATTAAAAAAAAAAAAAAAAAATTTAAAAATTAAAATCCTGATATGGCTGAAATTCTTAAACATTATTTTTATACCTGTATGATAAGTGTTTGATATAATAACTATTTGACATGATAAGTGTATGATAAGGGGTTATCTCAAAACGTAGTACTGAAGTTAACATGCTCTGCTCTGCTAAATCCTGATGTCACATAGGAAGAAAGTTATCCTTGAAGCGGCTCTGCGTACCAGATACACTACGCAATGAAAATAGCCTTTGCCTTGCATATACACTAGCATTTTTACCCGGCTTTGTTTCGGTTTTTATGTTGTTGTTTTTTTGTAATATAAGAAAAGCTTCTATGTTTCCGCTACAACCCATAGACTGTCAATGCTGTACACTATCTAGCTAATCTGTTCTCACTTGACATAGGTAGCATGCCCATTAACGGCTTGTCTAGAGTTAAAATTGAGAAGTTTGTTTCACTTATATTATTTTCTTTTATTTAAGCATACCATCGGGTACTCACAAGTGTACATCATGTGATTGGTTGGTCAACGTAATCTGTGGTCCAGTAGATCCTCAAGAGAAAAACGAAAGTCAGAATACATTGAGCAACGTTTAAAATGTGGATAAGAAATAACAGCGATTAGAAAGGATTAGAAAAACAAAGAACATGTCAGCAGTCACTAATGCAAAGCACCCAAATGTCGACCAAGGTGTCGCTTAAAAAAAGTCCTCCATACCCCTAGTAGAGCAAAAACTGATGCCAGCTGGATTTTAACTGAATATTAGTAAAACATTTCGTTATAACCCTACTTGAATTAAATAACCTGTAATCTAAATCAAACTAAAATCAATTCCTACGTTATGTATGTAAATATATAACATATATTATGTATGTAAATATACTTAAAAAAGAAAATATGTGCCATAAAAAAAAAAGTGAAAAAAAAAACAACAACTAAGGGGATTGAACACAAGACATTCGCGTTCTATTAACTGTCACACCCAGCCATATTACTATTTGTGCATTTTTAGATTAAAAATAAATGGCTCAATTTTTTACCCAATCTACTTTTAAAAAATCAAATTTCCTTGCATGATTGAAGTGTCAGCTAATAGAATGGAATCGTAAAAAGGTGTTGAACGCAAATATGTGCAATATCAGCATAATAAAGTCTCTAGTTGTGCGGTAGAGTGCACCAAATAGAGACCGCTTATAAAAACAGAAGTCTTTTCTGAAAGGGGACAGCACATTTTTTGTAAGGTTCCAGTGACTTGACTACGGTGTAGACAAGGAGAGCTGGACCACTTTTCATTTCAAAATTGCACCCTGCGATGGTTATGATTGTTGAAGGAACTAAATTGAATAGGGCGGTGAGAAGAGAAAAAATAATTCCAGGAAAACTGCGCTTTTTTTTTTTTTTTTTTTGGTCAATGTACATCTTGTGAAGAATTTGATTCATCCTTCTTTATCCGTCTGGCCTGCTCCTAACACTTTCCCGCGCTTCTGAAGGTTCAAGATAAATTACTGCAATTTTCTTCTTTTAATAAAGTGAACGAAATAAGATCTTTCTTCTTTTCTATCAGCTCCGTTCTCACGGAAAACGTCTTTTGATAAATACTGACAAAACGGAAACTGAATTTATTTAGTTTTTTTTTTTTTTGGGCTCGTTTTTTATTTCTTCCAATTCTTTTTAGAATATTCTTTCTCCCCCTCCCTCAAAACATTCCTTTATTTTTGACATTGCAATGATACAATATCGTGTCCTAATAAACGAATGAAATCTCATCAGAGGTCATCGGGTCTGTTCTCGGGAGAAAGTTTAGCTACAAACATTCGTTGGTTCACTGTTGAACATATGTAACAGTTCACAGCAACGGTTGGCAGACAAAATATTTGTGTGTTCTTGTGGTATATTTTCTTGAAATACTGGTACATAGTAGCTATGGACCCATCAGAAAACACAAAGAGTTGGCTGCCAGAATCCAAATGTAACTTAAGATTGTAAATTGCCGGTAATTGAGGATAAATTGACTTTGACTATTCTATACGGTTAAAAAAAAAAAAAATTTTTGCCCCCCCCCCCCCCTAAAACAAAGATTCGTAAAATGCCTGGTCGGCTTGTTATGAGTTGGGGACATTGTACAGGAAGTGACGAACCTAAAGAAGAACTGTCTTAGCCGCTTCCTCCTGCAAAATTAGAGTATCACTTCTGATGCCTCGCATAGAAGAGGATCAAATGAAATGCGCGTGGTCGCTGCTGTGACGATGAAATAAAATGTATGTACAAGGGATAACGTAAACTTTGAAGTGCACGCAGTGATGTATGCAAACACGACATGAAGCTCTTCAAAATCGACTTTAGCAGCTGTGAAGACGTGGCACTGGATAGATCCACGTGGAGAAAGAAGGGTGAACATGCCACGGCGCCTGGTGATTACATATGCCCAACCTGCGATCGCAGGCCTCTTTAGTCACACAAGAAGTTGCAAAGGGAAAAGATCGTCTTTAGAGAACCTAAAAATGCCACACAGTTCAGGTTGCGAGTTTGAGGATTTCGGATAGAAAGTCCGATAAAACAAAAATTCTTATACCATGACATACTTGAAGTAATTGAGTTCTTGGTGGATATCAGCTTACTATATTCACTTATCTAGATATTATCCTGCCACCGTTATTTCTGGAAGATCTCACTTCCCAGCATCCATTTATCACTTCCTGTTGAAGCAATCACCTAGGCCAAGGGGATCGTATCATCGAGTTGACAATATGGCCGGCCTCCCTCTGTATCACAGAAAGCACAGCCAAAATCAATCCTTATCATCAACCTTTTTTTTTCGGTGGGAGGGGAATGGGCGGCTTGTCGTGGCTGACCAGGCTATTTTCTTCTCTATTCTTGATGTAAGGATGTGCACATTATCCAACTCCCCTCCCCCATTCCATTTCCCTGGCTTGGAGGCTAAATCTATTTAAAGGCTCCCCCGTGTCCATCCGGGCCTGCAGACACAAACACTTTCGTAACGTAAAGATTTGGCTTTCAAATTGTACACGAGGTTCTCATTTCGGCCTCGTTTTAGATTGTTTTCTTCGTTTTGATCATCGTAAACGTACACTACTGGAAGACATTTTACACAGTCTTTGAATATACTTTTTTTTTTCTTTTCTGTCCCCGAGTTCCAAAAAAAAAAAAGATGATGGTGTGTTCATGTGCTAGTGTATTTAACGTGCTAGTGTATCAACAACACACCAATACATAGATAAACAACTAGAAGAGAATAAAGTCATGATTCCTAGTCCTAAGTCTTCATTCGTTCATCTCATAGGAAACAAAAAGTCATTTTCGTTTTGATTTTTTAGTAGAATGAGGAAAAAAACAAAAACAACATTCTCCATGTTTGACCCTGTGGCTACACCTTGTTTTAAAGAAACTATCCAACACATTTGAGCTGCGTTTGAATGTCTACATAAGTTAACATAAAACAAACCGTTTGGCCCTTGACTTCACACCATACCCAAACATGTGTGATATATTGATAAGTTGTGTATGTTAATAGAAGAAGTGAGATCAACTCTGATAAAAAAAAATTGGATCGTTTGGACAGTAAGACCTAGAATACATATTTTGATCAAAACGTGACATATTTCAAGAATTTATTGTGTGTGCATTTAACTAGATTCTATTTGTAACATCCCTCCCCCGTCCGGTTTTTGTGTCTTGTAGTTAAAAAAAAAAAAACCTCTAATACTTGAAGTTGTTGTAAATGGCTTAAGTTTCTCTTGGCTATGGAAATATCATGTTGTACAATATCCACAGAATGGCATTAATGCATTTTCCACATTATCCGCTGTCCAAGTTCCGGGTCATCGTGTACAAGGAAGTTAGGGCAGAAATTGTTGGGACACTTGATTTAAGTTTTCTATATCAACTTCATGTCTGGCTGTCTGCATCTATTTCCTAGTGTTTCAAGTCTCTTCTCGTAATTTTTAATTCAAACTAACTATAACGTCGCTATATCTAGTTTATTTTTTCTATAAAATTTCACCTAGTCCTAACACAAATATAGACATTCCGCTGTTCTCTGGACCACTGCTCTTTAGGGTGCATTATGGGTATGCGCTCGAGGCACACTGAAACATTACGCGAAGGCCAGAAACATTAGAACATATGCAAAACAAGAGAATAATAAGAGGATCATGGCAAAAAAACTAAGACTTTCTCAGAGGACTTTCTTGAGGGATGCTAAACAGCGGAATGTTTATAATTGTTTTAGGACTAGGTTTACTAACATGCGTAACCTCATTCACCTGTAAGCTAGTACACAAAAAATACTTCACTTTACTTTGTTTACACTATTGATTTGTCCATACATTATTATCCTCTTCACTGATAGGCGCAATGCATGTCTATTCGTTACATTCGAATGGCGCGTCGAAATCCTGTTCCTAACTTTGAATTTGCGCACTGTGTTTCTTTTTACATCGAATAGGCGCCTTCATTTCACGTTTGTTCAATTCTGTGTGTGCTAGTTACTTCTGTTCATTAACTTGTATTAGCAAATGAAATATTTTTTTTTTGGTGCCAACGATTGCAATTAGTTCTGCTGCTACCACAAGGCATGCGCCGTCAATCGTTCTCCCTTTCGTGATCTTGTCAAATTTAGTGACTGCACCCAGAAGGAGGGACAAGTCCATTTTAGTAATTAGAAAAATGTCTTTATGTGTCCCCTGTCAGCGCAGTACCAGATTGTTTTGAGTATTGAGTGTCTAGGCCCGTGTCACACAATATATTGTTTTGGTGTTTATCAACAGACACATTAGAGGCAGAGTAGTCCGTTTCCTGAAAGTGTTCACTACTGTTATACGTTAGAAGCCGAACCCTGCATACTTTTCAAGTTTTCTTTTTAAATTCTTTTTATTATCTAATTATTTTCTCTACCAACTGATACAAGCAATGTGACTTTCTCGTTCAGGGTATAAATAAACATCTATTTATCAATTTGTATCATTTGCATAGTTTTGTTTAGACGCTGTGACGATGTTCGTAAACAAAGGTTTTTCAGTGAGTGAACCCCACGGTCAAAGGACGTCCACAGTCTATCATCTCGATGACCAGCGGACCAGTTCTATTCCCGCGACCTTTGCCGAGTGACTGTCTGCGTGACCCTGTCTGTCACGGTTTTCCTAAGAACATATTCCAAACGAGCTGAACTGTGGCATTGGGTTTGCACAGTTTATTTCTTCTCAGCATTATTAAGTAAGCACTAGCTTCTCGTTGTCTCCCGCCGATACCTACATTGTCACTCATTACTATCTATGTATATTTGATAATACCGAAACAGTGAAATAGTAGCGGTATTGAGAATGCCAACATATTTGCTTAATTACATAGTGCATAATCCTATTTCTTTTCCAGTTATGAATTATTTTTTTTTATAAGTTAGAGTTTTAATCTAAAAAACAACTACAATCCTCTGCTCAATTTCTACGCCCTACTTTTTTTCTTTCCCATTTTTTTTATGACATCGTCATACCCCCCCCCTCCCTTTTTTTCTATCTCTTCTCTCTTAAAAGAAAAATCTTTTCCCAGATTTCTTCGATACTGTCTGTATATTTGTGACGTTCTGGTGAAGCATGTTAGCCAGAGTGGCAAGCTTACATTGGGTGAAACGAGATTCTCTTTCCGGACGAGATTTCCTTGTCGTACCCTAGCCACACACACCAATTGGATGTACACCGAGCCATGCTTAAATTAATAAAGCATTTCCCCTGTAGGTTTTATACTAGGCAGCTGCCCCGGTTCTTTATCGCCATTTTCCCAACGCGATCAATAGTTTCCTCATGTGATGACACTGAATTATGGGAGTCAAATTTGAACATGAAATCAAAATGAATGTGGGTTTGGGGTAAAGATTTTTTTTTCTTGGGGAGGGGGAGGGGACAAATAAAAACTAAGTTAAAAAAAAGTTTAGCTGAGGAGAATTTGGTGGATGTATCTGTAAAAAAAAAAAAAAGAAAGGAAAAGGGGGGGGGGGGGGATGACTATGAGGGAGAATACGAGCAAATGTTCTTTTTTTTTGTTCATCCTTAAGAGTTCATGATGGCAGGTACAGTTCCAGAGTATTGTAGAGCTAAGATAGATGATACCATTACTCGAGATCGATGACTTAAAAAGACTTAAGAAATGACTCATGGCTATGCTCAGAAAGCATACTCTTAGTGCACACACTCTGAAGATTCCTTTGTGATCTCTTCCCCCCTTTAGAGAATGCCTTACCCTCAATAGTGCTTTGGGTACAAAGTGGACATTGAAGTACTTTCCTCAGCCCTCTTATTTATAAAATACTTTACACCGTATTCCAGTAA
>JADKLZ010084329.1:13780516-13799789 GCA_021533235.1 Biomphalaria straminea
AACCATACAACCAAAATGTAATACACATGAAACCATACAACCAAAATATAATACACATCATGTGCACTGATTTTTTCACCCTTACAAAGGACGGTGACTGAATTGTTTGATATTCGTGAAGTGAACAGGTTCCTTAGACATTGAGAAAGCTGACTATCACACTGTGCTCTGTGCTCTGATATTGTTCTCCTCTCTTTATATGCAGTTGTAAAGAATGTACAGTTGAAGGAAAAATAAGGGCTAAGAATGTTATACAATGTGTATACATATTTACAAACAAATCAGTAGTACGAATGGCAATACTATTGATGATACCCGGACGAAGGTTGGTAGCTCTAAACAAGTAAAACAGGCTTTTTATATTCTTCATGTCAGATCATGTAGAACTTGAAATACTCACACACCCGTTTCTTTAAAAGCAAAAGTGAATAGAACTTTGATTTATAAATCTATACAGTTTAGTTGGGACAGGTAAAGGCTGTTGGTCGTTGTGCTGGCCACATAACACCCTGCTCGTTAACCGTTGGTCAAAGAAACAGATGAACTCAACATCATCTGCCCCATAGATCGCAAGGTCTGAAAGAGAAACTTGACTTACTTTGTCTCTCGTCTCTCGCTTGTCGTCTCTTCTGTCCATTTTGTAACCAGTACATGTATTAGGACACATCCGCTCGTGATTTCATCAGTCCATGCAGCCTATATAACCATGCGCCCACCTTTAATCTCGTGGTTACATCTGAAACAGGGACATATCTCCGTAACAACTTTGAATGTGAATTTAAACAATTTCGACACAATAATACAAAAGCAAAGCACAATCCAATTCAATCTTTAAGTTCTAATCTACCCGCTCCAGTTTGTCTGCCTTACACTTCTTCCAGACAAAAAAGTTTGAAAAACAACAACAAAGTATTAAAAAAAAGAACAACAACAAAACAAAACAACTAATCCCATGGTATGAAAAATGCTATTTCCCGGCAGATTGGATAGGGTACCAGGTTGGCTAGTACAGTGTTCCCCCCCCCCCTTCCTCTTGTGTATTACTGGCATTTACCGAAATGAACCCATTTCTCAGTAAAAGTAGGGTGCCGCCCCTTTGTACTCCCCTCTTTTAGGTTTCTGCTTATTTCATCCGAGATGATAGTCATAGAGCACCATCGTTTCCTCTTTCCAGACACTATTCACCCCCACCCCCCTCTACTGTGACGCCCTCCCCCCCTCCCCATTGTCCACTTCAATTCTTCTAACTCAATAATGTCTATGACGTTAGGGCGTGCTTTTTTTTTCTCTCTCTCTCAACCATTGCCAACCCCCCTCCCCCTTTCCCATCATTGTATTCTATTTTTTTTCCACCTTTTTTTTTTTTTTTGGTCTTGGAAGTTAACAGTAGTATTGCACGAGAGACTTTATGACACTGACTGATTCCGATCTGTCGCCTCTAGTCTCCTGCGTGAGTTGCCTCGGTCTGAACCTATTCATAGCTGTGGGCCGGCTCTTGCCTGACCACCGGGATAGGACTCCTCACAAGTTCATGTGTCCGTGTTCTTAGTCATTTCTTGTGGGTTGGGCGAAGAGCTTTTTCTTTAAATACTAGATGTATGGACTGCAGCTCATATTTTATGTTGTTTTTGTTTTTCAATTTTTTTTTTAATCCAGCTGTATCTTAAGTTCTACAAATCATTAAGCATCGCGGACAAGTGCATAGATAAAGTAGAATTATCTACAACATATATCAGTCTGGCATTCAAATATTTAGATACCGCAAGAAAACATTATAAACTATCAAGTGGACGTTGGCCTTTGTAATGATAAACGGGAAAATACAGCAATGTGGCAAGTTTAAATACAAACGCTAAAGAACAATTTTTTTTTAAAATAACATTTTTGAAATCACTAGTGAGGGGCTGGGCTCGGGTGATACTGCATTACGTATACCAATATTTACTTATTACTAAATGCTGTAATCCCCAGACAGGGCAGCTGAAAAACAGTCCTGTACAGATTCTGTTGAAACAAGTCTGTTATTTATTTTTTGTTTGGTTTCATGGAACATTTTTTTTTGTTCTATTCAGTTTTTTTATAATCTGAGACGTGTCAGTCTATTTGTTACTTGGATCATGGGCGGATGACATGAATGGAGGTCTCCCGCCCCGCTTTGCTTCCCTCCAACCCACCAAATTCTTAAGCTTTAGAAATCTCGGGAGCAGAGTTTGCAAATAAAAGCTGTGAGTACCGTGCCTCAGATACAAATATACTCCACTGACTGGGCTACACAGAGAAAGGTCAGAGCTATTGATTTTGTGATACACTTTTTGGGTCAATACTTTGAAAATCTGAAGTCCTATGGTAGTTGTTTATACTAAAAATATTAACTTTACAGAAAAACATTCCTTTAAAATGTAGCAATTTTGATATATCATAAAACATACAAATCCTAGAATAACATCTGAATTTCTTGAGGTTCTCGTGAAGTGGTCTTAATCTGTTCAAATAACACTTGATCTATTTTGTGTGCTAGTTACTCATTACTGAATAAGATTACTTTGCTTAAGAAAAGAAAAAAGTGAAGTTGAATCTGTCGTCATGTATACCAGATATGTCTTTTTTAAATGGCTCAATTCTCTTTGTACTGTTTGTTTTTGTTGAATTTTTAGAAAAAAAAAATTAAGGGTTCTTCTGTTTGTTCTTATGGCTACATGTGAAAAGAGATTAACTGCTTCCTGTGCTGAAGTAACTTTTTAGTTCAATATTGTCTGGTAAATAAAGCTCATCATCAGGTTACAAATGTTAACAATAGGATCAGTTTAAATGTTTTCTTTTTTGAACTGACGTCTGTATTGTATAAGATAAGATAAGAATGTTTGTATTTCATCTTTTCGTCGTGCAATACGAGGACTGAAACTCTTCCTTTTAATCTCCGGGCTCCATGATAAGCCTTAGTATTATCAATGTAATATATGAATAACCCTCTTCTGACCCCGACAGTGGCAGAACTAATTGTATTAGACTAATCACTATAAGTAATATTCAAGTTCCAATGTTAAGCGATGTTTATATGTATAGCTGTACCTGTCTGCGACATTGAAGCCTAAGCAAACTGACTACTACAGTCACTAGCCCTGATGTTCCATCATCCTTGGCTCTGTTTCCAGTCGCAACACCCTGAGGTTATCGTATCTCTCTGACGTAAATGTTGCTTCACGCTCGGATGATTCATCGAATCCTTCCCACGGAATCGGTTACACAATCAGCGCACGGAAACGGACAAACTCGGTAATGGCTCGCTATCTTTTTTTTTTTTTAAACTGCGCATGTAACTCTGTGCGCTTATAACAGCTTCCAAATTTCTATATTGACCACGATTAGACTAAATGTATTCTAACATCGACCGCGCCAGCGTCTCACTGGGTTTCGGTTGAGATGACCTGGCCCTTTGGCCTTGTGGTGCGCTGGCTATTGTCCGGGCTTCATTAAGGACTTTTTTGGGGGGCAAGTAAGAGAGGGAGAGGTGGACAAAGAAAGAGGTCAGCTAATCAGTGAAAGGCCCCCCCCCCCTCCTGTGTTAGGCAGAGGAGTTCTAGAGAGGATGGATGTTTGCGAGCGGGTAGACGGGATACAATGGCTAGTCTGTTGTGTTATCGTGAGGGTTACGATAAAAAGATTTGGAAAACCATTTTCTGGACTTGAAAATGCCATTGCAGAACCTACTTAAAAAAAAAAAACACATCAAAAAACAAAACCATTATGTTGATCAATGCGAATAACAGGGTGACCCCGACTCCATATGACACTAGTAATTCTATATATTAGTTCAATTGTATTAATTTTTCATTTGCAGATTGCGCTATTGTTTTCTAACAATGCATTGTGACATATAATTGTCACGTCTGATATTACTGTGTGACAGATTGTGATTAGAGACCTCTTCTGGTCTCGAGTTTATGTGGTTTACTGTATGGACTACTTTGATAGTCGTGTAATATTACTGAGTTCTACGGTCTTGACACTTACATATAAACAAATGAAGAAACTCCGTACTTGCAGACGTTATCTTTATTATTATATATAAGAACAAATAATAAGACTGGCGAATCGTGTCACACAATAGGGACCCAAAACCGATTTTTTTAAATGGTCACGCAGCTAATTTTCTAATTTATTTGGATAGAACTCGTGATTCTAAGACCGAGGATACCAAATTTATGACTGTAGCTTAAATATTAAGAAAGTTACAAATTTTTAAAAACGCGTTTTTTTGGATATTTTTTTTGGCCTTCCAAACTCGTGTTTTTGAAGGACATTTTAATAGAAACTATAACGCCCCCATAGATGAAACTTAGTAAAAACATTCATGTGCACACAGAGAACACGCTCAATTTTTTTCAAGCTTGCCAAAAATTTATTTGAGTTTATTTACTTGTGCCGAATGTTGCATTTTATCATTTTTGGCATTTTTCAAAAAGGGAGGTAAAAAACACAAAAAATGTGCATTTTCAAAATTTTGTAACAAAAAAACTATAAATGCTACATGAATGTAATATATGTCAAAATGCGGGGAATTTATAAATCTACAATAATAAACTACTATAAATAATATTTTATTTCAATATTTTGCTGTACATATACAATAATATGCAATGGTTTACTAAAACTCTAAAATAAGCTAAACTTTAATGAGCTAAAAATATGACACCAGTATAGCAATAAGAACAAGTCACAGATGATATTTTAGATAATTCTCACTTCTTCCATAATAATATTGAAAAACATATATTTAGTTATAGGAACCTGTGTAAGTGTATTGCAAACCAATGATAGTAAAAAAGGCATACAGTCCATACATTTACTTAGACTTCTTGACATAATAATCTATAAAGCCATTCAGCTGAATGCTATTCTATTATTTCTTATTGAATCTTTTAACTATATAAGCTGATCTGATAAACTGAAAATCAGAACTCAATTTGTGTGCAGAAAAATATTTAAACAAGGCTTTTTTATATCTGTAATATAATGACCAGTAAATTCTTTTCAGTAAAGCTCAACTATTCTAAACACATAATTTTTGGCATATTCACTGTCTAAACAAAGAATTCTACATGAAAATATAGGATATAAATGGTAATTCCCCAGGCTACTGAATTTTACCATAGAAACACATATATTAGTCATTATTTTCATTATCTTTTTGTAGCAAATTTACACTGATTAGGTTGCATGAACTAGAAATATAGTATCAAGCTTGAACTTTTTTTTTTCTAAAATTCACAATTTTTAACTAAAATTAACTCCTTTAAAGTATATTTCAAATTTAAATAAATTTAATATAAAATATAAATACATCCCAATGCTAATGTGCTGTTATTACAATCTCAGCCATCAAACTGTGAGAAGTTTGCCTATCAGAAAAAGAGAAACATTAGTATTTATAATACTTGCATCAGAGCAAGTATCTCAATGACATGTTGATCAAAATAGAAAGATTCATTTTAGTTTGCTACTTTCCATATGTTCTTCTCAATTTAAGATTTCATTATGATTTTAACTTTTAACACATCCAGCTTAGTCACTTTTTTCCTTCAACATGATCAACCTTATAGACTTTTGTGTAGTCTACATCTTTTAGATGTCAAAGTTTCACTTTTTTTCTTTAAAAAAATATTAAAGTGTTTTAAAATAGTTTATGCAGCTATAACTATACTTTCTGAAAAATAATATAATAATTAGGTCCTAAGTTTATCATTATTTTATTGGAAAATACTGTCTTGTAAAGCATCAATAATTAGTATAAATAGTTAGATGTCTTAAAAATATGTTCATATAAAACCTACTCATCTACTGATCTTAAGTTCATTACAGCATTATAATCCATTTTTTAATTTAATAAGAATTAAAATGAATTAATATAAATATGAATTAATTTTTGGTGGGTTTTTTTGTGGATATTTAGTTAATTGAAGTCTACAAAACAGGCTTATAGTGATATTGAGAATTTTGAACTGTGATCAGTAGTCTAAATATAATACCTATTGACTTAGGGCTACTTCATTAATAATAAAAGAAGATCTTTTATTGCAACTAGAGACTATAAAACATAAACACATAGATATCTTTCTAGATATTAAAAATTCTTTTCTTGGACCTGTCTGAGCTATCAAATTAAAATAAAATACTAATATAGCCTAGAGGTTTTATTCTTGAAATGGGAATTATTATTATTTTTTTAAATGCAGTTAGTTACTAATCAGAGTCTTTATCTATTATAGTAGACCTAGGAAAACAATGGGAAGACAATATAAAAGAATGTTCTGACCTGTCATTAAGAGATTCTATGGAAAAGGACGTAGAGGAGTGGACAAAGACGTACAGTCATAAAGTATACATATTGTGCGGTGCCCCTACGGTTCGTCAGACTAAGGGATAGTTCACAGTGAAGTAGTGTACCGTATGATGAGGTAATAAAATCATCGAAAAGATATTTCAAATCTAAAAATTACATCTAGATCTATATAGACAATTAGACTTAGATCTTGATATATATATATATATATGTATATATATATATCAAATGTATTATAATGTAGATCTAAATAGCCTGCCATATAAGCTATTATGCCTAAGATGGTTTCTTTTTAAAGAAGCTATTTGGTTTCAAGTTTTAAGAATAACGTGAAGAACCCTTGTTCCAGATGTCTAGACCAAGATTAGATCTAGACTCTAGACCAAGATCTAGATCTAGGACTAGACTCTAGATCAGTGGTTCCCAAACTTTTTTGTCTCGTGGACCCCTTGACATGTTTTCTGGTTTTCCGTGGACCCCCCGCTTAAGTTATATTGAGTTTTTTAAAAATTCATCAATTTCAAATTACACATTTTGTTTAAATAATTTCCAACCAATGACATGAGGAGTGAACAAGTAATTTAAAACTACATTTGAAGTTACATTTATTTTATTACAATAAATTTTTTAACAAAATTGAAATTTAAACCCATTATGTAACAGTTAATATGTATCGTTAACTATCACTAAACACATTGGAAACTTTTTTTTAAAGGGTTGCAAGCTCGACTTCCATTGCTATGGAGATTATTTTTCATATAGAGATTTGTTGTTTCACAAAAAGCTGTTTTTCGTCGATTTTTCGAGCCATAATAATTTGAATAAAAAAATACATCATTACCAGACAAGTTGACTCGGCCAGCTGTATAGAGAAATATATTGTTTGCAGAAATATGTCGTTTGCAAAGACTTAAATTAATAGAAAGAAATATTTAGCTATATTCCAACAGGACTCAATGATTTAGTAAACTCCCCCATTATACCATTGCTCTAACAGAGTTTTCATGGATTGTTCTCAGAAAGCCACCACAAACGAAGGAGCTGTAAGTCTCATTGAATTGCCCAGTGGAAAAAAATACAAAATAGTTTTAAAAACTTTAACGACTGGCTAAATCATTCATTTTTTTTCGCCGATTGTATGTCGTTTTCATAATTTTGCAATATATTGTAAGACACAGCAAACCATTATACATTCCTTAAAATTTGAAAGCAAATATTTTGAAATTGTAGATCTTTACTCAACTTTACTATGAAGTGTTCAATACTTTTGCTAATCTTATCAGGGTGGCTGTCCTCCAACTTAGGTGGTTTCATGTGTCATTACATAAAATATTGTTAAATAAAAGACACATAGGCAATATAAGTTCGACGAGAAAAGAAGAATTTTTTTTTAGAAATTAACACCACCGTCTATTTTATATTTAGATTCATCCATGTTAAATATGAGTTATCTCTAGACCAAATTAAGCTATTTAAATGAGGTATTAAAATTAAAATGTTTTTCATTCCAATAATGCAATAGAAATGTAATGGCCTAGCTATAATAAAGTATAAACAATGTATATTTGTATGATATAATAGGTGATTCCATTAATGTGAGATTTATATTAAACTTAATTCCTTCTTAAGGGAGATCCACTCTCGTGGACCCCCATTTGCATGTCATGGACCCCCAATTCTTTTTTTCACTTTCGTGGACCCCTTGGAAGTCCTCGTGGACCCCTGGGGGTCCATATGGACCACTTTGGGAATCACTGCTCTAGATCAATATCTAGATCTATACATGGATGTCAAAACTCTCGTAGTCGTACTCTAGGTCTAGATCTAATTTGTAGTCCCTAGGTCTAGAACTCGAGAAATAGGTCTAAATCTAGATTAAGACTTTATTTTTGTGTACTGATGTCAATAGATTTAATTTAGTCTTATATTTTATCTATTTTGTATATATAATATAGATCTAGATCTAGTTAAAAGACCAGATCTACTCTATATTAGAATAGCTTCATTCGATGCCACAATTTGTTGATATTAGCAACGGATAAGGCCAATATGTGATGCGTTTCTATACATTTATTACAATTATAATTATTTATTAAATATCTTGAACCATTACTTTTTTATGAACTGTAAATCCTCCTTTTTAATTTGTATCAATCACTTTTACAAAATACGTTTTTAAAAAAATTAGGTTTACTTTCGAAGACATGACCCCTTAGAAACACAAAATACTTACAGATTTGTTACACATTAACCTTTCATTAACGTTGGAATATAAATTATTTTTTAAAATTCGGAATAAAAGAAGGTGAAAAAACAATAAATCTCTAATGGTTAACATCTTATTGACCAATCTCAGACATTTTTCTTACAAATTATACGATGTAGATTTAATAAAAATAAATTTTCTATAACGACTCGTGTGTTGCTAAGGAGCATATTTGCACATTATAGCAGACTACGCACACAGGCGAAATCGCTATTTTATGCGTCTTGTTCGGCTTAAAATGGGGAGCATGTCAACGCTTGTCTTTTAAATAAAATGTACACACTCTTAAAGAAAAATAGACGGGCTTTTCAATGGTGACATTAACTAAACGATTACATGTCTTTATCGTAAAGAAATTCCATTTTGTTTTTTATTTTTTAAATTTCTTTATATAAAAACAATGTTAATCAATTAGATATTGGTACCATTGTAAAGCTCGTTCATTTTTCTATAAAATACATATGTTCAAAAAAAATATTCATTTGTTGACGTACTCCCCATTTTACGAAAAAACTAACAAGGTGTAAAACGATCACAGCCGCTAGCACGATTATTCGGCACGGTGATGTTACGCGTAAAGGATTATCACCCTTATTTTGTAACCTACAGGAAAAACGTTACACATATTATTAAAGGGCTTAAAATAACCTTTCTAATGGTACCATTTGAACTATAATCGGATATTTCTACTTAAAGATATGGCAGGGTGAAAAACGCCTAAATCTAAAAAAATGTTACGCAATTTTTTGAAAAGTGCGATTTTTGCTTCGGTTTTGGGTCCCTACACACAATATATATAACTACAAGGCACAAGTATTAATCCATAAGAAATATTATCACTCAAAACTTTCAATCAACTTAGTTCAACATATATATTACAGTCAGAGGAAAATTAGTACGTTTACTCTCTGCCGGAGTTCAACATTAACTGACTAAATTTTCTCCTTATTCAGAGTTCATTTAATAACTCTCGTGCGGGAGGCACGGGATATTACAATATGTGACTGTATGTCACTCCATGTCACAGGGGTTCTAAAACTGGGCTGTGACAATAATGAAAAAAAAAAAAGGATAACATCGAGTTTTTTTTTTTTTTTTAAATTCAACCTTTTTTTTTTGTTATGTTGTCATTAACTAATATCCAGAAAAATTCAATGAAATGTAGAAAACCTTTAAGGCAAAGCGTTTTGAACATTGTAGGTGTAGTTCTCTCTATGGACCTTAGTAACAATGTTGTTGTTTTTTTTACATTTCATTTTCTATTTTCAAAATATGTCACTTTCTTCTTTCTAATAGAAAGTGTCTCAAAACGAGACATTTCTATGTCCCAGACAAAACATTGGTTGCTTGAATGTTTGGATAAACTTTTTTTTTATATGCCAAGAATTAGAGAGTCTCAGAGCCACTTTGGGATCAAATTTTCTGCTCTGTGTTTCTATATATATGAGTTCTTTGTGCCATTCTAAGGCAACACTGTAATACTTGACCGAACTTCTCAACATCTTTGCATTCCTCAGACAAAGACGCCTGCGCTGGCTTGGCTATGTTCGTTGGATGGAGGACAATGGCATCCCGAAAGTCTTCCTTTACGGGTGACTCGGGAGTAGCTCAAGACTGGTCGTGCCCACCTCCGTTATGCGGATGTAATCAAACGAGACCTCAAAGCAGTAAATATTGATACTGACTACCACGGAGACATAGACCGCTATATGTGGGGAGATAGTGGTGACCAAGAAAGCTATGGACAGCGAAAAAAACATTGCTTCAGTTCTGTATGAAAAGCGTGCCAAATGAAAAAAAAAATGTCCGGCTCCTCTACCACCAAAGCGAAAGTCACCTTAACCTGCGATATATACTTGGACGAGTGTCTCTCCGAAATAGGGCTCCACAGCCACTTGAAAAAGTGTTCGAGATGAACAGTAGTAGTCTCACGACTGAAGGATGCCAACAATACTGAATTACATTCTTATAAAAGTGATGTTAAAACATTTTTCATCAGTGGATTGTACATCGTTATCTAATTTAAGCTCAGGTCATTAATTTACCTGCCGTGTCTTCGTTTGGGACTCTGCATGATAATCGAGCAAAAGCCACACTGTCAATGGGACACATTGTGACATTGACATCCAACGATGCACATACATGCAGTATACATACACACAGTAACAAACTAACCAAAGATAAAATGTCGTTTTGATTTGTACGTGCACACATGAAGATTCTGTATTCAACTCCAAGTCTCCTACAGACAGATAAGATATCTGTTTGGATGTCGGTTTGCGTTGGGTGAAAGCCTGGCCCCAGACCAGAGGAAGATGTCTGGCGTGAACACAAGGAGGAGGTCAACCCGGTGATTGGCTGGCCTTCCTGATGTCAATACTCGATCCTACCTGATTCTTTCCCCATGGCGGCACGAGACCTCCACTTTCAATTTCTAGACGTTCCTGTCTCTACATATAGACATACATATTTTGTTTACCTTGGTAACCACAATCATCATTGTATTCTCCAATAATATTGTAATTTATATTTTGTAAAGATTTCCCCCCTGATATTGACTGCCCAAAATAGGAGTCTGGGGATTATGGGCCGAGAATTTATTCTTAATAGAAAGGCTTCAAAGGAAATAAAGGATAGGGAGGACAGACACTATATAGATCTATTTACACATATTCAATTCTCAAACGGTTTATAATGTATAATAGAATTTTTTTTTACTCAAATGCCTCTATTTCTATATACTGTCTCCTACAATGTCAGGTAAATAGAAATGATATGTAGGATGATTATATCATTAATATCATATCTAGGTTGAGAACGCAGCATTTATTAATATGTTTTATGTGGGTGTTATAGAATTATTTAGAATCCTCTGTTTATATTAATTACCACCAGTACATATTTCTATTGAGAATCCTTTAGGTTTATTTCAGTGTTAGATCTTCTAATAGTTCCATGACTGCTATTTGATTTTCTGTATTACCTCTTCACTTTCAAATGATGCAGACATTCTTATGTTACAGCCTGATGTAAAAAGTAATGCCACGTCGCGTGCTATTGTCTTCCTTAAAGTACCCTAATAAAAACAAAAATAAAACGACGTAAAAGGTCTTGAAACTCTGGGTTTATTGGGTGTATGTGAAGCGCGCATCATTGTGGAGATGAGGGAGAGATGTGCCCTCGCTAGCACATAGTTCAATACTTAGTTTCTTCTATTGTCTTGTTCCCTTTGTTTACAAGATGATGTGTGCTGAAGGTTTGTTAATTTCTCTATCGAACAGTTTTTCCTTGTTTTAAAACAACAAACAATAGGGAGACACAACACAGACACCGCATTAGAAACAAATGTAATTGCGTGCTGAGAATTGAAATAATTTTCCCTGGTTTTATAATACTTGCAACAATGCCAATCAATTGTAGTTTTCAAGCAGTCCAATTCTGTTCATCGGACCACCGCTTAATCTGACCAGCCGCTTATTTGAACCGAATTCTAAGGAATCAGAACATTGCTGTATCATAGAAAACGTGCGTTTTATCGGACTAGTTGATTATTAGAGTCAAAAACGATCTTGTCCCCAGTATTGGTCAAATTAACCGGTGTCGACTGTTTGTGTGTTGACATTTCAAAAGAGCCACTGTAAACTTTATTGAACTAATTACGTTTATAAGCCAGAGCCTAGGGGTGTATGTCCAAGTTTCACAATTCAATCATTTTACTGGTATCATGCACATTTATTGGGATTTCTGATCTATGAAATAACTTTTAACCATAGACATTTTTTTTATTATTATTATTATAGCTTTTATATAGCGCTACTTTCATGCTTATAGCATGCTCAGAGCGCTTTGGTCCAATCTCATTTGTGGACCAGTGGGGGGGGGGGAGGGGGTATCTAGGAGTTGGTTTTCCCGTGCTGCCTTTGGGCGCTCAGTAAACACAACTCTGCCCGAGTCGGGTGTCGAACCTCGAGCCCCCTTCTAGGTAGCCAAGCAAGCCAAGCTCAAGCCGCACTTGGCCTTTCGACCACGCTTCCCACATAATATAGACATATAGACATAAATAAATATAGAGTGGCCAATAAGAGTGTTTCATGAAACAAAAATTTGTGAATTGCATTTGTGTGTACATTATTTTATGTCTATACATTTTGTTTAATATCTAAGACAGAAGATCAGTCAGTCGAATTCAATTGATATACATGTTTTCAAGTTACATAAAGTTACTTTTTTTTTCCAGTCTATATTTATGTATGTCTATGCTTTTAACATATGCTTCCTGTTCGATTTTTTTTTTTTTTGGTTTTCGTCGTTGTAGTTTTTTTTTTTTATTCTTTAAATAGCTTGTTTGAAATGTTTGCGAAAAAAAAAAATTTTTTTGGGCTACATTTTCTAGTCAGTCATTTCATCTTAACATAGACACAAGCCATACAGTTTATGAACAGATCCCCCCCCCAATCCAATGAGTCAAATGTTATCTTCGTTATCCTTTAAAACATGAGGACATCCTGGGGATGTGTGTGTGTGTTGTCTCGCGGTGCCTCCTGTCTCATTAGTGTGCCCCAAGGACTGCAAGAATCTAACGGTCAGCCCATTTCCATAGAGATAGTGTACTTGCATGATGCCCCGTTACTAGCTAGTGGAAATGAACCTTCATTACAGCCAGGAACCGGACACCACCGCCTTGTAGACGCCAGTCCTCCTTTCTTCTTGGACTGCATTGGAACCACTGGACGTGTGTCTTGATGCGTGATAAAACAACACACACAGTGGTCAGTGTGGTAGAAACGTCCAGTCGCACCCAATGTCCAAGGGAACGATAGCCTGAACATACCTGCTTTCTTGTATTATTCTTTCCTTTTTTATCAATCTTATATCAACTCTGTCTGTCTGTCTGTCTGGTAAAGCTTGTACTCGATATTTCTACGACACCCAATCTTGGATCAAACTAAATTTTGCACAATTTTATTTTTTTACCTGACAAGACACAAAAAATCAATAAAAATTAAACAATTAGTTAATTATCTGTTGGTAATTAATTATTTTGTTTAGTATCTCGAAAAAGGGAAATAAATATACTTGGATGAGGTGGTGGTATAAACTGAATTAGTCCCCTTTAGAGGTCGCCGCTTCAAAGTAAGTTTGAAACAAACAATAAATAACTCTACAATCTTCTATTTTCATACGCACCTCACTAGTAGAGTGGTTAGAATGTCGGTTTGAGGAAGCCTGAGTCATGACTTCGTTGTCCGTTACGAACGTTCTTCGAGATTCACACTAATGAGTACACGCAGTGTAAGCTAAACGACTTTAAGTAACATCAGATGACATTTTATAAGGATTATGAAATGTCGTAGAATTGTAACACCTACATAATTTCAAAACTATTTTAAAAATAGAAGATGACAGTAAATGTAACCTTGACTTTGATACATGCAGCAACCATTGTCATTGATCACTCGTATATCCTACCCTTAAAATAGGTTTCAAAAAAACTTGTTAATTCAACTATTTGTCAGTGCGAATAGTCAACTGGTTGAATCAAAGAGCTCAGAGATCGTAAGATTATACCTCGCTGAAAACGTTGCAACGAAATAAAGCAACAGCTTACCACTACAACCCTAACCTAATAGCCTTGTGATCAGATAGCTGTGGACACACACATCAGTATGTTAGTTCAGTAACCCATCCTCTTATTGCTTCGGTCTGGGACTGGCCTCTGATCTGGTCCACCATTGTCTGGTAATTAGATCACATTTTACACTGATGGCAAGTCAATATGTTTTGCTCAGAGACTACGACGTCTTGTGTTTGCTTGGATGTTTTTCGATATGGTCTAACTCAGGGGTCTCAAACTCATATCAGCATGTGGGCCGTCTGGAAAGTAATAACCTGTCAGCGGGCCGCACTGGAAAGTAATAATCTGTCAGCGGGCCGCACCATGAAAAGAGAATGTTTTTTCATTAAATTTTACTAACACTACTGTCAATGCTAAATTATTAGTTACATTTAGTGTAGTTTATAACAAGCACATGCAGTTTAGTTTACTAAAATAAGTTGACGTTGTCTCTGTCACTAATAAAAAAGCAGAAACTGTAGTTTCAAAAAAAAATAATTAAAAAATGCAGATGTCTCGTCACTCATGTTTCTGTTCACTCAGCTGAGACAGTTTGGCAGAGACCAGACCATCGACGTTAGTCCTGAAGTTGCGTCTAGTGGCAAGCCGCAAGGTTGCTCTCAGATGCTCATCAGTCAGTCGTGATCGTAATGCTGTTTTGTTAACCTTCATTCTGGAGAAAAACTGTTCGCAAACGTACCTACTCCCAAACATCGCTAGAATTCTAGCAGCTGCACAGAAAAAGTTTGTAAAACTTCTCTGGAAAGAAACTGTTAGAAATCTGGAACGCCAACATCCGCGTATTTTTGCTTCAGAACAGTGTCACACTGCACGTCCAGTAGTTCCACCTGGACTTCCTCTGGAATTGTTTTCACTGTCAACTGCGAACGAGTGGCAACAAGGAAAAACTGTGGTTCGAGAGCAGTGAACTGCTGAAAGCGGTGTTCAAAATCCTTCAATAGTCTGGAGAATATGTCTACGTAGTCTTTCAGGCGCTTTTGTTCAACCGTTATGCTATGTAGAAAAGAGAAATGAGCCAGGTTTCCATCTGCCAGATGAGTGAGTGGCCCACAAAGTCAGCTTGCATCTGAATGATTTGATGCGGTCAAACATCACGGTAATCAGATGCTTTGTGCCCTGTACTTGTGAATTGAGTGCATTGAGATGTTGCGTGATGTCAGTAAAAGAGCAAGATCCGACAAAAATATTGTCTCACTGAGCTGTGGTTTGTCTCTGTCTTTCATTGCCATGAACAATGCTATTTCCCGTTTCAGTTCAAAAAATCTCTGCAGCACTTTTCCACGACTGACTTCCGTATGATACAGCAACTCTCCGTATTCCGTTTCTAAATCAGCTAGAAATGACACAAACTGTCTGTGGTTGAGACCCCGTGCACTTACGATGTTCATCGTCTTCACGACAACATCAATCACTTTCTTCATTTGTAGACTTTTGCCACAGAGTGCTTCTTGGTGCAGAATGCAGTGTATAGCTGCTTAAGGTGCAACGGTTAGAATCAGGCTACCGTTCACCCAGCTTCTGCTAAAAGCCTAAGCGGTCGGTGGGTGACAGTGACACCTCATTTACTGATTTGTGCACTTGTAAATCATTTCACGGCTTATATGTGGTCATTGTAAATTTTATCTAATAGGTTATTGTAAATTTTATCTAATTTTTTAAAAATTCGCGGACGTCGTCGCGGGCCGCACAAAATAGTTTCGCGGGCCGCGTGTTTGAGACCCCTGGTCTAACTGAATGTGTGTGAAAGGGACTCTGTGTGAGTGTGGCTTGAAATGTATTTTTTTTTACCTACACTTAAATTTTTTATCAGCGTGCTTTATATTGATCTTTTCAGTTCTTTTTTTTTTTACTCTTTTATAACACTATATTACTTAATTCTACATTCTTCTTATACAAGTAAACATTCCTAGCGAACAATTGACTTATTAAAACATCAACTCAGACTGACTAGCTAATCATAACCCCTCATTTTATATTTCCTCCCCTCATTCTATATTTCCTCTCATTCTTTGGGGGGAGTTTTTCGTGATGTCGTAGAAATGTAACGAAACCATATTTTCAAAATCTTTTTTTTTTTCAACTGAAGATGATCTTAAATGTAACCTTGACCTTGATACATGTAACAACCTTCGTCACTGATCTAAAGAATATCTACCCTGAGAAAAAGAGTTTCAATTAAAACTCGCTAATTCAACTATTTGTCTGTACGAATAGTCAACCGGTTGAATCACGGAGGGCACATCACTCCTAAGATCATACATCCCTGAAAACGTTGCAACGAAATAAAACAACATCGACTAGCAAGGTGAGGGTTAGCTGAATCCGTGTTGTCAACTCAATTAAAGCTTCAAACGGAAAACATTTGATTCTGCGATGGTAAAATGTGAAACAAAATAGCCCCCTAGCTCTTATCTACACTTATGAATCTACACCGGAGACAACCAAAAAGCTGTCTATTTATAAAGGTCTGCCACCATGCGTGTCCATCTCCACAAACTAAGACACGCAATCCTGTTGATGATTTGATTGCCTTTAAGGGTAAAACGACTATGGTTCATCTTGTAGTTCACTTCTCGTGGTTATACAGCACTATTCTGGGGAAGCATATTGTCTAACACATGGGTTTTAGAGAAGGTCTTATTCTGTTTGGTTCGTTTTTCTTCCTCCTTTTTGACCATTGCCAACTTACTGTCCACAGTTTTTTCATGCTACTTCACAAGAGTGCACACCGTATTCATATACAGTCTCGAGATGCGACTAGGTAAACGCTCGCATTGATTCAGACATACTTCATACACCCACGCGTTGACCCACACATGTAGCATACATACCGTTAATAGTGTACCCACTTACTAATACAGAAAACAATACTCATACATGTCCGCTTCTTGTCGAGCCTCCATGTCGGACACGAGATAATGTGAGGCTTACAAAGCTGAGCTTTGACTTCATTCTCTCATGTCTCACATTTTTTTTCATTAGTTCAAGATTAGAACAATAAGCCCCTTGATATATTCAGATTTCTTGAAATGGTTGTTTTGTATCCATGCAATCAATATACTACTAGTGTATCTGTATGTATTGCCACTAGCCAAGAATATAAACTCTACTCGCCACCCCCCTTCTTTTATTTCTCCTGCCCTTAAAACCAGAATGATTTCATCTAATGCAGACATCGAACACTGTGTGTGCACAGAGCTATTCTATGTTGTTGTAATAACAAGTTTCTCGACAGTGATATCTGCCAGTAACAGATCCTGACCAGGCCATGATATACATCCCATTACATTATATTGCCACGACATTCAGCAGACTCTGTTGTGCAACAGGGGATATAAACCAGACTGCTACAGTACACAGGACATACTCCACTGTACCACCGGGAGTAGTCATTGTCTGGATGTCAAATGTACTCGCCAAAGTTATGGTATGGAGGAGACAACCAACTCAAGCCTCAATCGCTGGTTCTCAAGCATTGTTGGCTCACTGTACCCTTGCTGGCTTAAATCTCTGACAGCGCCCTGTCTTTATAGCAGCTAGAGAAAACAAAACGGCAGGGCCATTGTGAAGAAAGTTTTAGTTTAGAAAATGTTGGTGTCCATATTGAACTGAAACAATTGTTGTTTGACACAAACACATAGATCTAGGTTACAATGTAGCCCCTAGTCAGAGGCGGCTTTAACAGTTCGAGGGGCCCTGGGCGAGTGTCATATCAGGGCAACGACTGGGCTGATAGTGACAACAGATTCTATGTATCGAGGCTCCTCCCGCCCCGTTCCGTTAAGGCGAGGGGTAGGGCCGCCCCTCTCTCCATCATGCCCTGATTACCTTTACACTTGGTGCAACTTGACCAAGAGTTACCTGATGTTAGGCCGATATTAAGATTTTGTAATATTTTTCTATTTGACCGAACGATTAATGAAATGAAATAACGAACACATTACACACATACACACAAGAACGATCATATAAAGCCATACCCACGTGATAACCAGTTTGTAGATCAATAGTTTAAAAAAATGCCTATAAAATACTGCAATTTTTGAACCGCAGTAAATCGTGAACAGGTATTACATCTGGACGTGTGCGTGCGTTCTCTGTGTGTGTGTGTTCTCCAGATGCTCTTTAAGTCAGAGTTTTAGTATTGATCTTGTAATCCCGAGTCTTGAATAGACTTCATTAAAAGCTTCCATCTTTTTTCTCTTTGTTCAGCTTCCGTTGAAATCTCCTTGAGAAAGGACGTGTTACGAGATTTCATTCGTTTCGACCCGTACGAGCTTTGAATGTGTGGACCTGAATGTAGTAACTAGGTGTGTTGGTTAGATTGGTGGACACAGGTATTCAGTTCAATATTCCATACTTTAATGATGTCAGATGAGAAAGTTATTGGATACAGCTCATTTAGCTTCGTTCTCAGCTCCTTCCTTTTTTTTGTCCCCTCGTAGATACCGACCTAGTTAACTAGCTATCATTCATCAGCCCCTCCCCACCCTTTTTTTTTATATTCTTTCTAAGGTTTTCGATTGATGACCAATTTGTGTTCTTTCGGTCTTAGGAAATGACTAGCTTCCCTGGCTATGTTCTTAATATTTCTTCATTTCTAATATGTCTATCGGGGTGAACTGTGGCATTGCGTGGAAGTTAAAGTCGATAGTTTCAAAAAGTAACTCTAATAACAAGATGGTTACTGGACACTGGTTATTACGTTGACCACACAAGGTACTTTTGTTTCAAGTTGACAACTTCCGATGGACGTTCCAACTAACATGTATCTACCAGAGTTGGGTTCAATCGAAACAAAATACTTTAAAATACTTACTTCACATCACCTACAACAATAGTTTACCATAATATTTTTTTTTCTCGTACTGTTAGTTTCTATTGTAACTGTAACCTTACGTCATCCTTACGCCAGGGCGTTGTTTTCTTTATGCCATTACCTCCCTTTGTGGTATCACCTCCCTTTGTGGTATCACCTCCCTTTTTGGTATCACCTCCCTTTGTGGTATCACCTCCCTTTGTGGTATCACCT
>JADKLZ010084329.1:13822485-13842911 GCA_021533235.1 Biomphalaria straminea
CCGAAATGTTACTTTTCAATGTGTTACTAACTTTTATTTACTTTTAAAATGTCTTTGCTGTTTATGTTTACGCTTCACTAAGTACAATGGAATACATTAACTTATTCATACAATCACGTTTCATTTTTTTAAACACGTCTCTTTTATTTGATTGCTTTAAAGCTTTTATCATTTGGCTTTGTCGCAAAAAAGGCTTAGACGCAATGTGTGCCCTGTTCATTTCTTCTTTTAGGCATCTACGTACTGGTTAGTTTCCCACAGTCCGGGCGCCAGTCAACTTTATCTAGCCCTGGCGACACTTGAGTGGATTCTACCCCCCCCTTTTTTTTTTCTCCAGTTCTCAACTTCAATAGAACCTTATTCCACATTTTTATGTCTGGAAAGTCCACGCCAGTCACTTGTCTCTTCTACCCTAAAGGAAACACGCCTGACACAGTGGACCTGTTACAAATGGAAAGTTAATTAAGAAAAACGAGACATGTTATTTCACTTGGGCCCCCCCCCTCCCCTTCCCTTTCTTACATGCCATCAAGTCCTAACCCACGAGACTAGTCTTCTTACCAATCCATTAGTCACCTTCAACTCCGGAAGTCAGCTAGGACTAATCTAATTGGTCCATTTCTGAAGTATTAATGGAGAGTTTTTTTTTATGTTTTCAGTTTGTCATTCTTTAAAACAAACGGAAACAAAAAACGCTCTTCAAAAAATAAAGGTGCTTATGTTATAACAAATATTAAAGTCACATGTTAAATTTCTATTTCCATTGAGCTAACATCAACACATGGATCTCGTACATTAGTACTTAAACAAAATATTTGCCAGAATGGGGGCTTTCGTTGTGAATGCAACTGACGGCATTGAAATAATCTTCGAAATGATTGGTTGATTCCAATCGAAAGTACAATTAAAAGAGAGTTTCTCTGTGAAGAATAAATCCTTGTCTTGTATTCATTTTTTTTTAAACACAGCATAGCGATCATATCAATTATTATTGTTTCAATCAATATTCTACTAGTGTAAACTTAAGGCTTTTTAGGCTATATTTACATGTTTGACAACCCAGCTTAGTTCTAGTTCTATCTCTCGACCACCTTAGTTCGGCACACTGATTTGTATCTCAGTTACACAAAATACAAAAATTGGACGCTTTTAGTTTGGGTGAGTATGATGGAATTGATCACATTTCAACAAACCATGTAAGAAACAGCCAATTTTTCAACTATGATGGTATAGCCTAATGTCTAGTCCTCTGGCACAACAGTTGCGAACCAAAAGTTACGGAACTTGAATATGATTCGATCAGAAAGTTTAGAATTAAAACTGTCATTAGTAAACTCAAGTACGTTGAGCTATGTTTTATCTTCAGCCCTCATAGGACCTGCAAAATTTTTTTGTTCACTGTACGAAGCAATGTTCTTGTTAATTCCCCTGTCATATTTTTCCCGTGTTCGGACAAAGTTCCCTCCCCTTCCTGTCCTTTTAATTTTATCTTTTGTGTTGAAAGTGCCTCGACATATTTAATCCCTGATATTTTTCTGTCTTACATATTACACATTTTTTTAGCGTCGTTATTTTTGTGTGTGTTTTAATCTTGCAATTGCACCATTGATCTTAGCTCGTGATATTTCACCAATGTCCTTGTTTAGACTCTTTTATTTAGGTTTACACATCTTACTTCCAGGGTATACATCCCTACGGTTTTTAATGTTCCCAAATATGAGAGATGAACACGTGTTCATTAACATAGCGTTGGTCTTTGTGTTTATGTTGGTCACCTTATAGGTACCACTAAATCTTTAATACCATGACATGTCTAAGAAAAATACTAAATGTCAAATAGCAAGACGAATTACCATATACTGAAGTCCTTCGAAGAGCGGGTCTGCAAAGCATCCTTGCAATCCTGATGCGGTCCCAGCTGCGATGGGCAGGAAAAGTCTGCAGAATGGAAGACGGCTCTTGTATGGCCAACTAAGCAAGGTGGTCAAAGAAAGCGCTTCAGGGACATCCTCAAAGCTTCTCTGAAGGCGCTCAGCATAGACCCATGCACCTAGCAGACATGACAAAGTATGATGGCGTCGCGCTGTGAAGACTGGCGCACTAGTTGCTGAGGAAAAGAGAACAGCGCTGGGAGAAGAAAAACGCCAGAGAAAAAAGTAAGGCCAATGGCACAAGCTCCAGCTGGAATAACCTGCCCAGCGTGTAGTCGAACATTCCGGGCTCACTTAGGTCTCACCAGCCACATGAGGAGGCACAAAACCCCAGTACAAAGCCCTCAGCCCCCTGGATGACAACGTGGTCATCATCGAACCACGATGGACGAACTATACAGCGGGATTTCAAAATCTAGTCCCGTTCTTGGCAGGCTCTGTTATAATCTTTGTTGCTGCGTAAAATGAAATTAACCTATCTTTAAACCTCAACTCTCTGTATACCTAGTTTCCTTGTTTTTTGTGTAATTGTCACATGATCAAGAGGCATGCTGGAAATGGTTTGAGAGTGTCAACCTTACCCTCAGCTTTATGACCAGAAACTATTATAATCTGTCTAATATTGTTATAAATCACTATTACGGGTTAGTGTCTTAGCACAAACCATCTTCACCTCGTGGGATATGACCCTTACAAAAATGTGTAAATGAAAAATTAATAAACTTTCTTTCTGAACTAGTGACGTAAAATCCTATCAGCTTTCAGAATGATCAGGTCTACCTTTCCCTAACCGCTGTTATCTATCGCAATTTGATTATGTCCCCTCCTTGTCTATATACTGAAGCAATATTTACTCGTCCAGGCTGTTGGCGTGTTAGTATTTTGTCCTGACGCTTAGGATCCATTGACAAGTTGCGGCACCCATTGTCTAGCACAATACAGATCTAGATTGGTTATTGATTGATCAAATTTCAAATTATTTGAAGGAGTTGCTGCTGGGGGGAGGGGGGTGGCGGTGCCGTTTGCGCAAATTTTACTTTTTATGAAGTGCTTGGTCTATCTGTTAAAAAGAAAAACAACAATAATTGAGATAATCTAATCGTGTTGATATGTCTGGTACTTGGGAGGGCAATGTGTACAGGATACGGCAATAATTTGTTGGGATATAGATTTGTACAAGCCATTATATGTGCCAGAGATTCCGTATTCCGTAGTATATAAACAATAGTTGTTATTCTCTGAATTGTAGACATGAACTCAGTTACTAGGAGATAGGGAAAATACAGAACTGATTACACTCCTTTTCTATTTGTTACTTCCCTTTTCCTTGACGAGATACCTGCCCAACCTTGGTCAATCTTGTACTTCAGAAAATAATTTCAGAATTATATTGTTTGGGTTACCTATGTTTGTCTACTCTGAGAGTTATTTTGTTACATAGCTGGTTAAACAATAACATATTTTACAGCTCTTTAAACAATGAGATATTTTGTTTAATAGCTAATTAAACAATGAGATATGTTGCTATATAGCTTGTTAAACAGCAAGATATTTTGATATATAGCTGGTTAAAAATGATATATTTTGTTATACAGCTCTTTAAACAATGAGATTTTTTTGTTATATAGCTAGTTAAGCAGCACATATTTGATGGAATCGATTTTTGTAAGTCAACAGTTTTGATTTGTAGGACAGTTTGAAGCAGCGACGAGAAGATGAAGTTTGAAAATCTGTAACAGAGTTTATTTCAAGTCAAGTTTATTCACAGAAATCTTCATTGGATTCTGGAAAGTGCTTCAAAGTGACATGGTTTACAAAAAATGTAGCTTATTAATACTTCTGTATTATTAATACTTTTGTATTATTAATACTTCTGTATTCTGTACTCGTGACACGCAAAATATCTTGCTCAGTGACGTATTTTCTTCTATACACGACCAACAACAATGACATTGGAACCTTTTTTATATTTCTTATAATTTTTAAGTAAAAAGAAAAACATATATACCACAGGGTGCAGGACAGCTGAACATACGTAATGTACTTCAATTGCCAACATTAATACAAACAAGTTTATAATAGTTAAACATTTTAAAAGCTTAAAACAAGAAGTAAAATATCATGTTCATGACCTAATCACACAAGATGCTAACAGTATTCACATACAAGAACATATACTGTTAGACATACAAGAACATTATTATGAACTGTTACGTTCTGATGTGCTGTACTATTGTACTGTAATAAAAAAACAACGATTATAAACGCAGTGTACTTTCTTGTAACAATATAACATAACAGAGACAAGAATAATAGAGCTGTTATTTTACTTTTTATAGGTTCATATCACATGCAAAAAAATATGTGAAATATCTCCATTATGATGTACATTAATACTGAGCAGAGAACAGTTTTGTATAAATAAATGTATATTATCACAGTTTCCATGCTTGTCCAAGTTTGGCATCTAATAGTTTCTCACACAGAACCCCAACATCAACAAAGTTAGGCGCACAATTTATATGGCTATCGTCTGATACAGTTGGTGCACATATACATATGCCTTCTTCAATCTTGTTTGCAATGTAACCAACACGTCGATATGATTAAACAAAACACAACTCCTCTAAATTTTTTGTTTACTGAAATGCGTAATACAATGTGAATAAATGTAGTTTTTTTTTTTTTTGGGGGGGGGGATTTTTATTTTATTTTGTAGATTGTAAGATTGTTGAAAAAGGATATTAATATGAATATGGATGTTACATTATAACTTACGTGCAAAGTGTTCAGCTTTTTGCGAACAAAAAAATATAGGTTCACTAGAGTATTGTAACTCATATATCTCTCTAAATAACATACAAAATATTCCAATTTTTATAATATGCAAATGCTATTAAACACTTCAAAGCTGACAAAAGTACTATTAGTAACTAAAGCAATCACATAATATGCATGTCATCGTATATCACAAAGTTCATCACATGCGTATCAGTTCCGAAAGGACGCTTCTTTTTTTGTCTGACTATCTGGATTTCTATTTAATTAAATAAAATAACAATTGCATAGCAGTTAATTGATAAGTTGCATGGGCCATTTTGTCCTTATGTGCGTGTTTTAGTCCATGCATGAAATTCTGCGAGCTTTACGACTTTGTTTCGTCTACAGTTACACTGGTTGCCACGACAATTTCATGGCCGGAGGTTGAAAGGAAGTCGCTTGTATCTTGTTGGTCTTCTTGCAGAGGTAGCAGCCTGCTATGAGTCCAGCCACGGCCAGGCACAATGCAATGGTGGTCATCACGGCCAAAACAATGGGCATCATTTGGACGATGTCGCTGGTGGTGGACGAGGCTGACTGGCTGTTTCCCGAGCTAGCCTGGTTCTGTGTTTGTGACTGCTGCGCTATCGTGGGGGGTTGTTTTGTGGTAGTAGTTGTCGAAGTCGTTGAACTTGTTGTGGTTGTCGTTGTGGTTGTGGTCGGAGTGGTTGTTGTCGATGTAGTTGACGTGGTGGTTGTCGTTGTGGGTGGAGTAGTGGTGGTAGTCTTAGTGGTTGGAGTGGTGGTAGTTGAGGCTGCAGCAGTGGTTGTCAAAACTGTAGTCGGTTTTTGTGTTGTTGTGGTGGTTGTCGCTCTGGTAGTTGACGTTGTGGTAGGCTTTGTCGTTGTTGTTCTTTTAGTTGTCGTTGTCGGAGTTGTTGAGGTCGTGGTTGGTTGTGTAGTTGTAGTAGTTGTGGTGGTAGTAGTCGTAGTGGTAGTCATACAATCAGCTTCCAGCTGTGACCTAGAGTCTTTCAGAGTTGTACCACTGTACTTGCCAGTACACGTTGGAGACTTGATGTTACTTTTGGTCTGTAGTAGACTTGCAAACCATAGACTGGTACAATCACACAGCCAGTTATTGTTAGTCAAGTCTATCGTTGAGGTACTCCCTTTGAACCACCCCTCTGTAGAGTTAGGCAAAGATGTCAAACCTGTATTGCTGAGATCTATGTAGGAGATGGAAGTACCGTCAAAGGCGTCGCCAGCAACTGTAGTTATTGGATTGCCACTTAGATCCAGTCTATTAGCTGTAATACCTTTTAAATCTGTACTTGAGATCTGGGTAATTTTATTGTGAGCCAGATTCAGTACTTTGGGTGGTGTGGCAGAATTTTTGAAAGCATCAGATGGAATGGATGTCAATACATTATTAGACAGATCTAGAGAATCTAAAGTTGTTCCTGTGAGGAAATCATTCGCCACTGAAGATATACTGTTATCTGAAATGTCCACAGTTCTCAATGATTTTAAATTATTGAAAAGTCCATTGGAAATGTTTGTTAAAGTTAAATTTTTCATTTGTATTGTTTCTACAGTCACCAAAGGTTGGAAAACGTTGGATCCAATATTTGAAATGGGATTGTTGGATAAAGTTAAGGTCTTCAGTTGTGCAAGTCCAGCAAACGCTGTGTCTGGTATCTGCATTGTGATTTTGTTATTTGAAAGATTTAATTGTTTTAGATTTGTCAGTTTTGAAAAAGACTGAGCAACCAAGCCAAGAATACTATTGTGACTTACATCCAACAGTTCTAGTGACGACAGTCCAGTCCATGCAGTAGGAGAAAAACTTCTAAGTAGGTTGTGAGACAGATGCATTTCTATAAGATTTGGCATTGAAGTAAATATGGCCACTGGCTGAAATCTGTCCACGTGAGCCTGGGTTAAATTTAAAACTTTCAGGTCATTATAAGTTCCGAAGTATTCAGGTCTAAGCGTACCTTGTTTTAACCAAGCGTCACACGTGCCATTGTCCACTCTTAGGTAAACAATATTTGCTGGCAGGGCAACATCTTTAGGACATATAGATCCGCACACTGCACGCCCTCCTGAATCACACACTGAACATTGAGTAGACACAGAACATTGACCTGATACTAACACGATAACACAAGCTAGAACCAATAGTTTGGCTAGGTCGTCCTTCTCAAACACAATTTTCATATTTCTATTATTGTTCAATACCTTCTTGGTTATATATCACAAAATATATTTTAATCTGACAAGTCGTCTTATTTTGGCTCTCTTAGAAACACAAGTCCGTACAATGTAATCACGCTCGAACACTAATTTTCCAACTCTAAATGGATCCACTTCCAAGTGTTTAGGATCTTGCACTATTCACACGCACTGAGAGTCTTTGTCTTGGACTGTTAAATATAAATCTTGTGTTGATTTGTTACCTAGGTGAGAGAATATCAAACAATGGAAATGATATAATTGTTGACATCTATTTAATCTTCTATGAACATTGTCTACCAAATGCTAAGACTTACCCAGACTCGCCTTTGTTCTCCTTTTATCCTCGTGTGTATGTTGGCTATCTTTCACTTTTTGAGAAGAGACTATACACGACATTTGAGGTTTTACATTAGAGTAAGTGTTCTTTTGTTCCTTCTACCAATCACTTGGTGTTACTTTGTTTGTCTTTTGTTTCTTGCCGCGTTAAGTCTTTGTTTCCTTGTGACTTAATCCTCTAGCAGCTTTTTGAAGTCTTTGATAAACGATGTCACGTGTTGCAGGAAGAACACATTGTCATTCTTGGAGTGGCACGCACACACACACTTCGCCATACTTTCTGATCACGTGGAGTCCCCTCTGATTGGATGACACACTGAAGGCGTGAGTTTTGAAAACATTTCGTGTAGAGAGTTGAAAGAATATGAAAATGGTTGATTTTGGAATGCGGACAGTACATCGAGTCTGTCCTTTTTTTTTGTTCACTCTTCGAACCAGAAGATCGGTTATTGGTTGTGACATGATCAGATGTTTGAATAAGTTGATAGGTGAAGGTGGGGTTTAACATTGGACGTCAGAGAGTCTCACGTTGTTTAAAGTCTGACAGTAATGTTATCAAGTGTCTGGATAATTCAACAGAATTAGTTCACTACTCGATGTATCATTTAACTTCTAGACTAAGGTGAAACCCCTCCCCCCTTAATATATAATTCTCTTCTTCGCCCAACAGCTTGGACTAGAAGCAGGCAAGAAGTAAAGGAAAGATCACTCTCTTACTTCTGCGGATAGTCACCCCACGAAAAAAAAGAGGGGGGAGGGGAGAATAAGTATTTACAAAATAGCAGAGCCTGACCGTTGTAACCAAGAAATATCACTCCTTTTTTCTAGCTCACCTAAACAAGAGGGAGGGAGAACAAGTAATCTACTGTGTAGTAACTATCGAGGCGACAGAGAGGGGGTTGGGGGAGAACTACTATGTCACCCGTCACTAAATAGCAGGGCCGGACTCAACCGTTGTGGGGCGCTATGCGAAACGGATTTCGTGTGGCTAAGTTTGGGTAAAGATACGGATAATAAGTGAAAATTGAGAATAGGAATTAGAAAATAAATTCGTCTTTGCATGTTATTTCTTTCTTTACTACGTACAGAATTTCTTTACGAGCCTTGCGTGTAGCGTTGCCATACAGTATATCAGAAAAAATCTGTTTCCTACATAAATCACGCTCAAAAGCAAGAATTAATACATCTTTTAAGCTATATTTGAGAATTGTTAACCTCAAGTAACTCTTCATTAGTTTGAGGCGCAGATTACACAATTACGGCTATTGCATAATGCCATTTTTATTTATCGCGTCTAGGATTGTTGTTTTCCATATTGAATCACACCCAAAAATGACAATTTTTGTCTATATATTTCCGTATATTTTAAGGACTTTTTTGTATATTTTGCAATTTTGGGATATTTCCAGGAGCTCTTGGTAAATCGAAGAAGGGCGCGGGAAATATGTTTTACGTTTTAAAATGATTTTATTTAATAATTTATACACATTGAATTAGCGCGGGTCCTCTGAAAGTGCGGGGCCCACTGCGGTCGCATAGGCTGCCTAAGGCCGGCCTGCAAAATAGAGGCGAATGCTACGCCGCCGGTCAACTAGTACAAGTTTAAAAGTCTGTCACTGTGAAAGAAACCAAATATGCAGTTCCCTCGCTCAAGAAAGTTTAAGAATCGCTCTACTAGAACAACGCCAAGGGCGTTATCAGACTATTTGCTCTGGACTTAATTTTAAACACTTGTTTTTCACTTTTTACTTTGATACAGACATCTTAAGATTTTAAAAAATCTATATACATATCATTGGACGAAAAAATAGAACAAAAGAATAATATTGAGTGCCTTTTTTTTGGGTCACTATTTCGGTACATTAAAATCAATGATAAAGTCAGCCAGAAAAACCAACGACTTTCAGTCTGAAACATTGATTAACATTCATGACTAGATTTATCCATGGATATGTGTAGGATGCAATTATCTTTTTTTTTGTGAAGTCACGTCTGTAATTTGTACTAAAAATGTGAAGATAGATTTGGATTATCTATTGTTACGGGATAATATAATAACAGGATATAACAGCTGAAAGATTGCAGCTTATGATATCGTTGCTCCCCATTCTAAATGCATTTGAATTTTATAAGAATGCAGCAACACCTTCCACCTTCATTGTTTTCCTAACTTTGGCTTGTGGTTTTTTAGAGGTCTCTCCCTTTACAAAAATTATTCTGGAGGTTGTATTTGTTTGACATAGTTTGTCTATCTATGTGAACATTGTATCCCTTTTATACTTTGACAATGTTAATAATGTACTAGTTTGATGGGCGATGATTAAGTTTATTCAATGGAGACTGAGCACTAATTTTCTTTGATGGAAGATGGCGGTAGTTTGTTTATTCTTTGGAAGATGCATGTCGAGTATAAATAGAAACATATTATGTTGATTTAAACTTTTATTTAGATATTGCGAGGCAAAAGTTACACAAGTAGATCATATATCTAGATAAATATTCTAGTCCTCATCTTTGTAAACGTAGGCTATCAGGCTTCACTGCTATAACTGAGGCTTCATGTCGCATGCTCCAATCTTTGAGGAAAAGTAAACAAAAGACCTTGATGCCAACACCAATCATATAGGTGCAAAGATTATTCTGTTTTTTCGCTACTTAAACTTTTTTTGTCTTACAACTTAACTAAAAAATCGTATTAAAAATATGATTTTTTTTTAAATCTCAGTGTTACTAGCCTTCTAGTTTTGATCAGAAATGATAAGTATGCTGAAATCGAGTCAATGTATTGGGTTTTATTCATTCGGTTAGTTATGTATACCAGTATGGTGACTTACCGTACACGTCATTGTGAGTACCTACTGACCAGTGACTTATATTATTGTAAAAGGTTGACCCGTCTTCTTGGCATGAGTTACTGTCCAAAATTTACGTGACCTAGTGCACCAAGTGCCTCGATCTTCTCAGTCTTTTAGTTTCAGTGTGTTTAGCTGCCGAGGGGAGACACTGTAAGACATTTCTTTTATACTACACAAAATGGGTAGACAAAACAAGACTTGGGCCAACTTTGTTTTAATGTTTTTTTATTGTGAACACGCCTGAGTTCTGACTGAGGTCTACAACTAACAGAGAGAACACTAACACATGAGTTCTGATACAGACATAATTCTGTGCAGTCACACGTCTCACTCGTCTTTCGTACTTACAAACCTAATTGTTTGTAGTCAATACAATAATACTTTAAAACTTTATTTTTATACAGAGAACATCACTAATGTACCTTTAGTATATACATGACCAGATGAGTGAGTTTGTAAAATGTAAAGAATAATAACAATAATGTTTACAATAAAAAGATTTGTTTACATGTAAAGAAAGATGGAAACAAATTTAGCATTTTCAAACCTATAACAACAGCAAGTATAACATGTGGGTACAAATAATACAAAGTACACGGGAATAAATACTTTTGTTTTCTTTCAATTATTTTGAAAGCATATCTTAAATAACAGTTATCGTTCTTTTGTTCACATCGTCAAGTAGTGCTAGCGTGTGTGTGTTGCATCCACTCAGTGTATTATAGCCTCTATCATATAGACATAGTTTACGACTACTATTTTTATAATATCTATAACCTGTTTTAAATTATACATTTTCATATCTTATTGAAATTGAAATGTTACTGTAAGTATCACAATAATAGACATCCTGATATTATTTTAAAATTAATTTGAAACAAAAACTACAACAAACTAACAACGTCATTCAATCAAAGTTTATGTCTTTAGTGTCTACTAATGGTGTTATATAATACTTACTTTTACCTGATTATAAACCTTTATTTTGACCTAACCTTTCCTTGCACAAGTTAACCCATACATCCTGATTTGATCGCTAGTAGTAGAGCATGGTAAGAGATATAACGACCAAAACCTAAATTTATTATTCTTTAACATAGCAATTCTTTGATTCAACTTTTTAAGACATCAAACAACGTGCACTTGTTCACGAATTATAAGTAACACGAACTTTAAACAAAGTTCCTTTTCTACCCTGTAAGTCGTATGGTGAAAATAGTCTAAGGATTTCAAACACTAGCTTTAGTTCTCCAACTTGCCTTGTTTCAAATGCCGGTTTCCCTCTTTATAGATTGAAATATTTCATGATCATTTCAAACTACATGCCATGCGATTTTCATTGGAGGGCTGGGTTGAACCTGGGCGCTAACTTTTTTGGTCTTCCTGCACAGGTAGCACCCTGCGATCAGGCCGGCCACGGCCAGGCACAAGGCCACCGTGCACATCACGGCCAGAACGATGGGCATAGCGTCCACTAAGCTGTTAGTGGACGGCGACTGGACAACGATTGCTGGTGCTGGCGTGGACGTAACGATCTGGAGTTGAGTTTGCGGCTGCTGAGTCTGTGGCGGAGGGGTCTGTGGTGGTGGTGTCTGAGGTGCCGGGGTTTGCGGCGGTGTGGCCTTGGCTGTTGTCGTGGTGGTTGTGGCTGTGGTGGTGCTCGTGCTGAGCGTTGTGGGTTTCGTGGTTGTCGTTGTCGTTGTCGTCGTTGGTTGTGGTGTAGTTGTTGGAGTTGTAGTCGCTGGCGTTGTAGTTGTTGCTGTTGTTGACGTTGTTGTCGGTGTTGTCGTGGTAGTACTTGGTGTTGTTGCTGCGAATATATTTAAAGAAAAGGATTTAGTTCAATAGTTTAAACAAACATAAACCAATATCAATAAGAACTGCCAGAAATCATTGTCTTAGGTCTTTTTTATAAACTCAAGAAAATAAATGGGAAAAGGTTAAAAGGTATTTTGTACTTAAATAGATGGTAGTTGAATTAAAATTTTTTAAAAAATTCCATCTTACTCCGTTTTTTTGTCATGTTGCGTATACAAATGCCAAAAAAGAAAATCACAAAAAAAAACAAACAACAACAACTTTAACAACCTGGTAACGAGTGGTTGTAGTTGGTAAAATCGGTGAAGGTAGAGGGGTTGGGAAGGTTTTTTGGGTTGGGGGCTATTTTAGATTGAAGGGTAATGACAATGACATTACATTTTTTTAATTCAAATTCTAATTACCCTTTTTTTTTGTTTTAGACCTCACAGATCCATTAATTTTAGTCGGATCTTTGAGAGACTAGACCCTTTCATTTTGAATAGAACACTTGGCCGACATCATGAAATATTTTTTGAGAGTTATATACATATTGTCTTTTAGATTGTACCACAATTGTTGAGTAGAAATGTAAAACTACTTACTTGTTGGGGTGGTTGTTGTCGTTGTAGTCGTTGTTGTTGTCGTAGTTGTGGTGGTGGTTGTTGTTGTCAAGCAATCCAGTTCTAGCTGATTAGCAGCCGTGGACAGAGGCTGCCCAGAATATTTACTGCTGCTGGAACATGTTGGTGAAACAATGTTTGACTTAGTGGACACTAGTCTAGCCAACCAAAGAGCAGTGCAGTCACACTGCCAGTTCGAGTTGCTCAGATTTACCTGTGCGGAGGCCAGCCAGGTCTCCGAAGAGTTCGGTAGAGACACTAACCCAGTATTACTGAGGTCAAGATTTTGGATTTGGAGCTGCGTGAACGCGCCTTCTTCAATGTGTGCTATAGGATTTCCGCTGAGGTTAAGGCTTCTTATATTTACATTTTGAAACAAGTCTTTGGGAATAGAAGAGATTAGATTGTTACTAAGATCTAAAGTGTCCACCTTCAAGTCTTTGATGTCTGCGTTAGAAATACTTGATATTTGATTGTCGGATAAGAAAAGTCTATTAGGCTGTTTAGCGCATTGTTTCAAGGCTGCGGATGGAACAGTAGTCAGATGATTATGAGACATGTCCAGGTCGTTGGCTATAGAAGTTCCCACAAAACTATCATCATGAACAGAACTGATCAAATTGTGCGATATGTCCACATCCTTTAACTTGGTTAGACCAGAAAACAAACCAGAGTCGATGTTAGTTATATTTGTCTTTTCGATTTGTACTGTTTCAATATTGGTCAGTTGTTTGAATGAGTCTTTGTCTATTGATGTTATAGGATTATGCGATAAAACAATAGTTTGTAAACTTCTTAACCCAGAGAATGTTTCTTTATGTATAACCTTGATATTATTGTAATCAAAGTTTAACACTTTCAAAGAGGTCAGTTTTGATATAGAATTGTTCAACAATGCTGCAATATTGTTATAGCTCAAGTCCAGCTCTTCTAACTTTGTTAAATTCTCCAAATTTCTGCCATACGACAAAAGTCTGTTATGTGATAATGAAAGTGATTTAAGTGTGTTGATGAGATGTTCAAAAGGATGATCTCTTGGGTGAAAGTTAGCTACACTAGCGTATGTAAGACTGATATTTTCAAGTTTTGTGTAATTGATAAAATTTTCTGTTCGAAGTATCCAAGATTTGCCCGTTACGTCACACGTATTGTTTCCTGTCTGTATGTACGTTGTTATGTCCCTTGTTAGATTGACTTTATTCGGACATACCGAACCGCAGGTAGCGATCCCTCCAGCTGCGCATTGAGTACAATTTGCTGGACACTGCCCACTTACGTGCATCATAACTAAGCTGCAGACAATCCAAATAACAATTTTCATACTGTGGGATAAGATCGTGGAACAATTTGGTGCTACACGTTTTGTCCTAGACAGTTCTAGCTAGTTTCTCTGACTTCAGTTGTACGCTGCCGGGGCATAGTTTTCATCTTTCTTTTCCTTGTTCCTGGTCCTCCAACCTGGAGTAATCTGTTCTGAAGATTGATTCTTTTTAATTAGGAAGCCAGTTCTCTATGTCCTGTTGGAATGTGAATACATAGTAGATAATACATTTATATCAATACGAACAATTATATAAAACTTTAAATAATTCAAAATATATTGTATAAGTCATATTGTCCAGATTTAAAAAATAAACAACAAAAATATATGTTTTAAAAAGAAAAAATTGAAACTTACATTGGAATGTCAAATACTTTGCAAAATGCTAAAAATCTTGAGCTCTCCTAGGTCTTATCTCATAAGAATGACACACGGTTGCTGGAGTTGTCGACTTAAGAATAACTTGTGAATGGATTCGGTACATTTCTTCTTTACTTTGTTGTTCTAGGTAATCGATAGCAGGGTGACACTTTGACTTATCGGAGAAATTTCCCCAACCCAATTCTCTTTTCAAAACTTTCTTCCTTTATCTGTATCTGTCAGTCATTGGATGTTGTTCTTGGTTCGATCATAACGGGCTTGTTCATTTGGACTTTAATGCACTGTTTGGCTGGGTATTGGTGTAGGCGATAGATTTGTTTTGGCAGTCTTTTGTTTTGCGGCTCGACGTGATTGGGTAGATTTAGTAAGACGAAGTCTATTGTTGGAGCATTTTGAACGGGCACGGTCTTAGTTTTTTTTTTTTATACAAGACAAACTTTGACGCTGTTGGGGAGAGGCGGACATGTTTTTCTTTGTTGGCTGGACGCGTCGCTATAGTGACATCGTTTGGATACAGAAAGGAAAAAAAATGACACTGCATGCGAAGGCATGTCTCTTTGCGGGGGCCTCCATGTATGATAAGGTCGATTTCATGGCGAGAAAGACGTCATACTATACACAAAGTTTTATTAATCATTTTAGTAGAAAAAGCGCTAAGGTTGGCGGGACACAAAAGCGAAGTGACCCAAAGTGTATGCACTTTAAGAGTTTTCGTTCTAGTTTTCGTGGCATTAACATCAGAACAAACCAACGCCGCTGGCCTTAGTGGGACTCTCCCGTTTTTTGATGTTAACAAACGTAACATTTAAGCAAGAACATAATATTGTGAATACCTACATTGTTAAATGTCAAAAAAACCTTGGCAATACCCCTATGGCAATGGCAAGACATTGATTGGTTTTATTTCCAACTTTTCTGTTCCACTAACATTCTATTAGAACGAACTTCTATCTTCCCTTAATGGGCCCCCTTGCTCTTGTCTACTGTAACCACGATGCTCGTGGTCCCAAAAGGCACATTGTAGAATTGTTCTAGTGGCCATCAAGTAGGCAATAACAGTCATTGGTTAAACCCCTCGTGTCTCGTGGAGGTGAGAAACGGTTACATAGTATTAAATGTTTAGAGATCTGGATTTTTTAACATACATTTGAACAACATGGAATACCTCAGGGCTTGCTTGGTTATTGTGGCAATGTGACAAAACTTTGGTAAATGTTGGTTATCTAATGGTGGAACACACTGCTTCATTTTAACTTTTGTTCTTGTTTAGTTCAAATATAAAATTGGTGTTCTGTGATCGCCCACTGCTTGTTTATACGTATGTAAGTGTGATATAGAGGACTTTTTAGATTGATATCAACAGTTGGGTGCAAGAAAGGAAGGCAAATGAAAGGGATCGCAGATAGACAACACATTAGTAGAAAAACAACAACTGAAAAAGATGCAGCCTCTATTGATTATTGATTTGAAATGCACAATTTATGACCTATTTAGATCTTAAGCTCCTCTGGTCACATGAGAGGCGAAGAGATCGTCCTTGAAGAAGTAAATGACCATACAAAAACACACGCGCACACATTCGCACACATACATTGTCCGGAAAATCGTTCATAAAATTTTCATTTTGTTTATTGCTTTCCAATTTTCGTTGTTACAAATCAACAACATCGAATACTAGTAAAAAAAAGTATATCATTAGAATAAAGAAAAATAATACTGAATACTATAATATTAACAATAATACTGTTTATATGCTCACAACAATAATTTTACTGAGTTATCAAAGCGTCCAAAATGTATGAAAACAACAGACAAACAACAACAACGTACAGAACAAACAAACAAACCAAATATACAACATTATTGAATCTTAGGTGAAGCATCTATCTATATATATAATTCACAAAGAATTAGGTCAGACAACAACAACGAGTAATCTATTTTTAGCTCCATTAATTCTCTTTTACTTATTTTATAATGCGAAAAATTAGAACCATATTTAAAACTCGAATTATTTATGTATTTAATAGTCTAAGAGAAAAGTTTCTGGAGCGTAAATAGTTTATAATTCTTTATAAAAAAATCCATTAACTTGCAAAAGACCTTCATTACGAGTGTTTGTGGACAATTGTGGTGGAAAAAAAAAAGCATTAGCAAGGTTAGAGAGACAAAATGACTATATTTTAAAATGTTAAAAATGTGTTTGATTTCTTTTAAAGCAATAGCTTAACAGACAAATAATTATAGGGATGTTAACTCGACTGGATGGCGCGGGGAATCTGTTGTAAGTAATAAAATGGCTTAATTTAATAATTTTTACACTTTAAATTAGAGCGGGTCCTATAAAATTGCGTGTCCTATGAAATGCGGGCCCCACTGCGGTCGCCGGCCCTGGTAAATAGCGGCATATGCTATGCCGCCGGTCAACTAGTTAATTATAATACTAAAAAGATTAATCAAAGAGTTTTAATTAGTCTGCATGCGCTTGTTCAAGTCTATCTCTACACGTTCTTGCTTCTTTAGAGTGTACTGTTGAGCTTCAAAGTGTACCCGATAAATATTGAATAAAATAGTGACTTGACTTTAGTCTTGACCATTGAGAGAACTTCTAGATATATTGGCGTTGTTGTGCAATGTATCTGTATACCTGGAAACATGTTACTTGTTAATTTTTAGTTCACGAAAACTAAACCCTTTGTAGAGTTGGATATAACACAAGCGTATGGGCGATTTAAAAGCAAGAGTAACATAGCTTTTATTTATTGAATAGATTGATTACTTTTAAAATCTAACTTTCAAAAGTTCATTTTGCGGACATTAGTTTCCAAATTGTGCATGTTATTCGAAGCATTTTTAGAGATACAATTTGTCATTACTTTATGTTGAAAAGACAAACCATTTACATGTAACATGTTACGTATAACAGTGCCACATCACTCACGACATGAAAGTCATGACAAAGTAATGAACATCACATGAGGCCATATAAACAAACCTTAACTTTGATAAGATTATGTATATCTTCCAGAGAGAGCTAGAGATAGAGAGAGCAATGCATATTGCGTCACAGTTTGTCTTAATCATTACAAAACATCCCCTGGAAAAAGCAATAACATTTTGATTTGACAATTTTGAATATTCATTTCTACTAACAAACGTATAGGCCTACCATGTACATCTTATGTATATCACATCTATAAAACACTTCTGTTATATTAGATTTCCTAGTTATTAATGTTCTTCAATCTAATTTTGAAATCTTGACTGCAGTAAGAAATTCCATTTCAATCGTAATGTTTCATTGTGTGTTAGTCCTGTTGCCATGCCAGCTTCACGCTGCGAGGTTTCACTGTGTGACTTAACATTTTGTCGGTCTTACGGCAGAGATAGCAGCCTGCAATGAGGCTAGCCACGGCCAGGCATAAGGCTACGGTGGACATCACGGCTAAGACGATGGGCATCATTTGGACAATGTCGCTGGTGGTAGAAGGGGCAGCCGGGATAGGTTGGCTGTTTCCTGATAAATTTGGGTTCTGCGCTGGTGGCGCCTGAACTGTGGACTGAGCTACTATTACCGTTGGTTGGGTTGTCTCTGCTTTCACTGGTGGTGTCTGCAATGTCGTCAGCATTGGTGCTGCGACGGTTGTTGTCGTCAGTGACGTGCTGGTTGACGTAGTGGTCGCTTCTGTAGTAGTTAAAGGTGTAGTGATAGTGGTCGTTGATGTAGTTGTTGGTGTTGTACTAGATGACGTTGATGTGGTTGTTGATGTTGTGGTAGATGTGGTTGTTGTGGTAGGTGTAGCTGGCGTAGTAGTTGTAGTTGTTGTAGTTGGCGTGGTTGTAGTTATAGTTGTTGGCGTGGTTGTTGTTATAGTTGTTGGCGTGGTTGTTGTGTCTGGCGTTGTGGTAGTAGTTGTGGTGGTAGTAGTCGTTGTGGTAGTCATACAATCAGCTTCCAGCTGTGGCCACAAGTCTTTCAGAGTTGTACCACTGTACTTGCCTGTACACGTTGGAGACTTGATGTTACTTTTGGTCTGTAGTAGACTTGCAAACCATAGACTGGTACAATCACACAGCCAGTTATTGTTAGTCAAGTCTATCGTTGAGGTACTCCCTTTGAGCCACCCCTCTGTAGAGTTAGGCAAAGATGTCAAACCTGTATTGCTGAGATCTATATAGGAGATAGATGTTCCGTCAAAGGCGTCGCCAGCAACTGTAGTTATTGGATTTCCACTTAGATCTAACCTGTTCGCTGTAAGACCTTTTAAATCTGTACTTGAGATCTGAGTAATTTTATTGTTACTCAAGTTGATTACTTTAGGTGGAGCAAGAGAGTTTGTGAAAGCATCGGTTGGAATAGAAGTCATTAAATTGTTTGACAGATCTAGTAAATCTAAAGATGTTCCAGTCAAGAAGTCACCAGCAACAAACAATATTTTATTTTCTGAAGCGTCAACTTTTCTCAATGCATTTAAATCGCTGAAAAGTTTACTGGCGATGTTAGTCATTGTCATATTTTTCATTTCGATTGTATTTATACTAACCAATGGCTGAAACACACTTCCATCGACGTAAGAGAGGGGATTATTGCCTAGATTCAAGGTTTCCAGATTCGTTAGTCCAGCAAAGGACGTGTTGGTCAGTGAGACAGAGATGTTATTGTTAAACAGGTTCAGATGTTTGAGAGAGGTCAGCTTTGAGAATGGCGCAGAAAGAACTCCCAAGATGTTGTTGTAGCTCAGGTCCAGTGTTTCCAGCAAGGAGATGCCAGCCCAGGCGGTCACGGAGAAACTTTTGATCAGGTTGTGCGACAGATCCATGTCTTTGACGTTCGGCATTCCTGTGAATGGTGAGGAGAAGAGCCTTTCCACATGGGCAGATGTTAAGTTGAGTACCTGCAGGCTGTTGTACGTTTGGAAGTAGTCTGACCTGATCAGGGCCAGCTTCACCCAGTTGTCACAGGTCCCGTTACTCACGCTCAGGTAAATAATGTCCGGGGGCAGTGCTATGTTCACGGGGCAAATGGAACCGCACACCGCCCGGCCTCCTGGGTCACACTGGGAGCATAGAGGAGATGCTGGACACTGTCCAGTTATGGACACGGCCAGGCAGATAACGAGAACTACATAGACATACATCGCCTTGTCCATGTGGAAACTTTTCTAGTGTCACCAAAAGCTGACTATGTATTCTACATCTTTACCAGCCTTGTAGAACTTATCATCAATGAAACAAATACCGAAAGAAAAAAAATTCTGTTGTGAGGTGTGTCTAGTCAAACAATTTTAATCCAATTTTTTTAGCTGCATCTTTTTGTCTCCTTTTGTAATTAATTGAGAATTAGTTTGTGAACTTGAACTAAACAATAGCTATAGTAGAAAAGTTGTTTTATTTAATAAACGATGCCTCTTTGAAGCTCTCTAGGATCTCCTTTATACACAGCACTGATTTCAATCAATTATCTCCAGAGTTGGACAAAGTAGAAAGCTGAACAATGACTGAAGAACTTTGAATTGTTTTTATACATTTCTTTTGTTGACTGTTTCCTTGGTTAGTCTCCAAATATTTGCTGTTTGTAAATGACGCAAACATAAAACTTGCTATGAAGGAGTGTGATCGTTTGAAAGCTGATCTGTAATTTGATTCGTTTCTTTGACTGATAGGACCAGAGTTGACTTGCTAGGGTAAAAACAAATAAGTTTAGATTTTTTTTGTACTTTCCATTATTATCCACACCACGTAAACGTCCCTTGAACATTTTTGTGATCAGTGGTCACGAGTTTTTTTTAATTTACGGTACTTAAATGTTTTTATCTTTAGGAACGTTGCTATATTTTGAAGAGCCATTAAGACGATGCTCTTTTCTGTGTATTGTCTGATTCTGTGTTCTCTGGCATTCTTTTTTTAGTACAAAAAGGGAGATCACTTTTTCAGTTGGGCTTTTTTTTTGTCTGTAAACAAAGCTTATATCAACACACTCTGTCTGTCAGGGATCCGATTCTTTTACACTTTTTTGTTCTCCCACTTCATAAGCTCGCATCTAGTTCAAACTTTGCACAGTATTCCTTGTCGATGACAACACATAAATCAATAACAAATAAATTAACAAAATGAGTGTTCTTTATTCCCATATAAGATAGGCATTGTACTAAAGGTATTGAGATAGATGACAACTATCAAC